>CM032449.1:17604978-17987478 GCA_019049505.1 Pachyrhynchus sulphureomaculatus | reverse complement strand
TTTTACGCAACTATTTCTTTGATTACTAAGTTCATGCTAAATACGTGTCAACTTAACGGTCTGGTTAATAAAAAAAATATATTATTGTGAAAACGGGCGATAAATGTAATGTAATAATATCAAGCATGATTTTAGTAAAAAAAAAATCACCATTACCGCTTGCACAGAATTGGTTCGGTTTGTATATTTTAATGAAAAGGAACTGTGTGTTGGCATATTCTCTAAGTCTAGAAGTTAAAGGCACTGGGCATAAAAGTACTTAGTTATTGTCTTAGGCGGCGCACAGTGTGGCGAAATGATCAAAAATCGCTCTGAGAGTCAATTTATGAGCTATCAAAGTTTTTTTAAAAAAATACAGTGAAGTCTGCTTATAACGAACCCGTTTATAGCGAATTTCCGGTTGAAAACGAACTATTTTATAGTGCACGAAAAAACTTCCATAAGACCAATGCAAATTTTTATCGGTTATAACGAACTGCCGGATAAAGCGAACCAAATTTGGATGTTTTGTGTCCGTTTATAACGAACTTGCCACTCCCTGTGCTCGATGTCTCGCGACTTGATCTAGGGAATTCACCGAAATTCGCTGGGAACCCCTATTCTACTTGTTTTCCGCCGCGTTGCTAGTTCGAGCAGTATTATTTGCAATTCACTTGTTGTGTTATGCCGTTCTAATGCATATTTGATCAAAGTAGCAAAGTGATTGTTTAAGATTTTATTTTAAAACGAGTACACAAAAACGTAAAGCGTTTACTTTAAAAGACAAACACGATATTATAAGGAAAATAAAAATGGAGTTAAACAAAATTATGTTTGCAAACCGTTGAATTTAACTAAATTTACGGTTTCTACCATATGGAAGAAGAGGCAAGAAATCTTATCAATCTGTGATAAAATAAACTTTAGTTGTAAAAAAGTAAGAAAATCTACACCTGACCAAGTCGATAAAGGACTCCTTAAATGGTTTAGTCCAGGGGTCGGCAACCTTTTAACTATGGGGTGCCAGTTTTGCGTGCCGACGTAGGTACTTACTACAACTAAAATTAACAAAAATTAACTTAAATTACCTTAAAATATTGCTTTTAGAAGGTTTAATTACAAAAAAAATTTTAACATTTAACAAATAATTTTATTATACTAGTCCTAGGACTAGTGTGAACCCTGTGCTTGAAGTTCTTTAGAGAGTTTTCTTATATCCGGTTCATGTCTGGTTATTTTCAGTGTCACACATGCTTCCGAGTTGTGTGTTGTCAGCCTGCTTCGGTACGGGTTTAAAATCACTCTCATATGGGAAAAAAGTTGTTCACAGATATAGGATGATCCGAAAGCTGTAAGCATGGCAAACGCTACTTTCTTAAGACAAATAAATTTCTCTGGTAAACTCATCCAACAACTGAGTATCTCGTTTGAATGGTTCTGGCAGTCACCTTCTAATACCCTTCTTAATTCTACAATTTTCGTGTTCCATAACTCGGAGCTTTTAAATTCAATGTATTGAAGATCAAAATCATTAATGTCCATCCATGAGAAAAGAGATATGTCAAAGCAACTGCTGGAAAAATCCATTAAATCTGGTTTGATTAAAAAAGCGAACATAGGACCATGTTTATCAAAATCCTGACCCCTCTCGATAAACTCCTCTTTTAAATTAGTCATATATTTAAGAATTTCGTCTATTAGTGCACCATCTTCGACACTGGATATATAAGTTTTTAAATTTGGAAAATATTTATATGTGTTTGTAGTAATATCGCTGATAAATAAATCTATTTCTGAGATGGTTTGTAATATCAGTAAGAAACATTAACATACAGATCCAGTTCTTATCTTCTAGTTCAGGATAAGCATCCACTTGATTTTTTTCCAACAAGAACGATTTAATTTCGCCTAGACATTGCACAAATCTAGAGAGCACTTTACCACGGCTGAGCCAGCGCACATTATTGTGCAATGGTATATCTGAATATGCACTTTCTAATTCCTGCAGAAACGCCTTAAATTGTCTATGGATCAGTGAAGAACGACCGACAATGTAGTTAACTATTTTAACCACCCTATCCATCACGGATTTTAAACTTCCAGCGGAGATTTTAGCGCACAAACTCTCTTGGTGAATTATGCAATGAAAATTCAAAACTGATCGACGCTTTCATCCAATGCTACACTAAATACAAAGCTCTGTTTGATAGCGTCTCTCTGCTGTTTTTTGGACATTTTGTGTCATTTCGGTAATTCTTCTCTCGATGGTCCGCGTTGATGCCGGTATATCCCTAATCCTGGCCAATATTGTATCCTTATTGGGCAAGTCGTCGAATAAAATCTCGCCAGTACTCAAAAACGTTTGCTTCATAAATTCTCCGTCAGTGAACGGCCTACCCTTTTGTGCCAACGATTGTGCAATTTTGAAACTGCATTCAGTTACCTGATTTTTTCCTTGGAAAACTTTGCTAAAGAATGTTGACTGTTTCTCGTATTGTTTACTTGCTCTTTGTATTGCCTCCCTTTTATCAGCGTTATTTTTAAATGACGATTCATGTTTTATCTGGAAATGTCGTTGAACACTAGATGTCCGGAAAACTACGCTTTCTCGACATAGGACACAAATAGCCCGATCGTTTTGCTGTACAAAACCGTAATCTGTTGTCCATGAAGTTTGAAATCATCGAACTGTTTCTTCGCGGACATAACGCAACGTAATTTTAATTTTTAAA
Organism: Pachyrhynchus sulphureomaculatus; assembly: GCA_019049505.1. NCBI lineage: Eukaryota > Metazoa > Arthropoda > Insecta > Coleoptera > Curculionidae > Pachyrhynchus > Pachyrhynchus sulphureomaculatus. Next base: position 17,984,767 of record CM032449.1, on the reverse strand, counting down.
CTTTCAACGACTATTGACTAGAACGGATGTTACTTCTATACTAAATGATCCAAACGTGTAGCCGCTTGCTATATATAGAAAAATAATGTTTCCAGAAAATTCCAATAATTAAGTTTATTAAATTTCTTAGAACAAAAATTATTATCTACAACGCGCCCATTGCAATCAAAGGGCCGCCTAGAAGTTAAATCTAACAAAAACTAAAGTTCGGCAATATAAAAAGAGTAGCGGCGCGCGTCGGAACGATTGAAGTCAAGTCAAACAAAAACCGCCTTATAAACGGCTCTTTTGATCTGAATTGAGGACGTTTATTTGTGTTTTTTGCCTAGGCTTATATTTTGAGGCTTGCCGTCTTTAATACTTGCCGAAATTAAAGCCAAACCAATGCATTCAGTAAAATGATAAATTACAAAATATATTTTTTGTAGTTTTTGGTAATAATACCTAGTGACCTATATAATATATCGTTTTTGTTTGTATCGTTAAAGTAATTCTGTCTTCGATTATTTACTTAATTTCGAAACATGTCACAGATTACAGAATTAATGTGTAAACTTTGAATAGGTACGCGTGCCATTCAAAATTGCTTGGCGTGCCAGAGATGGCACGCGTGCCAGAGATGGCACGCGTGCCATAGGTTGCCGACCCGTGGTTTAGTCATATACGACATGAACATGTTCCTATTACCAGCTATACTTTACAAGAGAAAGCTAGTGAATTTGGAAGGAAAATAGAGAATACCCAGTTTAACTATTCTAGAAGTTGGATTGAACGATTTAAAAAGCGACGTAATATTAGTGGGGGTAAGATAGGAGAAACTGCAGGAGTGGATATGACTGTTGTTGATCAGTGGTTGGCCAATGTATGGCCGGAAATTCAAAAAGTTATGATGGACATTTTTAATGCAGATGAAACGGGTTTGTTTTACAAGATGACGCCTGATAAGTTTGTCGGAGAGAATTGTGCTGGTGGAAAGTTATCAAAGGTAAGGATTATTGTGTTGGTAACTGCAGTCCAGTGCACCCTCAAAATTGATATACAGCAAATAAAATTGGTTTTTATGCCTCCAAACCCAAGTGCAAAGCTCTAACCTATGGATCAAGTTGTGATACATTCTTTAGATTGTCATTATTGAAAGATTTTACTTATAAAAATGTTAGAAATGATCGATAAAGGTAACAACAACGCTACAAACTATCCATATGGCTTGGCAAAGAGTCAGTAGAGAAACCATCGCAAACTGTTTTAAGCATGGCGGATTTTTAAGGAACCGTTAACTCGTGGATCGAAAAACATCGAGAAGATCCTACTGATTGTCTAGAATTTGTTTACGATGCTGACATTCAACAAAATACAGTGGAAATTGGGATTAAAAAGATGTTTAATCACGTTAATTTTGAAGAATATGTATATGCTGATAATGAATTGATGACGAGAGAAATATTAACTGATGATCAAGTAGTGACATCAGTGACTTCTGGAAAGGTTTTAAGCGATAATGATGACGAAGACGAGTTTGGGGAAGGAGATAATGTTGTTCCATCCATTTCAAAAATGACTAAGAAAATGACTGAAACTCGCAATTTTTTGGAATCTCGTGAAGTTCCTGCACATATATGGAGTAGTTTTGAGACCTTGACAATTATATAAACACCATTTCTTTTTCAAGTAAACTTGTATAAACAAAAATTACTGATTTTATTGTATAAACTACGTATTTTAATTAAGTTGGGAATGTGGAATCTTTGGCATAATGATACCACTCAGTATATATCACCACTACACCAAACACTTTATTTTTGCACTCGACGCGCGTTTCGCTAACCATGTTAGCTTCATCAGGAGCGATGATTGACTAAAGCTAAACTACAAATCTACCCTATTTATACTTAGCCTAACCCTTGAATTACTTAAGCGGAACTAATGACATAGGCAAGGCCGTCAGTTCCGGTCAAGTAACCAGTAGAGGGGACTATAAGGAATAGGCCCTCTGTCTTTATTTAAACATTAAGTCATACTTAGTGGTCATTTCACGGCTAGTAACAGCTGCCAAGTGTCACAATGGTCAATCTGATATAAGATTCGAATTCAGTGACCTCAAAAATATAAAGTTATACGATTATTTCAAGTTTTTCAATAGTAAGTGGTGATTTGACAGCTGTTTGACAGCTATTTGATATCTGCCAGCTGTCAAAATCGTCAATCTGACATCAGATTCGAATTCAGCGACCTCAAAAACATCAAATTATAAGATTATTTCAAGTTTTTCAATAGTTGATGGCGATTTGCAGCTATCAACTGTCAAAATCGTCAATTTGATATCAAATTTAAATTCAGCGACCTGAAAAACATATATACGGATATTACTATTTTTTTTTTTTTTTTTTTAAATGTGTGACTCAAGGGATACTGGTTTTAGGGTTTCAACCTACATATATCAGTTTATAGGAGATATACTACACGCAAACAAAAAAATTCGTCAAAGCGGCAGTGATTCGCTATTCCAGACTCCTTTGCAAGTATTTTTTTTTTAAACTTTGATTGCTCAAAAATTTACTCTCAGGGCGATTTTTGATTGTTTCGCCACACTGTGTGACGCAAAGAAAATTACAAGTAAATATGGGAGAAGAGTTGTCAGATTTGTATGATGGTCAGCTGCGAACCTCTCAAAAAGGAGTTTTTAAGTCCCTTAATATTTGTGATGACGGTTGGGTAAAAATAAAAATAAATGTATTAGAAGCTGCATATAAGGCATTAGGAACTAAAACTATCGATAAAAATAAAAAATGGAGAACAAAAAACACCATGATTTAGTGCAAAAATCAAAGAGAAATGCCGTGAAAAGAAAGAAAGCTATCTCGAGTACAGGTTAATTAGGACAGATGAAGCGTACCAAAGATATAAAAAAATACGAACAGAAACCCACCAATTAGTACGAAGAACAAAAACGGAATGCTGGGAGAGATACACACAAAAATTAGAATCAGACTCCTATGGTCAAGAAACACAAATTTGGAGATTCATAAGACAGCAGAGAACTGATATGAAAGAACTGTTAGAGTATACACACACGAAGAAAGGAACGTGGCAACACATCTTACACAATTATATAAAAGGGAACAGAGTATCACACTGCCACAAACGCAAGATATAACGATAAATCAAGAAATATATATAACGGAAGAAGACGTAATAGAAGTACTGGAAAAATTAAAAAATTGTAAATCTTCCGGCCCAGACCAAATAGCTAATGAACTACTAAAATAAGAAACTCCAAATACTTGTACAGAGGATTATAAGGTCGAATAGAATCCCAGACGAATCGAGAACACCGACAGTTATACTAATGCATAAGAGGGGAGAAAAAGAAGATTCAATTAAGTATAGCGGCATAAATCTACTAAACTGTATACTGAAATTAACAACAAAGATTATTACAATAAAAATAAACGCGAGAATACAACTGGAAGAACAGTAAAGATTCAGAAGTGGGCGTTCGTGCATCGATGCCGTATTCATTGTGAGACAGGTAAATTAGATCTGATCAAGACTATCGAAAATATATATAAAGACAATAAAGTAGTCGCAAGATTAGCAGAAGGAATGACAGAATGAGGCAGGGAGACTCTTTAAGTTCTCTTCTATTTAATACTGTCATGGATGAAATTATAAATAATGTCAAAAAAGAAGGGATATACTATAGAATGGGTAATAGAGAGCTTAAATATATGTTATGCAGATGACGCGATAATAATCGCCGAGACCGAGAACGATCTGCAAAGGCTGCGATACGAATTCTATAAAGCAGCAAAACAATATAATATGTCAATTTCAACTGAAAAAACCAAGATAATAATAATAGCAAAAGAACCGATCAGGTGCAAGTTGGTGGTGGAAGATAAACCAATAGAACAGGTGATTACCTGGGCATCAAAATATCTGGTATCGGAAAAAATACGAGCAGTAATGATTTACACATCTGAAACAATACCCGATACAAGTATAACGCAGAGTATGTTGGAATCACCTGAAATAAGAATACTTAGGAGATGTATAAACAAGACACTGAGGGATAGGAAAGACATAAGACGCACATGTAATAGAGTTGATAGAGTTGATAAGAGGAAGAAAAATGGAATAGGATCAACACATAGGAAGAATGACAAACAATAGGATAGTATAAATAGTAAGAGACGAGTTGCCAAATGGAAGAAGAACAATGGGACGTTCAAGGAACAAAGAAAACAGGCAATAGTGCTTAGCTATATGTTGGAAGAAGAAGAATATTTGTGATATATCTGGTTTACCTGGTTAATTATGTAAAGTTGGGAAAAATGTTTATATATGTAGATGACTCGCCCATTCTACCAGCGTCAACTCCAGAAAACTGAAATTAAGAATAAAATCCTTAGAACACTGTCTTGGTTAGATGAAGTTGTGATTCTTGGGATTAGATCGTATCAATTCGTAGTAACTTTTTGACGTTTCGTGTACGATTGCACGAGCTATTTTTGGAGATTGTTATTGTTCGAAAATAGAACACGGAATGAGCTTAAGAAAGCATACGTCAAACAAGAGTAGTCCTCTGTAATATGGCACCTTACGTACTGGTTACACGTTTTTGTTTTTTGAAAATCGTAGTGCGTTGCTCGTCTGCAAGGGCCCAGGCTTCTTGAAAAAAATAGGGTAAAAATGATTACACAGCCCCACAAAAAAAAAGTGGGGTATACTTTTGATGCGATATATTAAATCTGTAGTATTTTTGCCCGCTGATCACGAATCTGACGTCAGAATATCGCCATCACATCTCAATTTTTTTCTAACCTCAAAAAATAGGTAAAAATTAAGAAAAATATACTCCTAAAAAAATTAATTCAAGCTTTTTCATGAATCCAAAGATGTATTAATATGTATTCGGACACGCTAAGCTAATATTCATCGGTTGGATTGAGCCATACAGTTCTGTTTTCTTTTTAACCTAAATAAATCAGACAGATATAGTGCTTCTCGAATGCAAAAACGAATTCAAATTAAAATTCAACCGATCCTTACCAAATTTGGTTCACGGGGATTTTTTGGGTCGCTGATCACGAATCTGAGGTTGGATTTGCAAAATTCAAGATGGCAGATGTTTTCGCGCCATTTTAAACGCCGAGAAAATTCATCGGTCGATTTTTATTCTTCTACCTGCATCCAGGGCACCTCCACGTGGTGGGTAGGGTGTTACTCCACTAGCCGGCAGAGTCCCTGGATAACGGCTTAGATGCCGTCATGGCAGGTAGAAGAAAGAGAATTACGATGCAGGGACTCGGAAACCCAGTATCGGCGGTTGGTCAGGGTGGGAAAGCGGGCCCGCAGCCGTCGTCATCCAGCGACCGTAGCTCTTCATGTGTGGGTGACTTGGCTCATGTAGAGTATAATGCTACAAGAAAACGGTCTCACGGTACAAGGACTTTTCATAAGTGCGATAAAAACAGTGATTCATTTTGTTATATTTGCTGTCAACACGTATTGAGTAAAATGGGGTCACCGATAACGGATAAGATTAAAACCTTATATAAGGATTGTTTTAACATTGAAATACAGCACCAGGATACAGATTGGGTTCCCCACATCATTTGCAGTTCTTGCAAAATAATGTTGTACCTCAATAAGAAGGCGATTAAATATTCCAGACCAGCAATATGGAATAGACCATACAGTGAAAATGATTGCTACTTTTGTATGAATGTTGTATCTAGGCATAACCGAAAAAATAAAAGCACTATTACTTATAACGATGTTTCGACAGTAACAAGACCAACTAAACTAATTCCGCCTCCTGAACCACTTGATGCTGATGTTATGGAAACAAATGATTTCACCTTATCAGTTCATGCCGAAAACATTGAGACTGTCGAAAAAGATTCAAACACTGTTACTAATGAATGTTCTAGTGACAACCTATCATATACTAGTGACACAGATAAAGAATTTCTACCATACAACCGTAAACCAGAACCAATACTCGTATCACAGTCAGAACTTAGTGATCTAGTCAGAGATTTAGGCTTATCCAAAGATGGTTCAGAGCATCTTGCTTCCTTTTTAAAGAAAAGACTTTACTTAAGCCAGAAGCTACGATTTCTTATTATAGAAACAGAGATGAAGAATTTCGAAAATATTTCACAATGGACGAAGAATTGACACTTTCATATTGTACCGATGTAAAAGGTCTAATGGATGAATTTCAAAATAACTCATATGATCCTGAAGAATGGAGACTGTTCATTGATTCTTCTAAACAGAGCATTAAGGCAGTTTTGCTGCATAATACCAACGTTTATGCTCTCATTCCGATTGCTCATTCCACAGTTATGGAAGAGCAATATGAAAAAATGAAGCAGCTTTTGATAAAAATAAAATATGCTGATCATAACTGGAAAATTTGTGGAGATCTGAAAATTGTAACAATATTGCTTGGCCAACAGTCAGGGTTTACACTTTATCCCTGTTATAAATGTCTGTGGAATAGCAGAGACAGGGAACGTCATTATAAGAAAAAAATTTGGCCAACAAGAAAATCGTTCACTCCTGGTGAAAATAATGTATTGTTTCCACCATTGGTAGATTCAGGAAAAGTTCTTATTCCCCTGCTTCACATTAAGCTTGGACTTATGAAGCAATTCACGAGAGCATTAGATACAAACGGCCCATGTTTCAAATATTTGCATAAAAAATTTCCGAAATTTTCTGAAGCTAAAATTAACGCAGACGTATTTGACGGGCCACAAATAAGAAAATTATTTCAAGATTCATTATTTGTTACTAAAATGAATAAAGTTGAAAAAGCTGCTTGGCTTAGTTTTAAAGAAGTCGCAACAAACTTTTTGGGAAATAATAAAAGTCCTAAGTACAAAGAAATAGTCGAGAAAATGGTAAAAAAATTTTCAAACATTAGGTTGCTTAATGAATCTAAAATTACATTTCCTGGACTCCCACATCGATGATTTCCCAGATAATCTTGGTGACTACAGTGAGGAGCAAGGGGAACGTTTTCACCAAGATCTGAAAATCATAGAAAATCGGTATCAAGGACGATGGGATGACCATATGCTAGCAGACTATTGCTGGTCGCTAAAAAGAGAAATAAGTCCTCAAAAGCGTTTGGGCAGAAAGCCTTTGAATAGGTCATTCGCGGAAAAAAGAACAAGATACAGCCAAAAAAAGGAAAGTTAGGCGCGGGTCTAACCTTCGCAATTCTAGGGCTTAAGGGTCTACTATTTGAGAGTATATGGTTTAAAAGTCCTGGTTTTGAGTTTATTGGGTCTCATTTTTAAAGTTACAGGGTTATTGAGGTCTATTTTTTGAGGTTACAGGGTGTGGGAGTCTAAGGCTTCAGGGTTTAGGGTTTAAGAGTATCAGGTTTGAGGATTCCCCAACTGTATACCAAATTTGGTAGGAATCGGTTGGTTTTCAAAAATTTTGTCCGCCATCTTGGATCCGCCATTTTGAATTTTGCAAATCCGACCTCAGATTCATGATCAGCAACCCAGAAAAAAAAACCCCCGTGTACCAAATTTGGTAAGAATCGGTTGAATTTTAACTTGAATTCGTTTTTGCATTCGAGAAGCACTATATCTGTCTGATTTATTGAGGTTAGAAAGAAAACAGAACTGTATGGCTTAATCCAACCGATGAATATTAGCTTAGCGTGTCCGAATACATATTAATACATCTTTGGATTAATGAAAAAGCTTGAGTCAATTTTTTAGGAGTATATTTTTCTTAATTTTTACTAATTTTTACCTATTTTTTGAGGTTAGAAAAAATTGAGATGTGATGGCGATATTCTGACGTCAGATTCGTGATCAGCGGGCAAAAATACTACGGATCTGATATATCGCATCAAAAGTATACCCCACTTTTTTTTTGTGGGGCTGTGTTATTTACTAAACGGAAGAGGATTAGATTGAACAACACTCTATTGATCTACAATACATACGTAAGTTTCTTCAATTAGTTATTGTTAAACCTGATTACAAGAGATAATTCCGGTGTTCTCATGAAAACTCACTATTATTAGGTTTTCAGGAAATTCACAGTATTCAGATTTATTTAATGCATGATAAAAAAATATTATTTTAAGCTTCCTTCTTGTAACAGTTAACATTTACGGTCATGCATAATACTTATTACATAATTACTAAAGTTATGTTATAACCATCGCTTATTGCATTTGTATGGCTAAGTGGCAATTATGTCCATTTAATTATATAAATAAGAATTCTATTCAATTCTTCTTTATAACCCGACGGATTTATAGTCGACGGCATTCTAATAAATCGGGTCAGACCTCATTTTATTTTCTGAATTAAATTAAAAACAGCAGAGTTCCCCAAAATGTGTGCGAAGAAAATTTGGCATTTGCCAAATTTAGTTTATCAATTGTCAAATTTGATGTTGGTATGTTCAAAAATTTAAAGAATTGCCCATAAAGGGTTGCGTTCAGCATTCAATAAAATACAGTTTACAACAGGTTAAGCTTTAAAATTAGCAACACTCCACACCAAGTTTAAAAAACATCAAAACATGATAAATGAGTACAAAGTTTGTTTTTTTAATCAAAGTTAGGTAAGGATTGAAATTAGAATGAACTATGTATTTTAAACAAAATTAAAACCTACATAAATATATAAAAACGATTATCTACTACCAGGTGTACAAGTATGAAATGCGGATTTTTTTTCTAAAAAAAACATGTTAAATTCGGAAGAATGATAAAAAGTGGTTGGATTTTTTTGGCCGATACTTGGTGGAGATCCATTAAGCTTAAGTTAAGTGAACAGTAAAACAATTTTTTTTTTTCGTTTACTGGTAAACTCCACATTTATTTTAACATATCAACATGTTTCGCTATCACTGTAGCTTTATCAAGGGGGGGTCACCTCCAAAAATTTAAATGAAATGGGGTACTTCTTTTTCCCAGAATCGATAATCAATTCTATTAATCAAAAAGTGTATGCATGTCTTTTTTTTTAAATCGATTTAGCATATAGTTTTGATTTTAATTTGGACGAAAATTGGCAAAAGTTTATGTTTACTGCTTACTTATTAAAGCAACGGTTAACCACATTTTAAATCACTTTTACAGGCTCCTTAGAAACAATATTTTTTTCCTAAAAAAATCTTTATTGTGGTGTTTTCTCCACCCCTTCTGGTAACTTACGGTTTTTTTTACGTCGAATTGGATTATTACATATTTTTAGGACACCTTACATAAAAAATTAAATTATTCTATTTTATTTTTACTTATTTAACAAGCAAAATTTTTATCATTAACTTTTTTCGCAAAACTTAAAGGACCAAATTTTCCATTTGATGGCAAGAAAAATCACGCACACGCTGCGCGTTGTGTGTACAAGCTGCACACAACTTATGCATTTATTACATACTAGCCGGGCCCGCGGCTCCGCTCGCGTGGACTTGATTCACTACTATCGTCACTGCTTATTCCTTATGTTACCCAACGTAATAAAATATCTCCCATTTTTTCTCCTTATCTCCCAATATTTCTCCTTATTTCCCATTATCTCTACATAATTTCCATTATCTAGGCTTATCTCTGCTCATCTCCCATTATTTCTCCTTATCTCCCATTATTTCTCCTTATCTCCCATTATCTCACCTTATTTCCCATTATCTAGGCTTATCTCGACTTATCTCCCATTATTTCTCCTTACCTCCCATTATTTCTCCTTATCTCCCATTATTTCTCCTTATCTCCCATTATCTCACCATAACTCCCAGTATTTAGACTTATCTCTCATTATCTCTCCTTATCTCCCATTATTTATACTTATCTCCCATTATCTCACCTTATCTCCCATTATCGAGGCTTATCTCGACTTATCTCCCATTATTTCTCCTTATCTCCAATTATCTCACCTTATCTCCCATTATCTCGGCTTATATCGAATTATATAGAACATATGTATAAATTTATAAAAACACGTAAATCGGATAAATGGTTCTCGAGTGGTAAGCGCACTAACGGACAGACAGACAGACAGAGAGACGTTGCATTTTATATATATTGTATTCTTTGCTACATGATATTGTTCCATATTTAATGCTTTAGGGAGTGTATCGCAAGAGAACGCGCTAGCAGCAAACTTTTCTCCGACTTGATTCACTATTATCGTCACTGCTTATTCCTTATGTCACCTAATAAAATGTAGCCTATAACCTGACCAGAGAACATACGTATGGTTAAAAAAAAGCACGTAAATCGGATAAGTAGTTCTGCAGTGATAAGCACACTAACGGACGGACAGACAGACGGACAGAGAGACATTGCATTTTATATATATTATAGATATTCTCTGCTACATAATATTGTTCCATATTTAATGGTTTGGACTGTGTATTGCAAGAGAACGCGCTAGCGGCAAACTTTGTCCGACTTCATTTACTATTATTGTCACTGCTCATTCCTTATGCTACCTATCGTAATAAAATATAGCCTATGACCTGGCCGGAGAAGATATATATGTTTAAAAAAAAAAAGTACGAAAATCGGATAAGTGATTCGCCAGTGATAAGCGCACTAACGGACAGACAGACAGACAGAATACGTTGCATTTTATATATATTATAGATGTAATAAAATATATACCTATAACCTGGTCAGAGAACATATGTATGAATTTAAAAAATCACGTAAATCGGAGAAGTGGTTCTCGAGGGATAAGCGCATTAACGGACAGACAGACAGACAGACAGACAGACAAACATTGCATTTTATATATATTATAGATATAGATTATTTTTATTATTATATAACCTGGCCAAAGAATATATGCATGAATTTAAAAAAAGACAGGTAAATCTGATAAGTGGTTCCTGCGTGATAAACGCACTAATGGACAGACAGACAGACAGAGAGACATTGCATTTTATATATATTATAGATTATACATATACAGATACATAATATTGTTCCATATTTAATGGTTTAGGCTGTGTATTGCAAAGGCACGCGCTAACGGCAAACTTATTTGCGACATCATTCACTATTTTACGTCACTGCTCATTCTTTATGCTACCTATCGTAATAAAATATAGCCTATAACCTGGCCAGAGAACATATGTATGTTTTAAAAAAAAAAGTACGTAAATAGGAGAAGTGGTTTTTCAGGGATAGGCGCACTAACGGACAGACAGACAGACAGAGAGACGTTGCATTTTATATATATTATAGATGTAATAAAATATATATCTAAAACCTGGTCAGAGAACATATGTACGAATTTAAACAATCACGTAAATCGGATAAGTGGTTCTCGAGGGATAAACGCACTAACGGACAAACAGACTGACAGAGAGAGGTTGCAATTTGTTTATATTATAGGTATAGATTATTATTATTATTATAAAACCTGGCCAAAGAATATATGTATGAATTTAAAAAAAGACGTAAATCGGATAAGTGGTTCTCGCGTGATAAACGCACCAGTGGACAGACAGAGAGACATTGCATTTTATATATATTATAGATTCTAGATATTCTCTACTACATAATATTGTTCCATATTTAATGGTTTAGACTGTGTATTGCAAGGGAACGCGCTAGCGATAAACTTTTTTCCGACTTCATTCACTATTATCGTCACTGCTCATTCCTTATGCTACCTATCGTAATAAAATATAGCCTATAACCTGGCCAGAGAACATATGTATGTTTAAAAAAAAAAGTACGTAAATGGGATAAGTGGTTCTCCAGTGATAAGGTCACTAACGGACAGACAGACAGACAGACAGACAGAGAGACGTTGCATTTTATATATATTATAGATGTAGGTAACAACTTACTTCAAAAATAGTGCTTAATTTATTAAGCTCCTTTAAAGAGAAGTAAAGAATACCTTTAGAAGGCGGTAACTTAATAAATCCGAAGTCACCTAGACAGAATATATCAGGAGTAATAAATTTAATCAGAAAAACTGAACAAACGGTTGTTAAAACAAAAACCAACGATAATGTTACATTAAAAACAATAATAAAATTAAAAAAAGTTAAGAAAGCTCAAATTCGTTATCTGACTCATCAGAGGTATCGCTGTCATCTTTATGTACTAAGATAACTACGAGGTTTACTTGAATATCCAAAACTTTTTCAATATCCCACCATTTCAAAATTATTTTTTCTGTATGCTCTACTACTTTTTTCCAGTACTCTTCGGTGATATGGTTAAGAGAGTCTTGCCATACCATTTCAGGTTCATGAGATGTAGGTCCTTCAGTAATATGCTTTTCGTAATAGGATTTTGCTCCTGCGTATACTAATTCTATGGCATTAAATTGGCAATGGAAGGTGGCAAACGCGAAACCTCATGACCCTGTTCCCTTAAATCTTCATCAACCGCGTATATTTTAGGTTTTCTAAAAGTCATTACCATTAAGTGTAATTCTGGTTTTAATAAATTTAAAGAAGGGTTTTAATTTTGCTCTACTAACCATTGAAATATTTCATTTTTTTTTTCCACGATGAATTTGGTTGTTTATTCAAAATTCTAGAATGATATGAAGTATTGTCCAAAACGATTAATGAGGGTTGATCTAAATTTGGAATAAGCTTTTCTTTTAGCCACTTTTGGATTGTTTCATTATTCATGCTGTCGTGGTAATCGGCGCTTTTCGGTGTAGTTGAAAATATTAAACTGGCCCCAGGTACAAATCCGGTGTATGAACCAGCATGCAAAATAATAAACCTCTTTCCAGAACTGTACCCCTTCTTCCTTTTTACTGATTTAGCCGAATTATCTTGCCAGGATTTGGACCCACTTCCGTCTGAAAAAACCCATGTTTCATCCAAAAAAATTACTCTTCTTTTCTAAACTGTGAATTTAAATTTTCAACATAATGCTTTAACAATTTTATTCGTTGACTGGAAATAGTGGGGAGTTCACACAAATATCTGCGGTTGCAGTCTTTTTATATCGAAATCTCAAATGTTTCATTAATTTTGACAAAGATTTTAGTCCAATCTCTAAAATCTTTCTATCCCGTAAAGTATCTTTTAAAGTCGTAAGAGTTATGTTCACGTTAGATTTATACATGTCGTAAATCAAATTTCAATCCATTTTCACGAATTCGCTTAAATCCTTAGTTTTTGTCCTTTTCTTTTTTCACATTTTTTCGCGGTTTATACCGCTGCGATCTTCATTAACAATCCTTTGTATGGTTCTAATACTTAAATTTAAATCTTCCGATACTTGTTTCTGCATGGACTTCGGATTCATTAACTTACTGTCTTTGGTAGATTTTCTTTGCTCCTTTTCAAAGTGGGTTATTAAATTAAGCACCATTTTCTTCGTCTGAGGATTTAAAAAGCCCGCAAAACGCTTTTTGGCTTCCATTATTATCTGTATAATAAAATTTTTTGACACTATTGAAAATTTAAAGAAAAATTGGCATTGACATTGACATAATAATGCTGCATTCATTTTTAACACCCAAATCATTTAGAGACATTTACAAGAATATTTTACAAATATTAAATAAATTAGAGCTTTTTTACCTCGGTTTTACTAAAGTATTCTGTATATTCCTATTCGTTAAACTCTGAATGCTCTCAGATGAGAAAGCAAAAATAGTGGCAACTACTAAGTTCAACAATATTTAAATATTATGTATATTATAAAATAAAATAATCCAATTATTGTTCCATGGCATATGAAAAATAGTATTTTGGTTTTGTCAGTGTCTTCTTTTAAACATTTTTTGAACAACTTTAGAAGTAATATTTGAAGTTTGAACGCACTAATATTTTTAATATTTAACAATTCTGAACGAGTTTTTTTCTCAAAATATTTAGATGGTTGCTTGCCACTGGAAATTATAGTTGGCTCTCTGTCTCGGACATAAAAAGTCTATTAGACCTTTTCAATTTTCCGACGTGGTATTAATTAAATTCATGCTAACTGCAACTTTAGCAAGGACGGCAACAGCTAAGACGATACACCCGACTTATTAGAATGCCGTCGACTATAGCAGCATTTTGAAGTTGTAGTGGTTTCCGATAAAGGGTTGTCGAAAAAGTGTGTGTCTGTCCGTCTATCAGACCCGATTTTCTCCGAAACTGTTTGATATAGAAAGTTGAAATTTGACACTAATATCGGAATTGATGGCCTCATTAAAGCCGTTGAAAGTTAAATTTTGACTTAAGGGATTAGTTTTGGGGAGTGAAATCGAAAGTGAAAAAAAAAAAAATTACCAGGTCATTGAGTGGGGCGTTAAATGAAAGCTTGTAAAAACACTAGTTTAAAAATATATATAACGTAATACTTGAGCAAACTTTTCTTTGTATTATTTTTAAAATATTGCGAAAAATCGCTGTCCCCCTTATTTCGAAAAGTACTGATCAAAAAATTTTGAAAAAATTTTGGAATATTCTCCACAGGGTGTAGATTGAATGAGAATTATCGCGATAGTCACCTTTAATAATTTATCTGGTATATATAAAAAGAAAATTCAAGGTCCTCAGTTTTCAGTAAAGATGGGAAAAAAACTTTGTTGAAAACTCATTTGGGGTGTGTTTTGTGAAATCATTGATCATCAGCGTACGGAACACTAATTGTGCATGTCCGACTTGCATTTGGCCGGTTCTTTTTACATTTTGGAAGAACTTTATTTGACCAAGTATGTGCCATTTTTCTGGCAACACTTTGATCCCGCCACTGTGGAGCTTTGTGCTTTCTTGGAGAAAGATTGTGCCAAGTGGTTTTCACGCTGGATGCATTAAAACTTCCCAGTCAAGTTCTCTCAATTTTTGTGGATTCATCAAAGATTGGTGTGGTCTGAGGTTATCATGGTGGATGACGACACCCTTTCTGTTGACTAGTTCCGGCCGATTTTTTTTAATCGCTTAGTTCAATCTTATCAATTGCTGATAGCAGAGGGCAAAATCAATCCTTTGGCCAGGCTGCGCATGAGCTGATGCACGATCCCTTCCAATCGCATCACCTTTTTTAGCGTCAATCAGCGCTTTGCCATGATTTGTGGAGCTTTATCCTTGTTCGGCTACGATCTTTGTCAAACATTATTGTCGTACGTGCTCTAATCCTTATCGTCCGTGATCAGCCGCTTTACAAATGGCTTAATTTCGTTACGTTTATGTACAAATTCGCAGATGGAAATTCGAGTAGAAGTTTTAGAGTCAAGTCATGTCGCACCCAAATATCGAGATTCTTTTTGTAGCCAGCCTTCTCAAAATGGTTTTTTAAACTGTTTAGAGATGGAATGTTTAGTTCCTTGGCTATGTCATGGCTACTTACCTTTCTCATGCCATGAACATGATTCTGCTCAACTTTTGCCAAAATTCTATCGACTCATCATGGGTCGACTAGTGTGAGGAGCAAGTTTGACATCGAAATTTCCAGAATAAAAGCCCGATGCTACTTATATTACCTAAAATATGTGACGCTAAAAAAAATTAACGAGAAGAAGCTCAATATTACCCGTTACAATGAAGCAAATAAAATTTTCATGAATTACATTAATTTTTTTACAAATTTTTAAAAATACTGAAATATAAAATTTGTGTAATTAGTATTTGGTGCCAGGAAGTAATTATTTTAAAAGGTAACAATTTTTATACATTCCCATTTCCATCCATCCATTCCCATCAGTTCCGGTCAAGTAACCAGTAGAGGGGACTATAAGGAATAGGCCCTCTGTCTTTATTTAAACTACTTTTACATTTTATAATTTCCATACTCTCGTATGCGTTCAACAATCTCCTATCAGATACATTTTTTTATTAATTTTAGATTATCCAATGTTACAATATGATCAGCTTCAAGGGCATGTTCGGCAATGCTAGACTTTTCTGTTCTACTGTATTTTAAGTGTGCTAAATGTTCTTTTAATCGTATTTTAATTGACCTTTTAGTTTGCCCAACATACTTTTTGTCACAATCAATACAACTAATTTCATAAATTCCACTTTTCTCACAATTAGGAATCTTATCTTTGGGATTTTCTAAGATATTCCTCAGGTTGTCTGATGACTTATAGACTAAGGTGAGGCCTACCTTATTAAATACCTTATTGAGTCCCTTGCTATATTTCGGATTATATGGTATGGAGACATACTTAGTGTTATTTTCTTCGCGTGTAAAAAAGGTGGAATTCTGAATATTAAACCTAAACTTATGTCTATTCATTAGCTTATTTACTAAGTCATCGTCATAACCATTAACTCTAGTTATATTTCTAATACGATTCCTTTCTTTATTAAAGTTCAGAGGGAAAGTTATTAAACGATGAACTAAAAAATGTAATGAGGCTAATTTGTGTTGTTTGCTATGAAATGAATCATTAGGAATATATCTATCTGTTACTGTGTCCTTCCTATATATATATATATATATATATATATATATATATATATATATATATATATATATATATATATATCAAATCCTAATCTGTTATTATTTTTAATAAATAAAATATCTAGAAAAGGCAATTGTCCTTTGTTCTCAACTTCGTATATGAATTTAATGGAATCATACCGGCTATTTAACTTAGAAACAAAATCATCAATATTTGCTTTCTTTGTGTCAAAAATCGCAAAAATATCATCCACATACCTATACCATACCCACGCGAAGAAAATAACACCAAGTATGTCTCCATACCATACGAGGCTGGTTTGAAAAGTCCGTGCAAAAATAAAAACTACTTATGTGTTTGGGGTAAACCTTTTTTATTTTTCGACATAATCTCCTTTTAGGCTTATACACTTCGTCCAACGATGTTCTAGTTTGTTGATCCCTTCCGAATAATAGGATTTGTCCAAGTCTGCAAAATATCCATTAGTGTCTGCAATCACCTCCTCGTTTGAATAAAATCTTTGTCCCGCCAGCCATTTCTTCAAATTGGGGAACAAATAGTAGCCCGAGGGAGCCAAGTCTGGAGAATAGGGTGGATGTGAAACGAGTTGGAATCCTATTTCCATTAATTTTGCGACCACAACTGCTGAGGTGTGTGCTGGTGCGTTGTCGTGATGGAAAAGGACTTTCTTGTGGGCCAATCACGGGCGTTTTTCTTGCAGCTCGGTTTTCAAACGGTCCAATAACGATGAATAATATTCACCTGTAATAGTTTACCCTTTTCCGGATAGTCGATGAGGATTATCCCTTGCGAATCCCAAAAGACAGTCGCCATAACCTTTCCGGCCGAAGGAACGGTCTTCGCCTTTTTTGGTGCAGATTCCCCCTTGGTAACCCATTGTTTAGATTGTTGTTTGGTCTCAGGAGTATAGTAATGTATCCATGTTTCATCCACAGTGACGAAACGACGCTTAAAGTCCTCCGGATTCTTCTGGAACAGCTGCAAACCATCCTTGCAACACTTCACACGATTCCGTTTTTGGTGAGCAATCGCGGCACCCATCTTGCGGATAGCTTTCTCATGTCCAAATGTTTATGCAAAATATTATGTACCCGTTCAGTCGAGATGCCCACAGCACTAGCAATCTCACGCACCTTAACTCTTCTGTCATCCATCACCATATCATGGATTTGATCAATGATTTCTGGAGTCGTAACCTCCACAGGCCGTCCAGAACGTTCAGCGTCACTTGTGCCCATATGGCCAGTCCGAAAATTTTGAAACCACTTATAAACTGTTCTAATCGAAGGTGCAGAGTCACCATAATGTTTATCAAGCTTCTCTTTAGTCTCCTGAGGCGTTTTGCCTTTCATAAAGTAATGTTTAACCACCACACGAAATTCTTTTTCGTCCATTTCTTGAAAATCACTCGACTTTCTTGATTCACACGAATGCCAAACACAAAGAAATAGACCAATATGGCTGAAACTTGGTGTGCGTTCATTCAAGAGATGCTACTAAACTAAACAAGACATCGATACGCGCCGGTGGTGCCATCTCTCGGACTTTGCACGGACTTTTCAAACCAGCCTCGTATAATCCGAAATATAGCAAGGGACTCAATAAGGTGTTTAATAAGGTAGGCCTCACCTTAGTCTATAAGTCTTCAGACAATCCGAGGAATATCTTAGGAAATTCCAAAGATAAGATTCCTAATTGTGAGAAAAGTGGAATTTATGAAATTAGTTGTAATGATTGTGACAAAAAAGTATGTTGGGTAAACTAAAAGGTCAATTAAAACACGCATTGCCGAACATGCCCTTGAAGCTGATCATATTGTAACATTGGATAATCTAAGATTAATAAAAAATGTATCTGACAGGAGATTGTTGAACGCGTACGAAAGTATGGAAATTATAAAATGTAAAAGTAGTTTAAATAAAGACAGAGAGCCTATTCCTTATAGTTCCCTCTACTGGTTACTTGACCGGAACTCATGGCCTTGCCTATGCCATTAGTTCCGCCTGAGTAATTCAAGGGTTAGGCTAAGTATAAATAGGGTAGTTTTGTACTTTAGCTTTAGACAATCATCGCTCCTGATGAAGCTAACATGGTTAGCGGAACGCGCGTCGAGTGCAAAAATAAAGTGTTTGGTGTAGTGGTGATATATACTGAGTAGTATCAGTGTGCCGAAGATTCCACATTCCCAACTTAGTTTATTATTGAGATCCGCTATTTAAGGTGAATTTTCTACAATCGGTACCCATTACTTTTAGACTTAATCATTACGTTACATACAAAAATACTAAAAGTAACTCAAAGTTGAGAACTTGGAAAAGCAAAGTATTGGTTCTCCATAAATTCATAATAATATATTTTCAGTCAAAAATTAGAATTACAATAGGGTGATGCCAACCTTTTTAGCCCACTTTAACACCTATACATACCAAACCTTTTAATATCTATTCGTTAGCCGAATGAAGTCAATGTCATAATAATTAGAAGAATAAATATATAAATAAATTTTAACACTTTACACGTACCTATTTCTACTGTGACCCGCCAAACTAGGTCAGATTGGTGCGAAGGCTTGTGTAAAAAAATGTTTTGCAATAATTTGAGACGGTGCCATGGTGAATTTAATTGTAACGCATTAATTATAAGTGTTTTTTTTATATCTTGAAAATAAAAGCGGTTATGTCTGTATTTAAACTTGTCGTTTTAAGAATAATTTCGACTAAATTATTTAAGGTTTCGAGATATTCGGATTGCTTTTCTACATTTGCTCTACTGCTAATAAAATGTTGTTATAAAATGGTAAACTTACCTTTAATTCAAAATATATTCCCATGTCGTGATACAATTGTGTCAAATAATAGAACCATAGAACGAAAGCATAACCTGTAAAAGAAAAAAAACGAGGTAATAACACAGGGCGATGAAAAAACTTTTTTAATAATTTTACCTGATTCCTACGTTTTTTGGTGTGCTGAGTCCGAAAATAATAATAAAAAATAACCGGTCAAGTGCAAGTTGAACTTGCGCAATTAGTGTTCCGTACGTTGATTGATTTTAAAATAAAAAATGTTGTAACGGAAATATAAAATGATCAGTGACTTCACAAAAACACACCCCAAATGAGTTTTCAACAAAGTTTATTTCCAATCTTTACTGAAAATTGATAATCTTGAAATTTCTGTTTTCTTTTATATACCAGATAAATTATTACAGGTAATGCACTGGTGATAATTTTCGTTCAATCTACACCCCGTGGAGAATATTCCAGAATTTTTTCAAAATTTTTTGATAAGTACTTTTCGAGATAAGGCGGGTGGACAGCGATTTTTCGCGATTTTTTAAAAATAATACAAAGAAAAGTACGCGCAAGTATTACATTATATATATTTTTTGCTCGTGTTTTCACAAGCTTTCATTTGACACCACACTCGATTACCTAGTAAAAAAATTTTTTTTTCACTTCCGGTTTCACCCCCCAGAACTAACCCCTTAAGTCAAAATTTAACTTTCAAAACTACATGGCTCTGATGAGGCCATCAATTCCTATATTATTACCAAATTTCAACTTTCTATGACAAATAGTTTCGGAGAAAATCGGGTGTGACAGACGGACAGACAGACGGACAGACAGACAGACAGACGGACGGACAGACAGACGGACAGACAGACGGACAGACAGACAGACAGACCGACGGACAGAAAGACACCGAAGTGATCTTATAAGTGTTCCATACGGAACACTAAAAAGTCGTATCACCCACCAATTTTTCATATTTTATTATTCAAAATGTGAAAAGTTTATTTTTTATCATTCGAATGTTATTAGGTTGGCAATAAAATCAGAATTTTATAAGGTTGGCAGTAAAATCAAATGTTATTAGGTTGGCAGTTCCAGTTAATGTCACAGCTGTTTGTTTTCTTCCAGTTAGTATAACCTCGCATTGCAGTGTTTAACCCATGTGCTTTAATTCACACTCAAAATATGGCTAATCGTGGTTGTAAAAACTCTCCCAACACTTTTTGTTATATATGTGGTGAGTTTGTAATTAAAAAACATCAAAGAAACATTACTGACTTTGTAAAAAAGTATAGTTTGCATATTTTGGTGTAGAAATCGGAAATCAAGAAAAATATTGGGCTCCTCACAAAGTATGTTATGTTTGTGTCGAGGATCTTAGGAAATGGTATAAGAAAGAGAAGAAAGCTTTTAGATTTGCAGTGCCCATGGTATGGAGAGAGCAAGAAAATCATTCAAATAATTGTTATTTTTGCAGCGTTGATGTTTCTGTATATAACTCCAAATATAAGAAAGTAATTGTCTATCCTAACTTTACTTCAGCTAATCGGCCGGTAAGCCATGGACCGGGACTTCCTGTCCCTGAGCCACCTCAATCTACTGATGACGTTTTGCAGTCCAGTCCCGAATTTAATGAAAGTCGACGGGATGATGATGAGTTTCAATGTTCTCTAGAAAATTTTAAAACCACACTTGTTTCCACAAGCTGAGTTAAACGATTTAGTGAGAGATTTGGGTTTGACTAAGGAAAAAACAGAATTGCTTGGTTCTAGGCTGAAAGAAAAACATTTATTGGAATCTGGAACATCTGTTTACCATTATAGAACATTATGTATCAAAATTTCCCTATTTTAAAATTGAATCGATGTTATATTGTAAGAGAACTGTGGATGATACAAAAAAATTGATGCCAGATACGGTTTCAGTACCCAAAAATACATAACACTGATGTTTGGTTTAAAAAGTTTTCACAAATATTTTTTTTGTTGGTCTGTGTAATCAAACTCACCCTATAGATGGATTTGTTTTTAAAAATTATCTTTTTTTAAGCTCATAAGTAAAACATTGCCCGGTTTTATCGATTTTTGGATATTCCGATTGGTTATTAAACTGTGTATTATTGGTTTGAAGAAAAATTATAATTCAGATTATACAGGGAGATAAATAAAAGTGTTCATCATCATCACGTAGCCTGCAACGTCCACTGTTGGCTATAGGCCTCCTTCATCCTAATCCAGTTGCTGCGGTCTTGAGCGGCTAAAATCCAGTTTCCGGATGCTCTTTTCAAATTATCAGACCATCTTGTGGTAGGTCTTCTTCTATTTCTAAAGGGTGTCCCAAAATTCAGGCAAGATTTGAATCTGGCGTCATTTGTATGGTAAAGTGTTGCCAACAAAATAAGAAACACAGCGTGACAGCTGACAGTTCAGGGTTATTAAAAATGGAGCGCTACACGAAAGAACAACGTGTTTTCATTGTTGAGCAATATTTTACAAATGATGAAAGTTTGGCAGCTACAGTTCGGAATTTTCGTACAAAATATGGTCGGAATAGTGATTTAACCTCATCAACTATGAAGAGATTAATTGAAAAATTCAAGGAGACTGGATCAATTAGTGATCTGGCTCTGGCCGTCCTTCAACAAGTCGTTCGACACAAAACATTGAAGCAGTTCGTGAGAGTGTTGCTGAGACTCCAGGAACATCAATTCGGCACCGTGGTCAAGAATTGGACATTTCGAGAAGCTCTCTACAACGTATTCTCACGAAAGGTTTGCATCTTCATGCTTACAAAGTTCAATTGACTCAAGAACTGAAGCCTATTGACCACGCACAACGAGGGGGTTCATTGAATGGATTATGGAACAACAACAAGTGGATACTGATTTTCGAAGAAAATCATCTTCAGCGATGAGCCTCATTTCCATCTTAATGGTTTCGTTAATCGACAAAATTGTCGCATTTGAGGTTCAGACAATTCACACGTGACTGTTGCGAAACAAATGCATCTACAACGTGTCACTGTTTGGTGCGGATTTTGGGCTGGAGACATCATCGGACCATTCTTCTTCGAAAATGCGGTTGGCCAGGCAATAAGAGTTAATTAAAAACTTAAAAAAACTACCTCTTTTTTTGTAATTTTGCTCTTAACAAAGTGTTCATGATAAGCGCATTTTTTTGCTTATTATTTATTAATCATACAACTTAAACGTAAACTAAAAAAAATATTTAAAGGTGGGAAATGGAAGATAAAACTCTATACCTTAAGTATAAAGTATTTATATTTCATTTAAACATACAGGTACAAAGAAAACAGTTATTGAAAACACAAAAATCCTAAATTATTCTAACAAATTAAATGAATTACGTACTCTGGCCGTCATATTGGATCCGCCGTTTTGAATTTTTCAAATCTATCATCGGATTCTTAATCAGCACCCCGAGAAACCCCTTAATAGCTTATTTCAAAATATTTAGCGGTATATAGAAGCGTTAATTTAATCATAAATGAGATTGGAAGCATGATTCTCGCTACAACTGAAGGGGTTAAACCAGCCATTTTATCTTAAATATTTTTTTTAAAAATTACCGTAAAACACATCAGAGACAACCTCTTCCTCCATATCAAAGTATTGCACTCGGAATTAGCTTATAAACTCCACCAGCTAGAATTCGATGTCTTTGATGACAATACTAGATTAAAGATTAGTCAAATTATTCACAAAATTTACTTAACTTAATCAAAAATTAATCAGAGAATGAAAAATATACCGAAACTTCAGAGAGTACTCAACAAAAAACCTTCTATGATAGATTTATCAATATCTCTAGTACAAATTTCACAGAAAGTGAGAAAAAGTTGTTGGAGAAAGGACCAAATATATTAATTTTAATATAAAAAAAATACTACCGAAACACTAATATCCGAAATTGAATCAGCCACAGAAAACATAGGTGACCCAAATATTAAAAAAGAGCAAATAAAACATGTAATGTTAAAAACCAAAAATACTACCTGCAGTAATAAGAAGCAAATAACGATAGCATCCATCCAATCTAAAATAAAAGAGAAAAACCTAATAATAACAAAAGCAGACAAAGGCAACTCCATTATAGCCCTTGATAAAAACTAGTACAGTAGAACCCCGGTTATCCGAGGTAACGTGGGGGGCACCCTCCTCAGATAACTGAAAACTCATTCAGTATTCATTCAAAGAATAAACACCAATACTTTAAACCGATGTATTAACGTTTTTAACATATAAATAGGTACATACATCATAAAACAGTGAAATAGGTATCTATGCGCTTCTGTTTCATATTGCATCTTCTTTTTCTCGCTGCAATGTTTCTCCATCTATTAAGAAGAAGCAAATCCGCTGGGGTTGCCTCTGGTTGTTGTTCGATATACCTCAAAGCTTTTTCCAAAGAAGCAAAACCTTCTTGATGAGAGATCTTAGTGGGAGACTGTTCATCCACCGCCGCTTCGTCATCGTCATCATCATCTGATTTTTTGGTTTTCTGAAAGGCATTCGTTATTTCTTCAATACTCATTTTTTTTCTAAATCATCTGCTGTAATCCATTCAACAACATCTTCTCTTGTCACATTTTTGCAACCTTTTAATTTTTGCGTTAATTCAAATAAACTTTTTTCTTTTTCTTCTATCTCGATGTCAAAATTTGAACAGGACATTTCTCCATTGCTTCTCAATTTCAAAGCTAATTCATTTAATGGAGTATCATATTCACTGTCATTATATTCCTCAAAATCAATAACTTTTGACCAAGATTTTTGAATAGTGGTGTACGCACAGAATCCCAAGCTTGACTTACCCAGTAAATAACATTTTTCAGTGTAACCGTTCTCATCCCACTGATAATATCCTCCTTTTCTGTGTATTCTAACAGATGATCAAGATATAAACGCCTATAATTTTTTTTAATGTTCTCGAGGATGCCTTGATCCATTGGTTGCATTACGTTGGTTACATTTAGAGGAATTTCGCCCACATGAAGTCCTTCTCCAGGATGAGAGGGGGCATTATCCATTAACAAAATTGCTTTAATAGGAAGACGGTGTCTGTTCAAAAATTTAGTCACAGATGGCACGATCTCTTCTTCAAACCAGTTAGTAAATAAGGTCGCATCCATCGCTCTTCTGACTTTTGTAATAGACTGGTAGGGCTTTGGGTGAGATGTCTTTTAAAGCTCTTGGACGTGCAGACTTACCAATCACCATCAGTGGGATTTTGTGCTTTGCCAGATGCATTGGAACGTACCATTATAGTTCATCTTTCCTTACTTCGTTTGTGCCCAGGAGCTGATTTTTCCTGTCGAGGTGCCAATGTTTTTGATGGAATCATTTTATAATTCAGACCAGTTTCGTCACAGTTGTAAATTTGATCACATGTGTATCCACAATCTTCGATTTGCTTTTTAAAGTTCTGCTTAAACTTCTCAATTGATGACACATCAGCAGAAAGTTTTTCACCACATACAGTCAGTTGTCGTAGGTACATCGTACCGTTTTTTCCAGCGATCAAGCCATCCAGAACTGGCGGTAAACTGATCTATCTCTGGGAATTGCCTACTAATCATTATTGCTTTCTGTTGTAAAATTGGACCTGACAGAGGCACACCTTTTGATCTTTGTCGGTTAAACCACATGAATAAAGCTCCAACTGTTGCCTCACCTACTCCATAATCTCGTGCAACAACTTTAATTGTCTCTCCTGCTTCAATTCTTCTGATGGCTTTTAATTTTTCTTCAATAGGAACGACTATTCTTTTACGCTTGTTTTGCTCCATTGTAATACGACAAACAAAAATTCAAATAAAGCAGTTCCTATTAATTACACTTAACTACCAGAACTCCAACCAAATAAATTATGTGAGTATACTCGTATTTCTCCGTAGTAAACGCTATAAAGCACTGCATTCACGCAAATTTACATGCTGGAAGAGTCCAAAACCATAAATAGGGGAACCCCTCACACGGGCCAGGAGTATTCCCCGAAAGCTCCGACGATTTTAAATTCCAATATGTACATACATATTTTAGAAGCTCGGTTAATACGCAGCATAGACGCGCGTACCTCGGATAATCAGGTTCTTAGATTGACTTAGTTAATCCGGAGCCCGGATAATCGCGACACGGTTAATCGGGGTTCTACTGTATATTCAAAAAGTAAAGGATTTTTTGGAAAAAGATAGTCGAATAAAACTAAAAAAAGTTCCAGCTGATAAACTTCTAAAACAACTCAAGACCCTGTTAAATGAAACCCCGAGCATTGTGAATGAAAGACAAAAGTTTAAAATAATAAACCAAAATCTTACACCACCACCAAAGCTTTACGATTTGATAAAAATACATAAAGAAAATTCACCAATAAGACCAGTAGTATCGTACAGTGACACTCCCTTAAAAAACCTAGCAACACATCTCAACACCGTATTTAGAGAAATAACAGAATTCAATCCAAAATACAACACAAAATTCTATGGGCCTCACAAATAAACTTAAAAATATCTCCATCCCAAATGGTTTTATTCGATGTAACAAATATTGTTCTCCAATATCCCAAATAACGATTGTTTAGAAATTATGGAAATTATGCCACAAAAAAAATAACATCAAAATAACAACATGTATTGAAACTTTTCCAGTTTTGTATAACCCAAAATTATTTCCAGTTCAATAATCAATTTTTCAAACAAAGAGATGGTCTTGATGTGGGTTCTCCACTTAGTCCTTTTTTAAAAACTCAACACGCAAGAAATATTCTCTTTTGGTTTAGATATGTGGACGACATCTTAGTATGTTTCCATGGAAATAATATTGAACTAAATTCTGCTTTAAATTGTCTAAATAATATACACCCCAACATAAAATTCACATTGGAAAAGCAAACAGATAATAAAATAAATTTATGTTACAATTTCAAAGAAGGGAAATAGATTAGAATTCGATATTTTTCGTAAACCAATCTTTTCAGATGTCATCATCCCAGCTGACTCAATACACCCTAATTCCCATAAACAGGCAGCTTATAGATATATGATCCATAGAGCCTTTAATATCCCTCTTAGTAAAAATAATTAAAAAAAAAGAACTGGACACAATCAAAAATATAGCACTCAATAACGGCTTCCAATTTAAAATGAATACCCTAATAAGCCGTAAACAAAAGCAAATCACTTTCAGTTTAATTTACCCCGTAAAAGAATACTCAGAAAGAAAAACATTCATACCTCTGACATATTATGGTCTCATTTCGGATAAAATATTCCAAGTTCCCACAGCCGAAAAAGCCATAAATAGCTCAAAAATTATCCAATATATTTTTCAATGCCAAAGATAAAACTAATAAACATAATAAATCAGGAGTTTATAAACTTAATTGTCAAAGAGTGTTACGTAGGCCCAACGGGACGAAATTTCAAAATAAGATTCGCAGATCATAATGCATCTTGCTATGCTATCCATTTCCCAATTTTAATTGTTTTTCAATACTCCATACGGCCCATAAAGGGTCAAAACTTAATTTCTTAGAATCTATAGAAATTTACAGACATTCAAAGAACCATTATATAAATTTACTAGTCAACTAGACGTCGGAAATTCCGTCCTTTACCAACTTTTATAGCACCAAACCAAAAATCTGCTTTAGTCTTAGTTAAGCGTTTAAAAATGTAGTTGTACTACGAAATCGCGATAACGCATTTGTAAATTCTTTACAAAAAATATATGTAGTGTCAGTTAACAAAATAATTAAGTAATTTTGTTGTTAAAAAAAAAAATCTATATACTATTTTTTTTTTGTAAAATTTCCCGTTCTTTCCCGTTGTTCTATATGTATTTTTCGATATATTTGCGAAAAACCGACTTTTTCATTATATTTTCGATTTTGTAGGCTCAGCGTACACTTTATAGGAGCAAACTTTTTTTTTATCATATTCTACGTCCAAAAAACTACCTGTATGTCAAAATGCAGCCTGTTAACATTTAATAAGAGCTCCTAATGTCTGTAATTTGAATTTACCTTGTAAATTTGTTATAATATTATCCTCTAGATATCTTGGCTGCACTGTCTACATATAATAATCACAAAAACTTAAGGCTGTAACCAAAACTTCGCGCCGTTAAAAAGCTCCCGCGACTATTGTGCTAGCCTCGTATGCACCGCACGCCACCGCGCGTTGCAGCCGTCCGTTCAAAATCAAAATGTACCGTGTGTAGCGAAGTATCATAGCAATAACGTGTGCTGTACCTTTCTTTCTCCACCTCTTCCTGCGATATTTACGTTGATATTTGTACGTGAGATGCAAAGACGCGCGCGCTCTCGAGCCAAGGACAAGGAATGAATAAATCCGCCTACAACATGTAACCTTATTGTGCTTTGCCGGTTAAAATGCGTCTTCTCTTCTTTTTAATATAACTTATTATGACTTTTAAAGAGAACGTTAGTACCTCTGCCCCTTAACAAGACACTCCTTAAAGGTACGAGCCGAAATAAAATTAGAGAGATTTTGCAATGCTTATTTTGGTAGGCCGCTGTCTTTATCTTTATTTGAAGCATGCACCCACCGATTGGAACTTGAGCAGTATTGAAACGAAATAAGAGAATCCTTTATTAAGGATAAAGATTTCCCTTATTTAGGAACTTATAAGAGAGGTTGTTTTAAGTTCGTTATTCGTATTGCTATTAAGGTAGGGCCTGTTTTTTTCCCTAATATATACAAACCACTATATAAACCCCTCCAAACCACCTTTCCTCCCTTGCTCTCCCCTCTCCCCAACATTGACCTAACTTTACACTCCTATAAAAAATCAGAACATTCAAACATATTCTTTAACAAACTCTTTTTTGACAGACTATCCAATATCTATCCCAATCATTTACTTTTCTTCACAGTTGGATCAAAGACGGAAAAGGGAGTTGGGGCTGCCTGCTTTTTTGATAATATCGTCCAAATGTTTAAATTACCTAAACATATCTCTATTTTCTCCGCAGAATTGTTGGCAATAAAGGAGATACTCCCTCCAAGCAAACATCCAACAACCAACTCTCATAATTTCTGATTCCCTAAGCGCTCTCAAAGCCATCAATTCTATAAATCTCAATTTCAACTATATCAGGCAAATTCTGGATCTGATGTACATGGCCACCTTAAAAAAACGTACCATATCCTTGCTTTGGTTGCCCAGTCACATAGGCAACCCTCATAACGACAGAGCAGATTATCTTGCTAAACTTACCATAGAAAGGGGCCGTATGAACATGGGAGAGAATCACTTCTCTGATTTTAACATCTTCATAAAACACCTACACAGCTCTCTCTTCCAACTCAAATGGGACTTGGAAGATCCCAACAACAAATTATAGTCCATGTATAACCAATGTATTTCCTCCCCTTAACTCCACAGAATTGAACCGAAGACATAATGTAATAATGAGAAGACTGGCATTGGGACACACCTACTCCACGCATGTAAAGAGAGATCCCCCTCCACTCTGTCCTAAATGTGACTCCCCCTTATCAGTGTTACATCTAATCGAATCCATTCAACATCAAAACTTGAGATCGGCATCCCATCCAACATCACCATCCTCATAAAATCTTTTGTCCCACTTAAAGAAAACATAACTAATTACTTAAAAGAATTCAACTTCATAGTCTAATCTATTTATACCAAACTAACTCTAGTGGGCGCTAAATGATCTTAGCTGTCGATGCGCCCTGCCCAACAGAAACAAACAAACAAACCACTAAGAAAATACAGTAAAATTGAAATGATAATCTTTTATTACACTGACAACAGTTAATTTAAAAACCATTAGTTAGTATAAAAAAATAATACATATAAAACACCATGGTTCTGCCCGGAAGCTAAGCAAAAGTGCAAAGAAAAAACAAGCCTACCTGGCATATCGGGTACCGGGAACGGCGGAATCGTATGCGGAATATCGTAAAATTAGAAATGGAACAGTAACCTTGGTAAGACGAGTAAAAAATCAGTATTAGGAAGCCTTCTCGAAAAGAATGGAAAATTACTTTTATGGCCTTCAAAAACAAATGTGGAGGCTTATGAGATCATAAAGGAAAGAGATCAACGAGTTGGTTGAAACGAACAATCTCATACCCAGGGAAGATTGGATCAGATATCTGGAGGCTTTGTTTAAAGCAGAGGATGCAGAGTTGACGTTAGACACGCCCGAAAGAGTGGTCGGCGACAATGCCGAAGTGGGGGTGTCGGACGTGCAGCAGGCACTACAGAAGTTAAAGAATAGGAAAAGTCCTCGGTATCTCAAATTTAATTCAGCAAATCTTATATAGCCATAGAATCCCAAATGAATGGTAGATTAGTACGACCATTCTTATGTTTAAAAAGGGAGATAAGAAAGTATCTTCGAATTATAGAGGAATAAATCCGTTGAGCACCACAGTAAAACTCGTAATAAAGTTCATAACGAACAAAATTAATAGTTTTGCCTCCTTAGAAAATGAGCAACAAAGGTTCAGGTCAGGCAGATCCTGTACAGACGCCGTTTTTTTGTCCTCGGACAAATATCGGAGAAGTCTGTGTGCGTATGTTTTATTGACCTGCAAAAGACCGTGTCCAACTGAAAGATGTTATATATCTCCTGTACAATAGGCAAGTTCCATATAATTAAGACTATAGAGAATGTATACACAGCGAACCAAATCCAAGCAAAGATAAACGCAGAACTTACCAAACCGATACCAGCTAGGAACGATATTCGACACTGAGCCCCCTTCTCTTCAACATCATCATTGATGAAATAATAAGAAAAATGCAGACCATGAGGGGATATAAAATGGGAGACAATGAGGTTACCATTTTATGTTATGCCCATGACGCAGTACTACTTGCGGAAAATGAAAACGATCTACAGCGACTCCTACACCAATTTAATTTCGCAGCTAAATCCTTTAATGTGGTAATATTTGCCTCCAAGACAAAATGTATAACAACGTCAAAGATACCCTTAAGATGTAAACTTGAGGTGGATGAAGAAGTTATTAAACAACAAATGAAGTTTAAATATCTTATGGCGATGTTGAAGCGGATGTAAGGGAACAAACGAGCCGCAAAAATAGCAGGGTGCCTAAACAACACAAAATGGTGTAATAAAAACATAGGAATCGAAGCCAAATCGAGAATTTACCAAACAGCTATAAGACCTGTTATGACATTTACTGCGGAAACCAGACCAGAATGGAAATCCAAAAACCTACTGTAATTAACAGAAATGAAGGTACTTCGCAGAATAGCTGGAAAGACACTTTTGGATGGGGAGAGAAGTGAAGATATAAGAAAAAGGTGTGGGGTAGAGGATATCAACGATTGGGTGATGAGACGGAGAAGAGAGTGGAATGAACACACTGGTAGGGTGGAAGACGGAAGAATAGTGAGAATTGCTCGTGATAGGTCACCACTAGGACGTAGGAGTGTAAGCCACTCCCGAAAGAGGTTGTGTGATGGTCTGAGTGTGGCGGAATAGTGGCGGGCAGGTGGATGAGATTAAATAGGCTATAAGCCTAAATTGGAGAAAGAAGAAAAAGAAGAACAGTTAACTAGTGTTCAGATTATGTTGGGATTTTACAATCTTTGGCACAATAGCATTACAGTTTGTGTAGTGCTAATTTCAAATGAAATTTTATTTATTGCACATTTGTATTACTTTGAAAATATTGAAGGAAGTGATAGAAACTTGCTAGATACATTTTTGATTGAAACTTGTGTTGACCCAACACATACTAATAACCGGTGTGCTTAACCATGAAATTAATGAAAAAAGTTTATAGAAGATGAATACTAACCTAACCTTGCAATTTCTTCGCGTTAATACTGCGCATGCTTGAGATAACGATAAGGATAAAGGCATGTGAAAAATAAGCGTTGCAAAATCTCTCTATTAATTCTGCTGGTTTATGCTTTTATCATTATATTACAAATTAAATCAACCAAGTGTGACTGAGTATTCACATTAACATTCATGTTCATTCAATGGCAACAGAGTTGGGAAAATACTTGGGAAATGTAGTTATATCCTAAATACTATTTAGTTATATAAGAAGAATATTTATCACTTGACCACAGACACAATCTTTATTTTCTATAAGCCTTGTTAAGTCGGTGCTTCGGTGGGTGGGAAGCAATAACTAGCGCAGAGAGGACATGATGTGATACTCTGTATTTCAATAGTATGCAGATTTTCTCAAATTGTATGCTAATAAAATAGGGGGTTTGAATTTCTTATGTCTTCTAGAAATTTTGAATTCCTGTTGTGTGTCGGTCTTTTGAGTCGCACCTTTATATCAGTTCATGTGTCAATGACTTGACCTTTAAATTGGCTAAGTTGAGCAGATATATTTGTAAGTGTAATCCTACATTTTCTTCTGGAATATTATTTCTGTTGAAATTGGAGATAATTGAAAACTAACAGGATTTTGAGATTCTTAAGAACTCTGAAAATGATATACCTATATAACACGATATATTCGAAATAGCTCTTCTAACCTCTTCTCTCTCTCTCGGAAAGGCAATAGCAAATTACCCGTAGTGTCATGCCTAGTAAAACCCTCTTACTTTGGCCGTTCGGAACGGACATTAAACTGTAGGTCCCTATTGTCTGTGGGAATACTTAAAAAGGCACCAACCACAGGCAAAGGCGAGAGGGTAGCCTACGTCCGTATCGGATATGGCACTTCAAGAAGATCCCCTTCTTCTTTTTGAGCCCTTGTATGCTTGACCGCTGAAAGGGACGTATAATACGATGTATGCGAAGCAACTTCTGGAACACTCTAACCCCCCCTTCGGGTACTATATTCGTACCATTTGGCAGATGTTTCCCATTGTCAAAACTTATGGGATTACTTTGGTGTCTGTCTGTCATACTTGATTTTCTCCGAAACTGTTTGACATATAAAGTTGAGATTTGGCACAAATATTGAATTGATGGCTCAGTCAAAGCCGTGTAGTTTTGAAAGTTAAATTTTGACTTAAGGGGTTAGTTTTGGGGCGGTGAAATTGGAAATGAAAAAAAAAATTACTAGGTCATCGAATGGTGTGTCAAATAAAAGCTTGTGAAATCACGAGGCATAAATATATGTAATGTAATACTTGCGCACACTTTTCTTTGTATTATTTTTAAGAAATGACCAAAAATCTCTGCCCCCCGCTGTATCTCGAAAAATACTGATCAAAAAATTTCGAAAAAAATTCTGGTATAGTCTTCAGAAAGTGTAGATTGAGCGAAAATTATCCCGAGTTTGATAATTTATCCGGTATAAAAAAAACTGTGTGCCTTGACAATATGGTTGAGGTTTTTTAATGTATTTTTCAGTACATTACTGCTACCAAGTCGCGCTTCGCTCCTGTACTGAGACAAAATTATTTTATTTTAAAAGCAATCACCGTACAGAACACTAATTGCGCTAGTCCAACTTGCATTTGGCCTGTTTTTTTTTTATAATAATTTATTTGGCAATGATAGCAGTGGCAATTTGTTTCTTTTTAAGGACATACAGTGACTCTCAGTTTAAATGATGCAATCGCTATAAAAAAAGTATGAATTACTTTTTGTCTTAAATATGCCTTACTTAATTAACAATAAATAATTAATTAAATTATATGCGATTTTAACGTCACAGCTTAAATGATGCAAAATTCAATATACCAAAATTATTTGAGAAAACAAACTGTAGAATTTGAAAGAAGCCTGCTAATATTTGGTCGGGCCTCCCTCATTATCAATAACGGCTTGTAATCTTTTGGACGTTGATTCAACTAACTATCTAGTATACTCCGGGGAAATAGTGTTCCATGCTTCAGTAATTTTTACTTTTAATTAAGTTTTATTTGATATTGGGGCACTATTTACTTTATTTTTTAATGTCAGCCACAAATTTTCAATTACATTTAAGTCTGGTGACTGGGCTGGTGTTTTAATAACATTTGAACAGTTATAAAGCAACCAACTGCGGACTCGAAATGACATGTGCTTTGGATCATTGTCGTGATAAAACCGATAATTGTTTTCAATATCTAATTTTTGGGCACTAGTGACGAGATGCTGCCTTAGTATATCCAAGTACACATATTGGTTCATATTCCCTTCGACGAAATGCATGTTACCTACTCCTGCAGATGACATACAGCCCCATAACATCACTCCACCTCCACCGTGCTTTACCGTAGCTTTCATATTTTTCAATTTTAATTCTTCGTTAGGCTTTCTCCATACTGATATTTTTCCATCGGACCCAAATAAGTTTATTTTGGTCTCATCAGCAAATATTACTGAATTCCAGAAGTTCAAGTCTTTATTGATATGCTCTCTTGCAAATTCAAATCTCACGCGTCTCTTTCTTTGGCTAATGAAAGGCTTATTTCTAGCAGTTCGACCATGTAAATTATTATTTCGCAAGATCCGTCGAACTGTTTCGGGGTTACACCTTTTTCCAAACTGTCTTTCCACCTCGGCGCACAACTTTGGCGCACTTTTTTTTGGATTATTTGATACCTCTCTTAAAATCCATCTTTCTTCACGTTCATTGAAGATCTTATTTGGAGCCAACCTTGACTTATTCTCGACTTTATTTTCATTCCGGTAACGTTCAATGATATGCTGAACAGTTGACGGACATTTATTTACCATTTTGGCTATGTCTCTTTGGCTGTATCCATTCCTGTAATGAGTAATAATTAAATTTCTCTCAGAAATTGAAGTTCGACGACCCATTAAACCCTTAAACCCTTAAACAATTTCGTTTTATTGAATGAAAAAATGTCAAACTAAACAAAAAACAATTGCACTAAGAAATCAAAGCAACGCCGCCTTCGTAAATTTCAAAATGCGATAAGTTTTGACCCCTGTTGTTATTTTGCATCATTTAAGCTGTGACGTTAAAATTGCATATGATTTGATTAATTATTTATTGTTAATTAAGTAAGGCATATTTAAGACAAAAAGTAATTCATACTTTTTTAGAAGACTCTTTACTAACTTAATTTCAATAAGTTGTTTTTTCCAAATAAATAAAGAGGCACTGAGACCAGTTAGTCTTTTCTTATAGCGACTGCATCATTTAAGCTGTGAGTCACTGTATGTTCAGTCATTTTTGGGTTGTGCTGTGACGGACAGCCAGACATAAAAGTAAAGTTATACGAGTTCTAAATGCATTAGCATGATTAGCTGTGGGGTTGAAGTTAAAACAACTTTTAGTGTAAACGTCCTACTTTAGAAGTTTTATGATATATTTTTGCATTTTCCATAAAAACAAGCTCTTTTGAGTTCCTAAATGGTTACTTCTAAATCGGAAGCCTTGTATGTCTGACTGATGCTGAACTGCATGACTTTTTCTTATTAAAAACATTATGTAAAACTCGTTTTGGCAACAAAGAAAAGGGCATTGCACTTGGTTAAATCATTTTATCTTAATCTTTATAATAATATATATCTTAAGACCCACATATGTTGCACTATGAACAAAAAGACGCATATGCATAACGTTTCAAAAATGTAAATATACAGTATAGGAAATTTTATTTGATTAGATCAATCTAATCAAGTAATTTTCATATATTGTAAATATGTATGTACTTAACTTAGGCCGAAAGTTTTTGGTCTGACACATAGATGTCACCCTTTTTAAAAAATCCATATGATTTTTAGGAAGTACCAACCTTCAAACGATACGTATCAAATTTTCATAACATTTCGACGATTAATTTACAAGTTACAACGGTTTTAGTGACGCTACTTTTGATATTTTCAAAACAATAGAAAAAATCGAATTATATGTGTTGACTAAATACCGTTTTTTGATGGGAAAAAATACCGTTCAAGCAAAGCAATGGCTTGATAAGTGTTACGGGGACTCTGCCCCTGGAAAATCCCTCATCATTTATTGCTATGCTGAATTTAAACGCGATCGTACAGACACGAATGATGCTGAACGCCTCTGAACGCTCAAATGAGGTGGTTACACCGGAAAACAAAAAAAAATCCACAACATTGTTTTGGATGGCCGTAAAGTGAAATTGCGTGAGATAGCTGACATCCTAAAGATATTAAAAGAATTTGTTGGTCATATTTTGCATGAACATTTGGGCAGGAGAAAGCTTTGTTCGAAATGGGTACCGCGTTTGCTCACAGTTGCTCAAAATCATCAACAACGTGTTGATGATTTTGAGCGCTGTTTGGACCTGTTTAAGCGCAATAAAAAGCATTTTTTTCATGCGATATGTGATGAAACATGACCCCACCACTACACACCGAAATCAAATCGGCAGTCAGCTGAGTGGACAGCAGCTGGTGAAAGCCGCCCGAAGCGACCAAAGACACGACAGTCTCCTCTGTATTTTGGGATGCGCATGGAATAAGTTTCATTGGCTATGCTAAGAAGGGAAAAAAACCATCAATAGCGAATATTATAGAAAGTTATTGGTGTGTTTGAAGGTAGAAATCGCAAAGAAACGGTTCCAAATGAACAAGAAAAAAGTGTTCTTTCATCAAGACAATGCACCGTGTCACAAACCAATGGTTATGATGGCAAAATTGCATGAATTGAAGTTCAAATTGCTTCCTCATCCACTGTATTCTCCAGGTTTGGCCCCCAGCGACTATTATCTATTCGCAGACCTCAAAAAAATGCTTGTGGGAAAGAGATTTGGCTCCAGTGAAGAAGTTTTCGCCGAAATTGAGGCATATTTTGAAGGCAAATCCTTCTACAAGAAAGGTATAGAAATATTAGAAAAGCGTTAGACTGATTGTGTGGCTTTTGAAGGAGACTATGTTGATGAGTAGAGTCGAATTTTGCAAAAAAATTGTTTTAAGGAGCTAGACCAAAAACTTTTCAGCCTACGTGTTACATTAATATCCTCGATACTGTTTGGCTAAATTTTAAATTGAACTTGTTGCTTGTTATTGGTAATGTTTTGGATGTACTCGTTACGACATTAAGAGGAAGAAAGTTTATGCCGTTGCTTGTTCGATCGTTTCTGTTAGATATTACATTAAAAATTTCATAACAATGGCTATAAATATGTGGTTTGTTTTGCAAAGTTCAGATCATTGATCGAGTTGTGCTATATATAAATAACGACTCAATTTTTATCGTGATTTATTTTATAAAATACTAGCCGTGCCCGCGGCTCCGCTCGCGTGGACTTGACTATCGTCACTGCTTGTTCCTTATGTTACCCAACGTAATAAAATATCTGCCATTATTTCCCCTTATCTCCCATTATTTCTTCTTATCTCCCATTATCTCTACATAATTTCCATTATCTAGGCTTATCTCTGCTTATCTCCCATTATTTCTCCTTATCTCCCATTATCTCACCTTATCTCCGCAATAAAATATATCCTATAACCTGGCCAGAGAACATATGTATGTTTAAAAAAAAAGCACGTAAATCAGATAAGTGGTTCTCCAGTGAGAAGCGCACTAACGGACTGACAGACAGATAGGCAGACAGAGATACGTTGCATTTTATGTATATTATAGATGTAATAAAATATATATCTATAACCTGGTCAGAGACTATATGTATGAATTTAAAAAATCACGTAAATCGGATAAGAGAGACGTTGCATTTTATATATATTATAGATATAGATTATTAGATAACCTGACCAAAGGATATATGTATGAATTTAAAACAAGACACGTAAATCGGATAAGTGGTTCTCGCGTGATAAACGCACTAATGGACAGACAGAGAGACCTTGCATTTTATATGTATTACAGATTATAGATATTCTCTGCTGCATAATATTGTTCCATATTTAATGGTTTAGGCTGTGTATTGCAAGGGAACGCGCTAGTGGCAAACTTTTTTCCGACTTCATTCACTATTATCGTCACTGCTCATTCCTTATGCTACCTATCGAAATAAAATATAGCCTATAACCTGGCCAGAGAACATATGTATGTTTAAAAAAAAAAGTACGTGTGATAAGCGCACTAACGGACAGACAGAGAGACGTTGCATTTTATATATATTATAGATTTTATTTGGGGACATTTACAATACGAAATAAAATTCGTAAAGTGCAAGTTGCATATTAAAGAGTAACTTAATTCAAGCATTGCTATTCCATAAGTGACATCGTGATGCGATATTCATCACAAAATAAAAGGTTAAGTAGATGAAGGCTTTAGAGATATTTACACATGAAATATTTCCTTCAAATAATATTGCTAATAAAATTGGGAATATTGAAAAATAACACAATTTTCTGATTCCTCGACTCTCAAAACCTAAAAAAGATCTATAACACAATATACAATCTGTCAAGTAAGAATGTTCGCGATAATTCATTTTTGATAGATGCGATTCTGGCGATTCTGTGTTGTTTGTGAAGAATTGGGTAAATCATTTTAACAAAACGAAAAATATCGACGACTTGCCGAAACGTGGCTTGGTAAGTAAAGTTACTCCGAAAGTCGAAAAAGGAATCGTGCTTTTGTTTTTACGGGCCCCGAAATTGACGCTACGTCAAGGAGCGGTAAAATTATGAAAATCGAGCTCGAATGTGTTCCATGAGACCATTCCACATCTTCGTGCTCATGATGTCAAATTCCGAAACACGTTGAAGAAGCCTTTGCTGGGCGAAAATTACGACGCGAAGCGGCGCGCTTGGGTCTACGATAAGATACTAGTGTGGCCCTTATCATCGCCGGATGCCAACCCTATTGAAAACGTTTAGTGCCTTGTAAAGAGGACTTTGTCTCGCGAGATTCGAGAAATTTAAAGATAGTTGCCGCGCGCGTATGCAGAAAATCTCGTCGACACCGTTTTCTTCTTAAACAATGCCATGCAAAAACAATGTTCCTTTTCTACTTCAATCAACCATCAGAAGTATTAAAAAAAAACTCAAGGACAAGAAGACATGTTGTAGTAACGATACTGTGGCCTGCAAAAGTTTCCGGCCAGTGACATTTCGTACTCTAATTTAATAATAAAAAAAGACTAATGATTTTTAATCATTATGAGATGTGAGTATGAGATATAGGAAACAAAATAATATAGTAAAACAATATTATTAATGTTTGTGAATATATTTATTATTATTATTATTCTTCTATAATATATATAAAATGCAACGTCTCTCTGTCTGTCTGTCTGTCCGTTAGTGCGCCTATCACTGAAGAATCACTTATCCGATTTACGTACTTTTTTTTTTAAAACATACATATGTTCTCTGGCCAGGTTATAGGCTATATTTTATTACGATAGGTAGCATAAGGAATGAGCAGTGACGTAAAATAGTGAATGATGTCGGATATAAGTTTGCCGCTAGCGCGTGCCTTTGCAATACACAGCCTAAACCATTAAATATGGAACAATATTATGTAGCAAAGAATATCTGTAATGTATAATCTATAATATATATAAAATGCAATGTCTCTCTGTCTGTCTGTCTGTCCATTAGTGCGTTTATCACGCGGGAACCACTTATCCGATTTACCTGTCTTTTTTTAAATTCATACATATATTCTTTGGCCAGGTTATATAATAATAATAATCTATATCTATAATATATATATATAAAATGCAATGTTTGTCTGTCTGTCCGTTAATGCGCTTATCCCTCGAGAACTACTTATCCGATTTACGTGATTTTTTAAATTCATACATGTTCTCTGACCAGGTTATAGGTATATATTTTATTACATCTATAATATATATAAAATGCAACGTATCTCTGTCTGTCTGTCTGTCCGTTAGTGCGCTTATCACTGGAGAACCACTTATCCGATTTTCGTACTTTTTTTTTTAAAACATACATATGTTCTCCGGCCAGGTTATAGGCTATATTTTATTACGATAGGTAGCATAAGGAATGAGCAGTGACAATAATAGTAAATGAAGTCGGACAAAGTTTGCCGCTAGCGCGTTCTCTTGCAATACACTCCCTAAAGCATTAAATATGGAACAATATCATGTAGCAAAGAATACAATATGTATAAAAAATGCAACGTCTCCCTGTCTGTCTGTCTGTCCGTTAGTGCGCTTATCACTCGAGAACCACTTATCCGATTTACGTGTTTTTATAAATTTATACATATGTTCTATATAATTCGATATAAGCCTAGATAATGGGAGATAAGGTGAGATAATGGGAGATAAGGAGAAATAATGGGAGATAAGTCGAGATAAGCCTCGATAATGGAGATAAGGTGAGATAATGGGAGATAAGTATAAATAATGGGAGATAAGGAGAGATAATGGGAGATAAGCAGAGATAAGTCTAGA
Source organism: Pachyrhynchus sulphureomaculatus (assembly GCA_019049505.1). Lineage (NCBI taxonomy): Eukaryota > Metazoa > Arthropoda > Insecta > Coleoptera > Curculionidae > Pachyrhynchus > Pachyrhynchus sulphureomaculatus. Next base: position 17,945,277 of record CM032449.1, on the reverse strand, counting down.
TAATGGGAGTTATGGTAAGATAATGGGAGATAAGGAGAAATAATGGGAGATAAGCAGAAATAATGGGAGATAAGTCGAGATAAGCCTAGATAATGGGAAATAAGGTGAGATAATGGGAGATAAGGAGAAATAAGGGGAGATAAGGAGAAATAATGGGAGATGAGCAGAGATAAGCCTAGATAATGGAAATTATGTAGAGATAATGGGAAATAAGGAGAAATATTGGGAGATAAGCAGAAATAATGGGAGATAAGTCGAGATAAGCCTAGATAATAGGAAATAAGGTGAGATAATGGGAGATAAGGAGAAATAATGGGAGATGAGCAGAGATAAGCCTAGATAATGGAAATTATGTAGAGATAATGGGAAATAAGGAGAAATATTGGGAGATAAGGAGAAATAATGGGAGATATTTTATTACGTTGGGTAACATAAGGAATAAGCAGTGACGATAGTAGTGAATCAAGTCCACGCGAGCGGAGCCGCGGGCCCGACTAGTATATTTATATGTGCAAAAGTTTCCGGCCACATAATATACATTGACCCAGTAGGACGTTCAAAGACGTATTTACGAATAATAGCGCGTTGAATGTTCACATTTAGTTCATAAAAGGTCCTGGGAGCATAAACATGGCTCGGCATATGCAAATCCAAATTCGTGAGAGAGTAATAAAATTTTCAATAGAAGGAAAGTCTTCTCGTGAGATTGCTTCATTATTATCGATAGGTAAATCAACCGTGAACGATATTATTGTAAAATACCGTTGTGGATATGGTTTAAAAGATCGTCCGAGTAGTGGAAGACCAAGAAAAACGTCTAAAAGAGTAGATCGTATCATTAAACGCAAATCAACTGCGGATGTCAAGAAAACTGCTGCCGAAATTGCACGCGAGCTAAAGGATGAAAACCTAGCTAATGTTAGTCGTAGTACTGTGACACGAAGACTACATGATGTGGGACTTTTTGGCCGTATGGATATTAAAAAACCATTAATCAGTAAAAAGAATAAGAAGAAGGCCCGATTACAATTTGCCAAAGACCTAAATTGAACGATCAAAGATTGGAAAAAAGTAGCTTTCTTAGACGAATCTAAATTTAATCTTTTTGGAAGCGATGGTAGACAACATGTACGACGTCCTGTTGGTACGAGAAATGATGTTCGGTACCAAATTCCTACTGTAAGACACGGTGAAGGAAGTGTGATGGTTTGGGGAATTTTCTCTGCACAAGGAGCCGGTCCATTGATCGAGATCAACGGAAATATGAACGCTGATATTTACAAAGACATTTTAGAAAACAATTTGTTATCATATGCTGAAGAAACATTGCCGCAGAATTGGATATTTCAGCAGGATAATGACTCCAAACATACATCCAAGTTGTTAAAAAAGTGGTTTTGTACTTGAAATGTGAGAGTTTTAAGCTGGCCATCTCAATCACCGGACTAGAACACTTATGGGAAACGCTAGATCGTCAAGTTCGAAAGCGTACATATTCAAATAAAGCAGCATTATTCAAATCATTGAAGGAAGAATGGGATAAAATTTCACCTGCTTGTATTAATCGATTAATTAAGTCAATGCCACATCGTTGTGCGGCTGTTATCGCTGCAAAGGGTATGGCTACAAAATATTAACATAAAAATATAATTTAAGTCTATTATAGAGCATATGGACTAATAATTTTTCTCGTAGTACAAAGTGGTCGGAAACTTTTGCACATATAAATATAAGAATAATAATAATAAATATATTCACAAACATAAATAATATTCTTTTACTATATTATTTTGTTTCCTATATCTCATACTCACATCTCATAATGATTAAAAATCATTAGTCTTTTTTCTTAATAAATTAGAGTACGAAATGTCCCTGGCCGAAAACTTTTGCACTTCACTATATACCTGGTTTTGTTATAGGACCATATAAAACATTATCTTCTATATATGAAACAGTAGTAACTGATTATAACCTTCTATATAATAATGAATATTCTGGAGACCAAGTAGAGCATAGGCTCGACAACACTAGATCTCCCTCGGGAGTCGAAGAGGGGAGATCCAGGCTCAAGGCTATGTAACGTTTCCGATGGGCTGCGGATGCTCTGCCTAAGCACGAGACGGATCTTGTGCTGGCAAATTGCCTTAGCAACAGTGCCATTGTCGATAAAGCAAATCAAAACATCTTCTCTATGTCTTTAATTTATCTTTGCAATAAAGAAAATTCCTTACTGAATTCAATTTGGGATATGTAACTTTATTATATAAAAAGGGGAATCATAAAATGATTTCAAATTACTGACTAATTACTGATCTATCCACAATATACAAATTATTTGAAAATATGATAATCAGACGCCTAATGTCATTTACGACAAACTAAAGTATCTTAAAAAATCAACATAGTATTTGGAATGGTTTAGCCACTAAGAATGCTGCGTATCATTTTATACAATTTGTGATTGAATCAATCGATGATGCATGCTGCACAATTGATTTGTTTTTGAATCTCACTCTGGTTTTCGATAGTGGATACTGGTGTCGCTGTTTCTAATATAAAAGATGGAGAAATTCAGAATTAGAGGTAATATGAGAGATTAGTTAAAATCCTTTTTGAATGATCATAGAAAAGCAGTTCCAGTTGAACAGGATGTCTCTAAGGTCTATAGTCTGCCCTCTAGTGTTCCTTAGAGAGGTGTACATTTTCCTTTATAGTTTTTTTTTTTATGGGTCTAGCACACGTGCTGCAGGGAGGTCCCTAAAGCGCTACAGGAGCGGCACGTGTGCGGAAAAAGCGATTCACGTTGCTCTTGAATCGCTGTAAATTTTATCAAGAATATGATGAATATTGTTAGTAAGATTATTTAATATGCTGATGATTCGACAATGTGTATTTCATTTGCTGATCGACGGAAGTTGTAGACTTGTCTTAGAAATCACCTTAAAAGGTTTTACTGGTGTACTAGAAACAGACTGATGGCTAATGTTTCCGAGACTCTGTATATGATGATTTATAGAATAAAACTACCAATGGTGAAGTGCATCCCAGTATTGCTAGCAAAAAGTTTATCTTTTGGGAGATCGTGGTTAGATAAATATAATGGATATGATATAGTTCATATAGTTGCTAAACTTCATTCTCGTTTCTTTGCGGTCCTTATTCTAAAGAACATATTTTCTCTAAAGTAACTTCTAAGCTTCTGGTATGTTACGGTAATTTCCCACCTGCGTTTTCGGTGTTGTATCAGGGACAGACAACTCAGATTTCGCTCAATATTTTCTGCCCTTTCTCAGGAATTATGTCAACCACCGTTTAGATCAAACCATATTTTAATCCTGTCTAGTATTATACTATTGTAAACAGTGATGTTGATTAGGGAGTACCCTTCTGAATTTAAAATTCGCACCCCCATTTATATCACAAGAAGTAGGGTCCTTTGAGGAGGTGCAGAATGATTTTTTTCTTTCTTTCTTCCTGGCAAAATATCGAGGACTAATAAAAATGTTCGTCAGAGCGTTTATTTTAATGTGTAAAATATTGTGGTTAGCATTTAATTGCGCGTAATTTTTTAAATTATTTTTCCATTTTATTAGTGTTCCGTACGGAACACTTATAAGATGACTTCGGTGTCTGTCCGTCTGTCACACCCGATTTTCTCCGAAACTATTTGTCATTTAAAGTTGAAATTTGGTAATAATATAGGAATTGATGGCCTCATTAGAGCCATGTAATTTTGAAAGTTAAATATTGACTTAAGGGGTTAGTTTTGGGGGGGTGAAATCGGAAGTGAAAAAAAAAATTTTTTACTGGGTAATCGAGTGTGGTGTCAAATGAAAGCTTGTGAAAACGCGAGTAAAAAAATATATATATAATGTAATACTTGCGCGCACTTTTCTTTGTATTATTTTTAAAAAATCGCGAAAAATCGCAGTCCTCGCGATTATCTCGAAAAGTACTTATCAAAAAATTTTGAAAAAATTCTGGAATATTCTCCAAGGGGTGTAGATTGAACGAAAATTATCACGAGTGCATTACCTTTAATAGCTTTAATGGTATATAAAAAAAAAACAAAATTTCAAGGTCATCAATTTTCAGTAAAGATTGGAAACAAACTTTGTTGAAAACTCATTTGGGGTGTGTTTTGTGAAGTCACTGATCATTTCATACTTCCGTTACAAAAAATTTTATTTTAAAAGCAATCAACGTACGGAACACTAATTGCGCAAGTTCAACTTGCACTTGACCGGTTATTATTTCAGTTATATTCTTTGACAATACAGTCGGTCAAGTAAGGTGTCGCTCATTGTTCATTCCGTGACAATTTTGAGCAACTTTTCGACGTTTGGCCGATGAGTACACGAGGCATCTTCAGGGATCTTTACTTTTCGAGATTAAAACACTAAATAAGCTCAAAAACGCACAAGCCAACTATTTTTATCTGACCAGGGGACCAGCGAAACGTGACTCATGATCATGACCATTTTCTATGTGTGATACAGACCGTAACCTAAGATTCTGTTAATGTTACTACGGTGTTTGTAAATTCCGATTGATTCCCTAAACTTTGGTTTATAGAAACTGGGAACAGAAGCAATAACTTGGATTTCTTTTACATTGACGCTATGAGTTGTAGATTGTTGATGCCGATCGTACGGTTAGTTTATTTTTAATATATCTTTCATTTATATTATTTTACCTATATACCTAATCATATGAGCAATGAATAGATATATCGTTTGATTCGAGAGTTATCGTTCCAATGGACGGGCTGATACACCGACAGAAACTGGAAACAAAATTTTTCAAAACGGGATGAAATACGAAAATCTCACAGGATGATGTTTCTACCAATACAGTACTTTCCTTTAGTAAGAAAACTAATAACATATCAAAGGCTAGAGTCAAGTAGATAACTAGAGATTTTAAATTCCCGAGTAACTATAGCGATTTTACGTTTTAGTAAATCTAATTGTAAATGTTTTCTTTCACTCTAACTTTGAAATTGTATAATCAAATGAAGCTATGGGAATCGATACATAAATTTAAGATTACTATTTATTATTAAAGACTCATCCATCTCTTCGCTATTACGCAAGTTTTAGTGTGCCCATTCTTACGGTAAATGAAAGCAAAAGGTTTATAAAACAGTAAAAAATGATTACTTGTACTGTGAAGTGTAATCTTATTTTATTGATTAGTCTATGGCGTTAAGATTTAATAGGGAGGTAGAGCATGTTGTAATTTTTCCGGTAAATTAGTTTTTTCTTCGTTATTTCATGCAGTGTGCATTTGTTGGATTCCCTTCAGAAGAGAGTTGTTCGGCTGATTGGAGACCCAGAACTGACCAGCATCCTTGATTCCTTGGAACATCGTAGAACAGTTGGCAACTTATTCACTTGAATATTTACATGGAAAGTGTGGATGTAGCCCACTTAATTCCTCCCAAAGCGGTGCATGCTAATTAAATTTAGAAAAAAAACAATAACAATAAAGTTGATCTGAGATAAACGTAACAGGCAGATCTACTTATCTACAACATGACGTCAACATTAACAATTAACAACCAAAGTGATAGCTGAAGCGGCTTTTCACACTAATAAGTCCTGTCATCAGAATTAATTTGTAACTAACAAATATTGAAATAACCGGTCAAGTGCATGTTGAACTTGCACAATTAGTGTTCCGTACGTTGATTGCTTTTAAAATAAACATTTTTGTTACAGAAGTATAAAATGATCAATGACTTCACAAAACACACCCCAAATGAGTTTTCAACAAAGTTTTTTTCCGATCTTTACTGAAAACTGATGACCTTGCAATTTTAGTTTGTTTTATACACCAGATAAATTGTTAAAGGTAATGCACTCGTGATAATTTTCGTTCAATCTACACCCTGTGGAGAATATTCCAGAATTTTTTCAAATTTTTTTGATTAGTACTTTTCGAGATAAGGGGGGCAGCGATTTTCGCGATTTTTAAAAAATAATAGAAAGAAAAGGATGTGCATGGATTATATAGTGTTGAACTCGTGTTTTTACAAGCTTCCATTTGACACCCTACTCGATGACTGGTATTTTTTTTTCACCTCCGATTTCACCCCCCAAAACTAACCCCTTAACTCAAAATTTATTTTTCAAAACTACACGTATCTGATTAGGCCACCATTTCCCGTATTAGTACCAAATTTCAACTTTCCATCTCATATAGTTTCGGAGAAAATCGGGTGTGATAGACAGATGGACGGACGGACGGACGGACAGACGGACAGACACCGAAGTGATCTTATAAGTGTTCCGTACGGAACACTAAAAAAGAGGTCCATACGTAATAGTAGATCGTTCTTAGAAATATGCAGAGTGGCATAAAAATCGTTTAGTATATTGAAACCGTTAAATTCAAACGGCAATTGCAGAAAAATAATGATAAATGGCTCTCTATAACTTATAAGAAAATGACCCTAAAGTTTTATGACTTTTTAACATGTATACCAATGGACGTAGTAACTGGACAGGTCAAAAACAATTGACTCGAATTTTAATAATAACCAGGAATGTCACAGTGTTGCTATACATTCAATCAAAAGTTTCCTATTTTATACTATAACAATTTAAAAGAATTTAACCTCTTTCAATTTGATAAAGCATCTGAAGCTGCAAAAACCAACAACATTGGAAGTTTAATGTTTAAAAAATAATAAAATAATTATTCAATAAAAATATGCACATACAGTTTTAGATTAATATATTTTCGTTAAAAACTGCTTATGTTTTTTGCAGTTTCTTTATTGATATAACGACACAGTGTCAATAGATCCACGGTGTATTTCGGTCATAATTGGTATAATGGTTCATAAAACTAAGGCCAATTTTTGAAGTTAGGAAACAAAAAAAGTTACTTGGGGTCAAACCTGGAGAATAGCGTGATTGTGGGGCATTATTTTGAAGCCCAGCTCGTGCACTCTTGTCATTGCAGTGTAGGAGCAATCGCGAATGTGGGAGCAAGCCCATTGACCTAGTGAAGGCGCACTTTTTTGGCGCCCTCAACTTTTTGGTTTTTAGAACTTCATGCAAGATATTACGTACCCGTTTATTTGAGATGGCTATCTTCTCAACAATCTCACGAAGCTTAATGCGATGATCTTTCATCACGATACTATTATTTTTATCGACTATTTCTTCAGAAGAAACGGCAGTCGGGATTTCTGAACGTGCAGCATCTGTAATACTTGTACGACCACATTTAAATTCATTTATTCAGTAACAGATGATCTTTAGTGCTGGTATAGAGTTTCCATGAAATTCTTTTAATTCAGGTTCCACCTGGGCTGCATTACCCTTTGTAAATAAAAATGTTTTATCACTACATAATCCATTTCAACCCCAATCACTCTAAAAAACAATTGCGCGTTGCATCTGTTTGAGATTTTGAACACAACCGTTACAAGAATCACGCTTGCCAACAGTCATGCCGCTTAACAAAATTTCACGCCATTTCGTAGAAATTTATCAACCCACCCTCGTATATATGTATATATACGAGGGTGGGTATATATATATATATATATATATATATATATATATATATATATATATATATATATATATATAAGAAAGAGGAAGGACAGTAACAGGGCACTGGCAACAAACAATCCTAAGTTTAACTGCTGGGAAACGCCCTTATAAGGAGAAGAGATGAGCAATCAAAGATCTAAAGGCTCTAGTATCTGCTTTTTATTTTTATTATCGAGCTTTCGCTGCCTAATGGTAGCTTCTTCTGGATTCTAAAAATGCAAACCAGGTACAGAAAACAAACTAAAACGTTCGTTTTTTAAAAACGTGATTAAATGAATTGTAAGACTGAATGTGAAATTACTTACAAAAATTTAGCAGTTAGTTCATCTCTGGTGAAGACAATGAAATTTGCATTTTTGTTGGCCAGGTAGTATGCATGATTACACCAAACATGATTAAAAGACACTTAGAGAGTTACACAAATATTAAAAATAAAAATTTTGTCAATAAACATTAGTCAAAACACTTTTTAAAGACAGAAACACAACTGCAAGAAACCATGATGTTGAAATGGTACTCCATTTTAAAATTTTTGTGACGTCGAGTTTAGTAACTATTTAGTGATATTTGAGTCCGAACCGGATAATGTTGGTAGTCTATGTCGTCATCAGGTCGACAAAAAAAGCATTAAAGTTAGGGATGTGGTAAATTTTTTAGGTAGATGTTAATTTTGGATAAATTATTTATTATTAATGATATCTATTTTTTAGTTATAATTTTATAAAAAAAAAGGGGGGACTTAAATTTGATGAATGTTACTCTTCGACGAGTTATTTATTATTAATTATATTAATTCTTTAATTTTATAATCAAGAGATTCATAGGCTAATTTAAAAATTTAAAAATTTGAAATCGAAAATTAATACTGGAGGTTATTTATTATTAGTCATATTTAATTTTTTATTATGTAATTTTAACAAGAAAATATAGAAAAGTAACTGGTAATAAATAGCAAAAAATGACAGAAAGAGATCAGAAACGTCAACTTTACTAGAAACTAATTTTTTCATAAAGATCGTTCTTTTTTATTGGTTTGGTATAGTTTTGTGTTAGCAAATAAGTATACATGGAGCTCAATCCTTCGATGTCTTTTTTGTGGTTGAGATTATTTTTACAGGTTTTTATGTAACACATTTCCAAGAAACTTCTTCTGAAATAATTAGTCTCAACATCCAGAATGAAGCTGTTGTTGTATTGTACTCTGTGATCTGTATTATTTACGTGTAAGCTCAAGCTAGTTGCGTTAGGTTTGTGTTTACTATCACTTTTGTGCAACGCTAATCTCTTAGAGAGCTTTTGTGAAGTTTGTCCAACGTAGACCAAACCACATTGGCAGGGAATGCCATAGATTATATTAGATCTTTGTAAAGTATCGGTTTTATCTTTTAAATTGCTATAAAAACAATTCATTCTTTTTATGTTGTAGTTGGCAATTTTAATGTTTGTATTTTTAAAAAGAGAAGACAAGGACTGGGAAAGGCCTTCAATGTATTGTAACTTTCCCACCTTAATATCGACATTAGTGGTGACAGTTGGATTAATTGGAAGGAGGGGTCTTTGAAAATTCTTTCTAATTAGAGCTTTAGGATAGTAATTGTCCAACAAAATGTCTTCCAACAGTTTTACATTTTTTTCTTTAAATGAGGGGTGGCAAATTTTATCTATTCTGTTCTTTAGTCCTCTGATGATGTTCAGTTTCTGTTTCATAGGGTGATAAGAATGGAAGGGGATATATCTACCAGAACTTGATTTTTTCCTATACCAGTCCAGTTTGACTGTATTATTTTCTGAGCGTACAACCCTAGTATCCAGAAACGGAACAGCACAGTCAGTCTCCTCCTCAACAGTAAATACTAACTTATGATTGAAAGAATTGTAAATGTTAAGAGTGTTCTGTACACTTCCAGCAGGTAAAGCGACTAACAAGTCATCAACATATTGAAACAGAAGGGGAAATTCAAATTCAACCCTTGAAATAACAAAATAAAGAAGTTTATTCATAACAATTTCGGCCAGGATTGGTGAAATAGCACTTCCCATTGGGACGCCAATTTTTTGTCTGTAGAATGTACTATTGAAGGAGAAAAATGTATTTTCATATAAAAAAGTAATGATTAGTAGGAATTGTTCTTTAGGAATATTACATATTTCTTCTATTGATGTGAAATGTTCATTTAATATTGATATAATAAGGTCTAGAGAAATGTTAGTAAATAGTGAAACTACATCGAAAGAAGCAAGTACAAAACCCTCTGGCAAAATAAAACCATTAACCTTCTCTGCAAATTCGAAGGTATTTTTAATTCTGAATTTATTAAAAGTTGAAAAAGCTGTTTCTAAAATAGAGGCTATATATTTGGCAAGTGGTTGTGTAGATGCTCCTACACAGGAAACTATTGGTCTTAGAGGTATATCTGGTTTATGTATTTTTGGTAGACCATAATATTTGGGACAAATCCCATTATAAGTTGTCAATGTGCGAGCAGTTGCTCCATCTAAAAACTTACTATCTTTTAATGATTTAATTAATTTATTGCATTTAATTTCTATTTTTGATGTGGGATCGTGATGTATTATTTCATAAGTACTCTCATCTTGAAGTAGGGAGTGTGATTTCTCAAGATAGGAAGCTTTTGACATAGCAACAGTAACATTGCCTTTATCAGACCTAGTGATCAGTAAATCAGGATGGTTTTTTAAGAAAATTTTTGTTTCCTTCTCTAATTTATGAGTGATAGAAGTTTTGTCTTTATGTGATATTACATAGTTAGTAATTAGGTTTACAGCCCTTGCACCAATATAGTCTTGTTTTTGTGGGGGGACATAGTGAATTAATTCTTCTACCTCAGACAGTAGACTAAACATGTTAATATCTTTGTTAGATATAGTGAGACTGAACTTGGGACCAAGGGCTAGAAACCCTTTTACATTAGGTGGTATTTCTAGCCCTTGGTCCCAAGTTCAGTCTCACTATATCTAACAAAGATATTAACATGTTTAGTCTACTGTCTGAGGTAGAAGAATTAATTCACTATGTCCCCCCACAAAAACAAGACTATATTGGTGCAAGGGCTGTAAACCTAATTACTAACTATGTAATATCACATAAAGACAAAACTTCTATCACTCATAAATTAGAGAAGGAAACAAAAATTTTCTTAAAAAACCATCCTGATTTACTGATCACTAGGTCTGATAAAGGCAATGTTACTGTTGCTATGTCAAAAGCTTCCTATCTTGAGAAATCACACTCCCTACTTCAAGATGAGAGTACTTATGAAATAATACATCACGATCCCACATCAAAAATAGAAATTAAATGCAATAAATTAATTAAATCATTAAAAGATAGTAAGTTTTTAGATGGAGCAACTGCTCGCACATTGACAACTTATAATGGGATTTGTCCCAAATATTATGGTCTACCAAAAAATTCATAAACCAGATATACCTCTAAGACCAATAGTTTCCTGTGTAGGAGCATCTACACAACCACTTGCCAAATATATAGCCTCTATTTTAGAAACAGCTTTTTCAACTTTTAATAAATTCAGAATTAAAAATACCTTCGAATTTGCAGAGAAGGTTAATGGTTTTATTTTGCCAGAGGGTTTTGTACTTGCTTCTTTCGTTGTAGTTTCACTATTTACTAACATTTCTCTAGACCTTATTATATCAATATTAAATGAACATTTCACATCAATAGAAGAAATATGTAATATTCCTAAAGAACAATTCCTACTAATCATTACTTTTTTATATGAAAATACATTTTTCTCCTTCAATAGTACATTCTACAGACAAAAAATTGGCGTCCCAGTGGGAAGTGCTATTTCACCAATCCTGGCCGAAATTGTTATGAATAAACTTCTTTATTTTGTTATTTCAAGGGTTGAATTTGAATTTCCCCTTCTGTTTCAATATGTTGATGACTTGTTAGTCGCTTTACCTGCTGGAAGTGTACAGAACACTCTTAACATTTACAATTCTTTCAATCATAAGTTAGTATTTACTGTTGAGGAGGAGACTGACTGTGCTGTTCCGTTTCTGGATACTAGGGTTGTACGCTCAGAAAATAATACAGTCAAACTGGACTGGTATAGGAAAAAATCAAGTTCTGGTAGATATATCCCCTTCCATTCTTATCACCCTATGAAACAGAAACTGAACATCATCAGAGGACTAAAGAACAGAATAGATAAAATTTGCCACCCCTCATTTAAAGAAAAAAATGTAAAACTGTTGGAAGACATTTTGTTGGACAATTACTATCCTAAAGCTCTAATTAGAAAGAATTTTCAAAGACCCCTCCTTCCAATTAATCCAACTGTCACCACTAATGTCGATATTAAGGTGGGAAAGTTACAATACATTGAAGGCCTTTCCCAGTCCTTGTCTTCTCTTTTTAAAAATACAAACATTAAAATTGCCAACTACAACATAAAAAGAATGAATTGTTTTTATAGCAATTTAAAAGATAAAACCGATACTTTACAAAGATCTAATATAATCTATGGCATTCCCTGCCAATGTGGTTTGGTCTACGTTGGACAAACTTCACAAAAGCTCTCTAAGAGATTAGCGTTGCACAAAAGTGATAGTAAACACAAACCTAACGCAACTAGCTTGAGCTTACACGTAAATAATACAGATCACAGAGTACAATACAACAACAGCTTCATTCTGGATGTTGAGACTAATTATTTCAGAAGAAGTTTCTTGGAAATGTGTTACATAAAAACCTGTAAAAATAATCTCAACCACAAAAAAGACATCGAAGGATTGAGCTCCATGTATACTTATTTGCTAACACAAAACTATACCAAACCAATAAAAAAGAACGATCTTTATGAAAAAATTAGTTTCTAGTAAAGTTGACGTTTCTGATCTCTTTCTGTCATTTTTTGCTATTTATTACCAGTTACTTTTCTATATTTTCTTGTTAAAATTACATAATAAAAAATTAAATATGACTAATAATAAATAACCTCCAGTATTAATTTTCGATTTCAAATTTTTAAATTTTTAAATTAGCCTATGAATCTCTTGATTATAAAATTAAAGAATTAATATAATTAATAATAAATAACTCGTCGAAGAGTAACATTCATCAAATTTAAGTCCCCCCTTTTTTTTTTTATAAAATTATAACTAAAAAATAGATATCATTAATAATAAATAATTTATCCAAAATTAACATCTACCTAAAAAATTTACCACATCCCTAACTTTAATGCTTTTTTTGTCGACCTGATGACGACATAGACTACCAACATTATCCGGTTCGGACTCAAATATCACTAAATAGTTACTAAACTCGACGTCACAAAAATTTTAAAATGGAGTACCATTTCAACATCATGGTTTCTTGCAGTTGTGTTTCTGTCTTTAAAAAGTGTTTTAACTAATGTTTATTGACAAAATTTTTATTTTTAATATTTGTGTAACTCTCTAAGTGTCTTTTAATCATGTTTGGTGTAATCATGCATACTACCTGGCCAACAAAAATGCAAATTTCATTGTCTTCACCAGAGATGAACTAACTGCTAAATTTTTGTAAGTAATTTCACATTCAGTCGTACAATTCATTTAATCACGTTTTTAAAAAACGAACGTTTTAGTTTGTTTTCTGTACCTGGTTTGCATTTTTAGAATCCAGAAGAAGCTACCATTAGGCAGCGAAAGCTCGATAATAAAAATAAAAAACAGATACTAGAGGCTTTAGATCTTTGATTGCTCATCTCTTCTCCTTATAAGGGCGTTTCCCAGCAGTTAAACTTAGGATTGTTATATATATATATATATATATATATATATATATATATATATATATATATATATATATCTATATATACATACACATAAATCTTTTATTTTAATCTTGGGCATAAGGTTTTTTTAAGTAAAACACTTGAGTTTTGGTTTCTTTTAAAAACTTATTTTTATTTGACGTTTTGCCCTATGGTTATGGACATTCTCAAAAAACTTTTTTTTTTGGTTTTGGTTTTCATTTCTAAAAGTAAATTAAAAAAGTGCAAACACAATCAACTTACGAATACAAACATTAATTCAAATCACAAAATATAAAAACATGTCTACTTAAGATTTTGTCTTTTATATATTAACAATTGGTTTAAAATTTTGTTAAAATTAACAATAACAATTAGTTAAAAATTAAAGTCACTAATCAACATATTTTATATTGTTCGTACCTCAAAAATAAATAAACCAGACGGTCTAAGGCCAACGATGAGACTGGCGAAAACACTTTTGTATGGTTGCGGAATGCACATATTTTTTGTATGCTTTTATTTTTAGTTGGTTTTTATGATAAACTTTTGAAAATATGTTTAGGTCCTTAATATCTGTTCCGTCATTCACTGCGTTTTTTTATTCTTATTTCTATCTTTTCTTTAATTATTAATTTATGGTAGTTGTGGTCTTTGTTTAAGATTTTAATTTCTTTGTAATTAAATGTGTGATTTGTTTCGTTTTCTTGTTTGTTAAGTGCAATTGTAACATTCTTTGTGTATTCGTGGCCATTCAATCTATTTTTTAATAGTTGACTAGTCATACCTATGTATTTTTTTGGACAACTTTCAGATGGAATAGAGAATATTACGTTAGAATCTTTTGTTATAGGGGAATTACTTTTAAGTTTCGTGAATAGGGAATTTAGCTTGTTATAAGATTTGTGGCAAACAGTTATGTCATATTTGTTTAGTGTGTATTTTAGTTTTTCGGAGAGGTCTTTTATATACGTAATGCTAGGTATTTTTTTTTGTGTTTGGTTATTCGAGTTAGGTTTTGTCTTATTGTCACAGGAATCTACAAATATGAATGTCGAAAAATATAATATATGTAATACTTATGAAGCTCTGAGCTGCTATGCCGAAATGCAGAAAGATATATTTACATAGCGACATCTATGAACGTAATTAAAAAATCTCGCTTGTAGTTAATGAATTTTGATATAGATGGCGGACCGTCGAGTGTATCAACTATCTTTTTTGCTTAATAATGTCGATGTGGTTGTAGAAACTTGCTTATACAACTCATATGACAAATACGTGTCGGAAAGTTGTAGTATCTCTAAAATTTACCACCAATAAATATACAGACTGTAACATTAAAAAACATTTTTATACTTTTATCTAATTTCTAAGCTAGTAATGAAAAAAAAATCATTATAAACATATTTTTAAACAAGATTTTGATACTGTGATGAACTTTGGGAATAAATAATTGTTTTTTTAAAAGGGAGTAAAAGGTTGGTGTAAATAATTAAAGTCTGTAAATGTCGCGAGCCCTATTTAGCAAGATTTTAGAAACTATCTGTAATAACTCCGAAATTAAAGAAAGAAGTAAAATGTATAGGCGTCACTGACCCAGGCGCTTAAATTGTTTTTCAACAAACTTACGTAGAAACCATTGTTATAACTTCTTTGTTAACTATACATAGGTGCGTAAAGTCCCTAACAAATATTTTTTCTCCTTCAACGAGAGTGAAACTGTTGTGTTTGTACGTGATGCTTCGTGTAAAAAATGCCGCTTCAACATGGTTTACTTTTAACCGTTATGTAATATTGAAAATAAATTGTTTCACGGTGCTTTATTTATTGCGATAAAGGTAGCGATTAATGATTTTTAAATGTTTTGGTGATGAATTTGTTGTTTAATTTATAGCACAGTGGGGAAATGCCATTCCAGGTGATTTTCTTCGAAAATATTCACACTTATGAGAATTACAATTATTAGTGAGTTAATAAATTTTTCGAACAAAAAATGTTATCTATAATATATACAAAATGCAACGTCTCTCTGTCTGTCTGTCTGTCTGTGCGTTAGTGCGCTTATCACTCGAGAACCACTTATCCGATTTACGTGCTTTTTTTTAAAAACATACATATGTTCTCTGGCCAGGTTATAGGCTATTACATTAGATAACATAAGGAATAAGCAGTGACGATAATAGTGAATCAAATCGGAAAAAAGTTTGCCGCTAGCGCGTTCTCTTGCAATACACTGCCTAAACCATTAAATATGAAACAATATCATTTAGCAAAGAATATCTGTAATATATATAAAATGCAACGTCTCTCTTTTTTTTATGGGTCTAGCACGCGTGCTACAGGGAAGAAGTCCCTAAAGCGCTACAGGAGCTACACGTGTGCGGAAAAAGTGATTCACGTTGTTTTTGAATCGCTGTAGATTGTACTCGGTGGGAAACACAATCCTGGGCAAATTATTCCAAAGGGATGATGTTCTCCATATAAAAGGCTGCTTGAAAAGCGTTGTACGAGGAGTAACAAGCTGAACCTCATACGAATGTGAAGTATTAGCGCGACCTGTACTTCTAACATGTACCGCTCTGGGAGGAATTAAGCGGGCCACATCCTTCGAACACTTTCCATGGAAATACTTGTAGAATGGGCTCAAGTCGCCAACCGTTCTTCGATGTTCCAGCGAATCAAGGCCGCCAGTCAGTTCCGGGTCTCCAATCAGACGAACAGCTCTTCTCTGAATAGAATCCAACAAATGCAGTGTATGTTTGGGAGCGGAGCTCCAAACATGCGAGCAATATTCCATAGTTGGTCGAATTTAAGCTTTGTAAAGAATTAACAGTTGTTGTGGAGTGTAAAGCTTTCTGGTTCGAAATAATATTCCCAACTTTTGAGAAGCTCTCCTTGCTATGCCTGCAACATGTTCATGCCAGGACATATTTGCTCCCAAATTAACGCCCAATAAATTGAGTGACGATGTTAGAGGAATGGAGTGCCCCGACATAACTATGTCGGGTTCAGCAACGTTAACTTTTTTAGAAAAAACTGCCTCCTGGGTTTTTGTAGCGTTAAATTCCACTTGGTTACTGTCGCCCCAACATAAAATTTCTTCCAGTTCTTTGTTAAGTTGAATGACTTCTTGCTGTCTGCGTATACTCGTCTGAGTAGCCGATGTCCGAGCGTTCAAAGTGAATGAAGAGATAAGGGTACTGTCATCTGCAAAGCTGTAGATTGGATTCTCGGTCTTTTCCAGCAGATCGTTAATGTAAATGAGAAAAAGAGTAGGAAACAGTATGGAGCCTTGAGGTACACCGGCGTTGATATTGAAGGTGTTAGAAAGAAATCTGTCGACTGCCACTCGTAAAGAATGCTTTCTGAGGAAACATGAGAGCCACAAACAGAACTTTTGAGACATACCATAAGAGCGTAGCTTAGCCAACAGCCCATCGTGCCAAACACGGTCGAATGCCTTTGATATGTCAAGAGTAACCGCTCGAGATTCTCCAAAGTGTTCAATTGCGTTGTTCCAAACGTGTGTTACATAAGTCAGAAGATCTCCTGTTGATCTATTTTTACGAAAGCCATATTGATGATCGCTAATAATGTTGTATCCTTCAAGATATTTTAAAAGATGCTGATTGATAGCCTTTTCCATGACTTTCGATATTATTGAAAGCAGTCCGATTGGTCAGTAGTTATTTGGCAAGGTCTTCTTGCCTTTTTTAGGTATCGGCTGAACTGTTGCACATTTCCAGCAGGAAGGAAATATTCCCTTTCTGTAGGATAGGTTGAAAAGTGAACATAAAACTGGTGTTAATTCCCTCGCACAGTTTTTGAGAACTATGGCAGGTATTCCGTCAGCGCCAGAAGCTTTTTTGGTGTCTAGCTTCATTAAAATACGTTTTATGATACGCTGTTTGAAGACAATGTCGGGCATCCTTGACTGCACTATGGGAATAGTAGGTTGGTTTTTTCTGTCTGTCTGTCTGTCCGTTAGCGCGCTTATCTCTCGAGAACCACTTATCCGATTTACGTGTTTTTTTTTTAATTCATACATATGTTCTCTGGCTAGGTTATATAATAATAATCTATGTATATATATATATATATATATATATATATATATATATATATATATATATATATAACGTAACGTCTCTCTGTCTGTCTGTCCATTAGTGCACTTAGCACTCAAGAACCACTTATCCGATTTACGTGTTTTTTTTTTTAAAAAATACAAAGGGAATAAACAGAGACAAAATGCTAATATGTAGGAAAAAAGATGGAAGTTTAGCAGTAAGCTTGGCAGAAAGACTGAATAGATGGGCGGAATACTTTAAAGAAACATTAAATGGAGATAAAAATGAGGAGTTGAATGAGAAATGAGGAAGCAAAATTAACTGAAGGGCAGGAGGGGACAAACAAACCCTGCAAAGAAGAAATAAGAGAAACACTCAGAACCCAGAAGAAAAAATAAGGCCGCGGGTGGAAATTGTATAACAGCAGAAATGATAAAAGCTGAAGGAGTAGATCTGGAAAATGAAATATGCCGGTTGGTGCAAGAAATATGGCAAACAGAAAAGATGCTGAGCTGGAGAGAGCCGCCCATTTATCCAATATACAAAAAAGGAGAAAAAACTATATGTGTTAATTATAGACCACTAGCCTTACTGGATGTGGTGTACAAGAGAGTAGTGGTGACTATCAAAAACAGACTAGAAGAGAATGCCGAATCTATTTTGGGAGAGTACCAGTGTGGATTCAGGAAAAGCAGATCGGTTACAGACCAGATATTTTCGATTAAGCGAATCCAAGATAATAGCTTAGATCAAAATTTGGCCCTACACTTGGTCTTTATGGATTTCAGAGAAGCATATGACTCTGTAAATAGAGAAGGACTCTACAAGATAATGGAAGAACTGAAAATTCCAAGTAAATTGATTCGTATGGTGAGAGTGACCCTGAATGACATAGAAAATAGAGTGTTGGTTGAGGGCAAAGTATCAGACAAGTTTAAGGTGAAGAGAGGATTAAGACAGAGGGATCCAGTGTCGACCTGTCTATTTAATTTGATACTAGAAAAGATAATCCGGGAGTTAGAAATAAAAACAAATGGAACGATATACCAACAAACCTGCCAATGCTTGGCCTATGCAGATGATGTAGCAGTGATTGCAAGAGCAAAAGAGAACCTCAAAAAAGCCATAAGTAGGATAGAAGAAAGTGGAACGATGAGAGGAATAAAGATAAATGAGGAAAAAAACAAAATACATGGAAATTACAAAGAAGAAGGATAATAAAAACAACAAAAGTTTAGATATAATAAACAACTTAGGGAAAATATATATCTTTAAAAAAGTAGACAAATTTAATTATCTGGGAGTAACAATAACAGAGAGTGGACAAGAAAGGACGGAAATACAAGAAAGAATAGCGAAACGACAGAGTTGTTTGGGGACAATGAATCTAATATTGAAATCAAAGAATGTATCAAGAAAAGCAAAAGAAAGAGTATATACGACAGTTGTCAGACCCACGGTGACATATGGATGCGAAACGTGGAAACTGAATGCAAGAGAAAAGGAGACGTTGGAGGTGAGAGTTCAGCCAACAAGTTCGCTTTCTCCACAGGTGTCGCTGCAGTAGAATTATCTGGTCGAATGTTTCGAAAATTGGTGCAAACGCATGCAAGAGTGTATAAATCTTAAAGGCGAATATTTTGAGAAACAATAAAATTATTTGTACCAAAAAATTTTTTTTTTTCATTGTTGTTGTAAAAACTTAAAAGGTAGCCCTCGTGGAAAGGTGAATCCTGTATCGTTACACTAGATTGTCCATTCCAGTTGCCCGATGCAAACCCAATCGAACGTGTGGTAATATATCAAGCAGAAGCTTCTTAGTAAATAGGTGTACACAGTGAAGCAGCTGTCACGGCAAATTCGGGCAATTTGGAAATCTTGGCCCCCAGAATACGCGAAAAATCTCGTCGAAAGTATGCCCCGAAGATACCAGGCGATCATCGACGCTGATAGAGACTGGACGAACTATTAAATAATTGCATTTTAATGGCAATCCTTTATAATCGAATGATGTAAAAAACTTTTTTTAAAAAACATTTTTTAATGGACAATGCACGCTACGTTTTTACTGGACCGACTGTATCTATTATTTAGCTAACTAAGAAATCTTGTCCAACAAAGCTCGCCAAAACGATACTGAATTTATGATCTTGAATGGTTATAAATTTTAGTGGGCTAATTCTGTTTAAACAATTTCACAAATTAAGAAGATTAGTCCGAAATTATTTAAATATTCTGCTGCAATGTATAAAAGGTAGATTTCACAAGCTAAAAATCTGTGAAGGTCAACTTGTGTCATCTGGTTTGGAAATCAATTTGTTCGAGGAAATTTGTCCAATGCGTGACTTATGTTTCAAATGTGTGATGCAGTGTTATCTTGTGAAGAAGTTGTCATACTGCTCCAAACCAACAGTTGTGAGGCCTGTGGCGTCCTTAAAAAAGTACGGAACGATTATTTTCGGGTTGACATTACAGTTCAAGTTGAAACTTTAGTGAACCGTAAACGCTTGTAATGCCTAAAGAACCCCGCGCTAATCTTATAGAAATTGGATCCAGGTCAAATCGGCTGAAAATGTAGTATGTTATGCTTCAAGCCATTCTGATCAAAAGTCTCCACGGACATGAAGTCCAAAAATGGATAGATCAGGAATTATCGAGCGTAGAATTAGTAAAAAAAACCGCTGAGAAAATACTATTTTTGCGTTCTTTTAAGGACTTATTTTGACTAGAACATAATTTTACGAAAAATTCCAACGGGATTATGTGTTTCTTGGGTTCCTAATTATGAATATAATAATTATTTTGACCTATTTCGCTCCTACTTTCGAATATTGACCATTTTGGCCATTTCTGGAGTATTTTTAGTGTTCCGCATGGAACACTTATAAGATGACTTCGGTGTCTGTCTGTCTGTCGGTCTGTCTGTCTGTCTGTCTGTCACACCCGATTTTCTCCAAGACTGTTTGTGGCAGAAAGTTGAAATTTGGTAATAATATAGAAATTGATGGCCTCATTAGAGCCGAGGTCATCAAGTGTGGTGTCAAATGAAAGCTTGTAAAAAAAACGAGTAACTAATATATATATATATATATATAATGTAATACTTGCGCACGCTTTACTTTGCATTATTTATAAAAAATCGCGAAAAATTGCTGTCCCCCCACCTTATCTCGAAAAGTACTGATCAAAAAATTCTGGAATATTCTCTACGGGGTGTGGATTGAAAGAAAATTATCACGAGTGCATTACCTTTAATAATTTATCTGGTATATATACATATCTTTTTTTAAATTCATACATATATTCTTTGGCCAGGTTATATAATAATAATATATATATATCTATAATATATATAAAATGTAACGTCTCTCTGTCTGTCTGTCCGTTAGTGCGCTTATCCCTCGAGAACCACTTTTCCGATTTACGTGATTTTTTAAATTCATACATATGTTCTCTGACCAGGTTATAGATATATATTTTATTACATCTATAATATATATATATAAAATGCAACGTCTCGCTGTCTGTCTGCCTGTCTGTTCGTTAGTGCGCTTATCACTGGAGAACCACTTATCCGATTTACGTGCTTTTTTTTAAAACATACATATATTCTCTGGCCAGGTTATCTATCTATAATATATATAAAATGCAACGTCTCTCTGTCTGTCTGTCCGTTAGTGCTTTTTTTTTAAACAGACATATGTTCTCTGGCCAGGTTATAGGATATATTTTATTGCGTTAGGAAACATAAAGAATAAGCAGTGACGATAATAGTGAATCAAGACGGAAAAAAGGTTACCGTTAGCGCGTTCTCTTGCAATACACCGCCTAAACCATTAAATATGGAATAATATCATGTTGCAAAGAATATAATATATATAAAATGCAACGTCTCTCTGTCTGTCTGTCTATCCGGTAGTGCGCTTATCACTTGAGAACCACTTATCCGATTTACGTGTTTTTATAAATTTATACATATATTCTATATAATTCGATATAAGCCTAGATAATGGGAGATAAGGTGAGATAATGGGAGATAAGAATAGATAATGGGAGATATGGAGAAATAATGGGAGATAAGGAGAAATAGTGTAAGATAAGTCGAGATAACCCTAGATAATGGGAGATAAGGTGAGATAATGTGAGATAAGGGGAAATAATGGGAGATAAGGAGAAATAATGGGAGATGAGCAGAGTTAATGAGAGATAAGGAGAAGTAATGAGAGATAAGGGGAAATAATGGCAGATATTTTATTACGTTAGGTAACATAAGGAATAAGCAGTGATGATAGTAGTGAATCAAGTCCACACGAGCGGAGCCGCGAGCATTGCTAGTCTAATATAATGTTAAACAGTAGGGGACTGAGTGAGTATCCTTTTCTAATACCAGTTGTTACCTCTATGGTTTCAGTTAACTCCAAATTTACTTTCGCTTCTATTTTATTTTTTTTGTAAATGTTCTCCATTAGTTTTATTATATCCAATGGAATGTTCTTGTCATAAAGTGTGTGCACTACGTCTTGCAGTTGTACTCTATCAAATGCTTTTACCAAATCTGTAAAGCACAAGAACGCTGGTCTGTTATACTCAACTGATTTTTTAGTAATTTGTCTGATTATAAATACTGCTTGTTCTCCATTCTTCTGGAATTCGCGATCCCTGTGTTATTTTGTTTATGAGCTTTGTCAATTCTTTAGTCAGTTTCACTACTCCGTACTTTAATAGTTCATTTTGTATTTCGTCCTTACCAGCTGATCTTCGGTTTTTTAATTTATTGAGAGCTTCTTCCACCTGTTTATCATCTATTTCTGATGTTTCGTTGATTACTATTTTTGGTGTTTCGGGTGCCAAATGTTTTGTTGTATTATACAATTGCTTTATATAATTTATCCACGTATC
Organism: Pachyrhynchus sulphureomaculatus; assembly: GCA_019049505.1. Classification (NCBI taxonomy): domain Eukaryota; kingdom Metazoa; phylum Arthropoda; class Insecta; order Coleoptera; family Curculionidae; genus Pachyrhynchus; species Pachyrhynchus sulphureomaculatus. The sequence continues at coordinate 17,922,942 of CM032449.1, read as the reverse complement.
GTTTTCGATATTAAAACTTAAGGTATAATGATATATACATAAGGATTTTTTTTCAATACTATATTTTATTAAATGTTTGTAATTTACTGTATGGCCGTTAAAATCATAAAAACAAAAAATTTCGTTTTAAGTTTTACAAATTATAAAGCAGCAAAAATAAAAACTGTTAGTATCATCGGAAAGCTGAAAGTCTCATCTTCAAAAAGCTATCTTTAAATTTATTTTTTGCACTCTGAAAATAAGTAATATTGATTAATTTTCGAGCTGTGCGCGTAGTCTTTTAAATTACCCTGTTTGGTGCTCTACATTTTTTGAGTCACCTATCGGAATTTTTAATAAATTCTCACACTAAAATGTTGAAAAAAAAATCTTACTATACTATTTTTTTGGAAAATTTCGCTCTCTTTAACGTGGTGTTTTTAGTTTTTTGATATCTTTTTTTTATTTTTCGGGATATTACCGAAAAATTGAATGTCTGATTTTATTTTGAATTTTGTGGGCTTAGCGTACATTCAAACTTTAGCAAACCTTTTTTTATCGTATTCTACGTCCAAAAAACTACCTGTATGCCAAAATGCAGCCTGTTAACATTTAATGAGAGCTCAAAACTCCTGACGACTGGACTACTCGTAATTTCGTCAAAATGCTTAGAACAGTGACAACCAATCAATTTTTGTGTATGACGTCATTGATATGTTTAAGTAGGTAACCTAAAAACATCCTCCTATATAAGATACTAGCGGTGCCTGCGGCTCCGCTCGCGTGGACTTGATTCACTACTATCGACACTGCTTATTCCTTATGTTCCCTAATGTAATAAAATATCTGCCATTATTTCCCCTTATCTCCCATTATTTCTCCTTATCTCCCATTATCTCTACATAATTTCCATTATCAAGGCTTATCTCTGCTCATTTCCCATTATTTCTCCTTATCTCCCATTATTTCCCCTTATCTCACATTATCTCACCTTATCTCCGATTATCTAGGCTTATCTCGATTTATCTCGCAATATTTCTCCTTATCTCCCATTATTTCTCCTTATCTCCCAATTATCTCACCATAACTCCCATTATCTAGACTTATCTCTGCTTATCTCCCATTATTTCTCCATATCTCCCATTATTTATACTTATCTCCCATTATCTCACCTTATCTCTCATTATCTAGGCTTATATCGAATTATATAGAACATATGTATAAATTTATAAAAACACGTTAATCGGATAAGTGGTTCTCAAGTGATAAGCGCACTAACGGACAGACAGAGAGATGTTGCCTTTTTTCCGATTTGATTCACTATTATCGTCACTGCTTATTCTTTATGTTACCTAACGCAATAAAATATATCCTTTAACCTGGCCACAGAACATATGTTTGTTTTAAAAAAAAGCACGTAACGCACTAAAGGACAGATAGACAGACAGACAGAGAGACCTTGCATTTTATATATATTATAGATAGATAACCTGGCCAGAGAACATATGTATGTTTTAAAAAAAAACACGTAAATCGGATAAGTGGTTCTCCAGTGATAAGCGCACTAACGAAGAAACAGACAGACAGGCAGAGAGACAGACAGATAGAGAGACGTTGCATTTTATATATATTATAGATAGAAGATTATAGATAACCTGGCCAAAGAATAAATGTATGAATTAAAAAAAAAACACGTAAATCGGATAAGTGGTTTTCGCGTTATAAACGCACTAATAGACAGACAGAGAGACATTGCATTTTATATATATTATAGATTATAGATATTCTCTGCTACATAATATTGTTCCATATTTAATGGTTTAGGCTGTGTATTGCAAGGGAACGCGCTAGCGGCAAACTTTTTTTTGCGACTTCATTCGCTATTATCGTCACTGCTCATTCCTTGTGTTACCTATCGTAATAAAATATAGCTTATAACCTGGCCAGAGAACATATGTATGTTTGAAAAAAAAGTACTTAAATCGGATAAGTGGTTTTCCAGTGATAAGCGCACTAACGGATGGACAGACAGACAGAGATACGTTGCATTTTTTATATATATATATATATATATATATATATATATATATATATATATATATATATATATATTATAGATTACAGATTTATGCTGTTTTAAACTATATCAAACAAAGAGTTCCTAATGAAATTGTGTTTATCGTAGCAGGTGAAAAACATGCCCCTAATCACTCTTAAGATTAAGGTCGATCTTTAATACATAAATTTATTAAAAGCGAATCGGTACCAGTACTGATGAAGTTACGAAAGTGGGACATTGGTATGTGATGTGAACCTGTTATAAAATTACTTATAAAGAGATTACGAAAATGTCTGATGTAAGAAATTAAGTTTTTTCGTTCAAACTAAGTGTTTTAATGTTATCGGTGGTATTTTATAAAGGTACATTAAAAAACGGAGAAAGTTTGACCTTATGAACTAATCATAGCCAGTAGGAAATTTTTCTTGTTTGATAAAACCGAGAGTTGATAATATATACAGGGTGCCCTGTTTCATATTGCGAAGATTTGACGATGTGATAGAGCGGTGGTTCCCAACCTTTTTTAATCGTGACCCTTTTTAGACTTTTTAAAAATGTTTGCCACCCTCCTTTCCCATCCGCCATATTGGATCAATAAAAAAAAAAAAAAACGGGTTTGAAAAAATGTATTTTAGGACTTAACAGTGATATTGTTTTTTTAAAGTATTAATTATTAAGTATTAATGATTAATGTGATGATTGAGTTTGTATTTGCTTGTACTACAGCTTGGCTTTGTTGTTGAAACGTCGCATTAAAATCCAACTTTTGCTTTTTCAAGGCAGCCTCATGTCATTTAAACAAGTCCAAATCGTTTAAAGTATGTTCAGAATGCTTCGTTTCTAAGTGACGTTAGAGCTTTGAGGGTTTAATAAATTTAGTACTAAGAACAGCATTGCATAAAACACACTGTGGCTTCTCCATGCCGTTATTAATAACCAAATTTTAAATAGTTCTTCAAATATTTTCTTTTTTTCTCCATGACGTTTATATCTGGAAAATAAAATACTTCAAAATAATTAAAAAAAAAAATGTTTAAAAATTTTGAATTAACATTATTTAATGTTTTTTGGTTACCAAAACCATAATCATGTCGGAGCATTCCCCTAGCATCGACACTCAATTTGTTGGGCGTTAATTTGAGAGCAAATATGTCCTGGCATGAACATGTTGCAGGCATAGCAAGGAGAGCTTCTCAAAAGTTGGGAATATTATTTCGAACCAGACAGCCCTACACTCCACAACAACTGTTAATTCTTTACAAAGCTTAAATTCGACCAACTATGGAATACTGCTTCCATGTTTGGGGCTCCGCTCCCAAACACACACTGCATTTGTTGGATTCTGTTCAGAGAAGAGCTGTTCGTCTGATCGGAGACCCGGAACTGACCGGCGGCCTTGATTCGCTGGAACGCCGAAGAACGGTTGGCGACTTGAGTCTGTTCCAGAAGTATTTTCGTGGAAAGTGTTCGAAAGATGTAGCCCGCTTAATTCCTCCCAGAGCGGTCTATGTTAGAAATACACGTCGCGCTAATACTTCACATCCTTATGAGGTTCAGCTCGTTACTCCGCGAACAACGCTTTTCAAGCAGTCTTTTATATGGAAAACATTATCCCTTTGGACTAATTTGCCCAGGGGTGTATTTTCCACCAAGTACAATTTATACCGATTCAAGAACAACGTGAATTGCTTTTTTCGCACACATGCCTCTCCTGAAGCGCTTTAGAGACTTTCCTGTAGCACGTGTACTATTCCCATAAAAAAACTGTAAATAATAGAAGAATCTGTTTCTAGGCGTGCCTATCGAAGACGAATTGTGACGGGTTATCCTAGTATTGTACCGTTTTTCGGATCAAACAAAACACTAACTAACAACGAACTATTCATATACAAACGACAAAAAGAACATTGTAACGGTTTAACACTAGGTAACAAGTTTACTGATGGCGATAATTTATCTGTATACTTATATTTATATTCGAAAATTTAAACTCTCGGCTGAATAACTGAATATTGTCCCCTACGGCTCTGCTCGTTGCTTATATATCAGTTGGGAGTACTTTCCCGATAATTATCAGCTCGGCGGAATGTCCAGCTGTCCGTCTCGAAACTTCTCTCTTTTACACGTTTCTTCCAGAGGCAACGGAGTGTCGCGATCGCTACGGACTACCCGGCTTGCTTGCCCCAGTCGAAGTTCGCCAGGGATAAAAAGAGGTGCGTGCGCCAGCCGTCCACTGATTACGTCGCATATCTCGTGTGTTGTTACCTTTATATTTTAAAAATTAATTTTAGTTTTTAAAATTAATAACCGGCGCACAGTGATTCGGCAAGAATATGCTAGCGGGACAATATTCATGACGTAATTTCCAGGAACCACTGATAACGACTTGTAAACAACCCCCCCCCCCTCCCCCCATTTAACGAATTCCAAGAATTAATTTGTTTATCACCTCATAAAGGTATCTTATCAGGGGGTCAAAGTAATCAAAGTAACCCTTATAAGAGAGGTCATTTTCATTTGCAAATCAGTTGCATTTTATGCACACTTGTGATAACATATTTTAAAATTGGTAGCAAAGTGAAATGAGTTTTTTGTGATGGAATATTCTGTTGAAGGTATGTACTCTATTATGACTTATATTTTTTATAAAAAATATGTATACTTTTGGTGTAATATCAATTTGTAAATGTATAGATAAATCCAGCAAATTTTACATTAATTGTAAACTTTAAAAGTAGCAACTTTTTTTATCCACATATATTAACCTAGATTTTTCTATATGTAATACCTACAACATTCAGGCACAGATTCATATATATTATAGACCCCGAAAAGGCCCGAAAGTAAAATTATTTTATTTTTTTCAGAACGAGTCGTGACTATGACGAAAATGGAGTTTTTTGAAGAATGGCTAAAACATGACAAAACTGAACGAAACAGTGGCATTTTTTATTATATAAGTGAAAAATTCAATATGTCTGTTTCTGACGATTCTCTAAAACGACTCAAAATGAAAATATCAAGCCTTTCAGCAAAATTCAATCAAAAGTGGACTTCTTTAAAGTGTAACAAAGAAATGTTTCTAATCAAACATAAAGATTGGTTAGAGGGATCCGGAATCGAAATAAAGATGTGTGTTAACCAGCCGTGCGCTTCAACATCATCAGCGGCTCTTTCCGTAGGGCGACCCAGAAAATCATTTGAAGACTCATCAACGAAAACGAAGAGACGGAGAGTAGAAGATCTTTTGGAATCGCGAAGTGCAAGTGAGCTTATTACAGCAGCTGAGTTAGCTACTCGAAAAGAAGGGCATCGAAGTGTTGCTAAACAGATCCATAACGTCGCGGTCAGTGAAACTAGAGAAAAGAATAAGTGTTCTGAACAAAGTCGGCAGTTAACACCAGACGAAGCTTTAGCTTATTATGTGGACTCGAAATTGACTTCTCACTCATATAAACAAACAAGAAAATGGTCAATGAAAGCGGGACATCAAGTGTATCCATCGTTTTATAGTTTAGGTAAGTCCAAAGCTTCTTGTTGTCCTTCTGACGAATATATTTCTGTGACTGAATCTCGAGCTGAAATTAAACTTCACGCGATTTTGGATAAAACGGCTGAACGATTAGTTAAAGCTCAGACGGAAGTCATTAGAAGTGTGTTACCTCGTTCATATTATACGTTGGTAAGCAAATGGGGCTGTGATGGGAGTTCGGGGCATAGCACGTATAAGCAGAAATTTGAGAACACTAACGCTACAGACGAATTTTTGTTCGTATACTCATTTGTCCCTTTGAGACTGCTTGATGGCGAAACTGTGATCTGGCAAAATCCAAGACCTTCTTCTACTTTATATTGCCGTCCTATTAAGTTTATTTTTGCCAAGGAGACAAAAGAGTTTACGAAAGAAGAAACTTCTAAAATTTTAGATGAAGTAAGTCAGCTTCTTCCAACATTATGTAACGTTGCTGGATCTCAAATCTCTGTTAAACACGATTTGTTGTTGACAATGACTGATGGCAAAGTGTGCAATGCCTTAACAGATACAAGTTCAACACAAAAGTGTTATATTTGCGGTGCCACCCCGTCTACTATGAACGAGGAGTCAAAGAAATATCCCAGCAACGAAGAACGCCTTGCATTTGGTTTATCTACTTTACATGCATGGATCCGCACGTTTGAATGTTTGCTTCACATCAGCTATCGTTTAGAAATAAAAAAGTGGCAAGTCGGGGGAGATAACGACAAAGCTATTGTAAAGCAACGCTCACAAGAGATACAAAAAGTGTTTAAAGATCGTATGGGTCTCATTGTAGATAAACCAAAACCTGGGTATGGTAACACAAACGATGGAAACACAGCACGTAGATTTTTTTCCAAAGCTGAATTGAGCAGCGAAATTACAGGATTAGACGTAAACCTTATTCGTAGATTTCATGTAATTTTAAGAACTTTGTCATCGGGATATGACATAAATTATATAGAATTTGAAAAGTTTTGTGTTGATACTAGAAAATTATACCTTGATCTGTATTCGTGGTTATCCATGCCCGTTACTGTGCATAAAATTCTTGTACACAGCGCGGAAGTTATAAAGTCTTTTCTTCTTCCCATTGGACAACTCTCCGAAGAAGCCCAGGAGGCAAGAAATAAAGACTGTCGTAGATTCCGTGAACGGCACACCAGGAAGCGGTCACGTATTGCCACAAATACAGATCTTTTGAGAATGCTTTTAATTACGTCTGATCCTGTTATCAACTCGTATAGAGAATTACCGCGAAGAAAATTTACTTCTTTGCCATCGGAGGTTTTGCAGTTGATTATCCCACCTTCATTGCCATCCGAAACACCATCAGTAAGTCATCATCACGAATTAAATGAGGAGGATTATTTACTCTCTGAATGGGAGAGCGGTGATGACGACTCATCTGATGGTGATTAGTAGGTTTAAGTATTTTTTTATTGTAATTATTATTCTTATTTTATTGTGTGTTGTAGTTGCTTATAATTCATGCCTTAGTATATAAGTTATTTAATATTATATTTCTTTTACTTATACACCTTGTTATTGTAAATAATTGATATATACGAGTAGATACTGTTATTGTACTAATTAATTTTAAAAGAAATAATATTTTGTAAATTAATAAATGTGGGTACTATCATTATGATTTTTATTTTTTTCCTAGAAATTTCTTTGTAAACAAACATGATTGTGCTTTTCACACATAATGCGTAGGTAGACGTATGTAGCTAATTAAAGAACAATTAGCGACAATAGTGAACAAATGAGACACATTAGTAAACCACTTCCGTCTTGCAGCTACATATTTCGATTAATACACATACAGTACACATTTTTCAACTTTTTTTTTCTTAAAATAGCTTAAGATACCTGGAATATACATAAACAATTGAAATAAGTGAAGAAATAATATTGTCCCGCTCGCTTGTACTAGTCGAGACACTGTGCGGCGACCTACCAAAAAAATCACCGTGCCCCCCTTGTGGGTCGCGACCCACCGGTTGGGAATCAACGTGGTAGAGCAACAAAATATGAAAAAAACCCTACGTCTCGCAACTGATGTTTTCAGAACACGTCAGGTTATTCTAAAGAACTACTACTTCCTAACTTATCCGTCAGTCTTGAAGATCCGTTATACAGTGCCATTTGACGAATATAACCAACCATGAAGAATACTTCTTCCGGAAATCATTTCATTCATTACAATTAACGAAGTAAATAAATAGAAATCATATAAACTAACAGCCGATATACACCCATCTCAAAATTTCACTAGCAGTTCATAATAATTTGAAATATTCATTTCCACTCTCTAGATAGCTCTTTTAAAGCTTCTTCATAGTTTTAAAAATTGAAACGTCACGTTTCAAATGTACATTTCCACTCCCCAGCTAGCTCATTCAAAGCGTCTGCATAGTTTCAGCAACGGAAACGTCATGTTTCAAATGTACAGGGTGGTCCAAATTGGACACTTTTAAAGGTAAACTCCTTTATCTAAAGGAGCTAGACAAAAACTGGTGTCGTGAGGCTCAATTTTTATGATAAACTCAATGGTGAAAAGAGCATGTCGATATCTAGTACGGTTTCAGATATACAGGGTGTTTTTCAAAAATCTGCATTTTGGAAAAATGTTTGTAATTCTTTTTCTATTGAAAATTTTTGATTTCTGTAAAAACATTCTCAAAGCATTCTTTTTCACGCACGTGGTTTTCAGCAGTGTAAGTTAAATTTTTTTGTATATTTTTCCTTATCCGAATAGAGCTTTAAATTACCATTCTAAAAATATAGCACACTTTATATTTTGCTTAAATCTACTTCAAAATATAAAGGTTTTCAGTTTTTAAGCGAGTTTTAAATGCGCATTTTGTGAAGTAGGCTTTGGACAGAGCGGCCATATGGTTTAATTCAATTGTTTACTCGTAGTTGTCAAATTTTACTTCAGAATCAGTTATTGAATTGTCAAATAAATCGCAATGAAGTTTGAAAGTTACAAAAAATGGGATATGATAGTGTGTTTCATACAAACCGGAGAAAATTCGGAAGCGGCAAGTAATTTGTACCACGAACGGTATCCAGAGAAGCGTCAACCCTTCAAGGACATATTCGCTCGATTGTGACATGAACCTAGTTAATAGTGGCCAGTTTGAAAAGAAACGACCTAAAAATTTTACATCAAACAGGGACAGGGAGTTAGAAAAAATAGTAGTTTTAGGAACTGTCGGAGATAATTCCAACACTTCAACCCGGCAATTAAAAGAATCCACTGGACTACCAAGAACTAACGTAAGTCGTACTTTAAAGAAGCACAAATTCAGGCCATATAGGACAAGAAAAGTTCATTACCTTAGAGACGAAGATTTTCAACGGCGTATAGATTTTTACTCATGGTTTCTGAAGAATTGTAACCATGTTCCGAATTTTTCATTAAATTGCATTTGGACAGACGAAGCTTATGTAAGCAATGCACCGTTACAATTCTTATACGTGGGCACAAGAAAATCCTCATTTAGTTGTGGAGCCAAGAAATCAAGGCAGATTTGGATTTAATGTGTGGGCAGGAGTTTTTAGAGGCAGGGTTATAGGTCCATTTATTTACGAAGGAACACTCACCTCTCAGAGGTATTTAGAAATTTTAAGGCAGCAAATAGAACCTCTTGTTGATGAACTTCCGTTAATGGACCTTAGAAATATATTTTTTAACAGTTACCAATAATTCTTTATCGGCCAATTTCGACAATAACCAACCAAGGTCTATATTTTTAGAAAGGTAATTTGAAAATCTATTCGGATAAGGAAAAATATACAGTGTATCCCATTTAAAAATATATATTTTTGCGTTAGTAACTATTAAAATGTTAGTTGTAAAAAAATGTAACTTACACTGTTGAAATTCACGTGAAAAAGTGCTTTGAGAGTGTTTTTTTTACAGAAATCAAAAATTTTCAATAGGGAAAAAATTACAAACATTTTTCCAAAATGCAGATTATATATATATATATATATATATATATATATATATATATATATATATACATATATGTATATATATATATATATATATATATATATATATATATATATATATATATATATACGAGGCTGGTTTGAAAAGTCCGTGCAAAAATAAAAACTACTTATGTGTTTGGGGTAAACCTTTTTTATTTTTCGACATAGTCTCCTTTTAGACTTATACACTTCGTCCATGTTCTAATTTGTTGATCCCTTCCGAATAATAGGATTTGTCCAAGTCTGCAAAATATCCATTAGTGTCTGCAATCACCTCCTCGTTTGAATAAAATCTTTGTCCCCCCAGCCATTTCTTCAAATTGGGGAACAAATAGTAGTCCGCGGGAGCCACGTCTGGGGAATAGGGGGGATGTGAAACGAGTTGGAATCCTATTTCCATTAATTTTGCGACCACAACTGCTGAGGTGTGTGCTGGTGCGTTGTCGTGATGGAAAAGGACTTTCTTGTGGGCCAATCGCGGGCGTTTTTCTTGCAGCTCGGTTTTCAAACGGTCCAATAACGATGAATAATATTCACCTGTAATAGTTTTTTACCCTTTTCCAGATAGTCGATGAGGATTATCCCTTGCGAATCCCAAAAGACAGTCGCCATAACCTTTCCGGCCGAAGGAACGGTCTTCGCTTTTTTTGGTGCAGATTCCCCCTTGGTAACCCATTGTTTAGATTGTTGTTTGGTCTCAGGAGTATAGTAATGTATCCATGTTTCATCTACAGTGACGAAACGACGTTTAAAGTCCTCCGGATTCTTCTGGAACAGCTGCAAACCATCCTTGCAACACTTCACACAATTTCGTTTTTGGTCAAGCGTGAGCAATCGCGGCACCCATCTTGCGGATAGCTTTCTCATGTCCAAATGTTTATGCAAAATATTATGTACCCGTTTAGTCGAGATGCCCACAGCACTAGCAATCTCACGCACCTTAACTCTTCTGTCATCCATCACCATATCATGGATTTGATCAATGATTTCTGGAGTCGTAACCTCCACAGGCCGTCCAGAACGTTCAGCGTCACTTGTGCCCATATGGCCAGTCTGAAAATTTTGAAACCACTTATAAACTGTTCTAATCGAAGGTGCAGAGTCACCATAATGTTTATCAAGCTTCTCTTTAGTCTCCTGAGGCGTTTTACCTTTCATAAAGTAATGTTTAATCACCACACGAAATTCTTTTTCGTCCATTTCTTGAAAATCACTCGACTTCCTTGATTCACACGAATGCCAAACACAAAGAAATAGACCAATATGGCTGAAACTTGGTGTGCGTTCATTCAAGAGATGCTACTAACTAAACATGACCTCTATACGCGCCGGTGGTGCCATCTCTCGGACTTTGCACGGACTTTTCAAACCAGCCTCGTATATATATATATATATATATATATATATATATATATATATATATATATATGCATGCCTTCTCCTAATGGAGGTTGGCGACCACTTCTCTAAATGTTTCTCTGTCTCTCGCAACATGAAACAACTCTCCTACATTCATACCATTTTCTAATGTTTCTCAGCCAAGACTTTTTCTTTCTTCCGACACCCTTTCTACTGTCAACTTGTCCCTGCATGATAGTTTGCAATAGTGAATATTTGTCGTTTCTGAGTACATGACCTAAGTAGGATGTTTTTCATACTTTTATGATTGTCAATAGTTTTCTGCCTTCGCCTATCCTTTGTAGAACTTCTTCATTAGTAATCTTGGCTGTCCATGGGATTTTTAATATTCTTTGATAGAGCCACATTTCAGATGCTTCTTGCTTCTTAGTAGTGTATTGCTTCAACGTCAATGTCTCGACTCCATACAAAAGTTGGGACCACACATAGCATTCCAAGAAGCGTAATCTTAGATCGAGAAATATGTCTGTCTGTTGCAGGTTGCAGAACACGGAATTTTAAAACTGATTTTTTTGCAATCTCTCTTCTGGTTTTAATTTCAGTGTCTTGGTCAATGTGAACGCGATATAGGTGTCATAGAAACGGCATCACTTAATAAAAATCAAAACTGATGATTTTAACAAATTCTGTGAAAAGGAAAACTATAAGTAGTAGCTGTTGGAGGCAAAAAATCCTAAAGGAAATAAACATGGAAAATAATAAATCTCTAATGTAGTGGTGATTAAGAAAATACTTTCATTTTTCATGGAAGTAAAACATAACTTCAAAAATATGTTTTTAAATACTTGTTTTCTCGCCTAGTAGCCCTTTGGCCTTTATCACTGATGCAATTCTAAAAGTGTTGTAAAAAAGTTAAACACTACTTAAATTTCCATTAAATTTTTATTTTTAACATCATGACATGTTTCGCTGTACGACAGCTTCTTCGGATGATTAATTATGAAACGGTGATGAAATTACTATAAAGTTTTAACTGTAGAAGTGTTCCTTTTTGTTTCAGTAAATACGTAGACGAAAGTGCTATCCATGAGCAATCAGCCCGTTCGAAAAAACAAGAACTGGCCTTCTTGGAACAGGATTACGAAAAAGAAAGAAGACTTAAAGATGCCGCATTATTGGAAAATAGGTAATAGATATATACGTTTCTAGATCGGGAACTGTTATTTTGCAAGATTTATTTTTGTGCAGTTATATAATTTATTTAAGTATTGTCGTAACACAGATCTAATTTATCAATTTTTGTCATTTAGGAGGCTCCAGGATGATTTGACAAGCGTGACGTGCGACTGTAGAGATGCTCGAAACGAATTGGAAATAAGCAGAAGACAGGTAGAAGATTTGAAGAGACAACTACAGCATTATGTTGCTGAAGTAAAACGAACCGAAGATCTTATATCAAATAAGGTATTTAATAAAAAAACATGATTTACTCGGTACTTCTTTTTCAAACACGCCCTTTTAAAATAAATACTTAATTTTACTTTCTCGCACGAAACAATAATTGAATGCAAGTATTACAACTCGGCATGAAAAGATAATTAATTCATGGACATATATTAATCACAAAAAGAGATTAAAAAGCGTTCGGGATATTTACAATTAAAATTCAAAAACCTTGAAGAAGACATGTAATACGATATATTCGCAGCAACCCCTCTAACACCCTCTTCAACTTCTTTAACACCTTATACTGTTGATCAAGTAAGAACGTGTCTCCTGTAACTTGTAGTCGGTAAAAGAAATTCCTTTTTTTTTAAATTATGGTGGGTACCCCTGCAAACGATGTTTTTTGTAAAGAAATTCAGTTCTAAGTTTATTTATAGACCAAAAGGGCGGGCGACCCGAAATTTTAATGAATCCGTTGTCCAAATTTGGCTACCGTGTCGTAATTTTGAGAAAAATGCCGGAAATTTGCAAAAAACGACGGTTTCAAGGATTTTCATGACATAACACAGGCACAAATATTTTTCTCATAAATTTCGTTAATACTACGCGTAAGTATCAACATTTAGCTTTAAAATGCCTTTTGCCGTAGCATCGTTTATAATCTGCTGAATAGTTTTGATTCTGTGAATAATTATCTTTACATGAATTATCTTTACGTTTTATCGTGCTCGTGATAATAAATTGTATGATTTTGATTTCATATTTCTGAAAATATATAAATCGTACATTATGTAAATTAAATTGAAGTCATTCCATTGACGAATGTCGAAGTTATGAGCAAATGACCGAAAAATGTCGCATTTGTCTCACTATGGTGCGCGATGTAAGCAAACACTCGCATTGAGATCGAAATTTCAAAGTAGTCAAGCCGCGTTGCCGAAAAGAGGCAACAAGAGTTTAATTGCCCTTTTTTTAGAAGTGTATACTTCATAAGAACTGAGGAGTATATCGTCATTTTTTCATTTCATTGGAATATTGCCCGAGAGAATGGCTGAGTGTAGAACGTTAGATCAAGTCGGGGGAACTTTAATGTCCATTTTTTTTACCAAAGGGGGCGAAGGGGGATAAAAATAGGATATCTTCGGAAACTAGATACTTTGCCCTATCAGATGGTGAAAGCGCGATCTCATTCCATCTCATTCCAAAAACTTAATACATTTTTGAATATTGAAGTAAGAATAATTGTTTGTGTCGAATATGTCAAATGTTTATTAATATATTGTAGCACTCTAATGACGTTACACTAAGATTAATTTGTTGTTTGAAACCTAATAAACAAGTTCTAGTAAGCGTTTAACTCATATTCGTAGTTATGTTGTCCACAGAGAATTTAGAATGTAATTTCTCGAATTACAGAAATTCAACAACATGTCACACTTCAATGGATAATTTTAAGGAAGGCAGAAGGAATAAATTAGTTATAAACATATTTATGTATGGTTTATGATATATATTAAAGGAAAAAATCGTCAATATTCGAAAAATACATCTTTAATTTTTTCATCCAATATCCGATTTTTTACGCCGTCGCACAGTGTGTCGCGTAGAACATGCTAGGTGGACAAAATTCATGTTATGATTTCCGAGAAATCTTATTTGCAAAACGTAAACAACACCACCAAACCCCGAATTCCGAGAAAAGGTTGTTTATCAAATAAGCAAGTGGCGAGTCATAAGTGTCAAAAGTCAGGTAATGAGTTTAATGCAGCTCTTTCAATCAATCAGTTGCAATTTAGCGACACTTTCGTGCACATCTTATAGTGACATATTGTAATATTGTGAAAGTTTTTGTGATGAATATTAATACTGAGGGTAAGTACTATTTTTTAATGTATTTTTTTAATCAGAATCTATTAATTTGAATTTTTAGTATTTTTTTTAAATAGCCTATATATTTTAGCGTGTTTTTTTTAAAAAAAAAAAAACTTTGAAAGTTCAGAATATACAGACATTCACCTCTATCCGGGCTAGTTTTTAGATATTACACAGAAATAACTTTATTCTTCGTAAAAATACACATATTGTTTAGCACACTTCAGTACAACATGTTTTTTTTTTTTCTTTTTTTCCAGAACACGTTTACTCTATTTCAAGGGTAGCCTTTTTTTGAGGAGTGGTTGAAACACACGAAGAATGAAAAAAACTCGCGTGTATATGACTTTCTTTCTTCAAAATTTCACTTTGGTGACATTACTGAAAGCAGCCAAAAAGAAATAAAGTTGAAGATATCCAACTTGTCTAATAAGTTTGGTGCCAAATGGTTGGCTTCAGGAAAGTCGAAGGAGCGTTTTTTAATTAAAAATAAGAATTGGTTGGATGAAGCAGACATACAGTTTACTGCGAGTTCTTTTGCGCCACAACCTTCAACATCAAGTGAGAATGTGACTCCTGCAGGAAGACCTCGCAAAGATTTCGAGGAATCGTCGTTTAAGACGAAGAAACGTCGCGTCGTGGATCTCGTAGAATCCCGAAGTGTCAGTGAATTGGTGACTGCTGCCGAAATTGCTGTGCGTTCAGCAGGGCAAAGGAAAATTGCCAATGTGATTAGAGACATTAGTGAGAGCCCAGATAATATTATTAAGTCTAAAAATACCAGTTCCGTTAATCCTAGGCAATTAAGTAGTGACGAAGCCTTAGCTTACTATATAGATTCTAAGTCAACAACGCATTCTTACAAACAAACTAGGAAGTGGTCCATGAAGGCGGGGCATAATGTGTTTCCGTCATATTTGAGCTGTCAGAAAAATGTATAATATTTTGTTTTTCTTTTGTTATTGCGCTTTTTTACCGAAAAAAATAATGAATTTTACACGAAAAAAATTTTTTCTCTCCATTAATTTCTAAATAACTCCAAAACGATAAAAGATAGAATAAAATAATATTCAATCAACTTTAATAAAATTTTGTTACGCATTTTTTTAATGTTTTATTTATAAAAATCTGACAAGTTGTTCCCGAGTTATCGTTAAATATGTCTGCGTAGCTGACTAATTTAGGGGAAAAAATTAGCCACGCCCATAAAAAAAACAAACGCGATGAATTTTTTCTTAAAATAACTTAATATGCCTAGAATATACATAAACAATTGAAATAAGTGAAAAAATAATTTTGTCCAGCTAACTTGTACTAGTCGACACACTGTGCGTCGCCTTAATGTGCGCCGCCGAGACCGGACCTAGCTTTAAGGTCCAAAAAACGGTATTTAACCATATAAAATTAATAAATCTAGATTGTTTTTGATATTATAAGAGGGAACCTGCAAAAGGCAGACGCTACACACTGGAGTATTTTAACAGGCATTGTTTCAAAATTCTCTAAAGGTCGCAGTTTTCATCCGATTTGATTTTTTTTTTGTTTTCTACCTCTGCATCTTTTGTGTTCTCTATATAGCATGTCTTGTTATCATTCATCCTTGCATATGCCTCGCTCAATTCCACCTTAATATACATATTCGTTGTATTACATCTGTCACTTTTGATTTTTGAATCTTGATGTTAGGAATACGATCTTGGAGTCTAATATTTAGCATTCTCCTCTCCATTGCTAGAGTTTATTTATTATACTTTTATTTAAAGCCCACGTTTCAGTGCCATATGTTAATACCGGCAATACATATTGATCGAATACTCTGGCTTTTATCGTATTTGGGATGTCCAATTTAAATGTAGATTGTAACCTTCGGAACGCAGGCCAAGCTAACGAGACTCTTCTATCCAAGTCTTTCAAGTTATTTTTTGTTTTTCGATTTTTTGTTCTAAATATATGAGTATTTGTACCTTTCCTATTCTTTCACCTTCTATTAATAGTTCGTGGCTGTTATCTTCAATTTTGTTTTTCAAATATTTGGTTTTGGTGAAGTTTATTTTTAGACCTATTTCTCGAGACCTGTTATTTAATTCCATCGGCATTTCTTGTAATTTTTAGTGTTCCGTACGGAACACTTATAAGATCACTTCGGTGTCTGTCCGTCTGTCTGTCCGTCTGTCTGTCCGTCTGTCCGTCTGTCACACCCGATTTTCTCCGAAACTATTTGTCATAGAAAGTTGAAATTTGGTAGTAATATAGGAATTGATGGCCTCATCAGAGCCATGTAGTTTTGAAAGTTAAATTTTGACTTAAGGGGTTAGTTTTGGGGGGTGAAATCGGAAGTGAAAAAAAATTTTTTTTACTAGGTTATCGAGTGTGGTGTTAAATGAAAGCTTATGAAAACACGAGTAAAAAATATATATATAATGTAATACTTGCGCGCACTTTTCTTTGTATTATTTTTAAAAAATCGCGAAAAATCGCTGTCTACCCGCCTTATCTCGGAAAGTACTATTCAAAAAATTTTGAAAAAATTCTGGAATATTCTCCACGGGGTGTAGATTGAACGAAAATTATCACGAGTGCATTACCTGTAATAATTTATCTGGTATATAAAACAAACAGAAATTTCAAGGTCATCAATTTTCAGTAAAGATTGGAAATAAACTTTGTTGAAAACTTATTTGGGGTGTGTGTGATCATTTTATATCACCGTAACATAAATTTTGACTTAAGGGATTCGTTTTGAGGGGTGAAATCGGAAGTGAAAAAAAAAATTTTTTTACTAGTTCATCGAGTGTGGTGTCAAAAGAAAGCTTGTGAAAACACGAGTAAAAAATATATATATAATGTAATACTTGCGCACACTTTTTCTTCATATTACTTTTAAAAAATCGTGAAAAATCGCTGTCTCCTACCTTATCTCGAAAAGTACTGATCAAAAAATTTTGAAAAAATCCTGGAATATTCTCCACGGGGTATAGATTGAATGAAAATTATCATTACCTTTAATAATTTATCTGGTATAGAAAAAAAACAAAATTTCAAGGTCACCAGTTTTCAGTAAAGATTGGAAACAAACTTTGTTGAAAACTCATTTGGGGTATGTTTTGTGAAGTCACAGATCATTTTATACCACCCTAACAAAATTTTTTATTTTAAAAACAATCAACGTCCGGAACACTAATTGTGCAAGTTCAACTTGCACTTGACCGATTATTTTTCTTTTGTATTGGCGATCAGAGTGACATCATCTGCGAATCTTAATTCCTTTATTTTCCCACTTTAACGATTTGAACATGTCTTCTAGAGTCAACGTGAGCAGCTTTGGGGATATTGTGTCGCCTTGTCTAATTCCTCTTTTAATTTTGATTTTATTCGTTTTTTCTTGTGGCATTTATATATATATATATATATATATATATATATATATATATATATATATATATATATATATATATATATATATATATATATATATATATAACAATCCTAAGTTTAACTACTGGGAAACGCCCTTATAAGGAGAAGAGATGAGCAATTAAAGATCTAAAGGCTCTAGTATCTGCTTTTTATTTTTATTATCGAGCTTTCGCTGCCTAATGGTAGCTTCTTCTGGATTCTAAAAATGCAAACCAGGTACAGAAAATAAACCAAAATGTTCGTTTTTTTAAAATGTGATTAAATGAATTGTACGACTGTATGTGAAATTACTTACAAAAATTTTAGCAGTTAGTTCATCTCTGGTGAAGACAATGAAATTTGCATTTTTGTTGGCCAGGTAGTATGAATGATTACACAAACATGATTAAAAGACATTTAGAGAGTTACACAAATATTGAAAATAAAACTTTGTCAATAAACATTAGTTAAAAATACTTTTTGAAGACCGAAACATAACTGCCAGAAACACCATGCAGTTATGTTTCGGTCTTCAAAAAGTGTTTTTAACTAATGTTTATTGACCAAGTTTTATTTTCAATATTTGTGTAACTCTCTAAATGTCTTTTAATCATGTTTGTGTAATCATTCATACTACCTGGCCAACAAAAATGCAAATTTCATTGTCTTCACCAGAGATGAACTAACTGCTAAAATTTTTGTAAGTAATTTCACATACAGTCGTACAATTCATTTAATCACATTTTATTGGTTTATTTTCTGTACCTGGTTTGCATTTTTAAAATCCAGAAGAAGCTACCATTAGGCAGCGAAAGCTCGATAATAAAAATAAAAAGCAGATACTAGAACCTTTAGATCTTTGATTGCTCATCTCTTCTCCTTATAAGGGCGTTTCCCAGTAGTTAAACTTAGGATTGTTTGTTGCCAGTGCCCTGTTACTGTCCTTCCTCTTTCTTATATATATATATATATATATATATATATATATATATATATATATATATATATATATATATACGAGGCTGGTTTGAAAAGTCCGTGCAAAGTCCGAGAGATGGCACCACCGGCGCGTATCGAGGTCATGTTTAATTAGTAGCATCTCTTGAATGAACGCACACCAAGTTTCAGCCATATTGGTCTATTTCTTTGTGTTTGGCATTCGTGTGAATCAAGGAAGTCGAGTAATTTTCAAGAAATGGACGAAAAAGAGAATTTCGTGTGGTGATTAAACATTACTTTATGAAAGGCAAAACGCCTCAGGAGACTAAAGAGAAGCTTGATAAACATTATGGTGACTCTGCACCTTCGATTAGAACAGTTTATAAGTGGTTTCAAAATTTTCGGACTGGCCATATGGGCACAAGTGACGCTGAACGTTCTGGACGGCCTGTGGAGGTTACGACTCCAGAAATCATTGATCAAATCCATGATATGGTGATGGATGACAGAAGAGTTAAAGTGCGTGAGATTGCTAGTGCTGTGGGCATCTCGACTGAACGGGTACATAATATTTTGCATAAACATTTGGACATGAGAAACCTATCCGCAAGATGGGTGCCGCGATTGCTCACGCTTGACGAAAAACGGAATCGTGTGAAGTGTTGCAAGGATGGTTTGCAGCTGTTCCAGAAGAATCCGGAGGACTTTAAGCGTCGTTTCGTCACTGTGGATAAAACATGGATACATTACTATACTCCTGAGACCAAACAACAGTCTAAACAATGGGTTACCAAGGGGAATCTGCAGCAAAAAAGGCGAAGACCGTTCCTTCGGCCGGAAAGGTTATGGCGACTGTCTTTTGGAATTCGCAAGGGATAATCCTCATCGACTATCTGGAAAAGGGTAAAACTATTACAGGTGAATATTATTCATCGTTATTGGACCGTTTGAAAACCGAGCTGCAAGAAAAACGCCCGTGATTGGCCCACAAGAAAGTCCTTTTCCATCACGACAACGCACCAGCACACACCTCAGCAGTTGTGGTCGCAAAATTAATGGAAATAGGATTCCAACTCGTTTCACATCCCCCCTATTCTCCAGACTTGGCTCCCTCGGACTACTATTTGTTCCCGAATTTGAAGAAATGGCTGGCGGGACAAAGATTTTATTCAAACGAGGAGGTGATTGCAGACACTAATGGATATTTTGCAGACTTGGACAAATCCTATTATTCGGAAGGGATCAACAAATTAGAACATCGTTGGACGAAGTGTATAAGCCTAAAAGGAGACTATGTCGAAAAATAAAAAAGGTTTACCCCAAACACATAAGTAGTTTTTATTTTTGCACGGTCTTTTCAAACCAGCGTCGTATATATATATATATATATATATATATATATATATATATATATATATATATATATATATATATATATATATATATATATATATATATAAGAAGAGTTGTGTATCTTTGGTGGACTCTACCGTTACTTAAGGCGTTAAGGGCTGCCCATATCTGTACCAAATCAAATGCTTTTTCGTAGTCAACTATTGCTATCTACAAGGTGACCTTAGGCCGATATGTTCTCTGAATTACAAAATTTGTCCCTTGTTTTATTTTTTAAGAACTCTAAATTTTATATGCCGTGATTTACCACATCCACTAATTTATTGATTTTGTTTCAGGAATTAGAAAGAGGCGAATTATTGGATCAATTCCGGTGTTTGTCTCAGGAAGCCAATATCTTGGAAAATAATAATCATACACTAGAAAATGAAGCAACTCAATCCAGAGTTCAGCTCTCGGTAGCACTGGATCATACTACCGAATTAGAAAGGAAGTTGGAAAATCAAGATTCTATTATCAGAAGTTATGAGAAACAGGTTAGTTTTGTTATATATATATATATATATATATATATATATATATATATATATATATATATATATATATATATATATATATATATATATATATATATATATATATGTCTGGGTTTTGAGATAACATTTTTCTAAGGTACTCAAAATTTTCGTTGAAATGTCTATTTTTTTTTTATGTCGTTTGATGTTGAGTTACGCAATTAGTGTTCCGTACCGTGATTGCTTTTAAAATATATTTTTTCCGATCTTTGTAATGTATGTAATGTATGTAATATATGTAATGTATGTAATGTATGTAACGTATGTAACGTATGTAACGTATGTAACGTATGTAACGTATGTAACGTATGTAACGTATGTAATGTATGTAATATATGTTATGTATGTACTATGTGTAATGTGTGTAATCTGTGTAATGTGTGTAATGTGTGCAATGTATGCAATGTATGCAATGTGTGTAAGTTGTGTTATGTGTGAAATGTATGCAATGCATTTATTTGATGTATGAGATGTATGTAATGTATGTCATGTATGCGATTTATGGGATGTATGTGATGTATCTGATGTATGTAATGTAGTGTAATGTATGTAATGTGTGTGATATATGTGATATATGTGACGTATGTGATGTTAATAATGTATGTAATGTATGTAATATATGCAAAGTATGTTAGTATGCGATGTATGCAATGTATATAATGTACGCAATGTGTGCAGTGTATGTAATGTATGCAATATATGTAATGTATGCAATGATTGTAATGTAGGCGCTGTTAGTGCCGTTTAGAATTTCTCTAATAGTAAATAATCTTACTTTTTTATGTTTTTTCAAATTTTTATTTTGTTTTTGAACAAGATTGCAGATTTAACAACCCAAGTTGCTAGTTTGGAGATCCAACTGAAGCAAAATGATAGAGAAAAGGAACAGTATAACACTGAAATCAGACAAATGCGAGATTTGTGCGTAAAACTAGATAAAGATAAGGATACTATACAGCATGAACTGTACAGTAGACAGACAGAAGATCGGCAGGTATGACAGAAATATTGTCCAAAATGACAATAAAAATCATTTTGTGCATTCTCTAAAATTATCACTTTTTAGTATTTTTTTTAACGATTTTAACCATATATTATCAAATCTTTAGGATCACAAAATAAGTGAAAAACTTGAATCCGAAAAAGAAGCGCTACAAAGGGCTTTAGAAAAAGAACGAACTAGCTTAGAAGCGGTGGAAAAGTTACTCAACGAAGCGAGACAAGAGGTGATCGAACAGAGGCTTCTTAATCAGGAAATTCAAAGTGAAATTACTAGGTTAAAACAGAAGATAGCAGAGTTACAAGACAGATTGTAAGTCAAGTAATAATGTAATTTTTTTTACATTCGATAATCGTAAATAAAATACGTACTATGACATTTTTTAAGTAATGACAAAAGCTAATTTATTATATCATATATGTATACAGTGTGTATCGAACTCCTCTATAGCATATTAAAAAAAAGTATGGAACCTTTTTCTCATTATATAGCTCTAGTGTCATATACAGGTTAGTCAAAAAGTTTTGAAAGCGACACCTATGGAGCATCACTTGAACCATATATTGAACACCATTTTGAAGCTTCATCTGTCACATGAACACACCCTAAATTCCAAGCCGATCTGTCAGGTCATTCATTGTTTATCAGCCGGTTAAAGTAGAGAGAGTAGTGTTTGAGTATTTTTTAAAAATGAGAAAAATTGCAGTGAAAAAATTCTTTGTTTTGGAAGGTTTATAGGCAACTGAAATCCATGCAAAGTTAGTGGAAGTATTAAAAAAGTTTGCTCCTTCATTTCCAACTATTCATAGATGGACTCTAGAGTTTAAATATGGTTATACCAGCGTCAATGATGATGCACATTCAGGACGTCCAAAAATCGCAAAAACTAAAAAAAACTGTTGTGCATCTGAATATGCACTTTCTAATTCCTGCAGAAACGCCTTAAATTGTCTATGGATCAGTGAAGAACGACCGACAATGTAGTTAACTATTTTAACCACCCTATCCATCACGAATTTTAAACTTCCAGCGGAGATTTTAGCGTACAAACTCTCTTGGTGAATTATGTAATGAAAATTCAAAACTGATCGACCCATGCGTTCAATAAGAAGGGAAACAAATCCTTTATGTCACCCAATCATAGCAGGAGCGCCATCTGTCGTTACGCAAAAAATTTTATTTAAATCAATGTCCCGCTTTTCAAAATGTTTAACAAATTCTAAAAATATATCCTCTTCTCTTGTAGTTCCCTGCAATGGGAGCAGACAAATCAATTCTTCATACACACTGCCATCATCGAAGTATCGCGCAACGATGGCCAGACGGGCAATGTCATTAATATCGACACTTTCATCCAATGCTACACTAAATACAGAACTCCGTTTGATAGCGTCTCTCTGCTGTTTTTGGACATTTTGTGTCATTTCGGTAATTCGTCTCTCGATGGTCCGCGCTGATGCCGTTATATCCCTAATCCTGGCCAATATTGTATCCTTATTGGGCAAGTCGTCAAATAAAATCTCGCCAGTACTCAAAAACGTTTGCTTCATAAATTCTCCGTTAGTCAACGGCCTACCCTTTTGTGCCAACGATTGTGCAATTTTGAAACTGCATTCAGTTACCTGATCTTTTGCTTGGAAAACTTTGCTAAAGAATGTTGACTGTTTCTCGTATTGTTTACTTGCTCTTTGTATTGCCTCCCTTTTATCAGCGTTATCTTTAAATGACGATTCATGTTTTATCTGGAAATTTCGTTGAACACTAGATGTCCGGAAAACTACGCTTTCCCGACATAGGACACAAATGGCCCGATCGTTTTACTGTACAAAACCGTAATCTGTTGTCCATGAAGTTTGAAATGATCGAACGTCTACCTTCTGTTCTTTGCGGCCATAACGCAACGTAATTTTAATTTTTAAACTTTTCGACGACTATTGACTGGAACGGATGTTACTTCTATACTAAATGATCCAAACGTGTAGCCGCTTGCTATATATAGAAAAATAATGTTTCCAGAAAATTCCAATAATTACGTTTATTAAATTTCTTAGAACAAAAATTATTATCTACAACGCACCCATTGCAATCAAAGGGCCGCCGAGAAGTTAAATTTAACAAAAACTAAAGTTCGGCAATATAAAAAGAGTTGCGGCGCGCGTTGGAACGATTGAAGTCAAGCCAAACAAAAACCGCCTTATAGCGGCTCTTTTGATCTGAATTGAGGACGATTATTTGTGTTTTTGCCTAGGCTTATATTTTGGGGCTTGCCGTCTTTAATACTTGCCGAAATTAGAGCCAAACCAATGCATTCAGTAAAATTATAAATTACAAAATATATTTTGTAGTTTTTGGTAATAATACCTAGTGACCTATATAATATATCGTTTTGGTTTGTATCGTTAAAGTAATACTGTCTTCGATTATTTACTTAATTTCGAAACATGTCACAGATTACAGAATTAATGTGTAAACTTTGAATAGGTACGCGTGCCATTCAAAATTGCTTGGCGTGCCAGAGATGGCACGCGTGCCATAGGTTGCCGACCCCTGTTCTAGACTAAGGTCAGATCTAGTGAAAAGATTTTTCATATTTAAAAAGGTTCCACAGGCCTGCTCGATTCTCGATCTAATCTCGGATTATACTGGTTATCAGTTAGTATTTCTGCGTATTTAAAAGACAAAACCTGTTGAATTCTCTATTGATTAACAATAAGATTCTCATCAACGTGTGATTTTGAAAACAGAACCAGCTTGGTCTTTGTTATATTTATGTGTAGTCCAAATTGCTCACTCCAACGAACTATGAAATTCTTCATGTTCTGCAGATCTGGTAAATTATGAGTCACAATAACGGTATCGTCTGCATATCTTAGCTTATTAATCATGATGCTATTCACTCTAATTCCCGTTGTAATCTAGACTAGAGCTTCTTTGAAAACAGCCTCCGAATAGAAGTTAAAGAGAAGCGGAGACAAAATACATCCCTGTTGCACTCCGTTCTTGATAGAGACGTCCTCCGACAGATATGGTAATGGAAGACCGTCGATTAGCCGTGGATGATTTAGCTGAGACTGTAGGCATCTCACATGGATTAGTATATGAGATCTTAACTAATGTTTTGGGTATGAGAAAGCTATTCACAAGATGGGTGCCGCTTTTGCTAACATCGGGACAAAAACGCACTCAAGAGTAATTTTGTAAATAACTCGTTTCACAAAACTGATTTTGTTCGTCGATTTGTAACTATGGATTAGGCTTGGGTTTACTAGTATGATCCTGAACTGCGACAACAAACTGCACAGTGGACTGAGCCCGGTTGTTCAGCTCCAAAGCAGCCAAAGTGGTCAAAGTCGTCCAAAAAAATTATGGCATCAGTTTTCTGAGATGCAAAAAGGAATTTTATTAATTGATTTCACTGGTCTACAAAATTTTTTTTTTTTCTTTCACAAGGGATAAATTAACGAAATATATTTATTTATCTTTTCCATGCTGAGTTTGAATATGTTTTCAGATTTTATCCATCAGGCAGGGTTTTTTGTGGCACGTGTTTAAAGTTTTAAAATAATTAGTACTTACAAAACACTGAATAATGAACACACGGTTAATTTTGTCTAACCCAAAAAGTTTTATATATGATTTTCGATCATATTTTGCCCTCGGAATGTCTCTTTTTATGGTCCAGTAGTAGAAATCTGCGGATGAAATCGCTGACTATGCTTATCAGAGACAACCCCAAGATTTTCAAGGAAGAAGTCTAGGTGGGAGTCCAAGAAGTGAATTTTTAAGGTCGTGTTGCAGCCCATTTCTTTGTATGAAGTTAGAAGATCACTTACTATTTCACTATAGTTTTCTTCTTTATTATTGCCAAGAAATCCACAACAGATATTTTTGAATGATTTCCACGCTGCGTTTTCCGATGGATGTAACAGTTCCTCAAAATGTTCATCATTCGATATTTATGATCTTATTTGGGGCCCTATAAAAATTCCTTCCTTCAATTTTGCATCACTTATTTTAGGAAATTTAGATTTCAAATACATAAATGCAGCAGAATCTTTATCCATTTTTTTTTACAAAATTTTTTATAAACCCCAGTTTTATGTGTAGGGGAGGTAAATACACCTTTTCGGGATCCACTAATGGGGTATTTGATACATTTTTATGCCGATGAATAAGATATTTACGTTTAGGCCATTGTTTCCTTATGCCTGCTATATATCCCTTTTTTTTATGGGTCTAGCTCACGTGCTGCACGGAAGTCCCTAAAGCGCTCCAGGAGCGGCACGAGTGCGGAAAAAGCGATTCACGTTGTTCTTGAATCGCTGTAAATTGTACTCGGTGGGAAACACAGCGCTGGGCAAATTATTCCAAAGGGATGACGTTCTCCATATAAAAGATTGCTTGAAAAGCGTTGTACGCGGAGTAACAAGCTGAACCTCATACGGATGCGAAGCACCAGCGCGACGTGTATTTCTAACATGCACCGCTTTGGGAGGAATTAAGCGGACTACATCCTTCGAACACTTTCCATGAAAATACTTGTAGAACAGACTCAAGTCGCCAACCGTTCTTCGATGTTCCAGCGAATCAAGGCCGCCGGTCAATTCCGGGTCCCCAATCAGACGGACCGCTCTTCTCTAAACAGAATCCAACAAATGCAGTGTATGTTTGGGAGCGGAGCCCCAAACGTGGGAGCAGTATTCCATAGTTGGTCGAATTTGGGCTTTGTAAAGAATTAACAATTGCTGTGGGGTGTAAAGCTTTCTGGTTCTAAATAATATTCCCAACTTTTGAGAAGCTCTCCTTGCTATGTCTGCAACATGTTCATGCCAAGACATATTTGCTCCCAAACTAACGCCCAACAAATTGAGCGACGATGCTAGGGGAATGGAATGCCCCGACATAACTATGTCGGGTTCAGCAACGTTAACTTTTTTAGAAAAAACTGCCGCTTGGGTTTTTGTAGCGTTAAATTCCACTTGGTTACTGTCACCCCAAGATAGAATTTCTTTCAGGTCTTTGTTAAGTTGAACGACCTCCTGCTGTCTGCGGATATTCGCCTGAGCAGCCGATGTCCGAGCGTTCAAGGTGAATGAAGAGACAAGCGTACTGTCATCTGCAAAGCTATAGATTGGATTTCCGGTCTTTTCCAGCAGATCGTTAATGTAAATGAGAAAGAGAGTAGGAGACAGTATGGAGCCCTGGGGCACACCGGCGTTGATAGTGAGGGTGTTAGAAAGAAATCCGTCGACCGCCACTCGTAAAGAACGCTCTCTGAGGAAACATGAGAGCCACAAACAGAACCTTTCAGACGTACCATAAGAGCGTAACTTAGCCAACAGTCCATCGTGCCAAACACGGTCGAATGCCTTGGATATGTCAAGAGCAACCGTTCGAGATTTTCCAAAGTGTTCAATTGCGTTGTTCCAAACATGTGTTACATAAGTCAGAAGATCTCCTGTTAATCTATGTTTACGAAAACCATATTGGTGATCGCTAATAATATTGAATCGTTCAAGATATTTTAGAAGATGCTCATTGATAACCTTTTCCATGACTTTCGATATTATTGAAAGCAGTGCAACTGGCCGGTAGTTATTTGGCAAGGTCTTCTTACCTTTTTTAGGTATCGGCTGAACCGTGGCACATTTCCAGCAGGACGGAAATATTCCCTTTCTGTAGGATAGGTTAAAAAGTCTACAGAAAACTGGTGTTAGTTCCCTGGCACAGTTTTTGAGAACTATGACAGGTATTCCGTCAGCGCCAGAAGCCTTCTTGGTGTCTAGCTTCATTAAAATACGCTTTATGATGCGCTGTCTGAAGACAACATCGGGCATCCTTGACTGCAATATGGGAATAGTAGGTGGTGTTTTTCCTTGGAAATCGACAGTAGAATGTGAAGCAAAGAGTTCAGCCAACAAGTTCGCTCTCTCCACAGGTGTGGTTGCGATGGAATTATCTGGCCGTGTGAGTGGTGGTATGGTGGATTTGGTAAAATTTTGACTAACTGCCTTCGCGACTGCCCAAAAGGACCTGGAATTGTTGGGACAAGCGAGAAGTTTGTTTCTAATTCGTTGAGTGTGTGCCTCCTTGGTTTCGTCGATAATTCCCTTGCATCTGTTCCGGGCATGAACAAAGATGTTACGATTTACGGTGTTAGAATTTTCACGCCATTGTCGGTAGGCAATATGTTTAGAAGCAACAGCTTCTTTGCATTTTCGGTCGAACCAAGGCTTGCCGTTGGAGGAGCATTTCTTCGAAAAAGGGATGTAAGCTTTCATACCAGCCAAAATAACATCGGAGACCTCCCTGGCGCAGTCAGATGGGTTATCGGATCGAAAACAAATGTCCATCCAAGGGAAAGTTCGAAAGTATTCCATGAGATCTTCCCATTTAGCAGATTTGTAGTGCCAAATCTTGCGCGGCCTAGGCGCCTCTCTGTCACTGATTGGCAGGATACTCGATGTCGAAAGCAGTTTATGGTCGGAAGAACCTAACGGCGGATTTACGGTGACCGTGTAAATCTCCGGATTGGTGGTTAAAAACAGATCAAGAAGACTGGCGAACTCCCCGTCTCGATCAGGGATCCGTGTTGGTTCGTCAATAAGCTGAGTTAAGCCATAACTGATTGAGAATGATTCAGCTTCACGACCTTGTTCGTCGGTAGTATTTGAATATTTAAGCCAGCTATATATCCCTGCTATCCCATTCACACAAGAAACAGCAGAATTTCGTATATCCAAGTTGCAAACCTAACAATAAAGCTCTAACCTTCAAATCACCACAGATATTCCAGTTATGTTTGGTATACTGAATTTTTTTCTAACAGCAATTTCATACTTTCATGTCTCCTTCATATCACTGGCTTGCGCGACAGGTATTGATGGTAATTCGTTCCCATTATGGAGTAGTACAGTCTTCAGACTGACTTTCGACGAGTCTATGAACGATCGCCACTTACCTGGCTGGTGTTGATATCCAAGAGCCTCCATTACTGCACAAACATCATTTCAAAAAACTACATGGCCTTCTTTAGAGAAGTAGTCACTGAAATCACTATTGCGTTTACGATAAACGCATATCCTTGTATCTTTTTGGAGTATATTCAAACCTTTGAGCCTGGAACTTAGAAGCTCAGCTGACTGTTTAGACAAATTTATATCCCGTGTAAGATCATCAGATCTTCTTGAGATAAAAAGTGAGGTTCGGATGAAGTACTTGCTTCAAATGTAGGGTCACTTCTCTCGCTTTTTCCGTCTTCAGTATGAACGGGGTCGGAGTTATCACTTAAGGTCATGAAATCTGGAAACTTTGGAACAGGATACCTTCAATATGTGGCACAGGTCTAATTGCAGATGCTAAATTGGGGTACTTAACTTATTTTGTTTTAGACGTAATTCCTTTAATGTTAGTTAAGCAGAAATAACAGTCAGTTAAATGGTCTGTTTCCTCCAAATCATAGGGACTGAAAACGGCATATGATGAGTACCATTTTTCCAACCGGTGAGAAGCCTAACACATGATACACAGCATAAATTTGTGGCCCAGTCTTTATCAAAATCACCAGTTTTACACCCAAAATAAAGCTCAACATTTTTTCACAAGCGGTGTAAAATTTCGCCTCTGAGACTGGAAGGTCAGTTCATCACACACGTAGCAGAAATTGTTTGGTTGATTTACACACTTTCTTGGCATTTTAAAACGCTTATAAAAAAACTTACAAATAAAAACAATAAACAGCACAAAAATAAGTAGGTATACGTGTTACCAGACTCACTACAATTACAATATTTACTACTGGCCCTCTGCTTGCTAAAAAAGCGCAATATTTGTACAAGATAGGACAGGTTTGAACATCATTAAGCCTGGACAGAGTTAAAATATGTTTCAACATGAATAAGTCTGCCTGGTGCCAAATTATTCTGAATACAAATTCTCACTTCTATATTTACAAGAATTTTAACAATGAAATTCTAATATAGAAAAGTATATTACACAAAAATGACTGTCACAAGAAAACTATGCCTGATAGAAGAAATCTAATAACATATTTGAATTCAGCATAAAAAACTGAACTAGGGTCTCTATTCAGTCTCCTTGTGAAAAAAATCATGTTGACCAGCGTTACCTTCAAATCGTAAAACGTTCACAGGAGAGTATTATCGTAACCTTTTGGACCAGCTGGGTGAGAAAATTCGTGAGAAAAGGCCCGGTTTGCGGAAGAAAAAAATCATCTTTCACCATGACAACGCACCTGCTCACATAGGTGGTTTGGCAACGTACGAATTCTTGGGACATCCACCCCATTCGCCAGATCTGGCTCTGTCTGACTTCCATCTGTTCCCAAACCTCAAAAAACTTCTATGTGGGAAGCGTTTTTCAATAAATGATTAGGTGATAGCATCTGTAGATGGGTATTTTGAGGGATTTCTGGAAAACCATTTCAAAGATGGGGTAAATGAATTGAAAAATCTCTGGAAAAAATGTGTTGAGCTTAAAAGAGATTATACTGAAGAATAAATATATCCGTAGATGGGTATTTTGAGGGATTTCTGGAAAACCATTTCAAAGATGGGGTAAATGAATTGAAAAATCTCTGGAAAAAATGTGTTGAGCTTAAAAGAGATTTCTGAAGAATAAATATATCCGTAGATGGGTATTTTGGGGATTTCTGGAAAAATTTCAAAGATGGGGTAAATGAATTGAAAAATCTCTGGAAAAAATGTGTTGAGCTTAAAAGAGATTATACTGAAGAATAAATGTATTTCGACTCATTAATTCATCGTGTTTCATTTTCGCTTTCAAATATTATTGACTGATGAATATCTCAGGTAATATAAGTCGCATTGGGTCATACTTGGGCATCAGTTGAATTTTTACAGAAGTAGACGTGCAAAAACTGTTGAAATTTGTTTATTCAGACTTAATTTAGACTTGAAGCTGAGTGAAATTTCTGCAAAGGTTCGCTACATTTTACGATTTTAATTCTATAAAAGGCACAAGTATTGCGCAGGCCTATGAAGTAATTCGCCTATTTTTTTTTCTTGATTTCACCATACAGACGATTCAATAAATCAACGTAATAGTTTCCGGTGATTGCTCGCTCCTCCTCAAGATAGTCAATAGTATTATTCCATGCACATCCCAAAAAATACTTGCCAAAACCTTTTCAGCTGATGTTTGTGTTTTTGGAGGCTTCGGTCGGCTTTTATGCAGTTCCAACCACTCTGCGGACTGACTGCTGGACTGAGGCGTGTAGTGGTGGATTCGTATTTCGATTATTGTCACGAACTGACGCAAAAACTTCTTTCGATTACTGTCGAAACGAATTGACGCAAAATTTCTTATTGATTCCAGAGATTGCAATATTGTCATCGCCGAAGTAGGAATCACTGTACAGGGTGAGTCAACGATAGAGTAAAGTTCATTATCTCATTTGTTTCGGGAATGACGAAAAAATGTTAAATACAATAGTTTTAGAAAATGTTAAGGTGCACAGTTTAAAATTATTTTTGAGTATACAGGGTACTTCAGTAAAAGTGTGGCCGATATAACATATTTTTTCTTAAATGGAACATCCTATTTTCTAATTTATTTTTAAATTTTCCTAATTTTTTTTTATTAATAATGTTATATACCTAAACCTGAAAAATCTCAAATTGTTTAAATTATATTATTATTTTTTCTGATAGATTTTACAAAACCCTCCAACTTTTATTAAGTACATAGTGTGTAAAACACCCTTTTCAGAAGCTAATAGTTAATATTTGTTGTAGTTCCTTGAAGGTATCCTTTACCGATTCCGTTGTTTAACAGCGGCTTAAGGTGTGAGGACGTCTTTAAGAAAGAACTGTAAATACGACTTCTAATACTAATACTACCAGGTGTACAAGTATGAAATGCGGATTTCAGACAACAGATGGTGCACCAATGCAGTTTGTGCTATAAACATTTGATACTGCGCCGTTTGGTTGTGTCATCAACAAGTGTCAGACGTGCACGAGTGATAAATTGGAAAAGTGGAAAAGTTGTGTGCATATGTCGAAATTTATACCGAACAAAGAGCATTCGCGAACAGCATTCATTTTTTGTTTTCATTTGAAGAAAACTGCTGTTGAATCATACCGATTACTTTGAGAAGCTTATGGTGAACATGCTCCATCGCAAGATACGTGTGAACGATGGTTTCGGTGTTTCAAAAGTGGTGACTTCGATGTTGCACACAAGGAACGTGGAAAACCGACAAAAAAAATACGAAGATGTGGAATTGCAAGCATTGTTGGACGAAGATGTTTCGCAAACACAAAAAACAACTCGCCAAGCAATTGGGCGTTAGTCAACAAGCTGTTTCCAATCGGCTACGAGAGATGGGAAAGACTCAGAAGGCGGTAGATGGGTACCACATGACTTGAGCGACAGGCAAATGAAAAAGCGCAAAAACACGTGTGACATTTTGCTCACTCGGTACAAAAGGAAGTCGTTTTTGCATCATATAGTTACAGGGGATGAAAAGTGGATTTATTTTGAGAATCCCAAGCGCAAAAAATCATGGGTAGACCCAGGCGCACCATCCACATCGACCGCAAGACCGAATCGCTTTGGCAGAAAGACGATGCTCTGTGTTTGGTGGGACCAGAGGAGGTGGTCTATTATGAGCTGTTAAAACCTGGGGAAACGGTTAATGCTAAACGTTACCAACAACAATTGACCGATTTAAACTGTTCGCTGCTTGAAATAGGCAACACAAAGTAATTTTTCTTCATGACAATGCTCCATCACATATGGCAAAATCAGTTCGCGACACGTTGGAAGCACTCAGCTGGGAAATTCTACCCCATGCGGCTTACTCACCAGACTTGGCTCCTTCCGATTACCACTTGTTTGCATCGATGGGTCACGCACTTGCTGAGCAGCGCTTTGGTTCGTACGAAGATGTGAAAAAATGGCTCGATAAATGGTTCGTAGCAAAAGGGGAAGATTTTTACTGGCGTGGTATTCACAAATTGCCCGAAAGATGGGAAAAATGTATAACAAGCGTTGGAGCATATTTTGAATAAAGTACTTTTTATCAGTCTTTCGAATTTAACATGTTTTTTTAGAGAAAAAAAAACGCATTTCATTCTTGCGCACCTGGTACCAACAGGCCATTGAGTTCGATACAGTCTGTATTTTTAAATTAAAGCTAGAAAAATTATTGCAATTATTTTTTTGTTAAATTTGCAGAACTATAACTTCGGAACAACTTGACATTTATCAAGTCAAAGCTTTAGAATACAGTCAACAAAATAAAAACTTGCGTAGGGACATAGCAAACGAACGATTTTCAAAAGCTAGATCTGAGGAAAAAGGATACTATCCTTCCTTGTAAACAATTTAGAAACAAATTTTGAATGTACGAGGGCCGATTGAAAACTAAGGTAAACGAGGAAGACAATACAAACAAAATTGAAAAATTCTCCTTTGTTTTTTAACGTAATCTTCTTCGGCAGCGATGTTCCCATGTCATTAGGCTATTTGTATAAAATGATTTTTCTTGACGTGCAAAATAATCATTTGCACTGTATCACTTCGTCGTTTCCGTAAAATCGTTGTCCTCTAAGAAATTTTTTAAGGTTCGTGAACAAAAAGAAATCCAAAGGGACTAAATCGGTGAATAGCTAAGCAATTCCAAGGGAAGTTAAGGAATTTTGGCCATGGCAACGAGTGACGTGTGAGTAGGTGCATTATCGTGATGCGGCACCAATCGTGGTCACAGCTTTTACATACCCAGATGTTTATGCAAAATATTACGCACGCGTTCACTTGAGATCTCTACAATTTTAGCAATCTCCCGAACCATCAAACGGAAGTCATTCAAAATCATTTTATGGATTTTCGTCACAATATCCGGAGTTGTCACATCGCTGGAGCGTACCCTGCGATACTTGCCATTTGTGTTCGTGTGCACGTTTAAACTTGGAAACCCAGTAGTTTACCGTCTTCAATTAAAGAGAAGATTCACTGAGAACATTGTCAAGCTTCACTTTTATTCTAATGCACGTTTTCTTTTTCCAAAAGTAAAATCTTATCACAGCTCGAATCTCACTCCATGAAATCGCGTATTGTATTTCGACCGAACAGATGGTACCCACACTGAGCTAACCTGAACTGTAATTGTACATGTGATCTTCTAAGGAATGAAACTAAATAATATAAAAATGATTTCGATTATAGGATTGCCACCTTACTTTTCAAACGACCCGCATATCCACACACCTAATAGTATTTATTTAAAAATGTGTATCTATTTCTATATTATATTGTGACAATAATTGTAATGTATACGCCAGTACTTAAGCATTCTGCCTGCCAGTATTGCAATGTAAATAAATAAGTACCTTATAGTATTTAATTTGAAAATATACTACAATGAACAATTTTACTTAAGCCATTTTTTTCCTTCCTGGAGACTACACGACAATTATCATCAATATACCAAAAAACTTTATTTTTTCTTTCGACACGCGTTTCATTAACCATGATTGTCAATCATCAGGAGTGGTGATTCACAATTGTGGCTGCTAATGATGCTAACATGGTTAGCAAAACACGCATCGAGCGCAAAAATAAATTGTTTGATGTAGTGCTGTGTAGTTTCATTGTGCCAAAGATTCCAAAGTTCCCACCTAATTTCCTTTTCTTGTGGGGTTTATAAGTTTATTCGTTCCCATAGAACAATAACTGTTACTTGAATTATATCAATTCAAGCGCGAGGCTACAGTTATCAAGTAAAGAAGGAAACTAATTGGTTTTAATATAAGTGATCGTGAAAGTAATATCTGTAGTTAGAGTACCGAAACCATGAACAGTCAGGAAAATACACAGTCGCAACAGAATTACAAGAAGTTTTTCGGTGCTGGTGGAATAAGAACTCACGATTTCAAGGTATCCTCCCCTGCACTTTATCAACTATTCCTGATTTAGTAATACTTATTTGTATAGTTTATGTGTGTTATAAAGACCCACGAACGGTCAATACAGTAAAAATTGTGGCCCCAAGGTTGGGTTTATTTACTGACGTCCAGGAAATGAAGATTGGTTCTTGACTAATGTGGGAAAAGTGACGAAACAGATCTCCGACTAGTAAGTCAAGGTACCCTGCTGTTCTGCTGAGTAAAGGGGGGGGGGCGCGTAACCTGAGATCGTGACTTTCATTCCTACTGGAACCGAGAATTTTTTTTTAATTCTCGTATAATTGTGTCTCTCCCTTAAAGTATTTTTATGGGCCTAGCACACGTGATGGTTCTATTTTACTCTCATAAAGGCCCTTGTAGAACTTTTCTATATTTATTCTTAGTTCATTCGTTTGAGTTATTATTTGGTTGTTCTCATCTACTAATTTTGTTATTTGTCGTTGTCCCTTATTTAATAGATCTTTGTATTTTTATACCCGTCTTGTTCCCCAGAGTTTCAACTGCAACATGTTCATGCCAGGATATATTTACTCCCAAATTAACGCCCAGAAAATTGAGTGACGATGCTAGAGGAATGGAGTGTCCTGACATATGAGGCTGGTTTGAAAAGTCCGTGCAAAAATAAAAACTACTTATGTGTTTGGGGTAAACCTTTTTATTTTTCGACATAGTCTCCTTTTAGGCTTATACACTTCGTCCAACGATGTTCTAGTTTGTTGATCCCTTCCGAATAATAGGATTTGTAAAGTCTGCAAAATATCCATTAGTGTCTGCAATCATCTCCTCGTTTGAATAAAATCTTTGTCCCGCCAGCCATTTCTTCAAATTGGGGAACAAATAGTAGTCCGAGGGAGCCAAGTCTGGAGAATAGGGGGGATGTGAAACGAGTTGGAATCCTATTTCCATTAATTTTGCGACTACAACTGCTGAGGTGTGTGCTGGTGCGTTGTCGTGATGGAAAAGGACTTTCTTGTGGGCCAATCGCGGGCGTTTTTCTTGCAGCTCGGTTTTCAAACGGTCCAATAACGATGAATAATATTCACCTGTAATAGTTTTACCCTTTTCCAGATAGTCGATGAGGATTATCCCTTGCGAATCCCAAAAGACAGTCGCCATAACCTTTCCGGCCGAAGGAACGGTCTTCGCCTTTTTTGGTGCAGATTCCCCCTTGGTAATCCATTGTTTAGATTGTTGTTTGGTCTCAGGAGTATAGTAATGTATCCATGTTTCATCCACAGTGACGAAACGGCGCTTAAAGTCCTCCGGATTATTCTGGAACAGCTGCAAACCATCCTTGCAACACTTCACACGATTCCGTTTTTGGTCAAGCGTGAGCAATCGCGGCACCCATCTTGCGGATAGCTTTCTCCTGTCCAAATGTTTATGCAAAATATTATGTACCCGTTCAGTCGAGATGCCCACAGCACTAGCAATCTCACGCACCTTAACTCTTCTGTCGTCCATCACTATATCATGGATTCGATCAATGATTTCTGGAGTCGTAACCTCCACAGGCCGTCCAGAACGTTCAGCGTCACTTGTGCCCATATGGCCAGTCCGAAAATTTTGAAACTACTTATAAACTATTCTAATCGAAGGTGCAGAGTCATCATAATGTTTATCAAGCTTCTCTTCAGTCTCCTGAGGCGTTTTGCCTTTCATAAAGTAATGTTTAATCACCACACGAAATTCTTTTTCGTCCATTTCTTGAAAATCACTCGACTTCCTTGATTCACACGAATGCCAAACACAAAGAAATAGATCAATATGGCTGAAACTTGGTGTGCGTTCATTCAAGAGATGCTACTAACTAAACATGACCTCGATACGCGCCGGTGGTGCCATCTCTCGGACTTTGCACGGACTTTTCAAACCAGCCTCGTAACTATGTGGGGTTCAGCAACGTTAACTTTTTTAGAAAAAAACCGTCGCCTGGGTCTTTGTAGCGTTAAATTCTACTTAGCTACTGTCACCTGAAAATAGAATTTCTCCCACGTCTTTGTTAAGTTGAACAACCTTCTGCTGTCTGCGGATATTTGCATGAGTAGCCCATGTCCGAGTGTTCTCTGATGTAAATTCGGATGGGATTGTTACTATTCTGATAGCAAGGTTACCGATAGTGTCTTTGACGTCTCATTAGTTAGCGACGATGATGTCATTTCTGCTGTCTCTGATACAAGCTTCTGGAGCTGATCAACTCACGTTGCAGATGTTACGACTGTGTTGCCCTCTCATCGTACCATTTCTCGCTCATATTTTCGATATAACTGTATTAAAGAGTAAGTTTACGTCCAATTGGAAGTTGGCCTTAAAATTTCCTTTGCCCAAGGGGTCAAAATTACTCTGAACTGCGTCCGATTAGTCTTTTGAGTATTCTGCCTAAGATTTTGGAGAAAATAAGTTTTAAATAGATTGTTAACTACTTTAATACTTATAACTTATTCTTTGAAGGTCAGTCGGGGTCTCGCAGGGGTTTTGGCACTACAACAGCCTTGCTAAGCATTTTGGATGTTATCCTCTGGGCAGCGGATAGAAGAGAGACAACTGCCTTGTTTCTTCTCGATTACAGCAAGGCATTTGACATGGTGGAGCCAAACTTCATTATTATTTTAAGAAAGAACAATAAATTTATTAAAGGACTGCTGGGTACTGATTAATCGCCGAGTGTCACAAAGTTTGGTTTTAGATAGAGGCGCCCCACAGGGGTGGATTTTAGGACCATTGTTGTTTGTCATTTATACAATGGATATGCATGGTTATGTTAATAATTGTAGACTAATACAATATGCAGATGACAGTCAAATTTTAAGGAGCTTTAATAGGCTTAAGGCATTACGTGCGAAACAGGAAATTAATTACTGTGTAAATTCGATCTTTATCTACTCTAGTTAAAAATAGTTTGAGGATAAATCCGAGAAAGTCGGCAGTACTGTATTTTGGAACAAATAGTGAATGGGCTTCGGCAAATCTCAATTTAAATGTGGCCTAGGAGAGAATTCCGTTTGTTACTGAGTATAAAAATTTGGGAATATTATTTGATAATAAGCTCAGGTTTAGAAAGCAGGTTTCTTTGGTAGCACAAGCGGCGTATTGTTCACTAGGGGAGCGAGGTGGTTGTTGTAACAATTTTTAGAAAAAATAATTTAATCTATTCGCTATTTTAGCATTAAAAGAGCGTCTGTCGATAGCCTAACTATTCCTCCAATATACCGAAAAGGAATAAGATCAAAATTATTAATATATATTTCACACTAGACATTTTCTTAAAAAACAGTAACAGTAAAAATAAACTCAGTATATATCACCACTGCACCAAACACTTTATTTTTGCACTCGACGCGCGTTTCGCTAACCATGTTAGCTTCATCAGGAGCGATGATTGACTAAAGCTAAGCTACAAATCTACCCTATTTATACTTAGCCTAACCCTTGAATTACTCAAGCGGAACTAATGACATAGGCAAGGCCATCAGTTCCGGTCAAGTAACCAGTAGAGAGGACTATAAGGAATAGGCCCTCTGTCTTTATTTAAACTACTTTTACATTTTATGATTTCCATACTTTCGTATGCGTTCAACAATTTCCTATCAGATACATTTTTTATTAATCTTAGATTATCTAATGTTACAGTATGATCAGTTTCAAGAGCATGTTCGGCAATGCTAGACTTTTCTGTTCTATTGTATTTTAAGTGTTCTTTAAATCTTGTTTTAATTGACCTTTTAGTTTGCCCAACATACTTTTTGTCACAATCATTACAACTAATTTCATAAATTCCACTTTTCTCACAATTAGGAATCTTATCTTTGGGATTTCCTAAGATATTCCTCAGATTGTCTGATGACTTATAAACTAAGGTAAGGCCTACCTTATTAAATACCTTATTGAGTCCCTTGCTATATTTCGGATTATATGGTATGGAGACATACTTGGTGTTATTTTCTTCGCGTGTAAAAAAGGTGGAATTCTGAATATTAAACCTAAACTTATGTCTATTTATTAGCTTATTTACTAAGTCATCGTCATAACCATTAACTCTAGTTATATTTCTAATACGATTCCTTTCTTTATTAAAGTTTACTTTATTCAGAGGGAAAGTGACCAAACGATGAACTAAAAAATGTAATGAGGCTAATTTATGTTGTTTGCAATGAAATGAATCATTAGGAATATATCTATCAGTTACTGTGTCCTTCCTATAGATATCAAATTCTAATCTATTATTATTTTTAATAATTAAAATATCTAGAAAAGGCAATTGTCCTTTGTTCTCAATTTCGTAAGTGAATTTAATGGAATCATACCGGCTATTTAATTTAGAAACAAAATCATCAATATTTGCTTTCTTTGTATCAAAAATCGCGAAAATATCATCCACATACCTATACCATACCCTTGGCCCGAAGCCAGTCAAGAATTCGAATATTTCCCAAGGGTATGGTATAGGTATGTGGATGATATTTTCGCGATTTTTGATACAAAGAAAGCAAATATTGATGATTTTGTTTCTAAATTAAATAGCCGGTACGATTCCATTAAATTCACTTACGAAATTGAGAACAAAGGACAATTGCCTTTTCTAGATATTTTAATTATTAAAAATAATAATAGATTAGAATTTGATATCTATAGGAAGGACACAGTAACAGATAGATATATTCCTAATGATTCATTTCATTACAAACAACATAAATTAGCCTCATTACATTTTTTAGTTCATCGTTTGGTCACTTTCCCTCTGAATAAAGTAAACTTTAATAAAGAAAGAAATCGTATTAGAAATATAACTAGAGTTAATGGTTATGACGATGACTTAGTAAATAAGCTAATAAATAGACATAAGTTTAGGTTTAATATTCAGAATTCCACCTTTTTTACACGCGAAGAAAATAACACCAAATATGACTCCATACCATATAATCCGAAATATAGCAAGGGACTCAATAAGGTATTTAATAAGGTAGGCCTCACCTTAGTCTATAGTATCAGTCATCTTAGGAAATCCCAATCTGAAAAGTGGAATTTATGAATGTAATGATTGTGACAAAAAGTATGTTGGCCAAACTAAAAGGTCAATTAAAACAAGATTTAAAGAACACTTAGCACACTTAAAATACAATAGAACAGAAAAGTCTAGCATTGCCGAACATGCTCTTGAAGCTGATCATACTGTAACATTAGATAATCTAAGATTAATAAAAAATGTATCTGATAGGAGATTGTTGAACGCATACGAAAGTATGGAAATCATAAAATGTAAAAGTAGTTTAAATAAAGATAGAGGGCCTATTCCTTATAGTCCTCTCTACTGGTTACTTGACCGGAACTGATGCCCTTGCCTATGTCATTAGTTCCGCTTGAGTAATTCAAGGGTTAGGCTAAGTATAAATAG
Source organism: Pachyrhynchus sulphureomaculatus (assembly GCA_019049505.1). Lineage (NCBI taxonomy): Eukaryota > Metazoa > Arthropoda > Insecta > Coleoptera > Curculionidae > Pachyrhynchus > Pachyrhynchus sulphureomaculatus. The sequence continues at coordinate 17,883,091 of CM032449.1, read as the reverse complement.
GGTAGATTTGTAGTTTAGCTTTAGTCAATCATCGCTCCTGATGAAGCTAACATGGTTAGCGAAACGCGCGTCGAGTGCAAAAATAAAGTGTTTGGTGTAGTGGTGATATATACTGAGTAGTATCATTGTGCCAAAGATTCCACATTCCCAACTTAGTAAAAATAAAGTAAATTTTGACACATATTTGTGCTTTAGTTTTGTTATTTTCTAAACCAACATAACATTTTACATTATCTATAATATTTTTCATCAATGGAACTAAAACATACTTCTATAAAAACAATCAACATTAAATATTTAAGTGCTTAACTAATTTCTTAGTTAGATGAACTATATTCATAATCAACATGACACTTTGTATCACATTCATTTACTTAACACACTACAAGTATCTAAAAAATAATCAGCCTTCGAAAAATAGACACTACATAATAACTAAACTCAGTCTACATTAAGGTAAATACTAATACAAATAAATGATATAGTATCTTCTGTCACACATTTCACATGCGCCCACATTTTACATGATCCATGGATCTCATGGAATATTTTCGAACTTTCCCTTGGTTAGAGGTTTGTTTTCGATCCGACGACCCATCTGACTGAGCCAGGAAGGTTTCCGATGTTATTCTGGCCGGTATGGAGGCTTACATCCCTTTTTCGAGGAAATGCCCTTCCAACGACAAGCCTTGGTTTGACCGAAAATGCAAAGAAGCTGTTGCTTCTAAACATCTTTCATACCGACAATGGCGTGACAATCCTAACACCATAAATCGTAACACATTTGTTCGTGCCAGGAACAGATGCAAAGAAATTATCGACGAAACCAAGGAGGTCCACAATCAACGGATTAGAAACAAACTTCTCGCTTGTCCCGACAATTCAAGGTCCTTTTGGTCGGTCGTTAAGGCAGTTAGTCAAAATTTCACCAAATCCACCATACCACCACTCACACGGCCAGATAATTCTATTGCAACGACACCTGTTGAGAAAGCGAACTTGTTGGCTGAACTCTTTGCTTCACATTCTACTGTCGATTTCTAAGGAAAAACACCACCTACTATTCCCATAGTGCAGTCAAGAATGCCCGATGTTGTCTTCAGACAGCGTATCATAAAGCGTATTCTGATGAAGCTAGACACCAAAAAGGCTTCTGGCGCTGACGGAATACCTGCCATAGTTCTTAAAAACTGTGCGAGGGAACTAACACCAGTTTTCTGTAGACTCTTCAACCTATCCTACAGAAAGGGAATATTTCCTTCCTGCTGGAAATGTGCTACAGTTCAGCCGATACCTAAAAAAGGCAAGAAGACCTTGCCAAATAACTGCCGACCAATCGCACTGCTTTCAATAATATCGAAAGTCATGGAAAAGGCTGTCAATCAGCATCTTCTAAAATATCTTGAAGGATTCAACATTATTAACGATCACCAATATGGCTTTCGTAAAAATAGATCAACAGGAGATCTTCTGACTTATGTAACACATGTTTGAAACAATGCAATTGAACACTTTGGAGAATCTCGAGCGGTTGCTCTTGACATATCCAAGGCATTCGACCGTATTTGGCACGATGGGCTGTTGGCTAAGCTACGTTCTTATGGTATGTCGGAAAAGTTCTGTTTGTGGCTCTCATGTTTCCTCAGAGAGCGTTCTTTACGAGTGGCAGTCGACGGATGTCTTTCTAACACCTTCACTATCAACGCCGGTGTACCCCAAGGCTCCATACTGTCTCCTACTCTCTTTCTCATTTACATTAACGATCTGCTGGAAAAGACCGAGAATCCAATTTACAGCTTTGCAGATGACAGTACACTTATCTCTTCATTCACTTTGAACGCTCGGACATCGGCTACTCCGACGAATATCCGCACACAGCAGGAAGTCATTCAACTTAACAAAGACCTGGAAGAAATTCTATCTTGCGGTGACAGTAACCAAGTGGAATTTAACGCTACAAAAACCCAGGCGGCAGTTTTTTCTAAAAAAGTTAACGTTGCTGAACCCGATATAGTTATGTCGGGGCACTCCATTCCTCTAACATCGTCACTCAATTTGTTGGGCGTTAATTTGGGAGCAAATATGTCCTGGCATGAACATGTTGCAGGCATGGCAAGGAGAGCTTCTCAAAAGTTGGGAATATTATTTCGAACCAGAAAGCTTTACACTCCACAACAACTGTTAATTCTTTACAAAGCTCAAATTCGACCAACTATGGAATACTGCTCCCATGTTTGGAGCTCCGCTCCCAAACATACACTGCGTTTGTTGGATTCTATTCAGAGAAGAGCTGTTCGTCTGATTGGAGACCCGGAACTGACCGTCGGTCTTGATTCGCTGGAACATCGAAGAACGGTTGGCGAATTGAGCCTATTCTACAAGTACTTTCATGGAAAGTGTTCGAAGGATGTGGCCCGCTTAATTCCTCCCAGAGCGGTGCATGTTAGAAGTACACGTCGCGCTCATTCTTCACATCCGTATGAGGTTCAGCTTGTTACTCCTCGTACAATGCTTTTCAAGCAGTCTTTTATATGGAGAACATCATCCCTTTGGAATAGTTTGCCCAGGACTGTGTTTCCCACCGAGTACAATCTACAGCGATTCAAGAACAACGTGAATCGCTTTCTCCGCACACGTGTCGCTCCTGTAGCGCTTTAGGGACATCCCTGTAGCACGTGTGCTAGACCCATAAAAAAAAAAAAAAAAAAATGATATACATTCTAGCCATTCCTCTTTATCAGAATTGCTATACGCTTCACAGCAAACTAGACAATGCCACTCCTCAGTTTCAGGTTCTGAATCAGACCTCAATATTCTTTTTTCAACATTTTCTTTATCATCTTTTTTTTTGTTGATTTGCCCTGCCTTTTCCCTTCCTCATTCCTTTTGATCCATTTTTACCTTTTCCATCTCTTTGTCATTTTCTCTTCATATTCCTTTCTTAAAGCTTCCTTTTCAGGTGTATCAGTTAAAACAGTAGATTTTCTTTTGCGTCTGCATTGCGTTGTTTGTTTCCGCTGTGGAGCCTTTGGAAGAGGTCTAACCTTCGAAGGTGAAAAATGTTTTTGCAAATCTGAACAACTTTGAGTTGGTTCTTTTACAGTTTCAATGTCACATATAATTTCAGAAGTGCTTATATCAAGTTCGAGAGCAGATTGTAATAATTCTGGTTTTTTAAGGTTCAACGTTAAATTTGGACGATCATTGACAGGATGGTGCAAAGTCACTGTCTTGAAAGATATCGGCATTGAAAGGCCATATGCCGGATAACATGATACAATGTGCCTCAAGATATTGTTACAACAAGCCCCGTACCATAATTTTCTACATTTAACAAAAATTTCATAAAATTATGTCGCTACACGTGAAACTTTTTAAAGAATATTAAAACTAAGTGCATTTTAAAACTATATTCAAAACTAAAAGTTTTAAATTAATTAATTATAGACACGAAAAGCCAAATTTTACGAAATCCATATTTTACGTTATCTAGCCAAAATGAAGCACTATGTTAAATGATATAAGAATTAAATTGAGTAAAAAATATGGGTTTATAGAGTTCAGATTCCCAGTAAAAGTTGCGCGTTACTACTTACCCCTCTTACAACAAGCCCCTAGCTCCCCTATCTAATTTGTATAAGAATCGGCATATCCTTAGTTTGAGCTTAAAAAAATATTTGTGCGAGAATCTTGTCCTTTTTCATTCTAATTATTGTAATTTTGTTTACGGTCCGTGCCTGGACCTTATATCGCAGTATAAGCTGCAAAAAATTCAAAACGCTTGTGTACGTTTTATTTTTGGATGCAGGGGGAGGAATCATGTGAGTGGCAGGCTGAAGAAGCTGAAATGGTTGCGTATTAAGGATAGAGAGATGGGTTGCTTTCTGCATAGACTGTTGAGGACCGGAGTGTCATAGCATCTGTGTAGAAGACTGCATCATCGAAGTTCAGTACATCAGCGTAATACTAGGTCGCCAGTCTTCTTGATCTGTTTTTAACCACCAATCCGAAGATTTACACGGTCAGCGTAAATCCGCCATTAGGTTCTTCCGACCATAAACTATTATCGACATCGAGTATCCTACCAATCAGTGACAGAGACGCGCCTAAACCGCGCATGATTTGGCACTACAAATCTACTAAATGGGAAGATCGCATGGAATATTTTCGAACTTTCCCCTGGTTAGACGTTTGTTTTCGATCCGATGGCCCATCTGACTGCGCCAAGGAGGTTTCCGATGTTATTTTGGCCGGTATGGAGGCTTACATCCCTTTTTCGAAGAAATGCCCTTCCAACGGCAAGCCTTGGTTTGACCGAAAATGCAAAGAAGCTGTTGCTTCTAAACATCTTGCATACCGACATTGGCGTGAAAATCCTAACACCATAAATCGTAACACCTTTGTTCGTGCCAGGAACAGATGCAAAGAAATTATCGACGAAACCAAGGAGGCACACAATCAACGGATTAGAAACAAACTTCTCGCTTGTCCCAACAATTCCAAGTCCTTTTGGTCAGTCGCTAAGGCAATTAGTCAAAATTTCACCAAATCCACCATACCACCACTCACACGGCCAGATAATTCTATTGCAAAGACACCTGTTGAGAGAGCGAACTTGTTGGCTGAACTGTTTGCTTCACATTCTACTGTCGATTTCCAAGGAAAAAACACCACCTAATATTCCCATAGTGCAGTCAAGGATGCCCGATATTGTCTTCAGGCAGCATATCATAAAACGTATTTTGATGAAGCTAGACACCAAAAAGGCTTCTGGTGCTGACGGAATACCTGCCATAGTTCTCAAAAACTGTGCGAGGGAACTAACACCAGTTTTCTGTAGACTTTTCAACCTATCTTACAGAAAGGGAATATTTCCTTCCTGCTGGAAATGTGCCACAGTTCAGCCAATACCTAAAAAAGGCAAGAAGACCTTGCCAAATAACTACCGACCAATCGCACTGCTTTCAATAATATCGAAAGTCATGGAAAAGGCTATCAATCAGCATCTTCTAAAATATCTTGAAGGATTCAACATTACTAACGATCACCAATATGGCTTTCGTAAAAATAGATCAACAGGAGATCTCCTGACTTATGTAACACATGTTTGGAACAACGCAATTGAACACTTTGGAGAATCTCGAGCGGTTGCTCTTGACATATCCAAGGCATTCGACCGTGTTTGGCACGATGGGCTGTTGGCTAAGCTACGTTCTTATGGTATCTCTGAAAAGTTCTGTTTGTGGCTCTCATGTTTCCTCAGAGAGCGTTCTTTGCGAGTGGCAGTCGACGGATTTCTTTCTAACACCTTCACTATCAACGCCGGTGTACCCGAAGGCTCCATACTGTCTCCTACTCTCTTTCTCATTTATATTAACGATCTGCTGGAAAAGACCGAGAATCCAATCTACAGCTTTGCAGATGACAGTACACTTATCTCTTCATTCACTTTGAACTCTCGGACATCGGCGTCTCAGACGAATATCCGCAGACAGCAGGAAGTCATTCAACTTAACAAAGACCTGGAAGAAATTCTATCTTGGGGTGACAGTAACCAAGTGGAATTTAACGCTACAAAAACCCAGGCGGCAGTTTTTTCTAAAAAAGTTAACGTTGCTGAACCCGACATAGTTATGTCGGGGCACTCCATTCCCCTAACATCGTCACTCAAATTGTTGGGCGTAAATTTGGGAGCAAATATGTCCTGGCATGAACATGTTGCAGGCATAGCAAGGAGAGCTTCTCAGAAGTTGGGAATATTATTTCGAACCAGAAAGCTTTACACTTCACAACAACTGTTAGTTCTTTACAAAGCTCAAATTCGACCAACTATGGAATACTGCTCCCATGTTTGGGGCTCCGCTCCCAAACATACACTGCATTTGTTGGATTCTGTTCAGAGAAGAGCTGTTCGTCTGATTGGAGACCCGGTGGCCTTGATTCGCTGGAACATCGAAGAACGGTTGGCGACTTGAGCCTATTCTACAAGTATTTTCATGGAAAGTGTTCGAAGGATGTGGCCCGCTTAATTCCTCGCAGAGCGGTGCATGTTAGAACTACACGTCGCGCTAATACTTCACATCCGTATGAGGTTCAGCTTGTTACTCCTCGTACAACGCTTTTCAAGCAGTCATTTATTTGGAGAACATCATCCCTTTGGAATAATTTGCCCAGGACTGTGTTTCCCACCGAGTACAACTTACAGCGATTTAAGAACAACGTAAATCGCTTTCTCCGCACACGTGTCGCTCCTGTAGCGCTTTAGGGACTTCCCTGTAGCACGAGTGCTAGACCCATAAAAAAAAAACGGCCGCTTTCAAATACCTATGCATCCTACAAGTGTGTTTAAACAGTCTTTGGGCTATACATCTGCTAAACTTCTGAACGAAATTCCTGAAGGTTTGCTTGCTCTGCCTAACTATCCTTCAGAAGGCAGCTAAAGGAGATTTTATTTCAGACTTATTGATTGTTATTATTTTGTCTCTTTTATAGGGTAAGCTAGGGATCATGGTTGGTATACGGGTATCAATATCAATTCATGTAGAATTACAATGTTTTCCTTTTTTAGTAGTAGAATTTAAGTACTAATGATGACTTCTTAAATTGTATTTGAGTTTTGTATTTTTTTTTGTGTATTTTTCGGAACTCGGTTAACAACAGCACTGCTGCATTTCGCCGAGTATAAAATAAAGACGATTATTATTATTATTATTATTATTATTAAATGTGCTCGTCACTAATCGTTTTTCGATGTGCCAAGGAATCAAGGTTTCTGCTGAGTTCTGGGTTTCTGATCAGGCAATCCACTCTAATACGTGAAAACTATTATTAATATATTACACTTTAAAATTAATTTTACTTTTCCTAGACACGATAATTATCAAATGGCGCAAAAAAATATAAAGCCCGTCAAAATCTTCAGTGAATCCGACGGAAACAAACGTAGTAATAAAGATGTAGTTCATTGGTCAAATAAGAAAAGCGACAAAGCAGAGTCAGATTATGAAGCTCCTTCAACTAAAACTCTACAATTTGGGAGTGACTATGATCGATGTGATAGCGAACAGGGTGTAATACTTCTCACTCAGTTGGCAGATGGGCAGAAATTGTCAGAGGAGGATTTGGGTAATTCGAAACGTATTATTCTTTGAAAGCTGAATTATTTTTTTGAATTATTTATTTAGGTGTTCCAACGACATCATCTTCGGATACCAAGAACAATAACTCCAAAGTAGATGGAGAGCAACGACAGTCGGAAGACGACGAATCGAGATTTTTAACGAAAGCCCTACCTGCCGACAATAAGGATGATCCTTCTGATCGACGTTTTGATGGTTAGTTGAGAAAAGCAATGAATGAAGCTGCATTATCTGGGAAGTAGATGCAAATGGAACCTTTTTTAGTGTTCCATGCCAAAATTGAAAAACGGAATAGTTATCGAATCACTTCAGTGTCTGTTTGTCTGTCACAGCCGATTTTCTCCGGAACTATTTGACATACAAAGTTGAAAATTTATGAATTGATGGCCTAATCACAGCCATTTACCAGGTGTACAAGTGTGAAATGCGGATTTCAGACAACAGATGGTGCACCAATGCAGTTTGTGTTATAAAGATTTGACACTGCGCCATTTTGTTTTGTCATCAACAAGTGTCAGACGCGCACGAGTGATAAGTGTGCATAGTGTTGTGTTGTTGTGTTCAATATGTCGAAATTTATACCGAACAAAGAGCATTCGCAGACAGCATTAATTTTTTGTTTTCATTTGAAGAATTGAGACTGTTGAATCATACCCATTACTTCAAGAAGCCTATGATGAACATATTCCATCGCAAGATACGTGTGAACGATGGTTTCGGCGTTTCAAAAGTGGTGACTTCGATGTTGCAGACAAGGAACGTGGAAAACCGCCAAAAAAATACGAAGATGTGGAATTGCAAGCATTGTTGGACGAAGATGATTCGCAAACACAAAAACAACTCGCCGAGCAATTGGGCGTTAGTCAACAAGGTGTTTCCAATCGGCTATGAGAGATGGGAAAGATTCAGAAGACCGGTAGATGGGTACCACATGAGTTGAACGACAGGCAAATGGAAAAGCGCAAAAACACGTGTGACATTTTGCTGGCTCGGTACAAAAGGAAGTCGTTTTTGCATCGTATAGTTACAGGGTATGAAAAGTGGATTTATTTTGAGAATCCCAAGCGCAAAAAATCATGGGTAGACACAGGCGCACCATCCACATCGACCGCAAGACCGAATCGCTTTGGCAGAAAGACGATGTTTGGTGGGACCAGAGGAGCGTGGTCTATTATGAGCTGTCAAAACCTGGGGAAACGGTTAATACTAAACGTTACCAACAACAATTGATCGTTTTGAACCGTTCGCTGCTTGAAAAAAGGCCAGAATACCGAAAGAGGCAACACAAAGTCATGTTTCATCACATACGACAAAACCAGTTCGCGACACTTTGAAAGGACTCAGCTGGGAAGTTCTACCCCATGCGGCTTACTCACCAGACTTGGCTCCTTCCGATTACCACTTGTTTGCATCGATGGGTCACGCACTTGCTGAGCAGCGCTTTCTTTCGTACGAAGATGTGAAAAAATGGCTCGTTGAATAGTTCGCAGCAAAAAGGGAAGATTTTTACTGGCGTGGTATTCACAAATTGCCCGAAAGATGGGAAAAATGTTTTTATCATTCTTCCGAATTTAACATGTTTTTTTAAAAAAAAAAAAATCCGCATTTCATACTTGTACACCTGGTAATTAGCCCAGCCGACAGGGGTTTTGAGCTCTTATTAAATATTCACAGGCTGCGTTTTGGCATACGGGTAGTTTTTTGCACGTAGAATACGATAAAAAAAGTTTGCTGAAGTTTGATATACGCTAAGCAAGATAAAATTAATAATACGTTTTTTCGATAATATCTCGAAAAATAAAAAAGATATCGAAAAATGTAATGAAAGACTGATTTTGTCAAATTTCCACTTTATTTAGTTTCACTGAAACTGTATGACGCGTTTCGCTATACTATAGCTTCTTCTGATACAAAATGATATTTGAATATTAGTGTCGTTACATTTATACTAATACCCTAAGGCAGATAGGTAATAAAATTAATACTATATGCTAATGAATATTGCTGGGAAATCCATAGGGGAGTTACCATGGGCCAGACAGGTATCTTTTTGTTCATTTAAGATGATGTCGGAATTTTTAATTCTATTTATTTTTAAATTTTCTAATAGTTTTAATTTTACGCTTTTGTTTTGTATGTGTAGAATTTTAAATTTATCGTCAAAAAGATGATTTGGTTCTGTTAAATGATTACTGTACGCTGAGTCAGTTTTATTTTTTAAATAGTTCTGAAATCCGAGTTTCCAATGAGCGACCTGTCTGACCTATGTAACTTTTATGACAAGAACCATAATTCATCTGATACACTCCAGATTTTTTTGATCTATTTTGTTTTCCCTTTGCGTTTTCCTAACGAGTTGTTTGTTCTAAAAGCTTGTTGATATTACTACTCAGTATATATCACCACTACACCAAACACTTTATTTTTGCACTCGACGTGCGTTTCGCTAACCATGTTTTCATCAGGAGCGATGATTGACAGTCAATTCGCTCCTTGAAGCTAACATGGTTAGCGAAACGCACGTCGAGTGCAAAAATAAAGTGTTTGGTGTAGTGGTGATATATACTGAGTAGTATCATTGTGTCAAAGATTCCACATTCCCAACTTATGTTGATATTATATTTGTTTAAGTGGTTTTTAATTTTCTCTGGCGTGTTACCAAAATAGGTTAAAACATTATATTTTTTCTCTGTGTTTTCTTTCGTGGGGTATACTAAAGAAATAGCTTTTTTTTTTAATTTTTTTTATTTAGAATTGAGTCTATGGTGTCAGGAGGATATCCGTTGTTAACAGCAATTTGTTTTATTAGATTTAATTCTTTATTAAAATCATCTACAGATAATGAGACACTTACAAGTCTATGCAACATACTGTGGTAAGCTGCCAATTTGTGTTGTAGGAGGTGAGCTGATTTTATGTTTATTTTAATATCTGTATGTGAGGGTTTGTAAAAAATAGAGAATTTGTATTTGTTGTAATGTTTGGTTATCGTTAAGTCAAGAAAATTAATTTTATTGTCGACTTCTAGTTCCATATTGAATTTAATATATTTATGTATTGAGTTTATATAGTTAAAAACATTATCAAGTTGACGCTCTGCACCATTAAAACAAGAAAAATAGTCGTCTACATATCGGTACCAATACAAAAATGATTTGCTAAATTCTTGTCGATGTATTTGTTTTCCTAGGTTATCCATGAATATTTCTGCTAAAAGCTGGCTAAGTGGACTACCCATTATGAGACCCTCAGAACTATTATAACACGTATTATTAAAGTAAAAATAATTTTGATTGAGGCTCGTGTTTAATAAATTTAGTATGTTTTGTTGTTGTATAACGATATTAACTTTATTTTTGATTAGGAATGTTTTTATGATTTTTTTTGTTTCATCCGGGGGTATGCTAGGGAAAAGGTTTTGGACATCAAATGGTACTAGTTTTGAATCATCTGGTAGAAAGACGTTGGAAATTTTTTCCGTTAATTCTAACGAATTTTTTATTGTGTAAGTTGGGGTGAAGTTAATGTTCGTTTTAGTGATATCTATGAGAAATTTTGAGAGTTTGTAAGCTGGGGCCGATATGTAGGAGGCTACAGGTTTAATAGGATGATTTTCTTTATGTAATTTGACTAATGAATAAAGTAGAGGGGGCTGATGATTCATGACTGTTAATTTTGAAATTTGGTTGTCTGATATGATGCTAGACGCTTTACCTAACGCTGTTCTAATATGTTTCTTGAATTTTTCTGTCGGATCTTTTAGTAATATTTTGAAATTTCCTTTCTTAATAAATTCTAATGTTTTGTTTATATATTGTTGTTGATCTATAGCGACTATTCTGTTACCCTTATCTGCTTTTGTGAAAATAATATTATTTTTAGCCTTGTTTTATTATCTATTATCTAAATTTGGTTTGTTGCTAAGAAATTCCTTTTTTATAATATCTGCGCAAATGTATTTTTTGGCGTGTTGAATGGTACATTTATTAAAGCTATTTCTGTTTCTACAGCCAAGATTTCAGATTCTTTTAAATCACATTTATTATTTATATTATGTTTAAAACCTTTGTTTAAGAGGGCTGTTTCTTGATTGGAAAAATTTGTTGCTGATAAATTTATAAATCTGTCAAAGAAATTATGATCTGAAAACACTTTTTTTGTAGTAGGCTGTGGTTGATATTTGTTTTTTTCCCTTATAAAATTAATTATTTTTTATTTTTTATAGTTCTAATTTTATCCCTCGATTTATTTTAAATAAATTTTCGAAATTACAGTAAAACTAAAAAAAAAATAATCTATTAACTATCTGTTGTACAATTTCTCGCTCTTTCACGCGGTGCTATTAATTTTTCAATATCTTTTTTATTTTTCGAGATATTTGCGAAAATCCTAATTTTTCATTTTATTTTCAATTTTGTAGGCTTAGCGAACAGTTTAGAGCAGCAAACTTTTTTTTATCGTATTCTACGTCCAAAAAACTACCTGTTTGCCAAAATACAACCGGTTAACATTTAATGGGAGCTTTTCGTCAAAATTTGCCTCTGACGACTGCGCTAAACTCCGAATTAAAAATTTAACGTTCTTTTACTAGGTAGAATAGACCTCATGAAGTTAGATAGCGATTATCCTGAAGTGAAGTATAACAGTTCAGCACTATCAACGCAAACTTTAACTACATATAGCAATTATCATGGTTCTGATGGCGTTCTGCGGGGTGCGGTAGACTTTATAGCATTAGAAGAAAGACAACACCTAACAGTCGATTCAGTTCAATCAACGCAAACTTTAATTCAATATAATAAGTATCACGGGTCTGATGGTTTTTACCATGGTACAACAGATCTTTCCAAGATGGACCGACAGTCTGATATTGAAAGAGTGGATATAAAATCGAAAAATGAACAACAACCTCCTTTAGACCGTAGGACAAGAACATTAGAATCTGTTAAAGAAAAAAGCGGTGAAGATGGTTCGTTGACTGGTACAGTGATTTTTTCTCAATTGCAAACTAAGGATATTCATTGTCACGAGCAGCGTGACAAAGAAAAATCTCCATTGCATCAGAAGTTGTTGCAAGCTAAATCACAAGATAAAACGAATAAAGGTATAGTATTGTTTCTTCTTCATATGGTCTTGAATCCTAGAATTAGTTTGACAAAAATCTTCATTTCAGGGAGCATTTATTTTTAAAAATTAATTAGGGGATAACTTTGAATCTTCTATCTCAATCATCAGTTAGCATCTTCTAAAACAGTGATAGGGTGTAGGGGTCTGTGTCGGAGAGGTAGTATCTTTTACTCTGGACGGTCACTTCAAGAGACTCCAAGAGACTGGCGGAGGTTCAGAGTATCTGGTCCTCACGAGACAACCAACTCTCACTTGCTGGCTCCAAGCGCCACATCCTGGTACACTGTATTGACCTACAGGCTAAACCAAGTGAGGGTAGTGAGATATGACGAAATTATATAGGGCAGCAGTTATATCATAACTGGGTTGGGGCTGTTGAAAAATTGTTTCAAAATAGGCTCAACTTTAAATACTCTCAGGCGACGAGCAAATGATGCTCCAACCGGCTGAAAGACTGCGATGAGGAAGGCAACGGAAAACCACCTCATTAACTAATTTCCTAGTTATCATGTCTGTCTTTTTGTCAGAAGCGACCTCTCTTGCCGACGAGAACAGGCTCTGGAGCCCCCAAACTTTGATGTTATGTGGTTAAAAATAACGACTCAACCAACCACAAGGTTCATCTGTATCCTGTATCGACCACCAAGCGATACTAACTTTAGAGCACTTTTCGCTTCTCTTGCAGACACCATCGATCATTTACAAATTAATTATCCAAATGCCGAAATTGCCATCCTGGGCGACTTTAATGTCCACAACATCAACTGGCTTAAATATTCAAATACTACCGATGAACAAGGTCGAGAAGCCGAATCATTTTCAATCAGTTATGGCTTAACTCAGCTTATTGACGAACCAATACGGATCCCTGATCGAGACGTATATTTCAATAGCCTATTTCTAAATACATAAAACTCAACTTTATATATATATATATATATATATATATATATATATATATATATATATATATATATATATATATATATATATATATATAAATATATATATATATATATATAATGTATATATATATATATATATATATATATATATATATATATATATATATATATATATATATATATATATATATATCGATCGAGACGGGGAGTTCGCCAGTCTTCTTGATCTGTTTTTAACCACCAATCCGGAGATTTACACGGTCAGCGTAAATCCGCCATTAGGTTCTTCCGACCATAATCTATTATCGACATCGAGTATCCTACCAATCAGTGACAGAGAGGCGCCTAAACCGCGCAAGATCTCATGGAATATTTTCGAACTTTCCCTTGGTTAGACGTTTGTTTTCGATCCGATGACCCATCTGACTGCGCCAAGGAGGGTTCCGTTGTTATTTTGGCCGGTATGGAAGCTTACATCCCTTTTTCGAAGAAATTCCCTTCCAACGGCAAGCCTTGGTTTGACCGAAAATGCAAAGAAGCTGTTGCTTCTAAACATCTTGCATACCGACATTGGCGTGAAAAAATCCTAACACCATAAATCGTAACACCTTTGTTCGTGCCAGGAACAGATGCAAAGAAATTATCGACGAAACCAAGGAGGCACACAATCAACGGATTAGAAACAAACTTCTCGCTTGTCCCAACAATTTCAGGTCCTTTTGGTCAGTCGTTAAGGCAGTTAGTCAAAATTTCACCAAATCCACCATACCACCACTCACACGGCCAGATAATTCTATTGCAACGACACCTGTTGAGAAAGCGAACTTGTTGGCTGAACTCTTTGCTTCACATTCTACTGTCGATTTCCAAGGAAAAACACCACCTAATATTCCCATAGTGCAGACAAGGATGCCCGATATTGTCTTCAGGCAGCATATCATAAAACATATTTTGATGAAGCTAGACACCAAAAAGGCTTCTGGCGCTGACGGAATACCTGCCATAGTTCTCAAAAACTGTGCGAGGGAACTAACACCAGTTTTCTGTAGACTTTTCAACCTATCTTACAGAAAGGGAATATTTCCTTCCTGCTGGAAATGTGCCACAGTTCAGCCAATACCTAAAAAAGGCAAGAAGACCTTGCCAAATAACTACCGACCAATCGCACTGCTTTCAACAATATCGAAAGTCATGGAAAAGGCTATCAATCAGCATCTTCTAAAATATCTTGAAGGATTCAACATTATTAGCGATCACCAATATGGCTTTCGTAAAAATAGATCAACAGGAGATCTCCTGACTTATGTAACACATGTTTGGAACAACGCAATTGAACACTTTGGAGAATCTCGAGCGGTTGCTCTTGACATATCCAAGGCGTTCGACCGTGTTTGGCACGATGGGCTATTGGTTAAGCTACGTTCTTATGGTATGTCTGAAAAGTTTTGTTTGGGGATCTCATGTTTCCTCAGAGAGCGTTCTTTGCGAGTGGCAGTCGACGGATTTCTTTCTAACACCTTCACTATCAACGCCGGTGTACCCCAAGGTTCCATACTGTCTCCTTCTCATTTATATTAACAATCTGCTGGAAAAGACCGAGAATCCAATCTACAGCTTTGCAGATGACAGTACACTTATCTCTTCATTCACTTTGAACGCTCGGACATCGGCTACTCAGACGAATATCCGCAGACAGCAGGAAGTCATTCAACTTAACAAAGACCTGGAAGAAATTCTATCTTGGGGTGACAATAACCAAGCGGAATTTAACGCTACAAAAACCCAGGCGGCAGTTTTTTCTAAAAAAGTTAACGTTGCTGAACCCGACATAGTTATGTCGGGGCACTCCATTCCTCTAACATCGTCACTCAATTTGTTGGGCTTTAGTTTGGGAGCAAACATGTCCTAGCATGAACATGTTGCAGGCATAGCAAGGAGAGCTTCTCAGAAGTTGGGAATATTATTTCGAAAGCTTTACACTTCACAACAACTGTTAATTCTTTACAAAGCTCAAATTCAACCAACTATGGAATACTGCTCCCATGTTTGGGGCTCCGCTCCCAAACATTCACTGCATTTGTTGGATTCTATTCAGAGAAGAGCTGTTCGTCTGATTGGAGACCCGGAACTGACAGGTGGCCTTGATTCGCTGGAACATCGAAGAACGGTTGGCGACTTGAGCCTATTCTACAAGTATTTTCATGGAAAGTGTTCGAAGGATGTGGCCCGTTTAATTCCTCCCAGAGCGGTGCTTGTTAGAAGTACATGTCACGCTAATACTTCACATCCGTATGAGGTTCACCTTGTTACTCCGCGTACAACGCTTTTCAAGCAGTCATTTATATGGAGAACATCATCCCTTTGGAATAATTTGCTCAGGACTGTGTTTCCCACCGAGTACAATTTACAGCGATTTACGAACAACGTGAATCGCTTTCTCCGCATACGTGTCGCTCCTGTAGCGCTTTAGGGACTTCCCTGTAGCACGTGTGCTAGACCCATAAAAAAAAAAAAAATGGCTGAAAACTCAAACATGGCCCTCAGTCCCGGGCAGATCTTTAATGATCAGAGGGTGCTAAGAATCTACCGGTCAGCCTTGAGGATAGCTACATGGAATGTAAAAAGCATATTCGCAGCAGGCAAACTTAACAACCTAGCCCTCGAAATGCGACAACTCAAGTTTGACATTCTTGGAATCAGTGACGTGCAGTGGCCTGATGCAGGCAAACGCTCCATGAAAAATCGAACCATGTACTACTCGGGAAACAACGATCCCTCTCACCGATACGGAGTAGGCATTTTGGTCACGAACGAGATAAATAACTGTGTACGTACCTTTACTCCCTATTCAGACAGAATTATCTTACTTCAGCTTCAAATTGAGAAAGGCTTTGCTAATATTGTACAGGTATATGCCCCTACAGCTGATAAGGACGAAGATGAAATAGAGAGGTTCTATTCCAATTTTGACGAAATTTTAAAGTCACTAGAAAAACATCATTTAACCATTGTAATTGGCGACTTTAATGCCAAAGTAGGGCAGGACCCTGTGGACCTAATTGTGGGAAAATACGGTTAGGAGAGAGAAATGAAGGAGGAGACCGATTGGTTCAATTCTGTCAGACGGAAGACCTTGTCATTATAAACACCTTTTTCAAACTACCTCACCGTAGACTATATACATGGAAGTCACCTATGGATAGAAAGGATAAAGTGGTCTGGAATCAAATTGACTTCATACTGGTCAGACGGTGCTTTCGAAATTCAATTATCTCAGCGAAAAGATACCCTGGAGCTGACATTGGGTCCTACAACAATCCCGTATGAGTTAGTATAAAAATGAAGTACAAAAAGATAAAAACAGCTAACAAAAAGGAGCTTGACACACACAGATTGAGAGATCCACAAACGAGGTCTAAAACAGCAGATTTATTAAACAAAAACATAGATAGCATAAAACAGGCCAACGAACACTCAAATGACGTCCATCTACAATGGAAGAACTTTAAACAGTCAATAACAGAGACCGCAAAGCAACACCTGAAGCCGACAAAAAGGCAACACAAAGAATGGATGACAGAGGAAATATTGTCTCTAATGAATGAAAGGAAGAAAAACAAAAACAACAATGTTGTGTATAAGAATATAGACAGGACAATAAAATCATAAATCAGAGAAGCAAAACAGAAATGGTTGTCGGAACGATGAGAAGAAATTGAAGAAGTGGACAAAAAATACGACTCGCTGAACGTACACAAGAAGATAAAGGAAATGACAGGGTAAGAAGATCAAATCACTCTACACAACTTAAAGACAAAAACGGTATTCTCATAACAGATATGAATAAAAAAGTACAAAGATGGAAAGAATATATTGAAGACCTTTTTAATGATGAATAGCGAAGTGCAACATCAGACGATCTCCTGGACGATACTGGCCCGGATATAATGAGAGAGAAATTAGAGTACGCCCTAAAACATGCAAAGAAGGGTAAAGCAGCCGGACCTGACGATATACCGGTTGAGCTGTTAAAACTGATGAATGACGATTCAATCTCGATTCTCCTAAAAATGTTCAACTTAATATATAAAACTGGTATAATACCCAAGGATTGGCTTCAGTCCACTTTTGTGGCAATCCTGAAAAAAGCAAACGCTAAAGAATGTAGTTACTTTCGGACTATATCTCTTATGAGTCATACCTTAAAGCTTTTTCTAAAGATAATACACAATCGGAACTACAAAAACTTTGAAATGGATATTAGTGAGACCCAAATGGAATTCAGAAAAGGAATGGGCACACGCGAGGCCCTGTTTGCGATAAACGTGTTGTCACAGAGATGCATGGACATGAATCAGGAGCTGTACGTTTGCTTTATAGACTTTGAAAAGGCATTCGATAAACTTCGATATGATCAATTAAAGAGAATCCTCAAAAATAAAAATATCGATGATCTAGATATCCGCATCATATGCAACCTATATTGAACCAGACAGCAAGAGTAAAAGTGGAGAACATGATTACGAAAGAGATAGAGATCCGCCGGGGAGTACGTCAGGGCTGCATACTGTCACCCCTTTTGTTTAATATCTATAGCGAGAGTGTATGTCAGGAAGCTCTGTCTGAGGCAGACGAAGGCATAACGGTAAACGGTGAAACCCTGAATAATGTAAGATACGCCGATGACACAGTTCTGCTAGCAGAAAGTTTAGAAGACCTACAACATCTTGTTGAGTGGTTAAATAACAGCTACAATAAATTTGGTCTAAAGATAAATCTAAAGAAAACAAAATTTATGGGGATGGCAAAATCTCAAAATAACCAGGATCGTCTTCTGGTTAATAACATAAGTGTTGAGAAAGTCAATAGCTACAAATACTTGAGAACATGGCTGAACGAGAACATAGATCAGACAAAGGAGATTAAAACCCGAATAGAGATATCAAGATCAAGCTTTAATAGAATGAGAAAACTCTTTTGCAATCGAGATCTAAGCCTGGTACTGCGGTTACGAATGTTGCGTTGTTATGTCTTCTCAACGCTTCTTTATGGAGTGGAAGCATGGACTTTGAGGCGGAACAATACTAAAAGTATTGAAGCTTTTGAGATGTGGTGTTATCGGCGCATTCTGAAAGTGTCATGGATTGATAGGTTAACCAATAACGAGATTCTCCAAAGACTAAACAAAGCCCCAGAACTAATGAACATTATTAAAAAAAGGAAGCTGGAATATTTGGGACATGTGTTGAGGGGAGAAGGGTATTCACTGTTGCGAAATATTATGCAAGGTAAAATTAAAGGGAAGAGAAATGTTGGACGAAGAAGAATATCGTGGTTGCGTAACTTGCGCGACTGGTTTGGCTGCAGCTCAATTGAACTGTTTAGAAGAGCAGCAAATAAAGTGAGAGTAGCTGTGATGATTTCTAATCTCCGATAGGAGTGGCACTCGAAGAAGAAGAAAACAGTGGTTCCTAACCTTTTTTAATCACGACCCTTTTTAGATTTCTTAAAAATGTTCGCGATCTCCCTTTCCCATCCGCCATATTGGATCATTAAAACAAAAATAAAGGGTTTGAAAAAATATATTTTAGGACTTAAGGCAGTTCACTCGTGACAATCGCAGCTAAAAGTATAGTCCGATAATAAATACAAAAGTTTAAAATACTCAATGTCAGAGTATTCGATACATGCAAACTCTCATATGCAAACACGTACTTTTAATGAAAATAAATGTGGCAACGCTGCCAATGCGTATACCAAATCCTTTATAGTAGGGGTCAGCAACCTTTTAACTAAGGGGTGCCAGTTTTCATCCATACAACATGTTGCGTGCCGACATAGGTACTTACTACAACTAAAATTAACAAAAATTAACTTAAATTAACTTAAAATATTGCTTTTAGAAGGTTTAATTACAAAAAAATTTTAACATTTAACAAATAATTTTATTATACTAGTCCTAGGACCTAGTGTGAACCCTGTGGTTGAAGTTCTTTAGAGAGTTTTTTTTATATCCGGTTCATGTCTGGTTATTTACAGTGTCACACATGCTTCCGAGTTGTCTGTTGTCAGTCTGCTTCGGTACGGGTTTAAAATCACTCTCATATGGGAAAAAAGTTGTTCACAGATATAGGATGATCCGAAAGCTGTAAGCATGGCAAACGCTACTTTTTTAAGACAAATAAATATCTCTGGTAAACTCATCCAACAACTGAGTATCTCGTTTGAATGGTTCTGGCAGTCACCTTCTAATACCCTTCTTAATTCTACAAATTCTACATACAGATCCAGTTCTTATCTTCTAGTTCAGGATGAGCATCCACTTGATTTTTTTCCAACAAGAACGATTTAATTTCGCCCAGACATTGCACAAATCTAGAGAGCATTTTACCACGGCTGAGCCAGCACACATTATTGTGCAATGGTATATCTGAATATGCACTTTCTAATTCCTGCAGAAACGCCTTAAATTATCTATGGATCAGTGAAGAACGACCGACAATGTAGTTAACTATTTTAACCACCCTATCCATCACGGATTTTAAACTTCCAGCGGAGATTTTAGCGCACAAACTCTCTTGGTGAATTATGCAATGAAAATTCAAAACTGATCTACCCATGCTTTCAATAAGAAGGGAAACAAATCCTTTATGTCTCCCAATCATAGCAGGAGCGCCATCTGTCGTTACGCAAAAAATTTTTATTTAAATCGGTGTTCCGCTTTTCAAAATGTTTAACAAATTCTGAAAATATATCCTCTCCTCTTGTAGTTCCCTGCAATGAGAGCAGACAAATCAGCTCTTCATACACACTGTCATCATCGAAGTATCGCGCAACGATTGCCAGACGGGCAATGTCATTAATATCGACACTTTCATCCAATGCTACATTAAATACAAAACTCCGTTTGATAGCGTCTCTCTGCTGTTTTTGGATATTTTGTGTCATTTCGGTAATTTGTCTCTCGATGGTCCGCGCTGATGCCGGTATATCCCTAATCCTGGCCAATATTGTATCCTTATTGGGCAAGTCGTAGAATAAAATCTCGCCAGTACTCAAAAACGTTTGCTTCATAAATTCTCCGTCAGTGAACGGCCTACCCTTTTGTGCCAACGATTGTGCAATTTTGAAACTGCATTCAGTTACCTGATTTTTTCCTTGGAAAACTTTGCTAAAGAATGTTGACCGTTTCTCGTATTGTTTACTTGCTCTTTGTATTGCCTTCCTTTTATCAGCGTTATCTTTAAATGACGATTCATGTTTTATCTGGAAATGTTGAACACTAGATGTCCGGAAAACAACGCTTTCCCGACATAGGGCACAAATGGCCTGATCGTTTTGCTGTACAAAACCGTAATATGTTGTCCATGAAGTTTGAAATGTACGTAATTTTAATTTTTAAACTTTTCGACGACTATTGACTGGAACGGATGTTACTTCTATACTAAATGATCCAAACGTGGCTTGCTATATATAGAAAAATAATGTTTCCAGAAAATTCCGATAATTACGTTTATTAAATTTCTAAGAACAAAAATTATTATCTACAACGCGCCCATTGCAATCAAAGGGCCGCCTAGAAGTTAAATCTAACAAAAACTGAAGTTCGGCAATATAAAAAGAGTTGCGGCGCGCGACGGAACGATTGAAGTCAAGTCAAACAAAAACCGCCTTATAGCGGCTCTTTTGATCTGAACTGAGGACGTTTATTTGTGTTTTTGCCTAGGCTTACATTTTGAGGCTTGCCGTTTTTAATACTTGCCGAAATTAAAGCCAAACCAATGCATTCAGTAAAATTATAAATTACAAAATATATATTTTGTAGTTTTTGGCAATAATGTCTAGTGACCTATATAATATATCGTTTTTGTTTGTATCGTTAAAGTAATACTGTCTTCGATTATTTACTTAACTTCGAAACATGTCACAGATTACAGAATTAATGTGTAAACTTTGAATAGGTACGCGTGCCATTCAAAATTACTTGGCGTGCCATAGGTTGCCGACCCCTGCTCTATAGAATGACGTTTATATAGGTTATTTAGGTTATTTATTGTCTATGTTATAATATTTTTTTTAAATAAAAATTATAATTAAATAAAAAAATGCCACCAATAAACGCAAAAAAAGTATTTCGGCAATGAATATTTATATATATATTATAGATTTTTTTTGATAAATATTAAGTTAAGAATTTAAAAAAAAAAACGTAAATCGGATAAGTGATTCTCGAATGATAAGCACATTAACGGACAGATAGACGGACAGAGAGACTTTATATATATATATATATATATATATATATATATATATATATATATATATATTATAGATTATTATTATTATTATTATATAACCTGGACAGAGAACATATGTATGAATTAAAAAAACACGTAAATCGGATAAGTGGTTCTCGAGTGATAAGCGCACTAACGGGCAGACAGAGAGACGTTGCATTCTATATATATTATAGATTATTATTATTATATAACCTGCAAAGAGACCATATGTATAAATAAAAAAGAACACGTAAATCGGATAAGTGGTTTTCGAGTGAGCGCACTAACGAACAGACAGACAGACACACAGAGAGACGTTGCATTTTATGTATATTATATTCTTTGCTACATGATATTATTCCATATTTAGTGGTTTAGGCCGTGTATTGCAAGAGAACGCGCTTGCGGCAAACTTTTTTCGACTTGATTCATTATTATCGTCACTGCTAATTCCTTATGTTACCTAATGTAATAAAATATATCCTATAACCTGGCTAAGGAACATATGTATGTTTTAAAAAAAAGTACGTAAATCGGATAAGTGGTTCTCGAGTGATAAGCGCACTAACGGACAGACAGACAGAGAGACGTTACATTATATATATTTTATAGAAGATTATAGATAACTTGGCCAGAGAATAAATATATGAATTAAAAAAAAACATATAAATCGGATAAATGGTTCTCAAGTCATAAGCGCACTAACGGACAGACAGACAGAGAGACGTTACATTTTATATATATTATAGAAGATTATAGATAACTTGGCCAGAGAATAAACATATGAATTAAAAAAAAAAACATATAAATTGGATAAGTGGTTCTCAAGTCATAAGCGCACTAACGGATAGACAGATAGACAGAGAGACGTTGCATTTTATATATATTATATTCTTTGGTACATGACACTGTTCCATATTTAATGGTTTAGCCAGTGTATTGCAAAACAACACGCTAGCGGCAAATTTTTTTCCGACTTCATTCACTATTATCGTCATTGCGTATTCCTTATGTTACCCAACGCAATAAAATATATTGTATAACCTGGCCAGAGAACTTATGTATGTTTAAAAAAAAAGCACGTAAATCGGATAAGTGGTTCTCGAGTGATAAGCGCTCTAACGGACGGACAGACAGACAGATAGACAGACAGACAGACATATATATTATAGTACAAAAATATTTTTGTTAAATATAAATCTTTTAAATACTAAAGAAAAAAACAATAAATATCAAAATACAAATTCAAATTTTTAATGAATACATTTAATGTTTTTATTTAATGATTATAGATAAAGCTGATAAATAAAGGGTGTCTCAAAATTCACGCAAGATTTGAATTTGGCGCCATTTATATGGTAAAGTGTTGCCAACAAAACAAAAAACACAGCGTGACAGCTGACGGTTCAGGGTTATTAAAAATGGAGCGCTACATGAAAGAATAACGTGCTTTCATTGGTGAGCAATATTTTAAAAATAATGAAAGTTTGGCAGCTACAGTTCGGAATTTTCGAGCAAAATACGGTCGGAATAGTGATTTAACCTCATCAACTCTGCAGAGATTAAATGAAAAATTCAGGGAGACTGGATCAGTTAGTGATCTTAAACGCTCTGACCGTCTTTCAACAAGTAGTTCGATACAAAACATTAAAGCAGTTCGTGAGAGTGTTACTGAGACTCCAGGAACATCAATTCGGCACCGTAGTAAAGACTTGGACATTTCGAGAAGCTCTCTACAGCGTAGTCTCACGAAAGATTTGCATCTTCATGTTTACAAAGTTCAATTGACTCAAGAACTGAAGCCTACTGACCACACACAACGAAGAAAGTTCTTTGAATGGATTATGGAACAACAACAAGTGGATTAATCGAAGAAAATCATCTTCAGCGATGAGGCTCATTTCCATCTTGATGGCTTCGTTAATCGATAAAACTGTCGCATTAATGGTGATCGTTATCGCGATATGATAATCCAGTTTTTTGTGCCTAAATTGCAAGATATGGATGTGCACGACATGTGGTTTCAACAAGACGGCGCCACATGCCATACAGCCAGAGAAACAATTCAATTACTGCATGAGTCATTTCCGGGTCTTGTAATATCCCGTTTTGGTGATCAGACTTGGTCGCCCAGATCATGCGATTTAACGCCATTGGACTTTTTTCCTTGGGGTTTTTTTAAAGTCTAAGGTTTATGCTAACAAGTGCACGACCACCCATGACTTGAAGGAGGAAATTAAGCTCTGTATCAACGAAATTCAGCCACATTTATGCAAAACGGTCATGGAAAATTTCAACACAAAAAGTGCGTATGTGCCAGCAAAGCCGTTGAGGCGATTTACCCGATATGTTATTCCATACATAACCCTATACTGTATATTTTATGAAACAAAAAAAAATTACAATTTTTAATTAAAAACTTGTGTTTTCTACCAAAATTATTTACGTGATTTTGGAGACACCCTTTTATATATATATATATATATATATATATATATATATATATATATATATATACCAGGTGCACAAGTATGAAATGCGAATTTCAGACAACAGATCGTGCACCAATGCAGTTTGTGCTATAAAGATTTGACACTGCGCCATTTTGTTGTGTTGTATTCAATATGTCGAAATTTATACTGAAAAAAGAGCATTCGCGGACAGCATTAATTTTTTGTTTTCATTTGAAGAAAACTGCTGTTGAATCATACCGATTACTTCGAGAAGCTTATGGTGAACATGCTCCATCACGAGATACGTGTGAACGATGGTTTCGGCGTTTCAAAAGTGGTGACTTCAATGTTGCAGACAAGGAACGTGGAAAACTGCCAAAAAATACGAAGTTATGGAATTGCAAGTATTGTTGGACGAAGATGATTCGTAAACACAAAAACAACTCGCCGAGCAATTGGGCGTTAGTCAATAAGCTGTTTCCAATCGGCTACGAGAGATGGGAAAGATTCAGAAGACCGGTAGATGGGTACCACATGAGTTGAACGACAGGCAAATGGAAAAGCGCAAAAACGTGTGACATTTTGCTCGCTCGGTACAAAAGGAAGTCGTTTTTGCATCGTATAGTTACAGGGGATGAAAAGTGGATTTATTTTGAGAATCCCAAGCGCAAAAAACCATGGGTAAACCCAGGCGCACCATCCACATCGACCAGAGGGGCGTGGTCTATTATGAGCTGTTAAAACCTGGGGAAGCGGTTAATACTAAACGTTACCAACAACAATTGACCGACTTGAACCGTTCGTTGCTTGAAAAAAATGTTAGAATACCGAAAGAGGCAACACAAAGTCATTTTTCTTCATGACAATGCTCCATCACATACGGCAAAACCAGTTAGCGACACGTTGAAAGCACTCAGCTGGGAAGTTTTACCCCATGCAGCTTACTCACCAGACTTGGCTCCTTCCGATTACCACTTGTTTGCATCGATGGGTCACGCACTTGCTGAGCAGCGCTTTGGTTCGTAATAAGACGTGAAAAAATCGCTCGATGAATGGTTCGCAACAAAAGGGAGAGATTTTTACTGACGTGGTATTCACAAATTGCCCGAAAGATGGGAAAAAAGTATAACAAGCGATGGAGCATACTTTGAATAAAGCACTTTTTATCATTCTTCCGAATTTAACATGTTTTTTTTTAGAAAAAAATCTGCATTTCATACTTGTACATCTGGTATATATATATATATATATATATATATATATATATATATATATATATATATATATATATATATATATATATATATATATAGTCGACACTGTTTATAGTGAATCTGTAAAATAGTAACACTATATATAATTAAATTTTTGCCGGAATTTTATGTATAAATTTTTATGCATTTATTGAGATCTTGGCCATTTCGGGTTACCCATTTTTATCTAAAATTAGCACGAATTCCATTTTTATGATGCATTCTTTTGAAAAGGTTCTTAACGTGTTTATAACACCTAATGGTTGGCAATAAATCAGGTAGCTTTCTGTGAGAAACGTGGGGAATAACCCATTTTATAGAAACACGGGGAAAAACCCATTTTATAGTCGAGGTCTAGTAATTCGCAAATTCAGGTTCAGTTTCTTTTTGTTTAAGAATCAAGTAAGATGTCGAAGCGAGTGTGTTTAAGTTTAGCTGAGAAAATTAAAGTTTTGTAGGAAGTTGATAAAGGCTGCAAAAAAATTGATGTTGCTGCAAAATTTGGTGTTTCTCCAAGTTGCGTCTCTCTGATAATAAAAATTCGCGACAGTATCATCAAGAAACCTAGTGTTCCAAGCAGTCGAAAACGAGTACGGGTGAGTACTTACGAGGATGTAAATGAAGCAGTTTTACGATACATACAAGTGGCCCGTACGCATCAAAACGTACCAATATCGGGAAATTTAATAAAGCAAAAGGCTCTACAATTTGCTAAAGAATTTAACTACGTTAATTTTCAAGCTAGTGAAGGGTGGTTGAGTGCCTGGAAGACTCACAATTCAATTGTTTTCAAGACGGTGCCTGGCGAGAGTGCAAGCGTTAGTCAGGAGGACTGTGACATTTGGACTGAAACTGTTTTAAAAAGTGCATTGAAAAAGTACGAGCCAAAAAACATTTTCAATTGTGATGAAACCGGTTTGTTTTTAAAATGTTTACCAAATAAAACTTTTGCTTTTAAAAGTGATAAATGTTTTGGTGTTAAAACAAGTAAAGAAAGGGTGACACTTATGGTTGGAGCAAACATGGATGGCTCAGAAAAACTGAAATTACTGCTCATGGGTAAAAGCAAAAATCCCCGTTGTTTAAAAGGAGTTAAATCTCTGGAGTTAGATTACGCCAATAATAAAAAGGCATGGATGACTTCTGAGATTTTCGAAAAATGGATCAAAGAACTTTACACGAAAATGAAAAGCCAAAAGCGAAAGATTGTGACGTTTATAGACAATTGTCCTGCACATCCAGTTACTGTAAGTAAAAAATTAAGGAATATTGAATTGATCTTTTTTCCACCAAACATGACCTCCAAATTGCAACCTATGGACCAGGGTATTATAAAAAACATAAAACATCATTACCGAAACAGAATTGTTCACAAAATTGTTAATGCGATTGATAACAAAATTCCAGTCCAAAAATTGATTACCCTTAAACAGTGTATAACCGTAGTCGCTAAAGTATGGAGTGAAAATGTTTCTCAGAAAATTATCAAAAACTGCTTTTCTAAAGCAGGTTTTACTGAAAAAAAAAAATTGACGAATGGGAAGAAGAAGACGAAATGGATCTCGCTACCCTAAAAAGGCAATGGGGTATTCTACAAAAAACTGCTACCGTCGACGCAGATTTTTTACTTGAAGATTTCTTAGAAATCGACAATGATGTTGGCACGACAGATCTCCCAAGTGACCAAGACATAATTGACGATATAAAAAGTATAGAAGATCATGAAGAAGAAACTGAAAACGGGGAATGTCCTGCTAAATTTAGTGAAAATGAAATAAGAAATGCATTTGACATTTTGCGAACTACTCTCAAGGGCCAGGAAAGTGTACCTGATCAAATCTTTATGCATTTGAATAAATGCGAGAATTTTGTTGAGCAACAATTATTTTTCAAAAGTAATGTTCAAAAGAAAATAACTGATTATTTTTCCTAGTACGTATGTACGTAGTATGTACATATATATTAACAGATTTTGTATTATTCTTTTTATTTCGTATGTAGTACATACATACATAAAGTCCGTACGTTATATCTTTACACGTGCGTCATAGTTTTCAGGCAATATCCCAGACGACTATTATATTTTTTGTCTCTTTTTACCAATACCTACGATTTATTGGTGAAAAGAGACAAATAATATAATAGTCGTCTGTTATATGGCCTGAAAACTATGACGCACGGGTAAAGATATAACGTACGGACTTTATGTATGTATTTAGCCCTGTACTCTTTAAACTTTCAAATGTTAAATAAAATCTTTTCTAATAATTCAATTTTGCAATTTTTTTTGTTGCTTGTACCTTATAAAATACAAGTAAATGATTACCAATATAAAATATATACATAGTAGTATATACAGATTTTTTCTTTATAAAGTGAAAAACTTTCTATAGTGAAATTTCGGTCAACATTTTGGTCTTTCACTATATAGAGTGTCGACTGTATGTATATATATATATATATATATATATATATATATATATATATATATATATATATATATATATATATACATATTCATTGCAACTATCTTCAATCACTTCTAAGATAAGGAATTAGTTACCTTTATTTTGAACACCCTGTACGCTTTGTTTCATTACGTTGAGGTTTTTCAGAATAATAGAGCGTGTTATCTACTAATTTATTTATTTAATACCCCAATGATAATATTTGAAAATAACATTTTTATTGAATTTAATTTTACGTGATTCATACTGATAATATCCGATCTGATTTCTGAATATTTTGTTATCGTGTTCGGAGTAGTTTATTTTAGAATGTGACGAAATGATAATCTGTATAGGAACACTGGCGTATCGTCTAAACGTCTTGTCTTGTTTTACATTATTCTGCAATTCTTTTTGTTCATTAAACAGTATATTTTTTTTACAAGTGTAGCACACGTGCTGCGGGGAAATTTCTAAAATGCGAGGAGCGACGCGTGTGCGGAAAAAGCGATTCACGTTGATCTTGAATCGCTGTAAATTGTACTTGGTGGGAAACACAGTCCTGAGCAAATTATTCCAAAGGGATGCGGTTCTCTATATAAAAGACTGCCTGAAA
This sequence comes from Pachyrhynchus sulphureomaculatus, assembly GCA_019049505.1. NCBI lineage: Eukaryota > Metazoa > Arthropoda > Insecta > Coleoptera > Curculionidae > Pachyrhynchus > Pachyrhynchus sulphureomaculatus. The sequence continues at coordinate 17,854,872 of CM032449.1, read as the reverse complement.
AGGAGGAGCAACAAATTGAACCTCACAGGGATGTGGTGTATTAGCGTGACATGTATTAATAGCATGCACCGCTCTGGGAGGAATTAAGCGAGTTACATCCATCGATACTTGTAGAATAGACTCAAATCGCCAACCGCGTTTCGGTGTTACAAAGAATCAAGATTTTTGGTGGAGTTAGGGATCTCCAAACAGGCGAATAGCTCTCCGTGTTTGCTTTGTACAGAATTAACAGTTGTGGAGTATAAAGCTTTCTAGTTCGAAATAGTATTCCCAGCTTTTGGGAAGCTCTCTTTGCTATATATGCGACATGTTCAGGTTCAAGACATATTTGCTGATGATGATGCCAGAGGAATGCAGTGTGTCGAATTCAGCAACGTTAACCTTTTTAGAAAAATCTACGGTCTGGGTTTTTGTACCGTTAAATTCTCCTTGGTTACTGTCACCCCAAGATAAAATTTCTTCCAGGTATTTGTTAAGTTCAACGATTTCCTGCTGTCTGTGGATATTTGCATTTTTCAAAGTCAACAATAACTATCTAATAAATAACCGAATGCTAACTCAGACCAGCATGCTACTCAAAAACAATCTGTTATCAACTTACTGGTACTTAGAGCTTGATTAATATGTGATGAACATCTTATCAGGAACAGATAAACTCACTAGTCCTTAAAAAGTAATGCCGGCGATATTAAATGTCCAATTCACAGCTTTAAAACACCGGCTCCCAGATACGATCGTAATAAGATCTACCAGCAGATAAGGCCGTTTTACCTTACGTACACGCTATTACACATAGAATAGACAAATTACCTAAAATATTCCACATTCGCAGAATCTTCAACTTTTGTAACATAAATTGGATAATGCTTAAGGTATTTCTTACAAGAAGACAGAGAGAGGATTATGTTAGAGAAAGACGCGAAATAATTTTCAAAGTATAATGAATGTGGCAACGGAGCTTCTCGCTTGCTTTCCGCCGCACGCAATCACGGGTTATTTACAACAATCTTGATACTTGATATACAATAAAAATTAGCTACTCAGTATATATCACCACTACACCAAACACTTTATTTTTGCGCTCGCTCCTGATGAAGCTAACATAGTTAGCGAAACGCGCGTCGAGTGCAAAAATAAAGTGTTTGGCGTAGTGGTGATATATACTGAGTAGTGTCATTGTGCCAAAGATTTTATATTCCCAACTTAATAAAAATTAGGTTTAATTAAAACGATACTTTGAATTATTTATTAAAAATATATCAATTATTAAGAATTTATAACCAAATAAATGCCCGTGCGAGGCACGCATTTATTCTAGTGTCTTCTTGATCTTCTACCTTCCCCGTTACTACAAGCTTTTTCATAGCATCCACTTTTGTCATAATGTGACCCAAATATTTCAGGTATAGCTTGTTCCAAAATATAAGATCCTGATTTTTGCCGTTTTAAGTGGGCAATATAAAAATTTTGCCCTTTTTTTTATGATGGGTTGCAGAGATGGACTTAAGAATTTTATTCATTAATACAAATAAATAAAATTATAAGTGTTTTTGGAGATGTTTATTTATAGATGCATGTAAAACTAAATGGATAAGAAGTACAAATATACAAAGTGAATGAATGGAGTTTACAAGAGGGGACATATTGTATAAATAAAAATATATTTTAACTTATGCCTAATTCGGTTTTACTATCAGCTGAGGTAATTATCAGTGGTTTTATATTATTTACGTAAATATATGAATCTTCAACTTTAACAACGTGCTAAATGGAGTTCTTCCAGCTTTCACTAGATATATAATTTATAACTTTTTTTACTAATTCAACCACTGACACGCTTAAAGTAGGAGAAACACTTTGTGCCCTTATTTTTGATTTAACTTGATGACAAATATGTTCAATTGGATTAAACACACCATAATACGGAGGAAGCTGCAAAACAGTATGTCCCATTTTCTCAGCCATACTATCACAAATATATTTCTTTTTCAATTTATAGTCTTTCAAAATATCACACAGTCAAAATAAATGTCATTTTCTAACATATATTTCTGTATTTCCGATTTGGTGTTGGCTGCATTATGAACCTTATTTAGTAGGCGACTATAGTAACTTGCATTGTCCATAACTATAACACTCTGTTCGGGAACATTTCGCAAAAGGAAATTTTGAAACCAATTTTCAAAAAGTTCTGCGGTGTCAGTCCAAACTAGAATCTTTTATGTTTTTTGCAGATAATAGTAGACAGTTTGAAACCCAGCCCTTTTCAGATCCAGCATGCAAAATGGTTATTCGTTAGGTGCGTTAGTCTTATGTTTTGTACTGTTGTCAACCCACCCTTTTTGCACAGTGTCATGGGTATCGAACCATATTTTGTCAAGGTAAATTATTAGCCAATTCTCTGATCGATACTTTTTAATTTCTTGTAAATAAGTATGTCTCAAGATTCGTAATCTTTATGACTCCATCACTACTTGCCTCTTGTTGATTTTTCGGAACGTGAATCCCATTCTTAAGAGAATTCTGTGAAGGGTTGATCGGCCACCATGTACATTGATTCCGTCCAGCACCAGCCTTAATTTTATTTTGTCTAGTGTCGGCACCAACTGCTCTTCATACATAGAATACATAATGCAGTACCCTTAATCGTAGAAATTGGGGTTTTTGTTAGTTCACTGGTTTCTTGCAAAGCACTTTATTTATTCAAATTCCTTTTTACCAAACTGTCGTAAACATTGTTCACTATTTGTTTAGCGTCAAGTGATAAATGTTTTCTCCTGCTATAGCCACTATTGCAATTTTCCCACGGACGCCATATAATTAAAATAGAACCGTTACGTTGTAAGTTGTAAGTAAAATTAAAAATAATAATAAAAAGTATCTTTCGAATCTTAATAGGGACCTGTGGTCATTAGGCCTATATTATCAAATACTTAAAAGGCTCCAATCCGGGTTGCCAGGTAGTAAATATAAAGGTAAAAATAGATCCAATGTGATTGCAGGTGCAAGTGAGGGCGGTATTCAAACTAGGTAAAATAAAAATACGTTTATCGTAATGCGTGGCAACTATGCACAAAACCTTAATAGGGTCGTTTATTGCCCCACTGAAAAAGCTAAAAGGCAGGATCTTATATCTTGGGACTTACTTTACCGTCTATTAATTCTGTTTGAAAGTAGGTCATTTATACTAAGCTCTTCAAGAATAGGTACATTAGTACGGTGTTTGGTATATGATACTCTGAGGATTCTTCGATATGCCCACATCTCAAACGCATCGATTCCTCTTTTGTCAGCTTGTTTAATGGTCCATGTTTCCGATGCGTAAGTTACTATCGGGAATATAAGGCTTGATAACAATCTTAACTTAGTGAGTTTGATCGTCAAGTTTCTAGCCATAGCTAAACGTCTTCTTGCTTCCGCTTCACAGCCACCATTGTTAGTTATGAGGGATCCCAAATAGTTAAAATGGTCTAAAACAGTGAAACCAGCAATTTCATTTATGTGTGACAGATCCTTATTACGATTAACAATCATTACTTTGGTTTTTTGCCCTATTAATTGTCAGTCTATAGTTTTTGCTAGTGATTTCAAGGCGCCTCATAATTGATTCTAGGTCTTGTATTGACGTTGCAAGTATAACAATATCATCCTCATATCTAAGGTTACTTAGAATTTTTCCACCGATTGTCATGCCCCCACTCCAGCCATGTTTACTATTTATGTTATAAAGTAAGAGTGACAGATTACAGCCCTGCCTGACGCCGGTTTCTGCGTTACAGGGATCGGAAAAAGAATTATTCAGTTTAATTCTGCCATTTGTGTTCTCATGCAGGGATCGGATAAGGTTTACAAGATGTATAGGTGTTCCCATGCTGATTAGAATCGACCAGAGTTGGTTCCATTGTATGCAGTCGAAAGCTTTAGAGCAGTGTATAGAACAGATATACGTTGTTATTTGGAATTCCTTGACTTTTTCTATTATCTGGCATATGTTGAGAATTTTTTCTCTAGTCCCTCTTCCTGGAATGAAGCCTGTTTGTCCGGTTGATATTTGGGGCAGCAAAGTACGGGCGCAGGTAATTTCCACACCACTAATCCGTTTATGACCTAGACATATTTAAGGGACTGTAATTGCAGAAGTAAATTCCCCACCGAGTACTTTCAGGTAGAGGATGAGGGTTGGTAAATGGGTGGTGGTACGCACCGGCCTGTTCAATTAAATCATTATTAAACCCTTCTACATATCAGTTTAGTACATATTATTAATTTGTGATTATTACTTGGTTGTGCGTATATTTTTTAAAGTGTTGCTAATATGGAAGCAAAGTTAATAAAAAGTAATCGAGGAAAGGACATGTTATGTGTGAATTGCTATACTTACTTTCGACAAAAGGTGCTAAAATGTGGAGAAACATTTTGGAGATGTTCAAAAAAAGATTGCAAATCAAAAATCTTCACCGTTGGGCCCGAGAATTTAGTTACCAGAAGTGAAGGACTCCATACACACGAAGCCGACACCAAGAAGCTGAATCGGCAAAGTTTAATTCCTGCAAAAGAAAAGCCGGAGAGCATATGAGTGAAAGGCCATCTAAAATTATCCGACAAGAACTAAAAAAACACGCTGCCTGAAACTGTAACATAAAAAGATGTCGAATATATTAGAAAAACCATTTATAATCATAGACGAAAATTTTTGCCATGACTTAATCCAAGAAGTGCTGAGGAGGTGCATAGTGTTTTAAAAAACATTTGAAATCAAAACTAGCAAGGGTGAGAATTTTCTATATAACAATGAACTCGAAAGTGGCATTATTGTTTTTTCTTGCACTACAAATGTCAATATGTTGTGTAAAATATCTAACATATATATGGACGGCACCTTTTCATACTGCACTAAATATTTTACACAGTTATTTACAGTGCATGGTTTTGCAAACGGTCATTACATTCCATTATTATTTTGCTTATTGCGTGATAAGAGAGCTGAAACATACAAAAACCTCTTCACATTATTAAAATGTAAGATTTATTCAACAGATACACTGTATTTCAATCCAGAGAAAATTACTATTGACTTCGAAAAATCTATTCATAAGGCAGTATCTGAAGTTTGGCCAAATGCTAAAGTGTTAGGATGTAGATTTCATTTACACCAATCTTGGTTTCGCAAGATACGGAATCTAGGTTTAGCTAAAGAATATTGCGACAAAAATTCCGAAATTGGTCGTTAATTAAAGTTTTGTTTCGGCTTGTCCTATTTAGCACCCGAAGAATTAGGTGACAGTTTTGCATACGATTTATATTCTATAAAACCTGGGGATGAACGTTTAAATAAATTTTGTGATTATCTACTAGAAACGTATAAAGAGGAAGGAGCCGATTTTCCAGTTGAAATATGGGCAGAATCGAGTCCATCTTTAACTCGAACGACTAACTGTTGTGACAATAAAACTACTTAATTACTTTGTTAACTGTCACTAAATATATTTGTAAAGATTTTACAATTGCGTTATCGCGATTTCGTAGTACAACTACATTGTCAAACGCTTAACTAAGACTAAAATAGATTTTTGGTATTTTATGTTTATATGATGAACAGACGTGGGTCTATTACATGTTAAAAAAGTTTGAACAAAAGAGAATTTGCTACGTCTAATTGACTATTCAGTAAATTTATATTATGGTCCTTTGAATGTCTGTAAATTTCTATAGATTCTAAGAAGTTGAGTTTTGACCCTTTAGGTGCCATATGGAGTATTTATAAACAATCGATGTTGGGAAAAGTATGGCCTGTTTCTAAGAAATGTTTAGCAAAGTGTGATTTTTCATTTTTTAGCCTATAAGAGGCATTGTGCTCTGCGAATCTTGTCTTGAAATTCCGTCCCGTTTGGCCTACGTAACAGCTATTGCACTCTTGACAATTAAGTTTATAAACTCCTGATTTATTGTATTTATTAGTTTTATCTTTGGCATTAAAAAATATATTGGATAATTTTTGAGCGGGTTTTAAAGCTATTCTTGTTTTTTCGGTAATGAGAACTTGGGATATTTTATCCGAGATGGGGCCAAAATATGTCAGAGGTATGAATGTTTTCTTTTCTCGGTATTCTTTTACGGGGTAGATTAAGCTGAGAGTGATTTGTTTTCGTTTACGGCTTATTAAGGTATTAATTATTTTAGGTTGGAAGCCGTTATTGAGTGCTATATTTTTGATTGTGTCCAGTTCTTTTTTTAAATTATTTTTACTAAGAGGGATATTGAAGGCTCTATGGATCATAGATCTATAGGCTGCCAGTTTATGGGAGTTAGGGTGTATTGAGTCAGCTGGGATGGTGACATCTGAAAAGGTTGGTTTGCGGAAGATATCGAATTCTAGTCTATTTCTGTTTTTCAAAATTGTAATATCTAAGAAATTTATTTTATTATCGGTTTCCTTTTCAAGTGTGAATTTTATGTTGGGGTGTAAATTATTTAGCTGATTTAAAGTGGAATTTAGTTCAGTATCATTTCCAAGGAAACATACTAAGATGTCGTCCACATATCTAAACCAAAAGAGAATATTTTTCGCGTGTTGAGTTTTTAGAAAACTGTTTTCCAATTCTGACATAAAGATTTCGGCTAGCAAAGGACTAAGTGGAGACCCCATGGCAAGTCCATCTATTTGTTTGAAAAATTGATTATTGAACTGAAAATAATTTCCGGATATACAAAATTCGAACAGTTTCAATATATCTTGTTGTATTGTTATGTTGACGTTGTTTTTATGTAACATAGTTTTTATAATTTCTAAACAATCTTTATTTGAGATATTGGAGAACATATTTGTTACATCGAATGAAACTAGAAGGGCGTTATTTGGGATGGAGATATTTTTAAGTTTATTTGTAAGGTCTATAGAGTTTTTTTTTTTGTGTTGTGTTTTGGATTGAATTGTGTAATTTCTTTGAAGATGGTGTTGAGATGTTTTGCCAGATTTTTAGGGGGGTGTTGCTGTACGATACTACTGGTCTTATTGGCGAATTTTCTTTATGTATTTTTATCAGGCCATAAAGTTTTGGTGATGTAGGATTTTGGTTTATTATTTTAAACTTTTCTCTTTCATCCACAATGCTCAGGGTTTCATTTAGCAGGGTCTTGAGTTGTTTTTGAATTTTATCTGTTGGATCTTTTTTTAGTTTTACTGGATTTTCTTTTTCCAAAAAATCATTTACTTTTTGAATGTAATGGTTTTTATCAAGAGCTATGATGGAGTTGCCTTTGTCTGCTTTTGTTATTAGTAAGTTATTCTCTTTTATTTTAGACTGAATGGACGCTATCGTTAATTGTTCTTGGTTACTGCAAGTAGTGTTTTTTGTGTTTATCATTATATGTTTTATTTTTTCTTTTTTAATATTTGGGTCACCTATGTTTTTTGTGGCTGATTCAATTTCGGATATTAGTGTTTCGGTAGTATTTTTTATATTAAAGTTAGGGTTATATTTTGGTCCTTTTTCAAGCAGTTTTTTCTCACTTACTGTGTAATTTGTATTAGAGATATTGATAAATCTATTATAGAAAGTTTTTTGTTGAATATTATCTGAAGTTTCAGTATATTTTTTATTCTCTATTAGTTTTTTAAGTTTTTTTGATTGAGTTAAATAAATTTGGTGAATAATTTGGCTAATTTTTAATCTAGTATTATCATCAAAGATATCGAATTCTATTGGGTGGAGTTTATAAGCTAATTCAGAGTGCAATACCTTGATATGGAGTAAGAGGTTGTCCCTGTTGCGGAACCATTTCTTAGCTTCTTCCTTCAGCCATATGATCTTGCAGGAATGGATAGCTTTCCGGGCCGAGGTTGATGATGAGTTGCATTTTACGTGTGTGTATTTTGGGAAGACGTTGTTTCTTAGACATTCTTGGTTGAACCATGCGTTTTGAACTGATATACGGTGTTTGAGTCTTAATTTAAAGTAGAGTTTGGGCTGGTCTGCAGTACTTGCTTCTTTTAAAGAGTTGATTGAGTGGTCCGTTACTTTGTGACAGTACATTTTAACAATAAAACTACTTAATTACTTTATTAACTGTCACTAAATTTTACAAATATATTTAGTGACAGTTAACAAAGTAATTAAGTAGTTTTATTGTTAAAATGTACTGTCACAAAGTAACGGACCACTCAATCAACTCTTTAACTGTTGTGAGTCCTTCCATTCCCCTCTAAATAATTCTTTTTATTCTACACATCCGTCTCTGTATACTTTTATCGATAGACTGAAAGAATTTCAGATTATCGTATATATAAAAATATAAAGTGTCGACGAGTCTAAAATAAGTAATAATCATAATAATCAAAAATTAAAACATTTAAAAATCTTTATGAACAAAGACAATTAGGAAATATTAATCGTTTCCTTTTTTTAAAATGTGTCTCCTATTTTTCTCAACCTGTTTTGTAAATATATATAAATAGATATGTATAGGTTTCTAGCATTATCTAGTATATGTAAGGAAATTTGTATTTTATGTATTTAGCAAAAACTTCATGTTTTATCAATATTATTCTACTATGAAATAAAAACATATTTTTGCAAAAATTTTCAATAAAAACTGATTTAAAAGAAATCCGTCCAATTTTATTTAGATGAATAAAGCATAATTACATTTGCTTGGTGTGGAAATTACCTGTAAGATTTAAGCACCCTTATAAGGTTAGTGTGGAATTTACCTGTTGTATTAAGGGCACAGGTAGTCTTGGTGTGAAATTTACTAACGCCGCAGAGTACACTGACCTAACCTAAATTTATTTTGTCTTGTTTTTAAATGAAATGCTGCCGCACACTATAAAAGTTTAAATTTAAGATATTGTGCATATTTTTGTTGACATGTATAAGTAAATTTTTTATTGTGTCAACTGAAAAATGTTTGTCATCCTACATGGCAGATGTGTAGGGATTCTTTTTAAAAAATTCCTAATTCACTATAATAAAAATAAAATATAATTTTATTTTTTTAGAATAGATTATACCGCGTATTGAATTATGGTCCAATCCATTTCTTCTTAAGACATTTTTGATTTGTAGATTCGTTTTTAAAAAAAAAAAAATAAATTTCAAAAATACCACAAAAATGAAACTAGAAAGGAACACGAAGTTATATTTATTTTCCAATTTTCCACTTCGTTCATACAAATAATAAGGAAGTGTTATTTTAAGAGTTGCAAAATCTTTTTGGTGTGCAATTTCTTCGCGTTTTTATTGCGCAGGCTTTTGTTAACGATAACAGTAAACGGATGTTGAAATCAAGCGTTGAAAAATCTCTCTATTAAACGTTGCAAAATATCTTTAAATACTAATAGATTTGTCTTATTGTTATTAATTTGTTATATTACAGAAATATCAGTAAAAGTTAAGAGATAACCAACTAACAGTAATATATTAAAACATTTTTACACGTTTAGAAATCAACGAAGTTATGAAAACGAGTCGACACTGGTCTCAAAATAGATTTTATGGATTTGTTGTAATTTTTCTAGATATTTGTATAGTCAAAGTAAATTTAATCTTAATTAAATATACCCAAATATTTATTGTTGTTTATCAGAAATCACTAAATTGGTTTCAACGTTGGCGAGTTTATTAACTAATGGCGATTTTGTTGTTGAGATATATTTATATAAAAATATATATTTTTTTTTAAATTTTTTTTTATGGGTCTAGCACACGTGCTGCAGGGAAGTCCCTAAAGCTCTCCAGGAGCGGCATGTGTGCGGAAAAAGCGATTCACGTTATTCTTGAATCGCTGTAAATTGTACTGCGGTGTACACAGCGCTGGCCAAATTATTCCAAAGGGATGATATTCTTCATATAAAAGACTGCTTGAAAAGCGTTGTATGCGGTGTAAGAAGCTGAACCTCATATGGATGTGAAGCACCAGCGCTACGTGTATTTCTAACATGCACCGCTTTGGGAGGAATTAAGCGGGCTACATCCTCCGAACACTTTCCATGAAAATACTTGTAGAACAGACTCAAGTCGCCAACCGTTCTTCGATGTTCCAGCGAATCAAGGCCGCCGGTCAGTTCCGGGTCTCCAATCAGATGAACAGCTCTTCTCTGAACAGAATCCAACAAATGTAAATATGTTTGGGAGCGGAGCCTCAAACATGGGAGCAGTATTCCATAGTTGGTCGAATTTGAGCTTTGTGAAGAATTAACAATTGTTGTGGACTGTAAAGCTTTCTGGTTCGAAATAATATTTCCAATTTTTGAGAAGCTCTCCTTGCTAAGCCTGCAACATGCTCATGTCAGGACATATTTGCTCCCACACTAATGCCCAACAAACTGAGCGACGATGCTAGGGGAATGGAGTGCCCCGACAAAATTATGTCGGGTTCAGCAACGTTCACTTTTTTAGAAAAAACTGCCGCCTGGGTTTTTGTAGCGTTAAATTCTACTTGGTTACTGTCACCCCAAGATAGAATTTCTTTCAGGTCTTTGTTAAGTTGAACGACTTCCTGCTGTCTGCTGATATTCGCCTGAGCAGCCGATGACCGAGCGTTTAAAATGAAAGAAGAGACAAGCGTACTGTCGTCTGCAAAGCTGTAGGTTGGATTCCCGGTCTTTTCCAGCAGATCGTTAATGTAAATGAGAAAGAGGGTAGGAGACAGTATGGAGCCTTGGGGCATACCGACGTTGATTGTGAAGGTGTTAGAAAGAAATCCGTCGACCGTCACTCGTAAAGAACGCTCTCTGAGGAAACATGAGAGCCACGAACAAAACTTTTCAGATATACCACAAGAGCGTAGCTTAGCCAATAGTCCATCGTGCCAAACACGGTCGAATGCCTTGGATATGTCAAGAGCAACCGCTCGAAATTCTCCAAAGTGTTCATCAAATTAATGTATCAGGGAGATTTTCTACTGTTTAAAATGTATAAAGGCGTGAAAAATAATGGACATCTCCTCAAGCGTACCCATTCACTAGGTGCCAATACAGGACGCGTTTAATCTATTGGAATTCTTTAGTTAGATGTAAGGCAAAGCAAATAGTCAGGAGCGTTCTGCAGCGATGACACGGTAACACGGCATATTCCAATTTGTCTTACTACGTCAGTGAATAATCAACCGCCCCATCGTGTAGCGGCATCAAAAACAACTAATGAAGCATATTTCTGATATCAGCTCTTATTCTGTACTTTTGTTATTACCTCCCCACTTTTGGAGGCTAACTAATGTAGAAAGTACTGCAAAATTTTTAATAGAAAAAAGAACTATAAACAAATTCTAAAAATCACGACAAGGCCGTTCGAAAATCAAGATCATGCCCACTATAGTGTCCTTTGTGATCATGATCTTGTGGCCAAAAACTTAACAAATGTCCACGAGCAAGCATCATATTCTCCTGATATGGCTCCGTGTGACTTTTTCCTGTTGCCAAAGCTCCAGTTTCCACTTCGAAAACGACATTTTGTGCCGATGATAAAAGAAAATTTGGAGAAGGAGCTCAAGGTAACTGCGGCGTTTGGGAAGTGTTTCGAGGAGTGGAAAAAGAGTTGTATTGCATTCGATGGTGCCTAATTTGAAATCAACAAAATAAATTTTGATGAATAAATAAGTATTTTATATTTCATTGAGCTATTCCCATAAGTATATATAGGGTGGGCCATTTAAAAGTTTAAATTTAAAAATGCAATAAAACAAAAACGGTTTGAAATTTTGCCAAATTTATTTTTTTGTTGTGAAGTACAATTGTTCCGGTTAGAGATGGAATATTATTTCATTCATATGGCTGCCGCGGCTGGCCTCACAGTACCCCATTCGATCGGACCAATTTTCGAGCACTTTTTCGAGTGTATGGGGTCGTATCTCGGCAATGGCATCACGAATGTTGGCCTTCAAATGCTCAATTGTCTCTGGTTTGTCGGCATAACACTTGTCTTTAACGGCGCCCCACAGAAAATAGTCCAACGGTGTCAAATCGCAGCTTCTTGGCGGCCAATTGACATCACCATTTCGGCTAATTAAACGGCCATCAAACGTTTGACGCAATAAATCGATTGTGGTATGAGATGTGTGGCAAGTTGCACCATCCTGTTGAAACCAAACATCGTTCGCATCAATACCATGAAGAGCGGGCACAAAAAAATCGGTTATCATGGTGCGATAGGTGTCTCCATTGACCGTAATGGTTGCGCCGTCCTCATTTTCAAAGAAATATGGGCCAATGATGCCTCCGCTCCACAAGCTGCACCAAACAGCCACTCGTAATGGGTGCATTGGCTTCTGTAAGACCACGTGTGGGTTTTTTGAGCCCCAAATACGGCTATTTTGCTTATTAACGTACCCACCAAGATGAAAATGAGCTTCATCCGAAAAGATTTTTTTGGCAAAATCGACATCATCGTGCAGTTTCTCGTTGGCCCATCTAGCGAAGCAAAAACGAAGCGGATGGTCATGCGGCTTCAACTCTTGAACCAATTGAACTTTGTAAGGCGTCATACCGAGATCTTTTCGCAAAATTCGACGTAAACTGGTGCGTGAAATGTTCAATTCTTGAGAACGATGACGAGTTGATGTTGATGGATTCTCACGCACACTCTCAGCCACAGCTTCGATATTTTCGGGTGTACGCACTGTACGAACACGCTCATGTCTTGGCGCATCAACAATGAAACCAATTTCACGAACTTTAGCAATAAACTTGCGTATACCGGGCACTGTTGGTCCTTCTCTGCGACCAAATTTTGTACGACATTTTCGTGCAATTTCCGACCAATTGTCTTTGTTTTGGAAATAAATTTCCAATAAATCCTAACGTTGCTCAAGCGTAAATCGATTCATTTCGTTCAGTGGAGATAATATACTGAATTTTGTGACAGAATAGAATGACATAAGTATTGCCAGATTCGAAATAACCGGTGGTTCAAATTTAAACCGATAGATGGCTCACCCTTTATATTAAGGTGACAACCAAAACATTTTTTTTGATTTTCTTTGGTTCTCCCTCCCCCCACAAAATGTTCAGTCTTATGAAAAAATAAGTCCCCCAAATTTTTAGAAAAAAATATTAATATTTTGAGGTCGCATCCTTCGATTGAGAATATATTTTTTCTTCTCAATCGTTTTTCCCCTTCAATAGCACCCCGTTAGATTTCTAATTTGGATTTAAGAATTGTGAAGGTGTTTCTTTGTATATTTTTTGATGCTGAATCCGTTCCCGAGAGCCGTTTCCCCTCAAATCCTTCAGTTTTCCGCAATGCTTATGTTAAGTGCGCATTAAGGGTGAAAAAATGCGATTTCCTTTCAAAAAAGTTCCGCAAAATTTACAGAAATCATTGTAGATCAAGTTTTATGGTGCAAAATCGTAGATATGACACAGAACTTGAATTTTTCATGGCGCACGAGTAATATTGGACAAAGATAGTGAGAACAAAGCGCTTTGTTGGAAAAAGCATTCGACAGGAAGGCAAGTTCAGAAAAAATGTTTCAGACAAAAGTTTTAGCATTTTTCACTAGGAATTAAATGGGCTTATTACATTTTGGGCTTCACGCTCTGTTGGGACTCTATGAGTCCCAAAATTGAAAATTTAAATGGAAACCCAATACTTTTAGTTCATATTTGGTACTGCAATAAAATCTGGCACTTGAAAAGAACTATAGCCGGGTTAAAAACTAACAACTAAGGTCGCCGTCCGGGTTAAAAACTAACGCGCCAATATTTTGTCTTTTTTTCTTCCATCGAGCATCTACTTACAGGAGTCCTCATCTCCTCCCCCCCATGCCGCGTCAAACTTTTCTAGTAACATGCTTCACTTGAAAACTCTATAGAGAATACATTTTCCACATTACCATTGTTATTTGTTTACATATTTTTTGACATTTTTCCACATTCCCGTTAGTCTCACTCATTCTTCGAGTCGTTCCAGACGCATTTTGGAAACGTAATAATTATCGGTGTTTAAGTAATCTTTGCTTCTGTGATTAGAAATGGCGTGTAAAAATTATAAAAGCAGTAACGTGAACAAGGAAAAGATTACTGATTTTTGGTTGGTGGAATCGTGTTTGGAGGATTTTTCCGAGTGCTTTTCTTTATAATCATATCAACTTGAGAGGAAGTGTTACCATCGTATCTATGGAAACTGCACAAATTTGGACATTTTTGGATTATCTGTCAGAGATAAAAGAAATATTATCCCAAAGATCGAAAAAATATATTCGGAATATTTATCGCATAAGAAACAAAAGAAACTTACAGCTCCCAGGTGTGGCCATTGAAGGAAAGAACAGAAAAAATGCTAAAAGCTACAGAAATGGATTTCTGGAGACGAGCAGCCAGAAAATCCAGAAAAGACCGCATACCAAATGACATGATAAGACGAGCCTTAGAAATCAAGCACGATATAGTGGATGAAATCAGAATCCAACAGTGGGTATGGTACGGACATGTACAGAGAATGTCACAAGACCGACTACCTAAAAAGATCTTAAATTGGAACCCTCATGGCAGAAGAAAGCGAGGAAGACCACGCCAAAGCTGGAGAGCAGCAATCAACAAGTAAGTACTAGAGAGAGATCTGGAGGAGGAGGGATGGAGAAACCGGGAGGAGTGGAAATTAGGCATCGGAAGACGGAAGACGTTATAAAACCGATTGATATAGATATATATATATATATATATATATATATATATATATATATATATATATATATATATATATATACATATATATATATATATATATATATATATATATATATATATATATATATATATATATATATATATATATATATATATATAGAAAAAGAGAATGTTTTATTTTTGTAATTACGAGCAGAACTAATTTTTTAGACGAATTATACGAACTGTTTGACATTATACATGACAATGCGATTAATGATATGTGCAATGGAAATAGTGTGCCATATTCTGTCTATGCGAAAGCGAGGGAAAGTCGAAGAAACCTCAGTGGAATGAGTGAACATTTCGTCAATAATGATCTTCATACAACGAAAGCGATATCGCAGAAGAGAAAGAGGGTAATTAGGAAATCTTGTTCCCCCAATGTAGATGAAAATTATTCCATTTTATCAGAAGAGAGTCCCTATCAGAAGATTCTTCATCAGATGAATTTTATCGCCCACCGGAATCGATTTAAATTTTCAATTTTGGGACTCATAAAGTCTCAACAGAGCATTAGGTCCAAAATCTAATATACCTATTCAATTCCCAGGGAAGTATGCCAAAACTTTTGTCTGAAAGATTTTTTCTGAAGTTGCCTCCCTGTCGAATTTTTGAGCTGTGTCAATCTTTTTTTCAACAAAGCGCTTTGTTCTTACTGTCTTTATTCAATATTACTCATATGCCATGAAGATCTGTGTTATATCTATCATTTTGCATCACAAAACTTAATCTACAATGCTTCCCGTAACTTTTGCCGAACTTTTTTGAAAGGAAAACGCATTTTTTTACTTCTAATGCGTACTTAACATAAGCATTGTGGAAAACTGAAGGATTTTAGGAGGAAACGGCTTTCGGGAACGAATTCAACATCAAAAGATGTACAAGAAAACATCTTCATAATCTTTAAATTCAAATCAGAAATCTAATTGGGGGCTGTTGAAGAGGAAAAAAAAACGATTGATATGAAAAAATATATTTTCAATCGGTGGATGCGACCTCTAAATATTAATATTTTTTTCTAAAAATTTAGGGGCTTCATTCTTTCATAGGATTGAACATTTTGCGGAGGTAGGACTCCGAAAATCAAAAAAAATCTTGGCTTGTCACCCTAATATATATATATATATATATATATATATATATATATATATATATATATATATATATATATATATATATATATATGTTTAATTTGTCCGGATTTAAAAGCTACACCCTGTATATATATATATATATATATATATATATATATATATATATATATATATATATATATATATATATATATATATATATATATATATATATATATATATATATATATATATATATATATATATATATATACGTGTATATACATCATCATCTATCACAATTTTATGTTTATTTACAGAAACATCCCAATATCCTGGACGAGACCTGTATGTTCTTAAAAATCCACAATCTACATCAGTAACGTCACTCAACGAAGATAAAGATCCGAAAGCGGCAGATAGTAAAAAGAAAGGCAGTGTTAGACCAAGTACAGATGCTGAATTGGCAAAAACACACAATAAAAAACTTATGCTTCATGATACTCGGCAGCAGTCGTTCCAAAAAGCTGCTCTAAAAGCACCAGTGTTACCTAACAAGTCTGCTAGTACTTC
This sequence comes from Pachyrhynchus sulphureomaculatus, assembly GCA_019049505.1. Classification (NCBI taxonomy): domain Eukaryota; kingdom Metazoa; phylum Arthropoda; class Insecta; order Coleoptera; family Curculionidae; genus Pachyrhynchus; species Pachyrhynchus sulphureomaculatus. The sequence goes on along the minus strand of CM032449.1, from coordinate 17,838,561 downwards.
ATTAGTATCCGATTTTGTTCTTAGAGGTCAAGTTAGCCAAAATATGTCGGGAGAAAGCTTAAACAATCTCTCAGAAGTAGTTATAAAAACATCTTATGAAAGAAGTCCTGTATCGCCTTTTTTAAATGCTTATGTACGTAAAGGCGAAGATACTCCTGAGCAGAATAGGAAAAAGGAATCTCCGAAAATGCAGAATTCATCTAAGGATAGTTATGGTAAACACAATATTTTTCCTTAACAAGAGTTCAATTTCTAAAAAATATCAACTTGCTAAAATCTGTACTGTCACAGAAGAAGTAGTTATTACTATAGAAAAACGGACACGTAGCAATAAAAAGTAGTCGCGAAACGAAGCCGGCTGACTGACGCGACGTCTGCGCAATGTACAAGGGTGTTTTATTAAGCCCTAGTCCACCTAGACATGAAAATAATGTCATACAAAAAAAATTACTTAATTGTCAAATTACTACCGATGTTCTAAGTATTTCGATACTAAATTTGTTGCAGTCTTTACAGTTTTTTTCCTTGCGAGGAATGAATGAAAAGTCATTTGGAGCATCGCGGAAATCTTATTGCAGATTAAAGATGGAGTATTCGAAATTAGTTCGTACGAAGATTTAGAGATAAATAACCGATCATGTGCAAGTTGGACTAGCGCAATTAGCGTTCCGTATCGTGACTACCTTTAAAATAAAAATTAGCTACCAAATAACCAATAAATGAATCTAGCTTAATCTAGGATCTAGTAGTAAAAGTTTAAAACAAATATTTACTACCTATAGCCCAACCGCCAGGGGTCTTGAGTTCTCATTAAATGCTAACAGGCTGCATTTTGGCATACGGGTAATTTTTAGTGTTCCGTACTGAACACTTATAAGATCACTTCGGTGTCTATCTGTCTGTCACACCCGATTTTCTCCGAAACTATCTGACATAGAATGTTGAAATTTGGTACTAATATAGGAATTGATGGCCTCATCAGAGCTGTGTAGTTTTGAAAGTTAAATTTTGACTTAAGGGGTTAGTTTTGAGGGATGAAATCGGAAGAGAAAAAAATTTTACTAGGTCATCCAGTGTGGTGTCAAATGAAAGCTTGTGAAAACACGAGTAAAAAATGTATATATATATATATATATATATATATATATATATATATATATATATATTTATGTATCTAGCACACGTGCTACAGGGAAGAAGTCCCTAAAGCGCTACAGGAGCGACACGTGTGCGGAAAAAGCGATTCACGTTGTTCTTGAATCGCTGTAAATTGTACTCGGTGGGGAACACAGTCCTGGGCAAATCATTCCATATAAAAGACTGCTTGAAAAGCGTTGTACGAGGAGTAATAAGCTGAACCTCATACGGATGTGAAGTATTTGCGCGACGTGTACTTCTAACATGCACCGCTCTGGGAGGAATTAAGCGGGCCACATCCTTCGAACACTTTCCATGAAAATACTTGTAGAATAGGCTCAAGTCGCCAACCGTTCTTCGATGTTCCAGCGAATCAAGGCCGCCGGTCAGTTCCGGGTCTCCAATCAGACGAACAGCTCTTCTCTGAACATAATCCAACAAATGCAGTGTACGTTTGGGAGCAGTATTCCATAGTTGGTTGAATTTGAGCTTTGTAAAAAATTAACAGTTGTGGAGTGTAAAGCTTTCCGGTTCGAAACAATATTCCCAACTTTTGAGAAGCTCTCCTTGCTATGCCTGCAACATGTGCATGCCAGGACATATTTGCTCCCAAATTAACGGCCAACAAATTGAGTGACGATGTTAGAGGAATGGAGTGCCCCGACATAACTATGTCGGGTTCAGCAACGTTAACTTTTTTAGAAAAAAAACTGCCGCCTGGGTTTTTGTAGCGTTAAATTCCACTTGATTCTTCCAGGTCTTTGTTAAGTTGAATGACTTCCTGCTGTCTGCGGATATTCGTCTGAGTAGCCGATGTCCGAGCGTTCAAAGTGAATGAAGAGATAATCGTACTGTCATCTGCAAAGCTGTAGATTGGATTCTCGGTCTTTTCCAGCAGATCGTTAATCTAAATGAGGAAAAGAGTAGGAGACAGTATGGAGCCTTGAGGTACACCCGCATTGATAGTGAAGGTGTTAGAAAGGAATCCGTCGACTGCCACTCGTAAAGAACGCTCTCTGAGGAAACATGAGAGCCACAAACAGAACTTTTCAGACATACAATAAGAGCAAAGGTTAGCCAACAGCCCATCGTGCCAAACACGGTCGAATACCTTGGATATGCCAAGAGCAACCGCTCGAGATTCTCCAAAGTGTTATTTTGCGTTGCTCCAAACGTGTGTTACATAAGTCAGAAGATCTCCTGTTGATCTATTTTTACGACAGCCATATTAATGATCGCTAATAATGTTGAATCCTTCAAGATATTTTAGAAGATGCTGATCGATAGCCTTTTCCATGACTTTCGATATTATTGAAAGCAGTGCGATCGGTCGGTAGTTATTTGGCAAGCTCTTCCTGCCTTTTTTAGGTATCGGCTGAACTATGGCACATTTTCAGCAGGAAGGAAATATTCCCTTTCTGTAGGATAGATTGAAAAGTCTACAGAAAACTGGTGTTAGTTCCCTCGCACAGTTTTTGAGAACTATGGCAGGTATTCCGTCAGCGCCAGAAGTTTTTTTGGTGTCCAGCTTCAGTAAAATACGTTTTACGATACGCTGTCTGAAGACAATATCGGGCATCCTTGACTGCACTATGGGAATAGTAGGTGATGTTTTTCCTTGGAAATCGACAGTAGAATGTGAAGCAAAGAGTTCAGCCAACAAGTTCGCATTCTCAACAGGTGTCGTTGCAATAGAATTATCTGGCCGTGTGAGTGGTGGTATGGTGGATTTGGTGAAATTTTGACTGACTGCCTTAGAGACTGATCAAAAGGACCTAGAATTGTTGGGACAAGCGAGAAGTTTGTTTCTAATTCGTTGATTGTGTGCCTCCTTGGTTTCGTCGATAATTTCTTTGCATCTGTTCCTGGCACGAACAAAGGTGTTACGGTTTATGATATTAGGATTTTCACGCCATTGTCGGTAGGCAAGATGTTTAGAAGCAACAGCTTCTTTGCATTTTTGGTCAAACCAAGGCTTGTCTTTGGAAGGGTATTTCTTCGAAAAAGGGATGTAAGCCTCCATACCGGCCAAAATAACATCGGAAACCTCCCTGGCGCAGTCGGATGGGTCGTCGGATCGAAAACAAACGTCTAACCAAGGGAAAGTTCGAAAATATTCCATGAGATCCTTCCATTTAGCAGATTTGTAGTGCCAAATTTGCGCGGTTTAGGCGCCTCTCTGTCTCTGATTGGTAGGATACTCGATGTCGAAAGTAGTTTATGGTTAGAAGAACCTAACGGCGGATTTACGCTGACCGTGTAAATCTCCGGATTGGTGGTTAAAAACAGATCAAGAAGACTGGCGAACTCCCCGTCTCGATCAGGGATCCGTGTTGGTTCGTTAATAAGCTGAGTTAAACCACAACTGATTGAAAACGATTCGGCTTCACGACCTTGCTCGTCGGTAGTATTTGAATATTTAAGCCAGTTGATGTTGTGTACATCCAGGATGGCAATTTCGGCATTTGGATAGTTTATTTGTAAATGGTCGATGGTGTCTGCAAGAGAAGCGGAAGGTGTTCTAAAGTTAGTATCACTTGGTGGTCGATAGAGGATACAGATGAACCTTGTGGTTTGTTGTTATTTTTAACCACATAACATTAAAGTTTGGGGTTTCCAGAGCCTCTTCTCGTTGGCAAGAGAGGTCGCTTCTGACAAAAAGACAGATTCCAAAGTTACGCCTAAATCGGGAATAGAAGTCGTACCCAGGATAAAGATAATTGACTGTGCTGGTCGATGAACTGACCTTGGTTTCACAGAGAGCGAGTACATGAGGTTTATTTGATTGCAGGTGTTGGTGCACTGAATTTAAGTTCGAGTTTAAACCTCGTATGTTGCAAAAATCCACTTTAAAATTCTGATCTCTGCATGTCGACGCACCTGAACTAGCCCCTACCCGGAGATCCGAACGGGGGGCTATTTTACCTCCGGAATTTTTTGTATCCAGGTGCCTCATCATGCTATTTGGTCCCACAGTCCGGGACATCGGCACAGCCACGAAACGTTAAGCAACTTCACGCAGCCTAAGCCGATGCGATGGTATCACACTGGGCAATGGTGGTGGGATCTGGGCATATACCATCTAGGTTGTTCTTTAAGTCGCCTCCTACGACAGGCAGAACGTACCGGGGGAGATATTCTATCTCGCTCCCCCACAAGGCTATATAATGTAATACTTGCGCGCACTTTTCTTTGTATTATTTTTTAAAAATCGCGAAAAATCGCTGTCCGTATCTCGAAAAGTACTTATCAAAAAATTTTGAAAAAATTCTGGAATATTCTCCACAGGGTGTAGATTGAACGAAAATTATCACGAGTGCATTACCTTTAATAATTTACTCTGATATATAAAAAAAAACAAAAATTTCAAAGACATCAGTTTTTCATTAAAGATTGGAAAGAAACTTTGTTGAAAACTCATTTGGAGTGTGTTTTGTGAAGTCACTGATCGTTTATACCTCCGTAACAAATTTTTTTTATTTTAAAAGCAATCAACGTACTGAACACTAATTGCGCAAGTTTAACTTGCACTTGACCAGTTATTTGAACGTAGAATACCATAAAAACAGTTTGCTAAAGTTTAGTGTACGCTAAGCCTACAAAATTCAAAATAAAATCAAAAATTAGGTTTTTCGGTAATATCTCGAAAAATAAAAAAATATCGAGAAGTTAATAGCTCCACGTGAAAGAGCGGGGAATTTTATAAAAAAATAGTACATAGATTTTTTTTTCCAGATTTTTTTATTAGCGTAAAAAATTATTAAAAACTTGGATAGGTGTAGCGTGCCAAACACGGTTAATTTGAACGTCTTCGTGTACCGCTCGAAGATTAATCGATATTGCTCGTTTTCAGAGCGTAGAAAAAATTAAAAGACAGCATTTTGAAGAGGAGACTTTCAGCGGTCCGATGATATATATTTTATTTTTGTTGCTTTATAATCTGTAATACTTTTTATTTGCGTGATTTTAACGGACATACAGTAAATTACAAATATTTAATAAAATATAATATTAGAAAAAAATCCTTACTATACCTTAAGTTTCATTACACTAAAAATACCCACATTGTCTGTGTTATTTCAAATATGAAAATTTGCCTGTTGTAGTGCGCCGCACAGTGTGTCGACTAGTACAAGTTAGCTGGACAAAATTATTTTTTCACTTATTTCAATTGTTTATGTATATTCTAGGCATATTAAGTTATTTTAAGAAAAAATTCATCGCGTTGGTTTTTTTTATGGGCGTGGCTAATTTTTTCCCCTAAATTAGTCAGCTACGCAGATATATTTAACGATAACTCGGGAACAACTTGTCAGATTTTTATAAATAAAACATTACAAAATGCGTAACAAAATTTTATTAAAGTTGATTGAATATTATTTTATTTATCTTTTATCGTTTTGGAGTTATTTAGAAATTAATGGAGAGAAAAAAAATTTTTTCGTGTAAAATTCATTATTTTTTTCGGTAAAAAAGTGCAATAACAAAAGAAAAACAAAATATTATTTTTGTTTTTGTTTATGTTTTATGTTTATGTTTTATTTAATAAGGCTTGCAAATTTATTTCAGCACGAGTTTCTGTTATAGCAATGTGCTCCTCTGCAGGGTAACAGGCCTGTTTGGACTTTTTTAAACTAAAATATGACGGAAACACATTATGCCCCGCCTTCATGGACCACTTCCTAGTTTTTTTGTAAGAATGCGTTGTTGACTTAGAATCTATATAGTAAGCTAAGGCTTCGTCACTACTTAATTGCCTAGGATTAACGGAACTGGTGTTTTTAGACTTAATAATATTATCTGGGCTCTCACTAATGTCTCTAATCAGATTGGCAATTTTCCTTTGCCCTGCTGAACGCACAGCAATTTCGGCAGCAGTCACCAATTCACTGACACTTCGGGATTCTACGAGATCCACGACGCGACGTTTCTTCGTCTTAAACGACGATTCCTCGAAATCTTTGCGAGGTCTTCCTGCAGGAGTCACATTCTCACTTGATGTTGAAGGTTATGGCGCAAAAGAACTCGCAGTAAACTGTATGTCTGCTTCATCCAACCAATTCTTATTTTTAATTAAAAAACGCTCCTTCGACTTTCCTGAAGCCAACCATTTGGCACCAAACTTATTAGACAAGTTGGATATCTTCAACTTTATTTCTTTTTGGCTGCTTTCAGTAATGTCACCAAAGTGAAATTTTGAAGAAAGAAAGTCATATACACGCGAGTTTTTTTCATTCTTCGTGTGTTTCAACCACTCCTCAAAAAAGGCTACCCATGAAATAGAGTAAACGTGTTCTGGAAAAAAAGAAAAAAAAACATGTTGTACTGAAGTGTGCTAAACAATATGTGTATTTTTACGAAGAATAAAGTTATTTCTGTGTAATATCTAAAAACTAGCCCGGATAGAGGTGAATGTCTGTATATTCTGAACTTTCAAAGTTTTTTTTTTTTTAAACACGCTAAAATATATAGGCTATTTAAAAAAAATACTAAAAATTCAAATTAATAGATTCTGATTAAAAAATACATTAAAAAATAGTACTTACCCTCAGTATTAATATTCATCACAAAAACTTTCACAATATTACAATATGTCACTATAAGATGTGCACGAAAGTGTCACTAAATTGCAACTGATTGATTGAAAGAGCTGCATTAAACTCATTACCTGACTTCTGACGCTTATGACTCGCCACTTGCAAATTTGATAAACAACCTTTTCTCGGAATTCGGGGTTTGGTGGTGTTGTTTATGTTTTGCAAATAAGATTTCCTGGAAATCATAACATGAATTTTGTCCACCTAGCATGTTCTACGCGACACACTGTGCGCCGTCGGCAATTTTACGTTCAAAGAAGTACGCAATGGTAAAAAAAAGTCGGACAATTTTTTTTAGTTACAGTTAAAAGTATACATGATATTAGAAAATCATTAAAAACTTTAAAAAATTGTCTCTATGTTTTGTAATTTTGATCTCAAAAACGTGTTCATTATAAATGTATTTTTTCCCTATTATTAATCATACAACGTAAACTTAAAATAAAAAAAAAAAAAATATTTAAAGGTAGGAAATGAAAGATAAAAGTCTAAGCTTTAAGTATAAAGTATTCATATTTCAATTAAACATCCAAGTACAAAGAAAACAGTTACTGAAAACACAACAATTCTAAATTACTCGAAGAAATTAAAGAATTACGTACTCTCTGGCTGACATATTGGATCCGCCATTTTGAATTTTTCAAATCTGTCATCGGATTTATAATCAGCACCTCGAGAAACATCTTAATAGCCAATTTTAAAATATTTAACGGTGTACAGAAACGTTAATTTAATCATAAATGAGGTTGGAAGCACGATTCCCACACAACTAAAGGGGTTAAACCAGCCATTTTACTTTAAATAATTTTTTTAAATTACGGCATAACTAAAAAAAAAAAAAAATCTATAACCTATTTTTTGTAAAGTTTCCCGTTTTTTTCACGTGGTGCTGTTAGTTTTTCGATATCTCTTTTATTTTTAGAGATATTTGTGAAAAACCGAATTTTTCATTTTATTTTCGATTTCGTAGGCTTAGCGTACCCTTTAGAGCAGCAAACTTCTTTTTATCGTATTCTACGTCCAAAAGACTACCTGTATGCCAAAATGCAGCCTGTTAACATTTAACGAGAGCTTTTCGTCAAAATTTGCCTCTGACGACTGGGCTACTAAATATGTGTTTAAATATAAACAAATAAAATTAAATTATTTTGGCCTCGGTACCTATCCGTTGGTCACCAGTCATCATGACATTACTGTTTGCACCGAATACGTATTAATATTTCGTAGCTCTTAGTTCCGGTTGAATTCCTAACTTTCCAAATCTTCACCATTTTCTCATGCCACATTGTTTTCTTTTATACTAAAGAAATGATTAAACGTAATGCACTCGTGTTAATTTTCGCTCAATCTACACTTTAATTAGACTATTCCAAAATTTTTTCAAAATTTTTTGATCATTACCTTTTGAGATAGGGTGGGGTGAAAGAGATTTTTGGCCATTTTTAGTGTTCCGTACGGAACACTTATAAGATCACTTCGGTGTCTGTCTGTCTGTCTGTCTATCTGTCTGTCTGTCTGTCTGTCTGTCTGTCACACCCAATTTTCTCGGAAACTATTTGACATAGAAAGGTGAAATTTGGTAATAATATAGGAATTGATGGCCTCATCAGAGCCATGTAGTTTTGAGAATTAAATTTTGACTTAAGGGGTTAATTTTCGGGGGTGAAGTCGGAAGTGAAAAAAAAATTTTTTTACTACGTCATCGAGTGTGATGTCAAATGAAAGCTTGTGAAAACACGAGTAAAAAATATATATATAATATTATACTTGCGCGCACTTTTCTTTGTATATTTTTAAAAATTCGCGAAAAATCGCTGTCCCGGGCCTTATCTCGAAAAGTACTTATCAAAAAATTTCGAAAAAATTCTGGAATATTCTCCACGGGGTGTAGATTGAACGAAAATTATCACAAGTGCATTACCTTTAATAATTTATATGGTATAAAAAAAACAAAAATTTCAAGGTCATCAGAATTTCAGTAAAGATTGGAAACAAACTTTGTTGAAAACTCATTTGGGGGTTTTTGTGATCACTGATCATTTTATACCACCGTAACATAAATTTTGACTTAAGAGGTTCGTTTTGAGGGGTGAAATCGGAAGTGAAAAAAAATTTTTTTTAATAGGTCAGCGAGTGTGGTGTCAAATGAAAGCTTGTGAAAACACGAGTAAAAAATATATATATAATGTAATACTTGCGCACACTTTTCTTCGTATTACTTTTAAAAAATCGCTGTCCCCTACTTTATCTCGAAAAATACTGATCAAAAAATTTTGAAAAAATTCTGGAATATTCTCCACGGGGTATAGATTGAACGAAAATTATCACCTTTAATAATTTATTTGGTATATAAAAAAAGCAAAATTTCAAGGTCACCAGTTTTCAGTAAAGATTAGAGAGAAACTTTGTTGAAAACTCATTTGGGGTGTGTTTTGTGAAGTCACTGATCATTTTATACCACCCTAACAAAAATTTTTATTTTAAAAACAATCAACGTACGGAACACTAATTGTGCAAGTTCAACTTGCGCTTGACCGGTTTTTTTAAAATAATACGAAGAAAAGTGTGAGCAAGTATTATATCCTATATATTTTTGAACTCGTGTTTTTACATTTTTTAATTGACACCTCACTCAATGATCTAAAAAATAATTTTTTTTCACTCTCGATTTCACCACCCAAAACTATCTCCTTAAGTCAAAATTTAACTTTGAAAACTACACAGCTGTGATTGGACCATCGGTTCCGATATTTGTGCTAAATTTCAACTTTCTATATCAAATAGTTTCGGAGAAAATCGGGTGTGACAGAGGGACAGACAGATGAACACCGAAGTTTTCGGTACGGAACACTAAAAAGACAGGTTGAGGAGGAAGTGAGGGAATCATCAGACTTGTTAAAAATGTATTGGTGTCAAATCGACTAATGATGCTCTGTGCTTGCTAAAGGAACTGTAGTGTCTGAAACTAGAGTTTCCAAGATTATGCACAAACATTTAGAGATGAAAAAAAGTTTTTGCACGCTGGGTCCTCAAGCTTCTTACACTAGAACAGAAACTGGGGAGATGTCTTAAGTCGCGTTCACATTAGGTGAACGCATGCATTCGGTCGGTGTATACGTCCAATCGAAGGCGAACGAACGCTTCCATGCGTTCGTTTGCCTTCCCTCGGGAGGCGGTAGATCAAAGAAAAGTGCGGACCGCACGTGCTCGCTCGGCTTGGTTGTAGTGTGTACAGTCCCTGGCCAAATTATTAGACGCACTGCAAGATTTCATGTAAAATATTAATTACCGAGTGATATTGTACCGTTTTATTATTTTAAATTGATTTGTTTTTTATTTTTATATTATCCAATCAATTACCTATTTATTTGACATAAATAAAACAGCATTAATTTAGAAAAGCATAAGTTTATTAAGTTTTAAAGAAAAGTGAAATTAATGTTAGTAAAAGTCAATATTTAGTTGAGCCACCTTTAGCCGCTATCAAAGCTTTAATTCTGCGCGGCATGCTATCAATGCAAGATTGTACTGTCTTCTGCATTTGAGGATGATGATTCCACACATGAATAATCTTTTCTAGGAGCTGGGTTTTGTTGGTAATCACATCTTTAGCCATTTCTCTTTTCATCAGCTCCCACACATTTTCAATGGGGTTCTTATCCGGCCAATCCAACAGAGGGATATTTTTTTCTGCCAAAAAAGCTTTAACAGACCGAGCAGTGTGGCAGGGAGCTCCATCTTGCATGAAAGTGAATGGTTCCCCATTTGGAAACCATTCTCTGAGCTGCGGAATCAACCGATTTTGTAATACTTCTTTGTACTGATCTTGCCTCATTATTCCTTTGACGACGTACAGACGTCCAGTGCCCTTGCCGCTGATGACTGACCAAATCATCACTTTGGTGGGATGTTTAACCGTCGGGACGACACAATCAGGATGAAACTTTTCGCCATGACGACGACGCACATACTGAGCTTTATTCTGCAAAATTTCGAATGTGCTTTCGTCACTGAAGCAGACCTGTCAAAAATAGGAAAAATACATAAACTTCCATGTTTATTTGCTTTATTTAACTGAAAATGATAATAATGTATAATTATTGATTAAATTGCTGTATCTTACCGATCTCCAGAAGTCCACATCTTTGTCTTGCCATTGTTTGGCCCACTTCAGGCGCTTTGCTTACATTGCAGCAGTTAACTTGGGCTTCCTGGCGGGGCGACAGGCCTTAAAATCTAATTCTTTCAATTTTCTTCGAACAGTGCGCTCAGAAGCATTTACGCTAGCATCCTGGAGTTGTGATTTTATTACCTTTGTGGTAACAAATCTGTTTTCTACACAAATTTTCTTCAAACATCTCTCTGACCTTGGAATGAAAATTGGTTTTCTACCGCATCTTTTCTTTCTTTTCGGGCTTAATTCCTTCCCTGACTCAATTTTCTTTTTTATGCGTCGTACACTAGCTTCAGAAACCTCCAATCTTCGTGATATTTCTCGGTTTGTAAATGTTTTCGCAATCACAAGGGCCTTCACTTCAGCTTTTTTACGTGGTGAAAGATCGCCTTTTCTACCCATAATGAAAATAGTCCAATTACTTTTTTAAAACACTGCATACAAAATAAACTAATAACTGAGTAGTATAAAACTGTTAAACAAACAATCACAGTCCATAAAGCCACAGAAACACGTCCGTACCTGACTCGATTCCGATCGAGACTGATACAGATTTGTACTTGTTTACGTTCATGTATCACTTTGTCAACACAGTGTTGCCATATTTAAAAATAAATACAAATATGTAGTCTACAACAATTCTTTTAAATAAAAATCAATAATATTGTAGTTTAAATATACCATTATTGCATAAAAACTCTTAAGAAACATAAAATTACTAAAAAAAATACAGTGCGTCTAATAATTTGGCCAGGGACTGTACGTCCAGAAAAACGTTGTTATTGTTTTGCATTTTGCAGTCAAAATGGAGTGGTGTAATTCTGATGCTTTAAAATTAATACAGTTATATAGACAAAGGGGGTGTTTGTGGAATCCTGTTCTTAAGGATTACAAAAATAAAATAAAACTGATGCCTGGGATGAAATAAGTGATGTTATGTAATGTGGACTCAACTGGTAGGTATTTAAATACTTGTCTATTTTTTATCCCTAGTCTATCGCATATTCCCGCGAACATGAACGAATGACTACGAACGCATTCGTTCATAGTAATGTGGATAGCAAGCAATTTTTTTTAACAAACCCTATACACAGGCGGCCGGATCCATTCGGCAGCATGCGTGCGCCTAGTGTGTACGCGGCTTTAGGCGACGAGACTTGAGTGCTCTATTGAGATCTTCCCACAAAGCCGGGAATCCATACAATGGGTTCTTCATCTTCAAAGACTGCCAAAACTCAGTGGTCTTCTGGAAAGTTGATCTCGACCTTTTTTAAGACTGCAAATAAATCGTAAGGAAAATGGGAATGAAGCAACACCGGAAACGTTGGATTAAGCGTGTTAGTGTAGAAAGTAGGTACATGGAAAAACATATTTTTTTAATATTCTGCAAACTTTCCTTCATATCTAGGTAGATTACTTAAAAAACACCTTTGTAATTCGAATGTGTCACGTCTAGTCACGACGAGCTTCTTATAGATGCCGTGCAAGTAGAAGTTGCCAAATGTATTTATATGTTATTTAACCGATAATAGGCAAACATATGTAGGAAAATAGATATTGGAAAAGGTAATAACACGTAGGCTGAAAAGTTTTTGGTCTGCAAATAGATGTCGCCCTTTTCAAAAAATCCATATGATTTTTAGGAAATACCAACCTTCAAACGATACGTGTCAAAATTTCATGACATTTCGACGATTAATTTTCAAGTTACAGTGGTTTTAGTGACGCTACTTTTGATATTTTTAAGATAATGGGAAAAATCGAATTTCGTGTGTTGATTAAACACTGTTTTTTGATGGGAAAAATAGCGTTCAAGCAAAGCAATGGCTTGATAAATGTTACGGGGACTCTGCCCCTGGAAAATCACTCATCATTTACTGGTATGCTGAATTTAAAAGCGTTCGTATAGGTACAAATGATGTTGAATGCTCTGAACGCCCAAATGAGATGGTTACACCGGAAAACATCAAAAAAATCCACAAAATTGTTTTAGATGACCGTAGAGTAAAATTGCGTGAGACAGCTGACACCCTAAAGATATCAAAAGAACGTGTTAGTCATATTTTGCATGAACATTTGGGCATGAGAAAGCTCTGTTTGAAATGGGTACCGCGTTTAGTCACAGTGGACTAAAAACAACAACGTGTTGATGATTCTGAGCTCTGTTTGGACCTGTTTAAGCGCAATAAAAAGGATTTTTTCATGTCATATGTGACAATGGGTGAAACATGGATCCACCACTACACACCGGAATCAAATCGGCAGTCAGCTTAGTGGACAGCAGCCGCTGAAAGCCACTCAAAGCGACAAAAGACACAAGAGTCGGCTGGGAAGGTTTTGGCCTCTGTATTTTGAGATGCGCATGGAATAATTTTCATCGACTATGCTGAGAAGGGAAAAACCATCAATAGCAAATATTATGTAAAGTTATTTTTGCGTTTGAAGGCAGAAATCGCAAAGAAACGGCCCTAAATGAACAAGAAAAAAATGCTCTTTCATCAAGACAATGTTCCGTGTCACAAGGCAATAGTTACGATGGCAAAATTGAATAAATTGAAGTACGAATTGTTTCCTCATCCACAGTATTTCTCCAGATTTGGCCCCCAACGACTATTATCTATTCGCAGACCTCAAAAATACTGAAGAAAAAAGTCGAATTTTGCAAAAAAATGTGTTTTAAGTAGCTAGACCAAAAACTTTTCATTTATTCATTAACTACGAATATTTTATTCTTTGATGGTTCTTGTTTGACCTAGAAATTTGAAATTTGGAGAGTTTAGTTATTTTTTTTATTTACGTAATATTTTTAAAAGTTCTACAACTAAGAAGGTATAGAGGAAGTAAAGTTTCTTAGAATAAGTAGTTACTTTCATTTTACAAAGGGATGAAGAAGATGTAAGTATAAGCCTTTCATCTCTTTTCTTTCGTCAATCGATTGTAGTTGAAAAACAACGTACATAGTGTTTGGACACCAGACGAAATAAAGAGCTTTTTTCTTCAAAAATAATTTAGGAATTTTTTCTAATTTAGATTGTCATTACATTGCTAAAAATCGTTTTTAATTTTTTTTTGTATTTAGTATATTATTATAATATTCATTACTGTTTTGAAAATGGTGTCGGTGTCGAAACTTCAAGATTATTCATTTCTTTAAAAATTGCTTTTTTGTCTTTTTTTTTGTTGCGTGCGAATATCACTTAAAAAATCTTCGTTTATGAAAACATAAATTCTCCATAAAGATATAAATTTTCTCAAGATAGAATTTCTTCCAGGTCTCTGTTACGATGAACGACCTCGTACTGTCTCCAGATATTTGTAGGACTAGTCGATGTTCGAGCTTTCAAAGCGAAAAATGAGACAAGCGTACTGTCATCTGCAAAGCTGTTGATTGGATTCCTAGTCTTTTGCAGCAGATCGTTAATGTAAATGAGAAAGAGAACAGGAGACAGTATGGAGCCCTGGGGCACACCGGCGTTAATAGTGAAGGTTATAGAAAGAAACCCGTCGATTGCCACTCGTGAAGAACCCTCTTTAAGGAAACTTGAGAGCCATAAACGGAACTTTTCAGTCACACCAGAAGAGCGTAGCTTAGCCAATAAAGTGTTTAATTGCGTTGTTTCAAACACGTGTTACAAGTTAGAAGATCTCCTGTTGTTCTATGTTTACGAAAGCTTTATTGATGGTCGCTAATAATATTGAATCTTTCAAAATATTTTAAAGATGCTGATTGATAGCCTTTTCCATGACTTTCGATCTTATTGAAAGCAGTACGACTGGTCGGTAGTTGTTTGGCAAGGTCTTATTGCCTTTTTTGGGTATCGACTGTAGCGCATTTCCTGCAGGAAGGAAATATTCCCTTCCTGTAGGATAGGCTGGAAAGTCTACAGGTGTTAGTAATCTCGTGCAGTTTTTGAGTACTGTGGTAGGTATTTCGTCAGCGCAGAAGCTTTTTTGGTGTCTAGCTTCCTTAAAATACGTTATATGATACGCTGTCTGGAGACAATCCTTGACTACACTGTGGGAATAGTAGGTGGTGTGGCAGTAGAACGTGAAGCAAAGTTCAACCAAAAAGTTCGCTTTCTGAACAGGTGCTGTTGCAGTAGAATTATCTGCCCGTGTGAGTGGTGGTATAGTGGATTTCGTGAAGTTTCGACTAACTGCCTTAGCGATTGACCAAAAGGACCTTGATGTGGCAAGCAAGAAGGTTAGATTTTTTAGTAAATTTAGCTCGATTGAATAGTTTTAAGCTCAAGTTATTATTGTTTTACTTTAAAGTGTCCCGGAAATGATAGTTTTTATTGAAGAATAAATATGTTTCATTTTCTTTTGTAGATCAAAGTCGTGCGATTAAGAGTAAAGATAATGAAAATTTTTCTAAACCATCAGAAGAAAGCGTGCAATCACTAACGCCTGGAAGATTGGGATATGAAGCTCGAGACAACAAATTATTACATAGTAAAACGTGGCCATCAAAGCCTGCAACACGTACTGCATTTTTTGGGTCTAACCATGACCACATCATTGAGTTTAGAAAAAAACAACAAATGTCGAGGGTACAGACATCTTTTAAACTCCGTCACAACTAAAGTCATTTTATGCCAAAATCTTTATTTTTTTTTTTATTTTTAAAACTTTTCAAATGTTGTGGTCCAAATTGGACACTTTTAAAGGTAAATCCCTTTATCTAAAGGAGATAGATGAAAACTGATGTCGACGTGGGGCTCAATTTTTATGATAAACTCAATGGTGAAAACCGCATTTCGATATCTACTACTGTTTCAGATATACAGGGTGTTTTTTCAAAAATCTGCATTTTGGAAAAATGTTTGTAATTCTGATATTTCCCTGGGTGTTCAAAATCCGGTGACCTTCCCGGCCAACGGTTAACGGATCTTGGTTGGCTATCCAGTTATTCTCGAAATTACAAGAGGAGTGAGAGCGTTATAAGGGGGTGCCCCGTCATGGGGTGTTAAATGTGACCTTGTCGGCCAAAAAATTCATATTTTCGAAATTAGCCGATAAAAAATTACTGATTCTAAGGGGAGTGCCCCCATTTTAATGGCAGTTCAGCAACAAGAGGTTCTGTTTGCTGCCTTAAAATTTCTAAACATCTCTGAGAGGTGAGTGTTCCTTCGTAAATAAATTGACCTATGACCCTGATTCTAAAAATTCTTACCCACACATTAAATCCAAATCTGCCTTGATTTCTTTGCTCCACAACTAAATGAGGATTTTCTTGTGCCCCGTACGTATAAGAATTGTAACGGTTAAAAATACTGGCATTGCTTACATAAGCTTCGTCTGTCCAAATGCAATTTAATGAAAAATTCGGAACATGGTTACATTTCTCCGGAAACCATTGGCAAAAATCCATACGCCGTTGAAAATCTCCGTCTCTAAGGTGACGAGCTTTTCTTGTCCTATATGGCCTTACGTTAGTTCTTGGTAGTCCAGTGGATTCTTTTAACTGGCGGGTTGAAGTGTTGGGATTATTTCCGATAGTTCCTAAAATTACTATTTCTTCTAACTCCTTAACCCTGTTTGATGCATAATTTTTGGGTCGTTTCTTTTCAAAATTGGCCACTATTAACTAGGTTATGTCGGCAATCGAGCGAATATATCCTTGAAGGGTTGATGCGTCTCTGATACCGTTTGTGGTACAAATTACTTACCGTTTCCGAATTTTATTTTGTATGAAAACACAGTATCATATCCCATTTTTCGTAATTTTCAAACTTCATTGCGATTTATTTGACAATTCAATAACTGATCCTGAAGTAAAATTTGACAAGTACGAGTAAACAATTGAATTAAACCATATGGTCGCTCCGTCCAAAGCCTACTTCACAAAATGTGCGTTTAAAACTCGCGTAAAAACTGAAAACCTTTATATTTTGAAGTAGATTTAAGCAAAATATAAAGTGTGCTATATTTTTAGAATGGTAATTTAAAGCTCTATTCGGATAAGAAAAAATATACAGGGTATCCCATTTAAAAAATATATTTTTGCGTCAAATAACTATTAAAATATTAGTTGTAAAAAAAATGTAAATTACACTGTTGACATCCACGTGAACAAAGTGCTTTGAGAATGTTTTTACAGAAATCAAAAATTTTCAAGAGGAAAAGAATTACAAACATTTTTCCAAAATGCAGATTTTTGAAAAACACCCTGTATATCTGAAGCGGTACTAGATATCGATATCCGGTTTCCACCATTGAATTTATCACAAAAATTGGGCCTCAGACACCACATCAGTTTTCGTCTATCTCCTTTAGATAAAGGGGTTTACCTTAAAAAGTGTCCAATTTGGACCACCCTGTACAGTATATGGGGCTTTTCGAGACTGTAAGTAAACGAAGCATGCTTCTCATAAAAAAAAACAGCCAAATGCAAGTCCCACTTGCGCATATTAGCTCTGTACGTTGATTGCTTTTAAAATAAAAAAAAATGTTACGGAAGTATAAAATGATCGATCACTTCACAAAACACACCCCAAATGAGTTTTCAACAAAGTTTTTTTCCGATTTTTACTGAAAACTGATAACTAAGGACACCCAAATATGCAAAGCGCATATATTGCGTATTTTGCATATTATATGCATTTTTCTAAATATTGGCATAAATGCTTTAAAAATAGCATATATGTGCATATTTGAAGGAATTTATAATAATGTAGGTCTTTGGCAGGCCTTTTCATTCATTTTTCGGAACAGTGGTCAATGTTTAGGCCGCCGCCGCCGCGCCGGTGGTTTTTCCCAAATAAATTTTATTATTTTATGGTCAGTAAAAACCAGTCAGTAAACCCCAGACGGCCATCAGAGCATACTTGTATTATTAATTGATTAGATTTCTTTTTGGTTGTGCTTTTAAAGTGGTTACGTCGATTTGTGCTTTTTATCTTGTGAGTCGTATTTTACTACAGTGAAATGCCCAACAATGCCAGTAGTGTGTCAGTGTGGATTAAACCATACAAAGAACTAAGAATAGATATGGGAAAAATCTACTGTTCTGCATGTGTTAAAATTGTAAGTATAATTTTTGAATACCTATTGAATATACAGGGTATTTCACTTTCGTTTAATTTAAACATAACGAAATTTTTGTCAGGATTTTGCCGTTGATGCTATTTTCAATGTTATTTAAGTTATTTTTGTTCCATTTAACGAAATCACGAAATAGAAATACATACGTAAACGTATGTATTTCTAGGTAATCTAATAAAAAAGGTACAAAGCAGAATTTTAATTTTTGCGTGCCCTAAGCAGCTAGTTTTCTATTTAACGAAATTTCTATTTAACGAATTTTTTCCTTGGGATTTTAATTAAATTTTCTTTTTTTATTGCAGATACCATGCGATAAAAAATTTCAAATAGAGCAACACGTGAAAACTGCTTGCCATATTGCCAAATTGTGTAAGACGAAACCTGGAAATAAGCCACAACACACATTAATGCAATGTTTCCAACCAACGTACAAAAATAAAGAGCTAAATGAACAAGACATCTTTAACCGAGATCTGTGCCGTGCAATGATGACATCAAACATTCCGTTATCGCAGCTACGTAATCAAAACTTTACTTCCTTTCTCTAGAAGTATTGCAAATTTAATATCCCAGGTGAAACAACATTACGGAGAAACGATGTAAGCTCCTTGTATTCACAGGTAATTGAGGAAATTAAAGGTAAAATTCGCAACGAACATTTTTACATATGTATTGATGAAACCACCGGTATATTGCGCATTTATTGATTGGAGTCGTTAGCGACGATATTTTGCCAAAATCTTATCTGATTGCTTCCAAACAGTTAGAAAAAAGAAATGCACTGACAGTGGCCAGATTTGTTCAAGAGGAACTATCGAAGTTTTTTCTTCCTATGCCTGTTCCAGGAGATAATCTTTTGCTTATTTTGTCAGATGCAGCACCGTACATGATAAAGGCCGGGCAAAATTTGAAAATTTTTTTTCCAAACTTAATACATGTAACATGTCTCACTCATGCTTTAAATAGGGTTGCTGAGGAAATTAGGAATCATTTTCCGCTTGTGAATTTAAAATGGGTTTTTTATTGCTACATTTGTATAGTACTCGTATCATGTAATGTGAAAGAATAAATTTACATTGTTCAAGTCTATTTCGATTTTTTTTACTGCATATTCACAACATGTATGTGCATATTTTGAGAAAATTATTTGCATATTTATGCGCATATTTTAAAGTTTTTCACTTGCATTTTTGGGTTTCCTTACTGATAACATTGAAATTTTTGTTTTTTTTAGATACAACAAAAAACTGGTTATTTAAACACAAAATTTCCACAATATTTTTATTTTTCAGTACAATGCGTTTCGCTAACAATGTAGTTTTGACAATTATGAATAATATAGAGATTTATTCTTCCTCTTCTTCAAGTGCCTGTCCTCTCTGAATATTGGCTATCACATTGGTTATCGCCGATCTGAACAACTCCACCGACGACGTTCCAGTCCATGTTCGCAGGTTCCTGAGCCAGGATATTCTTCGGCGTCCTGCTGATCTTCGACCCTCTATTTTCCCTTGCAAGATAAGCTGGAAAAGGGTAGTACTTGTCATTTCGCATGATGTGTCCAAAGTACTCCAATTTTTGAGTTTAACGCATGTCAAGAATTGCAGTTCACCTCCGAAGCGTTGCATTACCGTCTTGTTTGTCACTCGGTGAATCCACGAAATCCTCAGCTTATGGCGGTAGCACCACATCTCAAAAGCATTTATGCGCTTGCATGATGCGTCAGTAAGGGTCCACGATTCAACCCCATACAGGAGTGTCGAAAGAACAAAGCGTTGTAGTAAAGTCCGTCCTTACATATAGTGAAGTGACTAACTGATTCCTATTAGTGCAAGCTGTAAAATTCAAATATGATTGAACAGGTCCGTACTTTGCTTAGAATTTAATTATTTTGATTTCTGGAAAGACATTAAACAATGTTCATACTATGTTTTATTAAAATTAATTACATTATTCACTTAAAATAATATCACTATCGTTGTCATTATCATTGGTTCTAATTATTAGTTTTTCTATATCATTTGCAGAATGGATATATGAATTTTCAACTTTTTCAACATGTATGACAGAGTTCACCCAACTCTGTAGGGGTATATTAAAAACTTCGATTTCCATAAGTTTCAGTACACTGGAATTAACAGTGGGGCAAATATTATTACCACGAATGGCAGATTTCAATTGATGCCAAACATGCTCTATAGCAGGGGTTGGCAACCTTTTCTAAGGGGTGCCAGTTTTCATCCATACAACATTTTGCGTGCCGACATAGGTACTTACTACAGCTAAAATTAACAAAAATTAACTTAAATTAACTTAAAATATTGCTTTTAGAAGGTTTAATTACAAAAAAAAATTTTAACATTTAACAAATAATTTTATTATACTAGTCCTAGGACCTAGTGTGAACCCTGTGCTTGAAGTTCTTTAGAGAGTTTTCTTATATCCGGTTCATGTCTGGTTATTTTCAGTGTCACACATGCTTCCGAGTTGTCTGTTGTCAGCCTGCTTCGGTACGGGTTTAAAATCACTCTCATATGGGCAAAAAGTTGTTCACAGATATAGGACGATCCGAAAGCTGTAAGCATGGCAAACGCTACTTTCTTGAGACAAATAAATTTCTCTGGTAAACTCATCCAACAACTGAGTATCTCGTTTGAATGGTTCTGGCAGTCACCTTCTAATACCCTTCTTAATTCTACAAATTTCGTGTTCCATAACTCCATCCATGAGAAAAGAGATATGTCAAAGCAACTGCTGGAAAAATCCATTAAATCTGGTTTGATTAAAAAAGCGAACATAGGACCATGTTTATCAAAATTCTGACTCCTCTCGATAAACTCCTCTTTTAAATTAGTCATATATTTAAGAATTTCGTCTGTTAGTGCACCATCGTCGACACTGGATACATAAGTTTTTAAATTTGGAAAATATTTATATGTGTTTGTAGTAATATCGCTGATAAATAAATCTATTTTTAATTTGAATGATTTCCAGGATTCGTATAAATCCAAAACTGTTTTGCCTGAACCTTGTAACTTTAAGTTGAGTTCACTGAGATGGTTTGTAATATCAGTAAGAAACATTAACATACAGATCCAGTTCTTATCTTCTAGTTCAGGATAAGCATCCACTTGAACTTTTTTTCAACAAGAACAATTTAATTTCGTCCAGACATTGCACAAATCTAGAGAGCACTTTACCACGGCTGAGCCAGTGCACATTATTGTGCAATGGTATATCTGAATATACACTTTCTAATTTCTGCAGAAACGCCTTAAATTGTCTATGGATCAGTGAAGAAGGACCGACAATGTAGTTGACTATTTTAACTACCCTATCCATTACAGATTTTAAACTTCCAGCGGAGATTTTAGCGCACAAACTCTCTTGGTGAATTATGCAATGAAAATTCAAAACTGATCGACCCATGCATTCAATAAGAAGGAAAACAAATCCTTTATGTCTCCCAATCATAGCAGGAGCGCTATCTGTCGTTACGCAAAAAATTTTATTTAAATCAATGTTCCGCTTTTCAAAATGTTTAACAAATTCTGAAAATATATCCTCTCCTCTTGTAGTTCCCTGCAATGGGAGCAGACAAATCAGCTCTTCATACACACTGCCATCATCAAAGTATGGTGCAACGATTGCCAGATGGGCAATGTCATTAATATCGACACTTTCATCCAATGCTACACTAAATACAAAACTTCGTTTGATAGCGTCTCTCTGCTGTTTTTGGACATTTTGTGTCATTTCGGTAATTCATCTCTCGATGGTCCTCGCTAATGTCGGTATATCCCTAATCCTGGCCAATATTGTATCCTTATTGGGCAAGTCGTCAAATAAAATCTCGCCAGCACTCAAAAACGTTTGCTTCATAAATTCTCCGTCAGTGAATGGCCTACCCTTTTGTGCCAACGATTGTGCAATTTTGAAACTGCATTCAGTTACCTGATTTTTTCCTTGGAAAACTTTGCTAAAGAATGTTGACTGTTTATCGTATTGTTTACTTGCTCTTTGTATTGCCTTCCTTTTATCAGCGTTATCTTTAAATGACGATTCATGTTTTATCTGGAAATGTCGTTGAATACTAGATGTCCGGAAAACTACGCTTTCCCGATATAGGACACAAATAGCCCGATCGTTTTGCTGTACAAAACCGTAATCTGTTGTCCATGAAGTTTGAAATGATCGAACGTCCACCTTCCGTTTCTTCGCGGCCATAACGCAACGTAATTTTAATTTTTAAACTTTTCGACGACTATTGACTGGAACGGATGTTACTTCTATACTAAATGATCCAAACGTGTAGCCGCTTGCTATATATAGAAAAATAATGTTTCCAGAAAATTTCAATAATTACGTTTATTAAATTTCTTAGAACAAAAATTATTATCTACAACGCGCCCATTGCAATCAAAGGGCTGCCTAGAAGTTAAATCTAACAAAAACTAAAGTTCGGCAATATAAAAAGAGTTGCGGCGCGCGTCGGAACGATTGAAGTCAAGTCAAACAAAAACCGCCTTATAGCGGCTCTTTTGATCTGAATTGAGGACGTTTATTTGTGGTTTTGCCTAGGCTTATATTTTGAGGCTTGCCGTCTTTAATACTTGCCGAAATTAAAGCCAAACCAATGCATTCAGTAAAATTATAAATTACAAAATATATATTTTGTAGTTTTTGGTAATAATACCTAGTGACCTATATAATATATCGTTTTTGTTTGTATCGTTAAAGTAATACTGTCTTCGATTATTTACTTAATTTCGAAACATGTCACAGATTACTGAATTAATGTGTAAACTTTGAATAGGTACGCGTGCCATTCAAAATTGCTTGGCGTGCCAGAGATGGCACGCGTGCCATATGTTGCCGTATTATCGTACATGTAGTTTTGAATTGTTGCTTTTGTATCGTTTGAGCAGGGAGCTTTGATTAACTGCCTACTATGATAGCTTGCGTTGTCCATCACAATCACACTATTTTTAGGTGTGTTCGGAATTAGCTTGTTTTTGAACCAATTTTCCAATAATTCGGCAGTTGTGTCCTCATGGTAATCGAGAGAAGAATCTTTTATGTCCTTTGCAGACAGGGAGAGTGCATTCGGAATCCACCCATCTTTAGATCCAGCATACAAAATCGTAAATCTTTTACCTCTCGTTACTTTTGTTTTACAGTTATCACTTGAGTCAAACCAACCCCTTTCCGGAGTATCGTATGTGTCGGACCATGTTTCATCCAAGTAAATAAATGGCTTTTGTTCGTCTCTGTAAAACCTTATGTTTTCTAAATATTCCAGTCGCCATTCTTGAATTCTCTTGGACTCCATTAAAATTTGAAACCCATGTGTTGAATACACTTCCATAATGTTGTCCTACTACATTTAATCACGGTTTCATCTCTTTCAGGCCTTTTCATTAAATTATCCAATGTAGGCACACTTTGTTCCTCATATATCTTGTATGCCGTATTATATCTTGATCTAGCTATCCTTGAGAAAATGCCAGCCTCACTTCTTTTCTTCCTCACTAGAATAAGGTTGTTTACAATTTTCCATACCGTTGATGCTGGAATGTTAGTTAATGTGGCCATTTCTTCTAGCGCTGCTTGCTTGCCAACATTACCACGTTCTATTAGGGTTGAATAAATTTTATTTATAATTTTCTTAGCATCAGTAGATAAGTGTTTTCTACTTTTGCACGGGGTAACCTGTTGAGATACACTTGACTCGTAAATATTTTCTATGACTAAGCTGCTCTATCGCACACGAAATAACAATAATTGCAAAGCTTAAACTAAGTGGCGGCTGTATTTATATTACTAGACAGTAAGTGCTAATATGGATAATGCAAGTCATTTTCAGGTAAATGCCATGTTTTATAACCACCATAAAATCGTATTAAAATTTCATTAATAACACTGGTCAACACAAGTCTTGTTTCCTTTATTTTTTTTCTGTTATTAGGTATTTCTATGGCCCTGACTATGAAAAAAATACTGGGAGATTGCTAACAGCTTTACCTTTTGAAATAACAGTTTTATTATTTTGCCAAAAAAATACAAAAAAAAAATAATACATTATGTTAACAAAATTTCTGTTGAACACTAGCAAATGATCTTTTATAAGATTTCCGTGAATGAACAACTTTAGGTAGATCTCGTTGCAAACTCCAGCAGTAGTCTGCCATCATATGTGAGTCCCACCGCCCCTAATAACGCTCTTCCATTGTCCGAAGATCCTGATGAAATCTTTCACCCTGCTCCTCACTAAAATCACCCAGATTTTGTGGAAATCGGTCCAAATGCGAGTGCAGGAAGTGGATTTTTATGCTCATGTTGCACCCTAGCTCTTGCAAGTTCGATACCATGCACTCAACAAGCTCGACATGGTCGTCAGATTTCCTTTTGCCTAGGAAGCTACTCATAACCAAAACAAATGAATTCCAAGCTTTGGATTCGACTTCAGTCATTGATTTGACAAAATTAGGATCTTTCACGAGTTGCCTAATCTGTGGCCCATCAAAAATACCAGCTTTCAATTTTTCTGAACTTAATCCTGGAAACTTGCGTGAAAGAAAATTAAAACATTCGCCACTTTTGTCAAGCGCCTTTACGAACTGTTTCATTATGCCGAGTTTAATATGAAGTGGTGGAAGTATGACGCGGTCTCGGCTAACTAAAGGCACGTTTATAACATTTTTTGTACCAACTTTTAGCTCTTCCCGCACTGGTCAAAGTTTTTGTGACCAATGGTGTTGTTTGTCACGACTATCCCAGAGACACATGAAACAAGGGAACTTTGTGTACCCCCCTTGTTGACCTAAAAGAAAGTTAACCATTTTCAGATCAACACAAATGACCCATTTGTGGTTTTGATACTTAATTTTTTCCATAACCTTAGAAACATTTACGTATTCTTCTTTTAAAGTCGTCGAATGTGCAATAGGTATAGATTCGTACTTGTTACCGTTATGAAGCAAAACACACTTTAAACTTCTTTTGCTGCGGTCTATGAAAAGACGCCAATCACTAGGTTGGTACTGTTTTAATCCCATCTGCTGCAAAATACCACCAACATCGTTACAAAAAACTAAATCCTTCTCTTGAGAAAAATACGGTAACGGATTTTTTTCTCGGGTACGATAAAATGTAATGTTGGTTTCCGGAGTAAGCAAATTTTTTTCTTTTAAACGAGATTCTAAAATTTCAGAAGCTTCTTTTGGTAAGTTCAGATCTCTTACTAAGTCATTTAGTTCTTTCTGATTAAATGGTTGAGGTTCTGAAAGGCTACATTTGTAGTCTGAATCAGAGTCTTCACTGGATGTATTTCGTTCGGGTTCACAGAGATTTGGATCATCAGAAGATTTGGATGTGCTGGGTTGTACCTCTTGTGATTTTAATTGAGGTCGTTGAGCAGAAGATAAGTTAGGGTATAACCACTTACTTCGATTTCCAGGGTTAATTCCGTTTATTTTCACAACGTAGAAGTAGCAATCGTCATGATGGTTTCGAGGTTCTCGCCAAATCATGGGTGTTACGAACATTATTGCATCTCTTTTTCCACTGGACCATAACCGTAGACATACCACACATTTCTGGCATACAATATGAGGAACCCATGGCTT
The DNA here is from genome assembly GCA_019049505.1 of Pachyrhynchus sulphureomaculatus. NCBI lineage: Eukaryota > Metazoa > Arthropoda > Insecta > Coleoptera > Curculionidae > Pachyrhynchus > Pachyrhynchus sulphureomaculatus. Next base: position 17,812,978 of record CM032449.1, on the reverse strand, counting down.
GTCCTGATTACACAATTTTATTTTAAAGTATTGATGATACGCAGTTTTCACAAAGTCCGATATAGGTTTTCGATATTTTGCAAATATATATTCACCACAAATATAGCAAAAACAATCGGGATTAAGCACACAACATCTTCTTGACGATGCCATATCTAAAACAACAACAAAATATATTTTAGTGTCCAATAAAAAACGAAAATCTAAGTAAAAATAGTAAATAAGGGTAGTTAGCTATAACTCAAAAACAAAAGCTATTAGAGAAAAATTGTTGCCATATTTAAAAAATACGCGTCAATTTGAGATAGAAACAAAAAAAAATCACAGGAAACAAGCAATTTTCTTTTTTTTTTGTTGACCAGTGTAATTATTTAAGATCCACCTTTGTTGTTTACAAGCAGGTAAACCGAACAGATATCATATTTTTAAGTACGGTCCACGATTTACCTGCTTCTGAAGTGCCCAAAGAAAACCATAAAATTTTATTTCATTGTCTATTTATGATTAATGGTTTTTACCCTTTAAAGATTAAGTTTAGTCACTTCACTATACGTATCGACAGACTTTACCCTTATTCTAGTACGTATACTGAGGGACACGTTGCACAGTATATTTCGCATCTTATTAAACGTAGCTCTTGCTTTTTCGTTTCGACAGATTTATTAGTTATACATAAACTAAAGTAGGTACAATGATGAACACATTTTATCATAGGTAATAACACAGAACTATTAAGTAAATACTTCGAAAAAATTATTTGTCTTAATGATAGGTATTTCCAACGGACCAATTATGTGAATAAATTTAAAAGGGGTGACCTATTTGCTTCTATTTGTTCGTTTAATAAAATATTTGTATATTTCATACGGTTTATTTCTAAGGCCTCTTTCAGGTCTAGTTTATAACTAGAGACCGGATTATATGCAACATAAAAATCTTGAAATATGCATGAAAAATGCTTAAAATATGCATGAAAAGGGTCAAAATATGCAATATTAAAAAATAAAAAGTAGTAATTTTTAGTTTTTAGTGTTCCGTACGGAACACTTATAAGATCACTTCGGTATCTGTCTGTCTGTCTGTCTATCACACTCGATTTTCTCAGAAACTATTTGAGATAGAAAGTTGAAATTCGGTAATAATATAGGAATTGATGGCGTTATCAGAGCCATGTAGTTTTGAGAGTTAAATTTTGACTTAAGGGGTTAGTTTTGGGGGGTGAAATCGGAAGTGAAAAAAAAATTTTTTTACTAGGTGGTCGAGTGTGGTGTCAAATGAAAGCTTGTGAAAAGACGAGTAAAAAATGTATATATAATGTAATACTTGCGCGCACTTTTCTTTGCATTATTTTTAAAAAATCGCTGTCCCCCGCTTTATCTCGAAAAGTACTTATCAAAAAATTTTGAAAAAATTCTAGAATATTCTCCACGGGGTGTAGATTGAACGAGAATTATCAGGAGTGCATTACCTTTAATAATTTTTCTGGTATTTAAAAAAAAACAAAAATTTCATTAGATTTCAGTAAAGATTGGAAACAAACTTTGTTGAAAACTCATTTAGGGTGTGTTTTGTGAAGTCACTGATCATTTTATACATCTGTAACACAATTTTTTTGTTTTAAATGCAATCAACGTACGGAACACTAATTGCGCAAGTTCAACTTGCACTTGACCGGTTATTTATTTCAAAATCAGCATAAAATTAACAAGTTATCGACAATGTTTAAATTTAATTAACAATTATTTAACATTTTTAAAATTATTTAACATTTGTATTCTTGTACACGTAAACAATAAGGTATTGTTCCAAATGTTGGGTAGTAAGATTGAGCACTTAAACTATTTTTATAAGTGGAAAAACACCGTTCCACATCCACTGAAGTAACTGGGAAGTATTTGAATTTGGGTGCTATGTTAGCACTTACTGTTTCTGGCAAAAGTTCACCCGTCCCATTAATAAAACTATCAATTTGACACAAAGGTTCAAAGCCTAGGTTATTGCACAAAATGTTTTCACACTTTTCTTTAATTCTACGCGGGAATATATCTGGCAATGTGGAGTTTATTTGACGGATTTTATTCATTAACTGAATTGATTCGGTCAACGCCAAACCGTTTTCCGAGTTTCAAGCTTTTTAATATCCGCAGATATGTGGAAAAAGTGAGTGCTAATCAAAGCTATGTTTTTTTTTAATATCAGAATCGTTAAATGTGTCCTTGGATTGACGAACTGCCATAGTCTCTGCACTATCGAAGTCATTTACTACACCTTTGATGGCCTTGATGTTTATTGTAAAATAGTACTGCTTCAATCCATGTTCCCCATCGAGTTACCAGTGGTTCGGGAGGTAAAGGCACATTTGGCAGTTTTTCTTTATAGGCGTTATTGCGAGCAAGTGCCTTAAGAAACACTTTCTTTGCTGATGAAATCAGTTTATTTACACTTCCAAACGTGAATCGTACTTCTTTGGCGAGTCGATGGACTCCGTGAGCAAAGTACGTCACATGAATTAAATTTGGATAAAATACTTGGAGGACTTTGGCTCCCTTGATCATATAGGGAGCAGCATCTGAGAGAAATATAAACGCTCTTTCATCTGCAGAAGATTCAGGAAATATTTTTTTAATACCCTCATTGATAAATCTGGCGATCGTAGAATGATTTGTCTTGTCAAGTTCTTTGCAGGTCACCAAATAGGAAGAAGAACGCTCTGATCTTAATGCACTCACAATTAAATTCGCAATATAGCGACCACAACTGTCGGTAGTTTCATCAGCTGAAATCCAAATAATGTCATCCTTAAGTTCATTACGTATTTCTTCCAGAACATGTTGGTAAATTGTTGGTATGTAATTTTTACGCAGTGTTGATTCGTCTGGTATTTTTTGATTCAAGCAATATTTTCGCAGAAAATCTTTGAATGTAGGATTTGTAAGTTTGTGGAGAGGAATTAAAGAGAATCCTCAAAAATAAAAATATGGATGATCTAAATATCCGCATCATATGCAATCTATATTGGAACCAGACAGCGAGAGTAAAAGTGGAGAACATCATTACGGAAGAGATAGAAATCCGCCGGGGAGTACGTGAGGGCTGCATACTGTCACCCCGTTTTGTTTAATATCTATAGCGAGAGTGTATATCAAGAAGCTCTGCGGACGAGGGCATAACGGTAAACGGTGAAACGCTGAATAATGTAAGATACGCCGATGACACAGTTCTGCTAGCAGAAAGTTTAGAAGACCTACAACATCTTGTTGAGCGGTTAAATAACAGCTGCAATAAATTTGGTCTAAAGATAAATCTAAAGAAAACAAAATTTATGGTGATGGTAAAATCTCAAAATAACCAGGATCGTCTTCTGGTTAATAACATAAGTGTTGAGAAAGTCAATTGCTACAAATACTTGGAAACATGGCTGAACGAGAACACAGATCAGACAAAGGAGATTAAAACCCGAATAGAGATATCAAGATCAAGCTTTAATAGAATGAGAAAACTCTTTTGCAATCGAGATCTAAGCCTGGTGCTGCAGTTACGAATGTTGCGTTGTTATGTCTTCTCAACGCTTCTTTATAGAGTGGAAGCATGGACTTTGAGGCAGAACAATACTAAAAGTATTGAAGCTTTTGTGATGTGGTGTTATCGGCGCATTCTGAAAGTGTCATGGATTGATAGGGTAACCAATAACGAGATTCTCCAAAGACTAAACAAAGCACCAGAACTAATGAACACTATTAAAAAAAGGAAGCTGAAATATTTGGGACATGTGTTGAGGGGAGAAAGGTATTCACTGTTACGGAATATTATGCAGGGCAAAATTAAAGGGAAGAGAAATGTTGGACGAAGAAGAATATGGTGGTTGCGTAACTTGTGCGACTGGTTTGGCTGCAGCTCAATTGAACTGTTTAGAAGAGCAGCAAATAAAGTGAGAGTAGCTGTGATGATTTCTAATCTCCGATAGGAGTGGCACTCGAAGAAGAAGGAAAGGAATATTACTTGCAAGCAATGCTTCACATAAATCCATGCTAAATTGGTTTTTTTGTTTACCTATAGAAGTGGAATCACTACTACTTGTTGCTGTTATAAGTTGTTGTCGTGGGCCTTTTTTTTGCAATCCTGCGATATGAAGACTTGTCTTGACATGCTGGTCAATTTGAAACTTTTTTGTGCACGAAACATTTTTCTCGCAAACTCGACAATAAAAAACATTTCCGTCGTATGTAAATGTTCTAGGATAATCAGTTACCCACGAAGAGACACTTTTTTTTGCAGGTGGCATGGTACACGTTAAACTTTAACACAACATGTTAAAAATTGCAAAAAGACTACATTGATGCAAGCACGTCAACAATAATGTTAAAACTGATTTCTTGTTTTAAAATAAAAATTCGTCTTCGAGCAAATTGTTTATTTGATCCACGCTCAAACAAATATTCTTAGAAACTAACTACTTATCACTAAATATCCCGACCAAGAAACAAGGGAATAAAATACCGTCGTAATTTTGGGTATTCCCTTGGCACTATAACCTAATCGATGTTTAGACTATTGCTGGTAATGTCCCGGCGACATTAACAATACCCTGAGCAAATCAATTACATAGTAATACCGAGAAATATTGTAAATATAGGGAAAATATGCATCATTACTAGATTTTGGGTAAAATATGCAATAATCGGTGAGAATGGTCTAAATATGCGAAAGCATATGAAAATATGCAAATGCATATAATCCGGTGTCTATTTATAACCTTTAATTTCTTGGTGTAGTATTTTGAAATTCGATCAAAAAAGTGATTTTCATTTAATAGATGATTCGCATATGTTGAGTTATTTTTTCGATTTATAAAACTTCTATAGTGTTCATTAATCCGTGTATTAAAAATTCTACCTGTTTGTCCTATATATATTTTATGACAAGTGCCGCAGGTTAATTCTTAAATACATGATTTATTATTTTTATCGGTTCGTTTTTTATAATCTTTTAAAAAACTTTCTATTAAGTGTTTTGTTTTGAATGCTATGTTGATATTTTGATGATTAAGTATTTTTACTGACAGGTTACCATAAAACGTTAAAGTTTTATAAGGGGTTACATGGGTTTCGAAGGCTAAAAAAAAGCACATAAAAGAACAACATTTAATCATTATTTTCTGAAATTTTCATTTAAAAATTTTGAAAATTCAGCTGTTGGGACCTGATTTTCGGAGACCTCTTGGAAAAAAGTATCATTGCGGTAGGCAAAATAATTCATGATAGCTTTATCTGAAATCGAAAAACCAAATTTTTTTCTGTTAGCAGGTGAGTATAGCTCGTGATTGAACGAAGGATTTAAAAAAAAATCGAAATTTGAATTTTTGGCAGAGTTGTATACAAAAAAGGTACAATTTTCGGTAGAATTTACACCACTTATTGCCTTGTAAAATAAGTTGTATTGACATTACTACTACAGCAGGATCTTTTATGGGGCTGGAATCGACGATTTTATGTAAAAATCTCCGTTTTATTTCTACTTAAAATTTTAATCGCCTTTTTCTCAAAACTCTTTTTTTGAAGTCGGTCGATTTTATTGAAATTTTACACACTTCTTCTAGACAGGATTGACTAGTGATTAGACGAAGGTTTTTTTTTCTTTCATTACAACTTATTTTACAAGGTGTAAATTTTTACCGAAAATTGAACCTTTTTGTATACAACTCTGCCAAAAATTTAAATTTTGATTTTTTTTTAAATCCTTTGTTCAATTACGAGCTATACTCACCTGCTAACAGAAAATATTTGGTTTTTTGATTTCAGATAAAGCTATCATGAATTATCCTGCCTACCGCAAGGATACTTTTTTCCAAGAAGTCTCCGAAAATCATGTCCTAACAGCTGAATTTGCAAAATTTTTAAATGAAAACTTCAGAAAATATTGTTTAAATGTTTTATATGCTACAAAGTTTGAATAAAATAAATCTTTTATTATATTAAAAATAAATTAGAGGAAATATGTTTTTTTAGCTTTCGAAACCCATGTAACCCCATAAGGCAACTTTTCTTTTTTTATCGGGAAAATTTCTGAAATAGCTTGATTTTGCAGTTTCTATTTACCATGTTATCTATGAGCATCAGTGAATATCCATTATTGACGGCTATTTGTTTGATAATAGTTAGTTGCTTATTAAAATCAGTTTCTGATAAAGGAACTGTAGTCAACCTTTGAGGGAAACTATGGTGAGCTGCTAACTTATGTTGTTGGGGGTGTGTTGATGTATTATAAATTGTTGTGTCTGTGTGAGATGGTTTATGGTATATGAAGAAAGTATGTTTGTTGGATATCCTGGTAATCGTTAAGTTTAAGAAATTGAGTGATTCTAGAGGCTCTTCTTCTATGGTAAATTTAATATTGTTATGTAGAGAGTTTATGTAATCCAAAAAGGCTTTTAACTGTCTTTGGGCCCCGGTGAAACATGCAATAACACCATCTATATATCTGTACTAGTAAATGAGTTGTTTACTTAGTGTATCTTGAATTTTTAGCTCTAATGAATTCATAAAAATTTCAGCTAAGAGGGGACAGACAATCCATTATTAGCCCTTTCTTGCTAATATAGAATTTATTATTAAATGAAAAGTACTTTATGTTTTAAACATATTTTTAATTCTTCAATTGAACAAACAAATAGCCGTCAATAATGGATATTCACCGATGCTCATAGATAACATGGTAAACAAAAAACTCCAAAATCAAGCTATTTCATAAATTTTCCCAATAACAAAAGAAGAGTTGCCTTATAAAACTTTAAGATTTTATGGTAACCCATCAGTAAAAATAAGAAAAATATTTAATCATTGCGGCACTTGTCCTAAAATATACACAGGACAAACAGGTAGAACTTTTAATACACGGATTAATGAATACTACAGAAGTTTTATAAATCGAAAAAATAACTCAACATATGCGAATCATCTATTATCTGAAAATACCTCTTTTGATCCAAATTTCAAAATACTACACCAAGAAAATTAAGGTTATAAACTAGACCTGAAGGAGGCCTTAGAAATAAATATACAAATATTTTATTAAACAAACAAATACAAACAAATAGGTTACCCCTTTTAAATTTATTCACATAATTAGTCCGTTGGAAATACCTGTCACTAAGACAAATACATTTTTCAAAGTATCTTAATAATTCTTTCATAAAATTTGTTCACCATCTTGTACCTACTTAGTTTATATATACCTAATAATTCTGTATATTATTCATACTTGACAAAGCTACAGCGAAACGCGTTGTACTGAAAAATAAAAATATTGTGTTTAAATAACCAATTTCTTGTGGTATTTAATATGAGTTTCCATTAAGTAAGAGCCACAACAGTTCAAAGTTTTTTTTTATACCAGGTGTACAAGTATGAAATGCGGATTTCAGACAACAGTGCAGTTTTTTTTTTTGCTATAAAGATTTGACACTGCGCCATTTTGTTGTGTCATCAACAAGTGTCAGACGCGCACGAGTGATAAATTGGAAAAGCGTGTGCATAGTGTTGTGTTGTTGTGTTCAATATGTCGAAATTTATACCGAACAAAGAGCATTCGCGGGCAGCATTAATTTTTTGTTTTCATTTGAAGAAAACTGCTGTTGATTCATACCGATTACTTCGAGAAGCTTATGGCGAACATGCTCCATCGCAAGATACGTGTGAACAATAGTTTCGGCGTTTCAAAAGTGGTGACTTCTATGTTGCAGATAAGGAACGTGGAAAACCACCAAAAAAATACGAAGATGTGGAATTGCAAGCATTGTTGGACGAAGATGATTCGCAAACACAAAAACAACTCGCTGAGCAATTGGGCGTTAGTCAACAAGCAGTTTCCAATCGGCTACGAGAGATGGGAAAGATTCAGAAGACCGGTAGATGGGTACCACATGAGTTGAACGACAGGCAAATGGAAAAGCGCAAAAACACGTTTGACATTTTGCTCGCTCGGTACAAAAGGAAGTCGTTTTTGCATCGTATAGTTACAGGGGATGAAAAGTGGATTTATTTTGAGAATCCCAAGCGCAAAAAATTATGGGTAGACCCAGGCGCTCTGTGTTTCGTGGGAACAGAGGGGCGTGGTCTATTATGAGCTGTTAAACCTTGGGGAAACGGTTAATAGTAAACGTTACCAACAACAATTGACCGATTTGAACCGTTCGCTGCTTGAAAAAAGGCCAGAATACCGAAAGAGGTAACATAAAGTCATTTTTCTTCATGACAATGCTCCATCACATACGGCAAAACCAGTTCGCGAAACGTTTGAAGCACTCAGCTGGGAAGTTCTACCCCATGCGGCTCATTCTTCCGAATTTAACATGTTTTTTTAGAAAAACCCGCATTTCATACTTGTACACCTGGTATATCAGATAAATTATTAAAATAATGCATTCGTGATCAGTACTTTTTGAGATAAGAAGGGTGACAGCGATTTTTCGCAATTTTTTCAAAATAACACAAAGAAAAGTGTGCACAAATATTACATTATATATATTTTTAAACTCGTGTTTTTACAAGCTTTCATTTGACACCCCACTCGATGACCTGTTAATTTTTTTTTCATTTCCGATTTCACCCCCCAAAACCAACCCCTTAAGTCAAAATTTAGCTTTCAAAACTACATGGCTCTGATGAGGCCATCATTTTCTATATTAATGCCAAAGTGCAACTTTCTATATCAAATAGTTTCGGAGAAAATCGGGTCTGACAGATGGACAGACACCGAAGTGATCTTGTAAGTGTTCCGTACTGAACACTAAAAACAATATCTGATCAGATTTATGAGCCGAAACGTTTGTGATCGTAGAATTAAAGTACATCCCTAAAACGTCATCTGATTTTCGCTAATCAGCCAAACTATACGAGGGTCGTTCCAAAAGTTTTCGATCTAACAAAGAAAACGCAAGATTAAAGAGATATTTTTCTACATTCGGCTTGAAAATTAATACAATAACTTTTTAATACCCTCATTATAATCAGATTTATCCACTTCTGCAAAATAAGCGTTTGTTTCAGCTCTAACTTCACTATTCAACAAAAAGTAATCACTGGGAGTCGAGTCTGATGAATACGGTCGATGTGGAAACACTTCGAAGCGGAGTTTTGCCGCAACAATCCGAGACATGTGTGAAGGCGCATTATCATGTTAAAAAGGGACTTTCTTTTTTGCAAGATGTGGCCATATAGTCTGAAAGACACCGTTCACCAGGAGACAAACATAATACTCCGCGATAATGATTCGTTCTTTCTCCAAGTAGTCTGTAAGCACAACACCAGGAGAGAAACATAATACTCCGCGATAATGATTCGTTCTTTCTCCAAGTAGTCTGTAAGCACAACACCATAAAAATCCCAAAAAAAAATAGCCATGACTTTTCCTGCAAACGGAAATGGTTTTGCTTTCTTGGGCGGCCATTCACCAGCTCCCACCCACGGTTTCGACGCGACGGCTCCTTCATATCTGGCGTGTAATGATTAATCCACATTTCATCTACTGTTATGAAATGTCGAAAAATTAACTGGAATTATGTTTCAAGGAGTCTAAACACTCTTGGAAAATGTTCATTTAGATGCGTTTTTGGTCAATTATTAATAAACGCGGTACCCATCGAACGTAAAGCTTTTGCATACCCAAAACATCGTACAAACTGTGATGAACACGCCCTATTGAGATGTTTACAAGGGAACAGAGAATTACAGTGCCACAAACACCAGATATAACGATAAATGAAGAAACATATATAACGGAAGAAGACAAAATAGAAGCACTGAAAATATTAAAAATCTCCCAGCGAAGATCAAATAGCGCTAATGAACTGCTAAAATATGGGGGACACTCTCTGGTTAAGCAACTTATACAGAGGATTATAAGATCGAATCGAATCCCAGATCAATGGAGAACAGCGACAGTTATACTAATGCACAAGAAGGGAGAAAAAGAAGATCCAAATACCTATAAAAGCATAAATCTACTAAACTGTATACTGAAATTAACAACAAAGATTATTACAATAAAAATAAAGGCGAGAATACATTTGGAAGAACAGCAAGGATTCAGAAGTCGGCGCTCATGAACCGAGGCCGTTTATTTTGAGACAGGTAAAAGAAAAATCCATAGAATATATTTCAGCATTCTTGGGCTTGATAGATTTTAAAAAAGCTTTCGACAGTGTGCAAACAGAAGACGTTATTCATCTATAATATATATAAAATGCAACGTCTCTCTGTCTGTCTGTCTGTCCGTTAGTGCACCTATCACTGGAGAACCACTTATCCGATTTACGTACTTTTTTTTTTAAAACATACATAAACATACAGACGTTCTCTGGCCAGGTTATAGGCTATATTTTATTACGATAGGTAGCATAAGGAATGAGCAGTGACGTAAAATAGTGAATGATGTCGGAAATAAGTTTGCCGCTAGCGCGTGTCCTTGCAATACACAGCCTAAACCATTAAATATGGAACAATATTATATAACAAAGAATATCTGTAATCTATAATCTATAATATATATAAAATGCAATGTCTCTCTGTCTGTCTGTCTGTCCATTAGTGCGTTTATCACGCGGGAACCACTTATCCGATTTACCTGTCTTTTTTTAAATTCATACATATATTCTTTGGCCAGGTTATATAAAAATAATAATAATCTATATCTATAATATATATAAAATGAAACGTTTGTCTGTCTGTCTGTCCGTTAATAAGCTTATCCCTCGAGAATCACTTATCCGATTTACGTGATTTTTTAAATTCATACATATGTTCTCTGACCAGGTTATAGGTATATATTTTATTACATCTATAATATATATAAAATGCAACGTATCTCTGTCTGTCTGTCTGTCCGTGCGCTTATCACTGGAGAACCACTTATCCGATTTTTGTACTTTTTTTTTTAAAACATACATATGTTCTCCGGCCAGGTTATAGGCTATATTTTATTACGATAGGTAGCATAAGGAATGAGCAGTGACAATAATAGTAAATGAAGTCGGACAAAGTTTGCCGCTAGCGCGTTCTCTTGCAATACACAGTCCAAACCATTAAATATGGAACAATATTATGTAGCAGAGAATATCTATAATGTATATAAAATGCAATGTCTCTCTGTCCGTCTGTCTGTCTGTATGTCCGTTCGTTAGTGCGCTTATCACTGGAGAACCACTTATCCGATTTACGTGCTTTTTTTTTTAAACATACGTATGTTCTTTGGCCAGGTTATAGGATATATTTTATTACGTTGGGTGACATAAGGAATAAGCAGTGACAATAATAGTGAATCAAGTCGGAGAAAAGTTTGCCGCTAGCGCGTTTTCTTGCAATACACTCCCTAAAGCATTAAATATGGAACAATATCATGTAGCAAAGAATACAATATATATAAAATGCAACGTCTCTCTGTCTGTCTGTCTGTCCGTTAGTGCGCTTATCACTCGAGAACCACTTATCCGATTTACGTGTTTTTATAAATTTTTACATATGTTCTATATAATTCGATATAAACCTAGATAATCGGTGATAAGGTGAGATAATGGGAGATAAGGAGAAATAATGGGAGATAAGCCTCGATAATGGGAGATAAGGTGAGATAATGGGAGATAAGGAGAAATAATGGGAGATAAGGAGAAATAATGGGAGATAAGTCGAGATAAGCCTAGATAATGGGAAATAAGGTGAGATTAAGGGGGATAAGGAGAAATAATGGGAGATAAGGAGAAATAATGGGAGATGAGCAGAGGTAAGCCTAGATAATGGAAATTATGTAGAGATAATGGGAGATAAGGAGAAATATTGGGAGATATTTTATTACGATGGGTAACATAAGGAATAAGCAGTGACGATAGTAGTAGTGAATCAAGTCCACGCGAGCGGAGCCGCGGGCCCGGCTTGTCTATTATATAAAAGGAACATCGCATTAGACCTAATTAAAACTATCGAGACTATATATAAAGATAATAAAGTCCAATCAACTATGAATCGAGAATCAGGCAGGGAGATTCTTTAAGTCTTGTTCTATTTAATATTGTCATGGATGAAATTATAAAGAATGTCAAAAGAAAGAAGGGATGTACAGTATGACAATTTAAGTCCGCATCATAAGGGATTTTTTTAAATAATCACTTTAGCCCAAATCTGATTATGGCATCCATTTGTGCTTCAAATAATATCAGAAATAAAGTATAGTAAGTCATTTTTACGCATGACCTCACCTGTCAAAAATAACATTTTCGTAAAAATTTTTGAAAAAAACGTATAATTTGGCCAAATTTTTAAAAAAGTTATTAGACAAAATGGTTTATTTTGTGATTCTAGATCTGTTTGTCAAATTTCAACGGCCTACTACAATTTTGAATTTTTGGCAGTTTTTTGACATTTCGGCAATTGTTTTTCATCTTGATTTATTGCAACCTTATTTAAATCATTTAATTTGTCAAAAACTAGGCACCTATAATCTATTTAAGGACAAAATGAAGTCGTGTCCATAATTTTTTTATAGAATATTATGATGAATCATATTTGATGCAAAGTTCGATCAACTTTTGTTTTTAAATAGAAACATATTTCCCGCTTACGTAGTTTGATAGTGAACACACTTGAACGTTTGTAAATTAATACAAATCTTATATTTTGATCTTTTTAGTAATGTATTTAAAGTTTCAACAATGTAATGTTTCTTTCTATAAACGCTAAATTAACAAATAGCTATTTCAACCTATTTAATAAATACTTTGTATCAAATACACGCTTATTGCAATATTCTACATTTCGGTGTGTCCACCGTTTCGTTCAATACAACGAATGGTTCTTCTAGAAATTTTTTTGACGGAATTTTTCATAAACTCGGGAGGTATCTCCTGAACACACTGCCTAATTATAGTTTCTAGATGATCGATATCTCTAATTGGTCTAAACTTGTATACTTTTTGTTTGAGATAACCCCATAAATACAAATCCAATGGGGTGATGTCGGGCGATCGAGGTGGCTAACAATTATTCTGATCTCGCCCAATGACCCTGCTATGAAATAGTTCATTTAAAGTGTTTCGTACTTGCAAAGTATTGTGTATTGGTGCACCATCTAATTGATACCATAGCCACAGCCATGTTATCCAGAACTTCTAAAATTTCGTTATTTAAAAATCTAAATTTCGTTGTGAGGTTAAATTATGTCTTAAAAAATATGGCCACATTATTTGGTCATTTACAATGCCACACCAAACGTTAGTTTTAAATGAGTATTGGTCACGTCACTCAATTATGAAGTTTGGATTTTCTTGGGCCCACCATCAACTATTCTGTGAACTTACTACTCAGTTACAAGTAAACGTAGCTTCATCAGTCCATAAAACATTGTACGGAAATTTGGAGTCATCTTCTATTTTTCCTTGGTACCAGAATGAAAATAACAACCGAATATTAAAATCTCTATCCTGTGGAGTGTTTATCAATTTCGGTTTGTATGGTTTAAATTTATTTTTGTGTAAAATTTTACGTACACGTTCCCTGTCGAGCTCCGGTTTAGACTTCAAAATAGTTCTAACACTGGTTTTGCCTTCTTCCACTACACTTAAGCACACATCTAACTCAGTATTTTCGGTATGTTTACATGCAACACGATTTTTTCGGAAAACATTTCCCACAGATCTGGTCGATTTAAATTTTTTTATAATTCGGCTCACAGTAGATTACTGCAAGTTTTTTTTAGGATGACGCTCGTTAAAAACATTTGCAACAGTGCGATGAGGTGTATTTTTCCCACACAATAAAACAATTCCAATTTTTTCTTGAAGAGAAAGCATGTCGTGACACCATATGTCTCTTTCCATTCTAGTTTGTATTGCTAACTAAATATTTGACAGCTTACGACACCATATTGCGATCTCTAGTTCTCAGTTGTTTCCAGGGCCTGCTATTAATAAACGCATAGAAATATCGAGTTTTGCTTAGCGTTTTAATTTCTCTGTTTAGTTTTTTTTTCCTGTAGAAGGTAAGTTTTCAGGAGGAAATCAGCACAACCATAAAGGGTCTTTCTAATTTTGCGAACGTTAATTTTGATAACCACGACTAAAATAGGGCTGGATTTATTTTAAATTAGCAGTTACGTCAACAATGACACCGAAAGCATTTTAATGTAATTTTTCGGTGGTATTATTAACGCGTAACTGCCAAATTAATAACTTGAATATGTGTAATATTTTTACTACGGTTGCTAATTATAATCTAAAATGTATTATTGATCTAAAAAGTGGTTTTAGTTAAAGTATAAAAAAAAAACAAATAGGGTAAAGTAGCAAGTTGTTAATTTGGTGTTTATAGTAAGAAACATTACATTGTTAAAAATTAATGCATTACTAAAAAGATCGAAATGTAAGATTTATGTTAATTTACAAACATTTAAGTGTGTTCACTATCAAAATACGTAAGCGAGAAACATTTCTCTATTTAAAAAGAAAAGCTAATCGAACTTTGCATCAAATATGATTCATGATAATGTGTGAATTTTAATATTCTATAAGAAAATTATGGACTCGACTTCATTTTGTTCTCAAATAGATTATAGATGCCTAGTTTTTGACAAATTAAATGATTTAAATAAGGTTGCAATGAATCAAGATGAAAAACAATTGCCGAAATGTCAAAAAACTGCCAAAAATTCAAAATCGTAGTAGGCCGTTGAAATTTGACAAACAGATCTAGAATCACAAAATAAACCATTTTATCTAATAACTTTTTTTAAAATTTGGCCAAATTATACGTTTTTTTCAAAAATTTTTACAAAAATGTCATTTTTGACAGGTGACGTCATGCGTAAAAATGACTTACTATACTTTACTTTTGATATTCTTTGAAGCTAAAGCTTTTGGGCCAAAGAGATTATTTAAAAAAAATCTCATATGATGCGGACTTAAATTGTCACACTGTAGAATGGGTAACAGGGAATTTAAAATTATATGTTACGCAGATGACAAGATAATAATGGCTGAGACCGAGAACGATCTGCAAAGTCTACTATAAGAATTTTACATAGCAGCAAAACAATATAATAT
This sequence comes from Pachyrhynchus sulphureomaculatus, assembly GCA_019049505.1. Taxonomy (NCBI): domain Eukaryota; kingdom Metazoa; phylum Arthropoda; class Insecta; order Coleoptera; family Curculionidae; genus Pachyrhynchus; species Pachyrhynchus sulphureomaculatus. Next base: position 17,797,896 of record CM032449.1, on the reverse strand, counting down.
GTCAATCTCAACTGAAAAAACCAAGACAATAGTAATAGCAAAAAAGCCGATCAGGTGCAAGGGGTGGTGGAAGATAAACCAATAGAACAGGTGATGGAGATCGATTACCTGGGCATCAAAATATCTAGTTTCAGAAAGATCGAGGAAGAAGTAAAACATCAAGTCAACAAGGCAATTAGGATAGCGGGATGCCTGAGTGATACCATATTTAAAAATTAATTCCTCTCCGTTGAGACCAAAACAAGAATATACAAGAGCGTAATACGACCAGTAATGACTTGACTGACAAAGTTAATGGCAAAATCACTAACAACCTAGGGTACGCAGATAATACCGTTATTATAGCAGATACAGTGGATGAACTTCAGCGTCTTATGAACAATATATTTAGGGAAGGCGATATTTTAGGGATGAAAGTAAACGTTAGTAAAACGAAAGTAATGGTCATTTCAAGAACACCCGGGTTGCAAACAGATATTCGTGTTTACGATCAATTGATAGAACAAGTAAACAAATTTAAATATCTAGGATGTTGGGTAACTAATGATTTGAACCCTGAAGTTGAGGTACGAGTTCGCATTTAAATGGCTAGAGCGGCTCTCAAAATGAGACACCTCCTCACAGACTCAACCCTTTCTTTGGATACTCGGTATCGTTTTGTAAAGGTCTATATATATCCAGTGCTTTTATATGGAGTTGAGGGCTGGACCTTGGGAGTACGATCAATGAATCGTTTAGAGTCTTTCGAATTGTGGGTCATGCGCAGGATATTAAAGATCTCTTGGACAGAGCGTCTTACTAATGAAGATGTACTTCGTCGAATGGGTAGAGAAAGTGAACTATTGTCATTTATTGAAAGACAAAAAACTCGTTACTTGGGACATATTTATAGGGGTCCACGTTACTCACTGCTCTCGTTGTTGATGGAAAGGAAAATTGAAGGGAAAAGAGATATGGAGTGTCGAAAATGTTCCTGGCTGAAAAATATACGAGATTGGACAGGTCTTTATTAAGAATTGCCCAGGATAGGGAGGAATTCGCCGTGATTACAGCCCAACTTCAGTAATGGAGATGGCACTATAAAAAGAAGAATGATTTACACATCTGAAACAAGATCCGATACAAGTATAACACAGAGGATGCTGGAATCAAGTGAAATAAGAATACTTAGGGGATGTGCAAACAAGACAAGAAAAAGGAGTGAAGACATAAGACGCACGTGTAATATGAAAAATTTCAACCAGTGGATAAGAGGAAGAGAAGTAGAATAGGATCAACACATAGGAAGAATGGAAAACAACAGGATAGTACGGATAGCAAGAGACAAGTCACCAAATCGAAGAAGATCAGTGGGACGTCCAAGAAAGAGATGGAGCGACGATCTATAGAGCAAGGAACAAAGAAAACAGGCAATAGTGCTTAGCTATAAGTCGGAAGAAGAAGAAGATTTCGAAAACAAAGAGGACAAATCATTTAATGTGACATTCAATTCTTCTTGAATGTCCCTAGAGATTACACGTTTTAAAACGAAGTATTTTATGTCAGCTCGCACTTCAATCTTATCTAGTTTTTAAGTAATATCAAAACATGTGTACGTACACGATCGCTACAAAAAGACAACTAAAGTCATTTGTCTGAAATTTCGTTGCACGCCGTCTAGTAGATAACACTTAACTTTTGGAACGACCATCGTATTTGCAGTATATTATTACTATGTATTTATTTATTTATTTTATTAGTTATAGAGGGTTTATTGATACTGTACTCATACAACATTTATTACTTCTTCGTTTGAATGAAAGTTGTGTAATTTCAAATGTTTTTTTCAGTTTCGGTAATAGGTAATAGTCCGTGGGACGTAAATCAGGGAAATATGGGAGATGATCAGTCAGTTAAAAGCTATTCGTTTAGTTTTGGCATAACTTTCAGCGATTTATGAGCAAGCGCATTGTCTTGCAAAAACATTATCTCTTTAGATATTTTTCCTTGGCGTTTTTCCACAATTTTGTTGGCAAAGTTCAGTTAAAAATGAAAAATAATCTTCTCTAGTCACTGTGTATGCTGAATTTAAACACGATCATATAGACACAAATGATTCTGAACGCTCTGGACGCCCAAAAGAGGTGTTTACACCGGAAAAGATTTAAAAAATCCACAAAATTGTTTTGGATTACCGTAAAGTGAAATTGCGTGAAATAGCTGATACGTGTCAAAATTTCATGACATTTCTGCGATTAGTTTTCAAGTTACAGTGGCTTTCGTGACGCTACTTTGGATATTTTTAAAATAATGGAAAAAATCGAATTTCGTGTGTTGATTAAACACTGTTTTTTGATGGGAAAAAATAGCGTTCAAGCAAGGCAATGGCTTGATAAGTGTTATGGGGACTCTGCCCCTGGAAAATCACTCATCATTTACTGGTACGCTGAATTTAAACGCGTTCGTACAGATACAAATGATGCTGAACGCTCTGGACGCTCAAATGAGATGGTTACACCGGAAAACATCAAAAATCCATAAAATTATTTTACATGACCATAGAGTAAAATTGCGTGAGATAGCTGACACCCTAAAGATATCAAAAGAACGTGTTGGTCATAGTTAGTATGAACATTTGAACATGAGAAAGCTCTGTCCGAAATGAGTACCGCGTTTGCTGACAGTGGACCATAAACAACAACGTGTTGATAATTGTTAACGCTGTTTGGACGCGCGCAGTAAAAAAGATTTTTTCATGCGATCTGTGACAATGGATGAAACATGGATCCAGCACTACATATCGAAATTAAATCAGCAGTCAGCTGAGTGGACAGCAGCCGGTAAAAGCCGCCGAGAGCGCCCAAAAACACAACTGTCGGCTGAGAACGGAAAAACCATCAATAGCGAATATTATATAAAGTTATTGGTGCGTTCGAAGGCAGAAATCGCAAAGAAACGGCCCCAAAAGAACAAGAAAAAGTGCTCTTTCATCAAAACAATGCACCGTGTCACAAGTCAATGGTTACGATAGCAAAATTGCATGAATTGAAGTTCGAATTGCCTCCTCATCCACCGTATTCTCCAGATTGGGCCCCAGTGACTATTATCTATTCGCAGACCTCAAAAAAATGCTCGCGGGAAAGAGATTTGGCTCCAGTGAAGAAGTTATCGCCGAAACTGAAGTCTATTTTGAAGACAAAGGCAAATCCTTCTACAAGAAGGGTACAGAAATGTTAGAAAAGCTTTGGACTGATTGTATCGCTCTTGAAGGAGACTTTAATGTGTTTTAAGTAGATAGACTAAAAACTTTTCAGCCTACGTGTTATAACATTATCAAAAAAGGGAATTAAACAACTACGGTTAGACATTTTAAATTCGCTGACAACTAGACTGGGACTATGTTTTAAACTTGTGTAGTGACTCTGATTGTAAATGTAATTTATGGCACCGTTTCCACAATGATGACAATTTTGGTATAAAATAATCCACTGAGTTTTAACGTTTTTGACTTTCAAGGGCAATCCAAAAACAGATGAGCAAAATAAAAAAAACAAGTTCGAGAGTTACGATATAATATGGAATAAATGTACTTGCCGTGAATGTTGGTTGGGAGCTTCAAACTCAGAACCACAAATTCGGGGAAAATGTAGCGAAAGAGGTTTGACAGCATCGAACAAGTGTGACAAAAAGAACATGGCGGAACGGTTTAAAGAACGAGTAAAGGACATTCGGAAGTCACCTACAGGTAAAATTTTATATTATCTGTTTATTCTGTGTGTGGGTAAAATACCTAAAAAAGATTTTTAATAGAGCTAAGCTAGACTCAAATAATACTTCAGTTTGTTTTCATGAATAACGCAAAGGATTGTGAGCGGATTCTGAAAGAAAGGCAAATGTTGCGTATTCGTAGTTTGAAATTTCTTTCATTCCTTCGTTTCCAACGCTACTCTTTCGAATTTTTCATACAGAATCCCCATAAACGAGGTGTCTTTGATTTTTTTTTTTTTATTAAAATATTAATCTCTAAATATGAACCGTTACATTCCTGTCACTTTTTTAAGCGACCGTTCAAATTATTGTTCACTATTCGGCACTTTGGACCATCTTCAAACAATTAGATTACTAGTGGAAAAAACAAATGATTATAAGGTCACCTTGTGGATAGCAATGGCAGACTACGAAAGAACATTCGATTCGGTAGAGATATAGGCAGTCCTTAACGCCTTAAGTAACAGCAGAGTCGATGAACGGTATACAACTCTTCTTGAATACATATATAAAAATGCCACATCACAAATAATGCTTCAAGAAAAAACAAATAAAATCAAAATTAAAAGAGGAATTAGACTAGGTGACTCTAGAAGACATGTTCAAATCGCTAAAGTAGGAAAATAAAGGAATACTAATAGACGGTGAACGATTAAATCACTTAAGGTTCGCAGATGAAGTCATTCTGATCGCCAACACAAAAGAAGAATTGCAAGAAATGCTGATGGAGTTGAATAACAAGTTTCAACAAATAGGTCTAAAAATAAACTTAACCCAAACCAAATATTTGAACGAAAGTGAAGATAACAGCCCGGAACCGTTAATAGAAGGTGAAAGAATAGGAAAGGTACAAACATTCATATATTTAGGACAAAAAATCGAAATATCAAAAAATAATTTAAAGGCTAACTTAGATAGAAGAGTTTCGTTAGGTTGGTCTGCGTTCGGCAGATTACAATCTACATTTAAATTGGACATCCCAAATATAATAAAAGCCAGAGTATTCGATCAATATGTACTGCCGATATTAACATATGGGACTGAAACGTGGGCTTTAAATAAAAGTATAATAAATAAACTCCAGGTAACCCAAAGAGCAATGGACAGAAGAATGTTATGAATATTAGACTCCAAGATCCTAACACCGAGATACGAAGAAGATCAAAAGTGATAGATGTAATACAGCAAATATGTATATTAAGGTGATATTGAGCGGGGCATATTGCAAGGCTGAATGATAACAGATAGACACGCCGTATAGTTCAATAGAGGCCTAGAGAACACAAAAGATGCAGAGGTAGACCACAGACAAGATGGACGGACGGCATAAAAAGATTAGCAGATCACGATGCAAAAAGCAAACAAAGCTCATTGGAGACAACTTGGGGAGGCTTACATCCGACTATAGATGGAATAAGCTGATGATGATTTTCATATCTTCAACATTATTTGTTTTTATTTCCAAAATAAATGAGTCAGTATCTGTGTCTAATAATTTTAGCTTGTCTTGATATAAAGGTTTTAAGAACCTATAAAAGAAACCAATAATAGTCTTAGAAATATCTAAAACAGAAAATCCTATATGAACAGGCTTTATTATTAAGGATAATGATTTCTCTTATTTAGGAACTTATAAGAGAGGTTATTTGCAGTTCGTTATTCTTATCGCTACTGTTTTGTTTTTCTACTTAGGTATACAAACCACTAAGAAAATACAGTAAAATTGAAATTATAATCTTTTATTGCAAATAACACTGACAACAGTGATTCAGATTATGTTGAGATTTTGTAATTTTTATCACAATGGCATTATTGGGATCTTACCTGTGGGAGGAGCCTACTATGTTTATTATTAAGATGGCCGAAATATGGGTGCAGATTTAAATATGTAACGTGTGAAGTATAGGGAGTGTGACTGTATTTTTAAAAAATACTAGTAACAGTTGGCAATATTTGCAAATGAGTTGGTACAAATCCTGCCCAAAAGATTTTCACACTCGGTGAAAAACTTTTAAAATCATGACAAAACTATCGCTCCCAACATAACGAAAAGGCAAGCAGCATGTATCTCCACGGCCTAATTGCGAACAGTAGTTTTTGAGATAAATGGACACATTCAACAGTAGAAAGGGGGAAAATTTTATATATGAACTGCTCTTGTAAAGCCGGTGAAGGTAAAAAATGCAAACATATCCTCGCAACTCTTTTGTATTGTTACCGGTAAGATTCTAACCTATAAATGTCTAATATTTACATTTCAATTTTTGTATGAAAATAAATTTTTTAAAATTTTTCAATCGCCTTAGTAAAGATGGAGCATCTGAAACGCAAAGAATATATTTAATTCCAGAATATTTATACAAATTTTAAGTTAAATCAATGACAATGACGGAGGTTAATATTTATTAACTATTCATTATTTTGAATAAATACAAATCAATTGGGAGAGTATTTTATCAAAATAAAATCTAAAAAATATTATCTAATAAGGATTTTTTGTTTGATATACGTACACAAATTAAAAAAAAAAAATCAAATGACTGTTCAATAATAAATAATTTTACTTACCTAGAAGAATGTAATGAAAGACTGATTTTGTCAATTTCCACTTTATTTAGTTTTACTGAAACTGTATGACGCGTTTCGCTATACTATAGCTTCTTCTGATACAAAATGATATTTGAATATTAGTGTTGTTACATTTATACAAATACCCTAAGGTAGATAGGTAATAAAATTAATACTATATGCTAATGAATATTGCTGGGAAATCCATTTTGAATATTAATTGTATAAATTGAGTAAAGGGGAGTTACCATGGGCCAGACAGGTATCTTTTTGTTCGTTTAAGATGATGTCTGAATTTTTAATTCTATTTATTTCTAAATTTTCTAATAGATTTAATTTTACGCCTTTGTTTTGTATGTGTAGAATTTTAAATTTATCGTCAAAAAGATGATTTGATTCTGTTAAATGATTACTGTACGCTGAGTCAGTTTGGTTTTTTAAATAGCTTTCTTTTATGTTCTGAAATCCGAGTTTCGAATGAGCGACCTGTCTGACCTATGTAACTTTTATGATAAGAACCACAATTCAACTGATACACTCCAGATTTTTTTTGAACTATTTTGTCTTCCCTTTGCGTTTTTTAATGACTTTTCCTAACGAGTTGTTTGTTCTAAAAGCTATGTTGATATTATATTTGTTTAAGTGGTTTTTAGTTTTCTCTGACGTGTTACCAAAATAGGTTAAAACATTATATTTTTTCCCCGTGTTTTCTTTCTTGGGGTATACTAAAGAAATAATAGCTTTATTTTTTGTTTAGAATTGAGTCTATGGAGTCAGGAGAATATCCGTTGTTAACAGCAATTTGTTTTATTAGATTTAATTCTTTATTAAAATGATCTACAGATAAGGGGACACTTACAAGTCTATGCAACATACTTGTTGTGTTAGTGTATCCCAAGAAAGAAAACACAGGGAAAAAATATAATGTTTTAACCTATTTTGGTAACACGTCAGAGAAAATTAAAAGCCACTTAAACAAATATAATATCAACATAGCTTTTAGAACAAACAACTCGTTATGAAAATTCATTAAAAACGCAAAGGGAAAACAAAATAGATCAAAAAAATCTGGAGTGTATCACCTGTCTGGCCCATGGTAACTCCCCTTTACTCAATTTATACAATTAATATTCAGAATGGATTTCCCAGCAATATTCATTAGCATATAGTATTAATTTTATTACCTATCTACCTTAGGGTATTTGTATAAATGTAACAACACTAATATTCAAATATCATTTTGTACCAGAAGAAGCTATAGTATAGCGAAACGCGTCATACAGTTTCAGTGAAACTAAATAAAGTGGAAATTTGACAAAATCAGTCTTTCATTACATTCGTTATGAATTTCCATCAAGTAACAGCCACAACAATTCAAAGTACCTAGAAGAATGTAATCTTCTTTTTTAAAATATTCAGAACAAACTTTAGCATCAATTGAGAGTTCTCGTTCAATTCGAAGAACTTTTTTTTTACACTTTCAGTCTGTCAACTTTTTCCACTTGCCCAAATGCATTAGTAATATTTAAAAACGTGTAAATCTACATTCAAACCTTTTGCAGGTGACTTTCACAATTGTAAACTCAGCATAAAAGTCTTTTTTCTTTATTTTTCAAGAAAAGCAAAAATTTCGGTGTTCATTTTTTAAGAAAATTTGTAATATTAATTTACACAGACGCTTATAACGGATTTTAAAAATGCACCTTAAGTTTAATCCCTGAAAGAGCAGCGAGATGTATTGAATAGGTAAGATTGCAATAGTATGTGTAGTGTTAATTTTAAATGAAATTTTATTTATCGCACATTCGTATTACCTTGGAAATATTAACGGAAGCGATAGAAACCTGACAGACATAACATTAATTTAGAAACTTGTGTTCACCCATCAAGTGACTTTAATGTCCACAATATCAACTGGCTTAAATATTCCAATACTACCGACGAACAAGGTCGTGAAGCTGAATCATTCTCAATCAGTTATGGCTTAACTCAGCTTATTGACGAACCAACACGGATCCCTGATCGAGACGGGGAGTTCGCCAGTCTTCTTGATCTGTTTTTAACCACCAATCCGGAGATTTACACGGTTACCGTAAAATCCGCCGTTAGGTTCTTCCGACTATAAACTGCTTTCGACATCGAGTATCCTGCCAATCAGTGACAGAGAGGCGCCTAGGCCGCGCAAGATTTGGCACTACAAATCTGCTAAATGGGAAGATCTTATGGAATACTTTCGAACTTTCCCTTGGATGGACATTTGTTTTCGATCCGATAACCCATCTGACTGCGCCAGGGAGGTCTCCGATGTTATTTTGGCTGGTATGGAAGCTTACATCCCTTTTTCGAAGAAATGCTCCTCTAACGGCAAGCCTTGGTTCGATCGAAAATGCAAAGAAGCTGTTGCTTCTAAACATATTGCCTATCGACAATGGCGTGAAAATCCTAACACCGTAAATCGTAACATCTTTGTTCATGCCCGGAACAGATGCAAGGGAATTATCGACGAAACCAAGGAGGCACACAATCAACGAATTAGAAACAAACTTCTCGCTTGTCCCAACAATTCCAGGTCCTTTTGGGCAGTCGCTAAGGCAGTTAGTCAAAATTTTACCAAATCCACCATACCACCACTCACACGGCTAGATAATTCCATTGCAACCACACCTGTTGAGAGAGCGAACTTGTTGGCTGAACTCTTTGCTTCACATTCTACTGTCGATTTCCAAGGAAAAACACCACCTACTACTCCCATATTGCAGTCAAGGATGCCCGATGTTGTCTTCAGACAGCGCATCATAAAGCGTATTTTAATGAAGCTAGACACCAAGAAGGCTTCTGGCGCTGACGGAATACCTGCCATAGTTCTCAAAAACTGTGCAAGGGAACTAACACCAGTTTTCTGTAGACTTTTTAACCTATCCTACAGAAAGGGAATATTTCCGTCCTGCTGGAAATGTGCCACGGTTCAGCCGATACCTAAAAAAGGTAAGAAGACCTTGCCAAATAACTACCGACCAGTCGCACTGCTTTCAATAATATCGAAAGTCATGGAAAAGGTTATCAATGAGCATCTTCTAAAATATCTTGAACGATTCAATATTATTAGCGATCACCAATATGGTTTTCGTAAACATAGATCAACAGGAGATCTTCTGACTTATGTAACACATGTTTGGAACAACGCAATTGAACATTTTGGAGAATCTCGAGCGGTTGCTCTTGACATATCCAAGGCATTCGACCGTGTTTGGCACGATGGACTGTTGGCTAAGTTACGCTCTTATGGTATGTCTGAAAGGTTTTGTTTGTGGCTCTCATGTTTCCTCAGAGAGCGTTCTTTACGAGTGGCGGTCGACGGATTTCTTTCTAACACCCTCACTATCAACGCCGGTGTGCCCCAGGGCTCCATACTGTCTCCTACTCTCTTTCTCATTTACATTAACGATCTGCTGGAAAAGACCGGGAATCCAGTCTATAGCTTTGCAGATGACAGTACGCTTGTCTCTTCATTCACCTTGAACGCTCGGACATCGGCTGCTCAGGCGAGTATCCGCAGACAGCAGGAGGTCGTTCAACTTAACAAAGACCTGGAAGAAATTCTATCTTGGGGTGACAGTAACCAAGTGGAATTTAACGCTACAAAAACCCAAGTGGCAGTTTTTTCTAAAAAAGTTAACGTTGCTGAACCCGACATAGTTATGTCGGGGCACTCCATTCCCCTAGCATCGTCGCTCAATTTGTTGGGCGTTAGTTTGGGAGCAAATATGTCTTGGCATGAACATGTTGCAGGCATAGCAAGGAGAGCTTCTCAAAAGTTGGGAATATTATTTAGAACCAGAAAGCTTTACACCCCACAGCAACTGTTAATTCTTTACAAAGCCCAAATTCGACCAACTATGGAATACTGCTCCCACGTTTGGGGCTCCGCTCCCAAACATACACTGCATTTGTTGGATTCTGTTCAGAGAAGAGCGGTCCGTCTGATTGGGGACCCGGAATTGACCGGCGGCCTTGATTCGCTGGAACATCGAAGAACGGTTGGCGACTTGAGTCTGTTCTACAAGTATTTTCATGGAAAGTGTTCGAAGGATGTAGCCCGCTTAATTCCTCCCAAAGCGGTGCATGTTAGAAATACACGTCGCGCTGGTGCTTCGCATCCGTATGAGGTTCAGCTTGTTACTCCGCGTACAACGCTTCTCAAGCAATCTTTTATATGGAGAACGTCATCCCTTTGGAATAATTTGCCCAGCGCTGTGTTTCCCACCGAGTACAATTTACAGCGATTCAAGAACAACGTGAATCGCTTTTTCCGCACTCGTGCCGCTCCTGGAGCGCTTTAGGGACTTCCCTGCAGCACGTGTGCTAGACCCATTAAAAAAAAACAAAAAAAAAAAAAAAAAGTACAATAATCGGCGTCCTTAACCATGAAATGAATGAAAAAAATCTCATAAGTTTATAAAAGATGAATACTAACTTAACCTTGCAATTCCTTCACGTTAATACTGCGCATGCTTGAGATAACGATAAAGACAAAGACATGTGAAAAATAAGCGTTGCAAAATCTTTCAATTAACATAAAGTTATTTTATCTGAATATTTTTACATTTTGGCATCGCTACTATTAGCACATGCTGAATACAAAAAAGGGAAAATATTTCAGGAGGTACCCTATAGTGTTTTTCGTTTTTTTGTGTACACGTAAATTGGTGTTGAGTTATTTGTACATATATATATATATATATATATATATATATATATATATATATATATATATATATATATATATACAGTAGAACCCCGATTAACCGAGTCGCGATTATCCGAGCTCCGAATTAACCGAGCCAATCTAAGAACCTGATTATCCGAGGTACGCGCGTCTATGCTGCGTATTAACCGAGCTTCTAAAATATGTATGTACATATTTCCATTTAAAATCGTCGGGGCCTTCGGGGAATATTCCTGGCCCGTGTGAGGGGTTCTCCTGTTTATGTTTTTGGACTCTTTCAGCATGTAAATTTGCCTGAATGCAGTGCTGTATAGCGTTTACTACGGAGAAGTACGAGTATACTCACATAATTTGTTCGGTTGGAGTTCTGGTGTAGGTGAGGTAACAGTTAGAGATTAGAAAAGAAACCGGACAAAAATAGAAGAGTGGTGTATAAATCAAGCCTCCTCGTCCTCAGGAAGAAAATCAATGAAAACCGGCGACTATGAAAAGGTTAACGAAGCTTTATTCATGTGGTGTGCCTCTGTCAGGTCCAGTTTTACAACAGAAAGCAATAATGATTAGTAGGCAATTCCCAGAGATAGATTAGTTTACCGCCAGTTCTGGATGGCTTGACCGCTGGAAGAAACGGTACGGTGTACGACAACTAACCGTATGTGGTGAAAAACTTTCTGCTGATGTGTCATCAATTGAGAAGTTTAAGCAGAACTTTAAAAAGCAAATCGAAGATTGTGGATACACATGTGATCAAATTTACAACTGTGACGAAACTGGTCTGAATTATAAAATGCTTCCATTAAAAACAAACGAAGTAAGGAAAGATTAACTATAATGGTATGTTCCAATGCATCTGGCAAGCACAAAATCCCACTGATGGTGACTGGCAAGTCTGCACGTCCAAGAGCTTTAAAAGACATCTCACCCAAAGCCCTACCAGTCTATTACAAAAGTCAGCGCATGGATGGATGCAACCTTATTTACTAACTGGTTTGAAGAAGGGTTCGAGCCATCTGTGACTAAATTTTTGAACAGAAACCGTCTTCCTATTAAAGCAATTTTGTTAATGAATAATGCCCCCTCTCACCCTGGAGAAGGACTTCATGTGGGCGAAATTGTAAAATTGTTTCCTCCAAATGTAACCAGCATAATGCAACCAATGGATCAAGGCATCCTCGAAAACATTTAAAAAAAATTATAGGGGTTTATATCTCGAACATCTGTTAGAATACACAGAAAAGGAGGATGTTATCAATGGGATGAGAAAGGTTAGTTCAGGTTATTTACTGGGTAAGTCAAGTTTGGGATTCTGTGCGTACTACCACTATTCAAAAATCTTGGTCAAAAGTTATTGATTTTGAGGACTGTAATGACAGTGAAGATGATACTCCATTAAATGAATTAGCTTTGAAATTGAGAAGCCATGGAGAAATGTCCTGTTCAAATTTTGATAGCGAGATAGAAGAAAAAGAAAAAAAGTTTATTTGAATTAATGCAAAAATTAAAAAGTTGCTAAAATGTGACAAGAGAAGATGTTGTTGAATGGATTACAGCAGATGATTTAGAAGAAGAAATGAGTATTGAAGAAATAACGAATGCCTTACAGGAAACCGAAAAATCAGATGACGATGACGATGACGAAGCGGCGGTGGATGAAGAGTCTTCCGCTAAGATCTCTCATCAAGAAGGTTTTGCTTCTTTGGAAAAAGCTTTGAGGTATATCGAACAACAACCAGAAGCAACCTCTGCGGATTTGCTTCTTCTTAATAGATGGGGAAACATTGCAGTGAGAAAAAGAAGATGCAATATGAAACAGAAGCGTATAGATACCTATTTCATTTTTTAATGTATGTACCTATTTATATGTTAAAAACGTTAATACATCGGTTTAAAGTATTGGTGTTTATTTTCTGAATGAATAAAAAACAAATCCGGACGATCCGAGTTTTCAGTTATCCGAGGAGGGTATCCTCCCACGTTACCTCGGATAACCGGGGTTTTACTGTATATATATATATATATAATATATATATATATATATATATATATATATATATATATATATATAAATATAAATATAAATATAAATAAATATATATATATATATATATATATATATATATACGAGGCTGGTTTGAAAAGTCCGTGCAAAGTCCGAGAGATGGCACCACCGGCGCGTATCGAGGTCATGTTTAGTTAGTAGCATCTCCTGAATGAACGCACACCAAGTTTCAGCCATATTGGTCTATTTCTTTGTGTTTGGCATTCGTGTGAATCAAGGAAGTCGAGTGATTTTCAAGAAATGGACGAAAAAGAATTTCGTGTGGTGATTAAACATTACTTTATGAAAGACTAAAGAGAAGCTTGATAAACATTATGGTGACTCTGCACCTTCGATTAGAACAGTTTATAAGGGGTTTCAAAATTTTCGGACTGGCCATGTGGGCACAAGTGACGCTGAACGTTCTAGACGGCCTGTGGAGGTTACGACTCCAGAAATCATTGATCAAATCCATGATATGGTGATGGATGACAGAAGAGTTAAGGTGCGTGAGATTGCTAGTGCTCTGGGCATCTCGACTGAACGGGTACATAATATTTTGCATAAACATTTGGACATGAGAAAGCTATCCGCAAAATGGGTGCTGTGATTGCTCACGCTTGACCAAAAACGGAATCGTGTGAAGTGTTGCAAGGATGGTTTGCAGCTGTTCCAGAAGAATCCGGAGGACTTTTAAGCGTCGTTTCGTCAATGGGGATGAAGCATGGATGCATTACTATACTCCTGAGACCAAACAACAATCTAAACAATGGGTTACCAAGGGGGAATCTGCACCAAAAAAGGGCGAAGACCGTTCCTTCGGCCGGAAAGGTTATGGCGACTGTCTTTTGGGATTCGCAAGGGATAATCCTCATCGACCATCTGGAAAAGGGTTTAAAACTATTACAGGTGAATATTATTCATCGTTATTGGACCGTTTGAAAACCGAGCTGCAAGAAAAAACGCCCGCGATTGGCCCACAAGAAAGTCCTTTTCCATCACGACAACGCACCAGCACACACCTCAGCAGTTGTGGTCGCAAAATTAATGGAAATAGGATTCCAACTCGTTTCACATCCCCCCTATTCTCCAGACTTGGCTCCCTCGGACTACTATTTGTTCCCCAATTTGAAGAAATGGTTGGCGGGACAAAGATTTTATTCAAACGAGGAGGTGATTGCAGACACTAATGAATATTTTGCAGACTTGGACAAATCCTATTATTCGGAAGGGATCAACAAACTAGAACATCGTTGGACGAAGTGTATAAGCCTAAAAGGAGACTATGTCGAAAAATAAAATAGGTTTACCCCAAACACATAGGTAGTTTTTATTTTTGCACTGACTTTTCAAACCAGCCTCGTATATATATATATATATATATATATATATATATATATATATATATATATATATATATATATATATATAAACATTGTTATTAATTAAATTTCATTTAATTCGATTTCAGAGAATGTTAATATTGGTAGATCCACACAAGACGCTGTTTATTTGGAAAGTGGTTGTTCGAAACTTCTAAATGGCAAGGATACTCAAAAACACGCAAAAGAAACTGAAAACTTGAAGCAAAAAGATAAGACAGTATCAAAAGGTGTTACCAAATCCAAAGTTTGCGCAGAATTCACTCAAGAAAGTGACGATTCTGCGGTATTCCACAAAGTTTTTCAAATAGATGGTGTTGGTTTACAATGTCATTGTTGTATATCCAGCTTTAAGGCTGAAAACAAAAAGTAGCATTTATGTTGTTTATACGAGTACTTATTGTTTAAGGTAAAAATAAACTGAATGATTTTATTCCACTCTATTATTGTCTTATCTATATATATATATATATATATATATATATATATATATATATATATATATATATATATATATATAATATATATATTTATATATCTATATATATATATATATATATATATATATATATATATATATATATATATATATTACATATATATATATATATATATATATATATATATATATATATATATATATATATATATATATATATACTCGTATATCTATATATATATATATATATATATATATATATATATATATATATATATATATATATATATTACATATATATATATATATATATATATATATATATATATATATATATATATATTTCATATATATATATATATATATATATATATATATATATATATATATATATATATATATACAGTACAATCCTGATTATCCGAATCGTGATTATCTGAAATCCGGCTTATCCGAAACAAACTCTTAAAACGCAAATTGTATTACCATTAAACGAAAAAAATCCTCATTATTCGAAACAGACCATGGTTTCCTTAACGCGTCGGGGACTCCCCGACGTCTAGATTTTCACCGCTGTCTATGTTTTGGTTAATCGATGAGTGTTATAAGTTACTCATTACGTCTATTATTATAGCAGAGGTAATAGTTTTGTTTTAATAGATATTTTACAAAATGGAGCGTCATAATAATAAGCGTAAACGTGTTGTTATTACCTTAAAAGAGAAGCTTGAAGCAATTCAACGTTTAAATAATGGTGAATTTCTTAAAAATATAGCGAAGGATTTAGGTGTAGCCGTGAGGACTGTTTCAGAGTGGAGAAAAAAATCGCGAAAAACTTGAAAAATGGTGTAGTGTTTTATCACCGCCCACACAGGCACGAAAAAGTATGAAAAGCGGTGAATACCAAAAAGTGGATAATTCTTTATTTTTATGGTTTACACAGAATCGAGAACGTGGAATACCAATTTCAGGAACAATTTTAAAACATAAGGCAGTGAGTTTAAGCGAAGAGTTGCCGGTTATTGAAGCGCCTGTAAATTTTTCTGCAAGTGATGGATTGCTAGACAGGTGGAAAAAAAGACATGGTGTACGTCAACTGAAAGTTTGTGGAGAAAGATTGTCGGTTGATGTATCTACTGCAAAAAAAATTTGCAGAAAATTTTGAGCAGCTTATGCAAGAACATGGTTTACAACCAGACCAAATCTATAATTGTGATGAAACAGGCTTGAACTACAAAATGTTGCCGTCAAATACCTTAGCTTTAAAAACGGAAGCTGGAGCACCTGATTACAAACGTAGCAAAGAACGTATTACTGTTCTTGCATGCAGTAATGCTTCTGGAAGACACAAACTCCTATTATTATGTATTGGTAAGTCAGCAAATCCACGAACCTTCAGGAATATTCGTCGGAATGCTTTTCCTGTTTTGTATAAAAATCAAAACAATGCATGGATAAACGCGGCTCTATTTAAAGACTGGTTTTTTGGAGATTTTGTTCCCAAAGTGGAACTTTTTTTGAAAGAACATGGATATCCTAGAAAATGTATTCTGTTACTAGATAACGCCCCCACTCACCCAAGTGCGGAGCAACTTGAAAGTGGGGAAATAAAAGCAATGTTTTTTTCTTCTGCTGTAACTTCTCTCATTCAGCCTATGGATCAGGGTGTACTGGAAAATTTAAAACGCAATTACAAGCGTTTGTTATTGGAGCATATTTTGACTGTCTAAAAAAGATAAATTTGAAAAATGTTATATATTGGATAGCTTCAGCCTGCAATCGAGTAAAGAGTAGTATTCTGGAAAAATCTTGGCCAAAATTGATTCCGCAAGAGGAAAGACATTACTCAGAGGCAGAAACAGAAGATAATGAAAGTTTACATCAAATTATTACAAGAATATCAGGATGTGAAAGTGTTACGGAAACCGATGTTTGTGAATGGTTAGACAGTGATAGTGTAGAAGATGAAATGACTGACCAAGAATTAATTAAAAGTATATGCAAAAATGCTAATAAAATAGACAGTGATGACGTTGATGATAACGAAGTAGAAGCCAGTGATAATATTCCAGTAAAAATGTCACATTCAGAAGGACTAGAGGCCCTAGAAACAGCGTTAACTTGTTTAGAACAACAAGAAAATGCAACCGCCAAGGACGTTTTGCTTATCAAATGTTGTATCCAAAAACAGAACTAACGCAAAACGAGTGCAGTTAAAAATTACCTCATTTTTAAGACATTAAAGTTAAGAATGAAACTGTTTTATTTTCGATTTTCCGTACATATACATAAAATAAGTAAACTATTTTTTTTCTTTTTTGTTTTAATAAATACCTATGTAAGTAATAGCATATCGTATATATGCTTTTAAGTCACTCTGCAATGTTGTATTCATTATAAACTTCTATGTTATAAAAAAAATCGGATTAACCGAAATTTCGATTATCTGAAATCACTTTGGTCCATATTATTTCGGATAATCGAGATTCTACTGTATATATATATATATATATATATATATATATATATATATATATATATATATATATATATATATATATATATATATATATATATATGTATATATATATATATATATATATATATATATATATATATATATATATATATATATATATATATATATATATATATATATATATATATATATATATATATATATATATATATATATATATATATATATATATATATATATATATATATATATATATATATATATATATATATATATATATATATATATATATATATATATATATATATATATATATATATATATATGATTGTCTATATATATATATATATATTATATATATATATATATATATATATATATATGAAAAAGTCTTTTTCTCGTTAGATAGTTTTAATGTAAGTAGTAGTAGGAGACGTGCAAAAACTGTTAGAATTCGTTTATCCAGATTTAATTTAGAGCACTTTGAAGATAGGTGAAATTTCTGCAAAAGTTCGCTATATATTACAATTCTATTGCGATAAATGCACAAATACTGCGCAGGTCCACGCAGAAATTTGTGCTGTTGATGGTCAAGACACGTTATCAAAAGCTACAGTCAAAATCTTTTGGCTGGTTCAGTCGCTTTCGTTCTGGAAATATTGATGTCAAACATGCTCTTCGCACTCGGCGACCAACAACCAAATAAGTTGATAGAATTTGGCAAAAGTTGAGGAAAGCCGGCTTGTTAGTAGCCATGACATTGCCAAGGAACTAAACATCTATCACCAAAACCATCTAGAGAAAGCTAGGTAGAAAAAGAACTCAATGTTTGTTTGCCACATGATTTAGCGCTAAAAGAATTTATTACGTCGAATTTCCATTTGCGAATCTGTAATAGAAAAGTAGCGAAATCGAGCCATTTCTCAAGAGGTTGATCGCGGGCAATGAAAAGTGGATGACGTAGGATAACAATGTGCAAAATGTGCGCAAACGATGGCAAAGCCCGGATTGACGCCAACTTTTACTTATTGCCAAGTGCTACCGTCGGCAAACAGCACGGTATTATCTGCGTATATCATGAAGTCATCAATCTGGAGTAACAATAAACAGTGATCTAGGTTAGAAATAAAACTGAATCAAGGACTGTTTCTTAGAATATAATTATCACAAACATGTTAATTGTTTATGTATATATATATATATATATATATATATATATATATATATATATATATATATATATATATATATATATATATATATATATATATATCTTAGGAAAATCGTTTATTATATTTAAATAGGTGATTCAGGCTTCTTTGTTTCCTAATCAAAATAATAAACACGCACTCACTAATCCGACATAGCGATATTAATGCTGTTTGGCCTTATACTATTGCCCACGTATGGATTACTATGTAATTCATCGTACCGCATGTGACTAGGACGGGCTCAACCAGTACGAGCTGTACGAGAACGTTTTTTTTATTCGAACTGTCCATCTTGTATTGCAGTGATAAAATGAAATATATTTTATATCGTGCTGCAAATATTTGGTTTTGGTAAAGTTTATTTTTAGACCTATTTCTCGAGACTTGTTATTTAATTCCACCAGCATTTCTTGTAATTCTTCTTTTGTGTTGGCGATCAGAGTGATATCATCTGCGAATCTTAAGTGATTTAATCGTTCATCGTTTATTAATACTCCTTTATTTTCCTACTTTAGCGATTTGAACAGCTCTGGAGATAGAGTCGCCTTGTCTAGTTCCTCATTTAATTTTGATTCTATTTGTTTTTTCTTCAATCGTTATTTGTGATGTGGTCTTTTTATATATGCGCTCAAGAAGAGTTCGTTGAGTCTACTATTACTTAATGCGTTAAGAAATGTCCATATCTCTACCGAAATAAATGCTGTTTCGTACTCAACCATTGCTATCTGCAAAGTGACGGACATTGATTTGCTTTTTCCACTATCAATCTAATTGGTTGAGGATGGTCCAAAGTGCTGTATCCCCATCTAAATCCTGCTCAGGTTGGTTTATATGTTATGATGCTCGTAAGGATTTTGTATAGAACTAATCACAGGCTGATGGGTCTGTAATTGGCCAATTTAACTTAATTCCCCTTTTTAAACATAATCACAGTCAACATGTTTAACTAAGATGTTGGTATTTTACTTTCCATAGGGCATATATATATATATATATATATATATATATATATATATATATATATATATATATATATATATATATATACAGTGTGACAATTTAAGTCCGCATCATATGGGATTTTTTTTTAAATAATCACTTTAGCCCAGATCTGTTATGGCATCCATTTGTGCTTCAAATAATATCAGAAATAAAGTATAGTAAGTCATTTTTACGACATTTTCATAAAAATTTTTGAAAAAAAACGTATAATTTGGCCAAATTTTAAAAAAAGTTATTAGACAAAATGGTTTATTTTGTGATTCTAGATCTGTTTGTCAAATTTCAACGGCCTACTACAATTTTGAACTTTTGGCAGTTTTTTGGCATTTCGGCAATCGTTTTTCATTTTGATTTATTGCAACCTTATTTAAATCTTTTAATTTGTCAAAAACTAGGCACCAATAATCTATTTAAGAACAAAATGAAATCGTGTCCATAATTTTTTTATAGATTATTAAAATTCACACATTATGATGAATCATATTTGATGCAAAGTTCGATTAACTTTTGTTTTTAAATAGAAAAATATTTCTCGCTTACGTAGTTTGATAGTGAACACACTTGAACGTTTGTAAATTAACACAAATCTTATATTTTGATCTTTTTAGTGATGTATTTAAAGTTTCAACAATGTAATGTTTCTTTCTATAAACGCTAAATCAACAATTGGCTTTTTTAACCTATTTAATAAATACTTTGTATCAAATACACGTATATTGCAATATTCGACATTTCGGAGTGTCCATGGTTTCGTTCAATGCAACGAATGGTTCTTCTAGAAATTTCTTTGAGGAATTTTTCAGAAATTCGTGAGGTATCTCCTGAATACACTGCCTAATTATAGTTTCTAGATGATCGATATCTCTAAATGGTCTAAACTTGTATACATTTTGTTTGAGATAACCCAATGGGGTGATGTCGGGCGATCGAGGATCGAGGTGGCCAACATATATATATATATATATAGAGATATTAATAATAATAATCAATATATATATATATATATATATATATATATATATATATATATATATATATTATATATGTATATATATATATATATATATATATATATATATATATATATATTAATATATATATATATATATATATATATATATATATATTATATATATATATATATCGCGTAATATGAATATTTTTTTTATATTTCCGTATATATATAATATTGTTTATATATATATATATACAACAATATTAATGATAATAATAAATGCTCGCGGGGTTGGGGGTGGCGTAGGGGTGCGGGGGTGACTGAATGCCAATTTTTGACACCGGATTCGTGTTCAGCGCCCAAAAAAAAAAACATTTATTATTTTTTTCTTCAATTTCTGGGTGAGTACCCTAAAACGAATAATTAGTATATATTTTTTTAAAATTTGTTTAGGGTACATTTTTTCCTTTATTCTCAATTGTACTATTTTTTATTTAACTTTTTCAAGATTAATACAGAAATGGTAAACGATTTTTTGTAAGAAAAGTAAGATTTTTTAGTCTTAAAGTGAAAAACGTATTAGTTTTATCTACCTTAGATCGGTACCTTATTGTTGATTGTTCATTATTCCCATTTTTGTATAATTCATTTAGGTAATTTTAGTTAACTTCAATTGTGCTATGTGCAATATACATCCATATGAAATAAATAAATAAATAAATGTACCTTAAATGTGTAATCGTCGATCTCCATATAAAGTATCCTAAGTTGACAGTGACACAATTATAACTACACACTACAAATTTATACACTCATCTTTTAAAAAATCTGTAATAACAACGATCGTTACTTTGCATTACCCACGGCATATTGCAAAATTTGCAAACATTCGCTGACAAGAAAGCAAATAAACTAAACTTGAATTTGAAGTTTCCCTAGAAAGCGGCCACTTGCGGTATAAACCCTTCCATGTCGGCGTGGAATGTGGACCACCGGCAAATCCTTCGTTCGGTTTTAGAAGAATAAAATAACAAAAATATTTTAATATTTTTTTTATTAAATTTATTTCAGAAAAACCGACTTAAATCTCAACCCTACGTCTGACTAACGATTTTCGATATTGGCGAGTTCTAGGGTTGCCCACGGGCGGCGTGAAAAAATATTCGTGACATCATTTCTTGAGGGTCGATTTTTTCCTTTATTATTGAGATTCACTATTTAAGGCGAATTTTTTGCAATCGGTCTTGCTACAAGGATCCACCAGTTCTAATATAGGCAGTGAATTCCATTACACTCGGTATATATATATATATATATATATATAATATATAATATATATATATATATATATATATAAAATATATATATATATATATATATATATATATATATATATATATATATATATATATATATACAGTAGAACCCGATTAACCGAGTCGCGATTATCTGAGCTCCGAATTAACCGAGCCAATCTAAGAACCTGATTATCCGAGGTACGCGTCTATGCTGCGTATTAACCGAGCTTCTAAAATATGTATGTACATATTTATAAAATCGTCAGGGCCTTCGGGGAATCCCCTGGCTCGTGTGAGGGGTTCCCCTATTTATGTTTTTGGACTTTTCAGCATGTAAATTTGCGTGAATGCAGTGCGTTATAGCGTTTACTACGGAAAATACGAGTATACTCACATAATTTATTTGGTTGTAGTTCTGGTAGTTAAGTGTAATTAATACGAACTGCTTTGTTTGAATTTTTGTTTGTCGTATTATAATGGAGCAAAACAAGCGTAAAAGAATCGTCGTTCCTATTGAAGAAAAATTAAAAGCCATCAGAAGAATTGAAGCAGAAGAGAGACAATTAAAGTTGTTGTACGAGATTATGGAGTAGGTGAGGTAACAGTTGGAGATTGGAAAAGAAACCGCACAAAAATAGGAGAGTGGTGTATAAGAAAATCAAGCTTTAGCTTTATTCATGTGGTTTAACCAACAGAGATGAAAAGGTGTGCCTCTGTCAGGTCCAATTTTACAACAGAAAGCAATAATGATTAGTAGGCAATTCCCAAAGATAGATCAGTTTACCGCCAGTTCTGGATGGCTTGACCGCTGGAAAAAACGATACGGTGTACGACAACGGACTGTATGCGGTGAAAAACTTTCTGCTGATGTGTCATCAATTGAGAAGTTTAAGCAGAACTTTAAAAAGCAAATTGAAGATTGTGGATGTGATCTGATCAAATTTAGAACTATGACGAAACGAATTATAAAATGCTTCCATCAAAAACATTGGCATCTCGACAGAAAAAATCAGCTCCTGGGCAAAACGAAGTAAGGAAAGATTAACTATAATAGTATGTTCCAATGCATCTGGCAAGTAGAAAATCCCGCTGATGGTGATTGGCAAGTCTGCACGCCCAAGAGCTTTAAAAGACATCTCACCCAAAGCCCTACCAGTCTATTACAAAAGTCAGAAGAGCGCATGGATGGATACGACCTTATTTACTAACTGGTTTGAAGAAGGGTTCGTGCCATCTGTGACTAAATTTTTGAACAGAAACCGCAATTTTGTTAATGGATAATGCTCCCTCTCACCCTGGAGAAGGACTTCATGTAGGCGAAATTGTTGTAAATTTTTTTGCTCCAAATGTAACCAGCATAATGCAACCAATGGATCAAGGCATCCTCGAAAACATTAAAAAAATTATAGGCGTTTATATCTTGAACATCTGTTAGAATACACAGAAAAGGAGGATATTATCAATGGGATGAGAAAGGTTACACTGAAAAATGTTATTTACCGGGTAAGTCAAGCTTGGGATTCTATGCGTACTACCACTATTCAAAAATCTTGGTCAAAAGTTATTGATTTTGAGGACTATAATGACAGTGAAGATGATACTTCATTAAATGAATTAGCCTTGAAATTGAGAAGCCATGGAGAAATGTCCTGTTCAAATTTTGACAGCGAGATAGAAGAAAAAGAAAAAAGTTTAATTGAATTAATGCAAAAATTGAAAGGTTGCGAAAATGTGACAAGAGAAGATATTGTTGAATGGATTATACAGCAGATGATTTAGAAGAAGAAATGAGTATTGAAGAAATAACGAATGCCTTTCAGGAAAGCGAAAAATCGGATGACGATGACGAAGCGGCGGTGGATGAACAGTCTCCCACTAAGATCTCTCATCAAGAAGGTTTTGCTTCTTTGGAAAAAGCTTTGAGATATATCGGACAACAACCAGAGGCAACCCCAGCGGATTTACTTCTTCTTAATAGATAGAGAAATATTGCAGCGAGAAAAAGAAGATGCAATATGAAACAGAAGCGGATAGATACCTATTTCGCTGTTTTATAATGTATGTACCTATTTGTATGTTAAAAACGTTAATACATTGGTTTAAAGTATTGGTGTTTATTTTTTGAATGAGTAAAAAACAAATCCGGATTATCCAAGTTTTCAGTTATCCGAGGGGGGTGCCCCCCACGTTACCTCGGATAACCTGGGTTCTACTGTATATATATATATATATATATATATATATATATATATATATATATATATATATATATATATATATATATATATATGGCCGTGTGTGTGTATTAATTTGGGAATATGTCCCGTGGTTTGTTACATTCCGGCTGGAATTTTTAATTTGGACGTTTAGACAAGGTCTTATCTAAAATTTTCAATGTTGCTTCGTTAGGTGGCTTACTTTCATGATAGATCTGACAAGGGACTGGTACAACTTTTTGGAAATATAAATGTTTGAAAAATTTCTATACACTCTACCAAAAAGGCCTAACATTGTAATGTTTTATTAATAATGTAAACAAAATGATAATGAAAGTTAAGTTTGGGATCTCAGATTATGTTCGATTGAAGTAGCCATTACGTGATGGAAATTAATTATAATCGAAATAAACACTTATATTAGTTGTAACTTTCCACCATATTTTTTATCCTATGACAATTGTTCCAGTACCTTTGTCCGATAATCGGTAAGTAATTGTCTGACAAAGGTACTGTGTACCGAAACAATTGTCATAAGGTACGAAATATAATGAAAATTTAGAACTAACATAAGTGTTTATTTCAATCTCAGATTATGTTTAAAACTTTAAGGGGCTATACCAGTGTGATAATTTCAAGAAATGTTTTTTTTTATATATTTTGATGTATGTGTATAGAATAAAAGATCGAAGTATCAAAGTCAAAGTCGTCAGGCACGGCTGCTCCTGCTCGGGGGGCATAAACTCGTTTTTGGAAGCGTAACGTGAACCGCAGCAGGTATTAAAATTCCAATGCAGTGACGTCATCACATAAGTGAAAGTTAAACATCTAATACTTCAGTGAACTCAAAATAGTGACAAAGGTAGGTACGTACTTGCCAGAGATCATTATTTGTGTGTTACACGTTAATCATTTTTTAAACGCATGTTTCTAAAAACTGCATTTTTTAAATTTGCTGCCGCTGTAAGTCGAAAATAATTTATTGTCGTCAGTGCATCATGGATTTTTTTGACTGGATGAAAAATGTCAATTTGGCATTCAAAAAACGGACACTTTTTTGGCGAAAATTTTTCTAATCCCTGCCATTCTTATTAGTTATAATTTTCAATATTTTTTAAAATCCATGGTTGATGGTACGGAAAATTATATCTATTTTAATAACACTGCGTTACAAATTAAAAAAAAAATTAAGTACCCACTTAAATTTTTCCTGTTTATTTATTCATACACACCACTTATTAAGAATACATAAGTACTTTTTGTCTATCACGTACTGTTTTTAGGTACGACAGTTAACAATTTTAAGTAAAATAATTAAGGACTAAAGTACAGTGTACACGTAGCTTCATTAAATTTTCCAATAATTCGAATAAAACTGCTAAAATAACTTATTATTAATACATTTGGATACAACTAAATATAAAATATATGGTAAAAAGTTTATATTGTACATTAAAAGTTAAAAATATTTAACTTTTTCTCTTATGTTGGGAAATATCTTCTCGTTATAAAAGCCAGCAGTAATCTCCCAACATAGCTAAGGTCCCAACAACCTTGAAACCGTTCCTCAAGCCTTTTCACATCCTGATGAAATCGTTCCCTTTGTTCATCACTCACTGCTCCAAGATTTGATGGAAAAAAAAAGAAATGGGAATGGAGGAAATGAATTTTTAATGACATTCGGCAACCCATCTTTTTGTATGCTCTTAACAAATCGTTCACTAAAAGTTCTGCATTCTCGGCTCTATGATTTCCTATGATGTCCATGCACATAGTTCTTCGTCATTTAGTGTTGATCAAATTTGTTGTTTTTCATTAATAGGCGTATTTGTGGACCAATAAAAATACCTTCTTTCAACTTTGCGTCACTTAATCTTGGAAAAATAGATTTTAAATATAAAAATCCTTCGCCATTTTTATCCATCGCTTTCACAAAATTCTTCATTAAGCCGAGTTTTATGTGTAGAGGAGGTAAAATGACGTCTCTCTCTGACGGGTTGATTAAAGGCAAGTATTTTACATTTGACTTCCCACACACAAATTCCGTTCGTTTTGGCCAGTCTTTGATCAAATATGCTTATCAGTAGCTCTACTGTCCCACATGCAAAGAAAGCAGCAGTACTTAGTAAATCCACCTTGCAAACCAAGTAACATAGCTATTACTTTGAGGTCAGCGCACACTTTCCACTTAAAATTTTTGTATTTAATTAAATCCAATATTGATTTCATATTTTCGTGTCTCTTTTAAAACAGTTGAATAAGCCACTGGTATTGACGGATATTTATTGCCATTATGAAGTAAAACTGCCTTCAGACTTGTTTTCGAACCATCAATAAAAAGACGCCATTCATTTGTATCATAGGGAATTTCTAACTCACCCATCAAAGATACAATGTCATTACAAAAACATATGTTTTCTGAACTAGAGTAAAAGGTTGCCATTTCTTTACTTCGTTTTCGTTGTACAGATATTTTTGTATCTGGTGCCACCAAGTGCCATTCCTGTTGTCTTGATCCAAGTATTTCGGCTTGTCTAACAGACAAATGCAAGTCCCGTATCAAATCATTTAATTCCCGTTGTTGAATTAAATGCGGTTAGCATAGATCACTTGAAGAGGGTAAAAAGTGTGAATCTTGGTTGTCAACTTCCATGTCTTGTCCATCGTTATTTTCATCGCTTGGTATATCTAACTCTTCAGTTTGACTTCAATTCACAGAAGGGTACTCGATATTATGCTTAATTTTCTTTGAAAATCCTCGTACATCAGTCATGTAGAAGTAGCAATCGTTAAAATGATTACTAGGTTCGCGCCACACAGTCGGTACTGCAAATGGCATAGATGTTTTGTTTCCTTTCAACCACGACAGGAGAGTAGCATAACATGATACACAAAACAGTTGCGGAATCCAGGGTTTATCTTGATGTACAGTACGTCCAAAATATAGAAAATACGCAGTACATACTTTTTCAAATATTTTTTTTCCTTGAGACTTGACAATGTACTGTCCACACACGTAACAAAACTTGTTTGGTGAAGTTTTGCACTGACGGCGACTACTTTTTTCAGTATTCATCTTTAAAACTGTATTATTACACTTTTAATCGGGTAATCTCAAAGAAACTAACAAGAAATGAACATATCCTCTCAATAGATTATCTAGCGATTACATTTATTAATATGAACAATATGAGGGTAGGTTAAGAAAAGGTTATCGGTGTGTACCTTAAAAACAAGACGTGATAGAAATAAAAGACATCCTATAACTAATAGGAAACTCTAATAGCAATCAGTTTTTCGGGTACCAAAATCATGTCACGCAGTGTAATCATTTTGTCTTTTTTGATTTCAGGCAATGTGGAGGCGCCAATCACGGCAGCAGTGGAGCTACTTTTTTTTTCACCTGTCCCGTTAAAATTTGTGTGTATTTGTAAACACATAATAAATAGGTATCCAACATTTTAAAACATTTGATGCAGTGTTTTCTAGAAAAATATCCTTATTTTTAAATAGTTGCACTGGTATAGCCCCTTAACCACCGAAGTAATTTGATTATTTGCCTCAAAAAATTCAAGTCACATTTTTGCCACATTTGAAACTCTCTATGTAATTTATCTAAAATTTAACTATAGTGAATTAATTGGTTTCGCAAACGTAGACATTTTTATCACTATTTTTTTTTAAATATCAACAATACAATGTTTTCCAAATTACAGCAGATTTTTTTGGCGAATACTGTATTATAAACTTGTATCAATCGTAAGCCGAATAAACATTTTCATATTGTCAGAACAAATGTGCAAGCGTCGGTCTATTTATGGAAATAAGGCAGCCTAATCTCTGTGGGACAGATTATACGTCTTTTATCTCGAAATTTAGAAATTTAACAGCCGTTTAGCATCACATAATGTTTTCGGTTGTTAGAAAGTGCACGTTTTTTAATCTGTGCTTATTATTAATATATAATAATGACACTATAAGAATAACATATAAAATAATAATTTAAGCCGGTTTGTCGTGTAAAAACTGCGGATATTCGCGTCGTCTTTCTGTGGGTTATTAGTGATTGTTTTTATAATTATTCCTATGTAAAAAATGTTGAGTGATGTTAACTCTATAAACCCAATTTGGTGGCCTGTGGACATTTTTGTAGGTTATTTTTTACTTTGTATGTAAGACATCTTACAAATTATATATAACATGGTTTATCTTCAACCTCGCGTCATCAAATACTATTTAACCTGTAGTTCGTTTTTAGTGTTCCACACCAAACTTAAAAAACGGAACACTTATGGATTTACTTCGGTGTCTATCTGTCACAGCCGATTTTCTCCGAAACCATTTGACATAGAAAAGAAATTTGAAATTTGTCAAAAATACATTTATATATATATATATATATATATATATATATATATATACATATATATATATATATATATATATATATATATATATATATATATATATATATATATATATATATACAGCAGTATTATGTTCTTGAGGTAAGCGGTCTTTGGAAATGAGCTAAAAAGTTTTGGACACCTTTTTAGCTACGCCAAGCTTTCGAAAATATTTCATTTTCTTCATCAAGGCTACAATTACAGTAGATTATCAGTATATTTGAGATTAAAAGTAAAGCACAACCCTATTTTATATGTAACATTAAAGTACTTACTGCTAAGTGGTGTGTTTAAAAATTGTTGTTTGTGGGGGCACTTTATTACACTTATTCATAAAAAAAATATATTAAATTTTTACTTCATTTTGTTAGAATAGTACAGAGAATTGTGTGGTTGTAAAATGATTTTAATTTATAAAGGATTTTTTTGTTATGTTTTCTTGTCATTTTGTTAAGGGCAGTGTGTTTCTATCTCTTAGTTAAGTTGTAGTTAATTTATATTTGAAAGTAGAATGACGTTGACATTTTGTTTGATCGTTTTAAAGTTAAAAGAAAATCAGTGGGATTATTATCAAAAAGATATGTCAGAGATATTGTAAGAGTTTTCATTCTGACTGCCTATTTGAAATACATATACTGGAGAAAATTAAATTCAGATCTTCAATGTCAGTTTTTTTATTGATTGAGTTCGGTTCCAGGTGGATTTCCACCATCTCCCTAAAGATTCTCCTGCCGAGATTTCTCTCTTTACATAGGATTTTGGTTTCAGCAAAATTAAATACATGTGAAAATTGGCTACTATGTTGGGCAAGCGCACAAGAGTTTTTCTTTAATCTGCAATCACTTTTGTGGGAAGTGATTCTGTCTTTTAGGACTCTAGATGTTTGTCCTATATAGATTTTTTTTCGCACTGAGAGCAAGGGATGTTGTAAATTACTTCTGAAACTTTTGTGATTTCATCTTTGTCTTTTAGACAAGTGAAAATATTGTTGATAGTTTTTTTGTGTTGAAAAGCAATTTTTAAATTAGGTGATTGGTTGAAAAGTTTAATTGTTTTTGTGGAGATTTCTTTTATGTATGGAAATGAAAAATAACATTTGATTCGGTTTTCAGAGAGGAAAGCACTAATATCCGGTATAAGATTGTTGTTTTCTTGTACAGGGGGTGTGGTTGAGTTGAATAATAATTTATTTATTAATTGGATTGGATAGAAGTTAGTGCGTAGAGTGTCTCGTAGTTTATTTAGATTTTTCTGTCTGAGGGAAGAATGAGAGATTCTCTGTATTCTTGACTTCAAGCCCAATATCATGAATAATGTCTAAAAAGGGGACACTGTTGTTTGTTTCCTCTTCATTGGTCAACGTACTGATAAGCCTGGATGATGTCTCTTTATACAGTAGTATCCCTTTACAATTAGTCATCAAAAGCATCAGAGAGCACTGGACTGATATTCGCAAATACACGAAATTAACACTCGTCAATTTTCTTGAAATTTTAAACTTTATTTTTCAGTCCACATATTGTAAATTCAATCAACTTTTCTATAAACAAATAATGGGTACTCCAATGGGGGCTACTCTTTCTCCTTCTTCTTCTTCTTCTTCCTTCAGCCGCTCTCTACCCACTGTCGGGTATAGGCCCCTTTCAAATCTTTCCATTTTTTCTCTATCTTGTGCTTGTTGATACCAGTTAAGCCCTCCGATTCTCTTCAGATCGTCGCTCCATCTTTGTTGGGGAATTCCTATGCTTCGCTTTTCACCCCATGGTCTCCACCTAGTGATCTTGCCACTCCACTTATGCGTCGCTCTCGCTACCTGGCCGGCCCAGCTCCATTTCAGAGATGTTATCCGTTTGGTGATATCATCCACCTTTGTTTGTTGTCTAATCCATTTATTAGTTTTCTTGTCCTTCATAGTAACACTCAACATCTTTCTTTCCATTGCTCGTTGGTGAACTTGTAGTTTTTCTATTGTTCTTTTAGTTAAAACCCATGTCTCGGCTGCATACGTTGTAGCTGGTAAGATACATTGATTATAAATTTGGGTTTTTGATCTTTGAGGAATGTTCATATTCAGTACATATTTCAATTTTCCATATGCTGCCCATCCCATACGTATCCTTCTTTCTATTTCAAGCTGCTCTTTCTCCTATCATATCATAATACGTAATGGACGACCTCCTCAAAGAATCCATCCCTAAACTCTCCTTCAACTTACCATTCATATAAAAATTTGCTGATGATTTACCTCGATACCTTACAATAAAATGGATGAGATTTTCAGAATCTTTAATGACTTTCATCCCAAGCTACAGTTCACCATTGAAGAGGAAACAAACAACAGTGTCCCCTTTTTAGACACTCTTCTAGTCAGAAAAGAAGACAACAGCGTCATAGTAGATTGGTATACTAAACCAACCTACTCAGGAAGATACATTAACTTCCATTCCTCTTATACCACTAAAATCAAAATAAACATGATATTGGGCTTGAAGTCAAGAATAGAGAGAATCTCTCATCCTTCCCTCAGGCAGAAAAATCTAAATAAACTACGAGACACTCTACGCACCAACTCCTATCCAATCCAATAAATAAATAAATTATTATTCAACTCAACCACATCCCCTGTACAACAAAACAACAATCTTACACCGGATATTAGTGCTTTCCTCTCTGAAAACCGAATCAAATGTTATTTTTCATTCCCATACATAAAAGAAATCTCCACAAAAACAACTAAACTTTTCAACCAATTACCTAATTTAAAAATTGCTTTTAAACACAAAAAAACTATCAACAATATTTTTACTTGTTTAAAAGACAAAGATGAAATCACAAAAGTTTCAGAAGTAGTTTACCATCCCTTGCTCTCAGTGCGAAAAAACCTATATAGGACAAACATCTAGAGTCCTAAAAGACAGAATCACTTCCCACAAAACTGATTGCAGATTAAAGAAAAACTCTTGTGCGCCCCAACATAGTAGCTAATTTTCACATGAATTTAATTTTGCTGAAACCAAATCCTATGTAAAAAGAGAAATCTCGGCAGAAGAATCTTTAGGGAGATGAAGGAAATCCACCTGGAATCGAACTCGATCAATAAAAAAACTGACATTGAAGATCTGAATTTAATTTTCTCCAATCTATTACAAATAGGCAGTCAGAATGAAAACTCTTACAATATCTCTGACATATCTCTTTGATAATAATCCCACTGATTTTCACTAACTTTTAACTTTAAAACGATCAAACAAAATGTCAACATCATTCTACTTTCAAATATAAATTAACCACAACTTAACTAAGAGATAGAAACACACTGCCCTTAGCAAAATCACAAGAAAACATAAAAAAAATCCTTTATAAATTAAAATCATTTTACAACCACACAATTCTCTGTACTATTCTAACAAAATGAAGTAAAAATTTATTATATTTCCCAGAGATGAATATGTCGAGTTTTTCTTGTGTTTTTTCCTGTTTTTTCTTATGAATAAGTGTAATAAAGTGCCCCCACAAACAACAATTTTTGAACACACCACTTAGCAGTAAGTACTTTAATGTTGCTGCTGATGAAGAAAATGAAATATTTTCGAAAACTTGGCGTAGCTAAAAAGGTGTCCAAAACTTTTTGTTTATTTCCAAAGACCGTTTATCCCAAGAACATAATACTGCTGTTTAACTAGTCGATCAAGACTACCCTTCTCCTCATATATATATATATATATATATATATATATATATATATATATATATATATATATATATATATATATATATATATATATATATATATATATATATATATATATATATATATATATATATATATATATATGAGGCATTATTTGTTAAGCGGGACACCCTTCTCTCCATTACAGATTTTAAGATGGGAGGATCTGTAGGGGCTCAAAATTTGACGTGTACTTTAAAATTCCGTTTGGCGATTTGAAATTCAAAGGTGACTTTTAACAAAAAAAAGTTGCTTAAATTTATGATAAACATTTAAAGTGTAAAATGGAAAAACCAGTTGTTTTTTCATATTTTGGGTGTGCCGATTTTAAATTCAATTACAAAAATGCAATTTGACATCTGTCAACTGCCAAACCCACTGTCAAAACACCCAAAATAACATCAAACCCGAGTTTTACGTTAAATACGGAGTTTACCGAGAATTATTATATTTTTGGGTTACTGATTACAAATATAATCTGAGAATTACAAAATTGACAGCTACCAACTGCCAAATCGACTGTCAAAACTGACATAATAACTTGAAAACCGGGTTCTACGTTTAATACCGATTTTATTCACAGTTATCATGTTTTCGAGGTCATTTATTATAAATTGATTGTAATTTGACAAAATAAAAAAAATTGGCAGCTACCTACTGCCAAGTCAACTGCCGAAACTGATAAAGTAATAAAAGAAGCGGGGTTTAAGTTGAATACGAATTTTACTCCCAAATATCATGTTTTCGGGGCCACTGTTTACGAATATGATGTCAAAATTACAAACTTGACAGCTAACAATTGCCAAATCAATGGTGAATACTAACAAAATCACATTGGCAACGAGTTAAATATGGATTTTACTGTAAGTTATTTGGTTGTCTTTGTCTATAACGTGGTAAAGCCAATATTGTGAGTATGACATAGGAATTAAAAAACTGACAGCTGCCAACTGCCAAATGTACTGTCAAAACTGCCACAATAACATAAAAGCTGACGTTTTCATTATTTACGAATTTTCAAGTTATTATGTTAGTTTTGACAGTGGATTTGGCAGTTGGTAGCTGTCAATTTTGTAATTCTCAGATGATATTCGTAATCAGTAACCCGAAAATATAATAATATCGGTAAACTTCGTATTTAACGTAAAACACGGGTTTGATGTTATTTTGGGTGTTTTGACAGAGGGTTTGGCAGTTTACAGATGTCAAATTGCATTTTTTTATAATTGAATTTATAATCGGCACACTAAAATATGAAAAAACAACTGGTTTTTTTTTCCATTTTACACTTTAAACTAAATGTTTATCATAAATTTAAGCAACTTCTTTTTGTTAAAAATCACCTTTTGGTTGATTATGGCCGCCATGTTGCGACGCCATATTGAATTTCCAAAATCGCCAACAGTATTATATATATCGGACATTCTTCGTCAACTGGACCCCTCATTAGTCCAGAAATTGACACAATCTGGTCCAGATTAAAGTTTATGGTATGTAGTTTTGAATTTTGAGTGGCGTTTTAAAAAAATTGTGCTGATTTAGGTTCAACACAGACCCAAATCTGAAAATCGATTTCAAAAAATTTTAGAAAAACTAAAGTAAAAATGTAATTTCTTGATATAACCAAAAGTTTTCTCTGTTAGTCTTATTCTACCTCAAAAAAACCTACAACTTCTGTAGGAAAAGTTTTTTTTTTTGGGCCTCAATTTTCGGAGATATTTTCACAGCGTATTTGCCATATTTTGGATATTCAACAATTTTTCACTTTCCCGCTTTTTGACGTGGTGCTATTAGCTTTTCGATATCTTTTTTATTTTTCGAGATATTAGCGAAAAACCGAATTTTTGATTTTATTTTGGATTTTGTGGGCTTAGCGTACATCAAATTTTAGCAAACTTTTTTTATCGTATTCTACGTCGAAAAAACTTCTACTTCTATACCAAAATGCAGCCTGTTAATATTTAATGAGAGCTCAAAACCCTTGGCGACTGGGCTATTATTTGTTTGTCTATAAATAATCATGTTTCAAATTTGTTCATTATGTCAACAAAATTCTAATATTGATAATGAAAATATATAAAATTTATCGGCTCCCATCCCTTTTACACCCAACGGTATCGCTTAAAAATTATAGATTCCGTCCTTAATCAACCAAATTGTGTACCAAATTTAAAGTTGATATTTCATTCAACACTCAAAATATATATATATATATATATATATATATATATATCTTTTGCCTATATATATATATATATATATATATATATATATATATATATATATTTCCTTTCTCAAGATAGTCGATATATTATATATATATATATATATATATATAGTATATATATATATATATATATATATATATATATATATATATATATATATATATATATATATATGTATATATATCAAGGATTTTCTACAGCTGACGCTGTCTTCCTTCTCTCAGCCTTTGATGCCATCCGTTTCTATCTACCAAATCCCAGTCTCCATCTGTTTAGACCCCTGTCCTCCATAGCCTCGTCCACATCGTCTCTCCACGATCGTCTGAGTCTTCCTCTTTTTCTTCTCCCTATAGAGCTCCACTCCGTTATTTTCTTTACCCACCTATTATCTTCGCTCCGTCTTATGTGTCCATACCATTTTAATCGTTTTTCTTCGATGGTGTTTGCTGCGTTCTCTTTAATGTTCATTCTGCTTCTTATTTCTTCATTTGTTATTCTCTCCATACGTGTGACTCTACATCTTCTCCAATACTCCATCTCTACCGCGTTAATTTTAGATTTATTTCTTTTGTTGATCGTCCATGTTTCTGACCCGTGTGTCATTATGCTTTGTATTATTGATTTGTATACGCGTGTTTTGTTTCTTTTTGTAATGTGTTTGTCCCACAGGATCGAATTTAATTGTCTTATGCATGTCCGCGTTTGTCCTAATCTAGCTTTAATCTCTTCTTCTGATGTTGCGTTTTTTGAAATGATGGTTCCTAAATATTTAAATCTATCGGTTCCTTTGATTATTGTTTCGTTATCGACTTCTAGATTCTCCACGTTTCCCTCCTTTGTTGTTAGATATTCCGTTTTATCAAAGTTTATTGCTAATCCTGCTTTAGTGTATTCTTCTTTCAGTTTTCTTACCATATAACTGAGGTCTTCCTCATCTTGCGCTATGATTACTTGGTCGTCTGCGAAACTTAGAATATATAAGTAATCTTCTCGTATTGGGACTCCCATTCCACTTCATTTCTAATCGAATCCATTCAACATCAAAACTTGAGAGACACCCACGGCATCCCATCCAACATCACCATCCTCATAAAATCTTTTGTCCCACTTAAAGAAAACATAACCAATTACTTAAAAGAATTCAACTTCATAGTCTAATCTATTTATACCAAACTAACTCTAGTGGGCGCTAAATGATCTTAGCTGTCGATGCGCCCTGCCCAACAGAAATAAACAAAACAAAAACAAACTTTTGCTTCCATTTTTTTAATGTTTGTTCGAGGTATATTTTGAATAGTGTGGGGGATGTAGAGCATCCTTGTAATAGGCCTTTTAATGTTTGGAGTCTCTTCCCTATTTTATGCCCTATTTTTATGTTCACTGTGTTGTTTTCGTAGAGAGCTTTTAGTGCGTATATTAGTTCTTTGTCAATGCCTATTTCTTTCATTGCGTTCCATAATCTTTGTCTTGCTACTGAGTCATAGGCCTTTCTTATGTCTATGAAGGCTAAATGAACTTCTCTATTCTTTGCCAGTTTTTTTTCCATTGTTTGTTTTATAGTGTATATGTGGTCTATACATGATTTTCCGGCCGTAAAGCCTGCTTGGTCTTCCAATTTTTCCTTTTATATTTTCCTCTATGATATTTTTAATAATTTTTCCATACAAACGTCCCATACTCGATATTATGCTTAGACCTCTATAGTTTGTGCATTTTCTGCGGTCTCCCTTTTTAAATATAGATACTATATAGGCTTTTGCCCATTCCTCTGGTATTTTTTCTCCATTTATCGCTCTGTGGAACATGTTTCTCAGCATTCGATGTAATTTATTAGACCCATACTTAATCATTTCATTTACCACAACCCCAGGCCTTGCAGATTTATTATTTTTGAGTGTTTTTATTGTCTTCTTTACTTCTTCATAGCTTAGTTCTTTCTCTTTTTTTCCTTATTCTGTTCTTCTTCAGGGTTCTCTTCCTGGAATTCTTGCCTGTCTTTTGTTCAGCTTCTTATAATATTCTTCCCACTCGCTTTCTGGGATATACTCTATATACATCTTCTCTCTATTGTTGGTCCTTAACGCTTTAATTATTCTCCATGATTCTGTGCTTTTAGTTCCTCCTATATGCTGTTCTATATGTTCGCACGATTTTTCTCATCTCTGGTTCTTTTCTTTGTTTATCATCCTCCCCGTTTCTGCATATTTCTCTTTATATTTCTGTAGATCTTCTTCTGATTTTGTATTTAGCTATTTTTTGTATAGTCTTTTTTTCTCCTTTATAGATTCTTTGGTTTTTTCACAGATTCTAATTTTATGTTTCTTATTCTCGTTGTCTTCTTTACCCAATACTTCTAGGGCCGCCTGTTCGATGCATTCTTTTATGTGGTCATGCATCTGTTGGAGATTGTCGTAGTTAAATTCATTTAATTTTTGGTTTAATCGTCGTCTGTATCGTTTCGTCTTGCAGTAAGTGTATTTTGTATTTTATTTCTTTGTCTGCTTTTTCTGTTATCTCATTAGTATTTCTGTTTTCTTTATCTATTTTTCCTTTTTGTTTTATTGTCTTGTACCACGGTACTTTTATATTTGCTATTAATAGTCTATGGTCTGTTCCACATTCTTCCCCTGTCTCTACTCTTATGTCTTTTATTTTAATAGTGGTCTCGTTTTTAATTATATTGTAGTCTATTATTGATTTTAAGTTTCGTGTTTCTTGCATCCAAGTATATTTGTGGATGTTTTTGGGTTTGTAGAATCCGTTTGTTATTTTGAGGCCGTTTAGTTCACACAGCTCTATTAGTCTCTCTCCGTTGTCGTTAGTAATGTCTTCTCTGAATGGTCTTACGGTATTGTCCTTGTTTTCCTTCCTATTCTCCCATTCGGATCTCCGATTATTATTAATTCTTGGTTTCTCTTTACTTTTTGTATTTCTATTTCTAGTGTTTCCATGAAGTTATCTTTTTCTCTTATAGTGCTGTCTTCTGTTGGGCCATATACTCCTAATATTACCATGTCTTTTCCTAGCATTGTTATATTTAGTTTTATGAATCTTTCATTGATGGGTTCCCAAGATGTTATTTTCTTTTTCCACTTCTTTTTTACTAATATTCCAACTCCAGCCTTTGCTCTTTCTTCCTTCTTTACTCCACTCCAACAATGCATCACCTTATTTATTTCTTCTATTCCACTTCCCTTTTTTTTCGTCTCGCTTATTTCTAAAATGTCTATGTTCATCTTCTTAAACACTTGTATGACTTCGATGTTCTTTGTCCTCCATCACTGTATATTCCAGGTGCCGAGAGCAGCTATTCTGTTTTGGGATTTCTTCGTTTGGCTGAGTTTTAAGCTTGGGTTATCTATTCGCTTTGAAGTAGAATTGCCCCCCCCCCCCGTATCCGATGGGGCTCCCTTCTTCGAAAGTGTGGATTGCCACCCGGGGATTTTGGCTTATCTTGTGATTTTTCATCCTACTTTTCAAAAACAACTAGCATTTCCCAGTTTAGCTTTTACGTGTCTTAGGGTGCTAACTCCTAACGCCACAGCCCTCCTCCTTTATTCGGGCTTGGGACCGGCAAGACTCTGATACAAACTGAAATATATCGGAAAGTGATTTCTTCACTTCCACTGTAAAAAGAACTTTAAGGAAATAATGAGAAAATAAAATAATTTCCCGATTCTTGGACCTCAAGACCCCTGATAACGGCATATAACACGAGATATACAAAGCAACCGCTCCTACTCATCCCTTCCTCATCTTTTAATCCCTTGTATATTGAAATATAAATAAATGTGCTTAAAATTTCTAGAAAATCTCTTCAAAAATTATAGGTTCCATTCCTACTTCAAATATAATATATGTAGCAAATTTGAAATGTATATCTCACTTCGTTCGAAAGTTATTGCGCCAAAAGATCAATAGACGAACAGGGAAAGCCGACAAAAGTGGGAAACCCTGTTTTGCGTGACTAAATGGGAAAAATGCCAAGAATTCTGGAGGTTGGTTTTTTCACAAATTCAGCATTTTTCTTTACAAATAAAAGAAAAATTAGAATTAGAATAGCTTTAATTAAGATAAATAAATTTTAAATTTCCTTTTTTTTTGAGATTTTGTAATCATGTCGGCAGCTGTGTAAAGAAATCCTCGTAGACCCGGTAATGTATTTATTAACGACAATAAAATCCAAGGGTTATTTGCATTATCCCTGGTTCAAAATATTAATCTATTGACCAAAAGAGATTAAACATTGATAAATAAAACATTAAGGACAATTAGACCAAGAGAGCGACCCGAAATTTTGACCTGTCGACTATCCGTCCGCCTAGTTGTTCATTCTGTCAGACGAGTCGAAGTCTTTAACGTTGATTTTGTGGCCTCCGTGCCATGAAATGCCCAAATAAGGCCCAAAATTCTACATCCAAAAATGAACTGTCATTTAACCACTTCAATCAAGTATAGTATTCTTCACGATCTAAGAAAGTGACTTAGCTACCTATACCAATTCAAAATTCAACCAGATTCGAAAGTGATTAATTTATCTCTGTTTAATGACAAGGCATCGTGCAGGGCCGCACTATACCTGATTGTATAATTGTTAGGTTTGAAATTTTATTGTGATAAGACAGTTGAATTTTAATGTTTTATATACTGAATAATACACAATATAGTAATTACACAAATACATTAAAACAGTGTGCAGTGTACTTAGCGTACAAAAAACTTCTTCTTCTATACCAAAATGCAGCCTGTTAATATTTAATGAGAGGTCAAAACCCTTGGCGACTGGGCTATTATTTGTTTGTCTATAAATAATCATGTTTCAAATTTGTTCATTATGTCAACAAAATTCTAATATTGATAATGAAAATGTAGGTTCCGTCCTTAATCAACCAAATTTGAAGTTGATATTTCATTCAAAACTCTGATACAAACACAAAAATATCAGAAAGTGATTTCTTCACTTCCACTGTAAAAAGAACTTTAAGGAAATAATGAGAAAATAAAATAATTTTCCGATTCTTGGACCTCAAGACCCCTGATAACGGCATATAACACGAGATATACAAAGCAAACGCGCGTTCTCATCCCTTCCCCATCTTTTAATCCCTTGTATAGGGTGTTTTTTTATAGAGGTATAGAACGTTGAAATGGAATAAAACAAAGATGAATTTTTTAAATTGACATGAAATTTACTTTATTCGAAAGATAATCTTCTGGCATTATAATTTAAATATGACTTCTGGCATATGACCGCCACGGCTGGCTCGGACGTAGTCTAATCTGGAGGTCTAATTTTCGATGACTTTTTCCAACATTTGTGGCCGTATATCGGCAATAACGCGGCGAATGTTGTCCTCCAAGTGGTCAATCGTTTCGGGCTTGTCGGCGTAGACTAGCGACTTCACATATCCCCACAGAAAATAATCTAGCGGCGTTAAATCGCACGATCTTGGAGGCCAATTCACGGGTCCGAAACGTGAAAATATGCGGTTACCAAACGTTTCCTTCAATAAATCAATTGTGGCACGAGCTGTGTGACATGTTGCGTCGTCTTGTTGAAACCACAGCTCCTGCACATCATGGTTGTTCAGTTGATGAACGAAAAAGTCAGTAATCATGGCTCTATAGCGGTCGCCATTGACTGTAACGTTCTGACCAGCATCGTTTTTAAAGAAGTACGGACCAATGATTCCACCAGCCCATAAAGCACACCAAACAGTCAGTTTTTCTGGATGTAACGGTGTCTCAACATACACTTGAGGATTATCATCACTCCAAATACGGCAGTTTTGTTTATTGACGTATCCATTCAAACAAAAGTGAGCTTCATCGCTAAACAAAATTCGCTTATGAAAATCGGGATCAACGGCAATCTTGTTTTTGGGCCCATTCACCGAATCTAGGCCTTGCTAGGTGATCGTGTGGCTTCAATTGTTGCACGAGTTGGATTTTGTAAGCACGCAAACCAAGATCTTTCCGCAAAATCTTCCATAAAGTGGATGGACACATATCCAATTCCTGTGCACGATGGCGGATAGACTGATTCGGGTCTTCCTCTACGCTACGCTCTACAGCAGCAATGACTTCTTCTGTACGCACTGTACGACGTCTCTGTGGATGCGTATTATCATTTAGAGTAAACGTGGTGCGAAAACGTTCCATAGTTAATCGAATTAATTGCTCTGATGGACGATTATGTTGACCGTAAAATGGACGTAGTGCGCGATACGTATTTCGAACAGAACCATGATTTTCAAAATAAATTTGCATAATTTGGAAGCGTTGTTCAGGCGTCAGTCTATTCATGTTGAAATGCCAAACCAAACTAAATATAAATCACTTGACAGCTGACAAAATGGCCGCCAGTTAAAAAAGTGTTGCCAACTTAAAGTTTTATACCTCTATAAAAAAACACCCTTTATATTGAAATATAAATAAATGTGCTTAAAATTTCTAGAAAATCTCTCATAATGATACTGAAAATATACGAACTATATTGGCCGTCACGCCTGACACGATATCGCTTCAAAAATTATAGGTTCCAGTCTTACTTCAAATATAATATGTGTAGCAAATTTGAAATGTATATCTCACTTCGGTCGAGAGTTATTGCGCCAACAGATTAATAGACGAACAGGCAAAGCCGACAAAAGTGGGAAACCATGTTTTGCGTGACTAAATGGGAAAAATGTCAAGAATTCTGGAGGTTGATTTTTTCATAAATGCAGCACTTTTCTTTACAAATAAAAGAAAAATTAGAATTAGAATCGTTTTAATGAACATAAATAAATTTTAAATTGGCATTTTTTGGGAGATTTTGTAATCATGTCGGCAGCTGTGTAAAGAAATCCACGTAGACCAGGCAACTGTATTAATTAACGACAGTAAAATCCAAGGGTTATTTACAATACCCTTGGTTCAAAATATTAATCTATTGACCAAAAGAGATTAAACATTGGTAAATAAAACATTAAGGACAATTAGACCAAGAGAGCGACCCGAAATTTTGACCTGTCGACTAGTCGTCTGCCTAGTTGTTCATTCTATCAGACGAGTCGAAGCCTTTAACGTTGGTTTTGCGGCCCCCGTGCCCTGAAATGCGCAAATAAGGCCCAAAATGCTACATCCAAAAATGAACTGTGGTTTAACTACTTCAATCAAGTATAGTATTCTTCACGATCTAAGAAAGTGACTTAGCTACCTATATCCGTTCAAAATTCAACAAGATTCGAAAATGATTAATTTATCTCTGTTTAATGACAAGGCATCGTGCAGGGCCGCACTATACCTGATTGTATAATTGTTAGGTTTGAAATTTTATTGTGATAAGACAGTTGAATTTTAATGTTTTATATACTGAATAATACACAATATAGTAATTACACAAATACATTAAAACAGTGTGCAGTGTCCGCGCGTAAATTTGTTACAATATTCAACCATTTTTTCACTTTCCCGCTTTTTCACGTGGTGCTATTAGTTTTTCGATATCTTTTCTATTTTTCGAGATATTAGCGAAAAACCGAATTTTTGATTTTACTTTGGATTTTGTGGGCTTAGCGTACATCAAACTTTAGCAAACCTTTTTTATCGTATTCTATGTCCAAAAAACTTCTTCTTCTATACCAAAATGCAGCCTGTTAATATTTAATGAGAGGTCAAAACCCTTGGCGACTGGGCTATTATTTGTTTGTCTATAAATAATCATGTTTCAAATTTGTTCATTATGTCAACAAAATTCTAATATTGATAATGAAAATGTATAAGATTTATCGGCTTCCAAAAATTGTAGGTTCCGTCCTTAATCAACCAAATTGTGTACCAAATTTGAAGTTGATATTTCATTCAAAACTCTGATACAAACCCAAAAATATCAGAAAGTGATTTCTTCACTTCCACTGTAAAAAGAACTTTAAGGAAATAATGAGAAAATGAAATAATATCCCGATTCTTGGACCTCAAGACCCCTGATAAAGGCATATAACACGAGATATACAAAGCAACCGCGCCTTCTCATCCCTTTCTCATCTTTTAATTCCTTGTATATTGAAATATAAATAAATCTGCTTAAAATTTCTAGAAAATCTCTCATAATGATACCGAAAATATACGAACTATATTAGCCGCCACCATATCGCTTCAAAAAGTATAGGTTCCATTCCTACTTCAAATATAATATGTGCAGCAAATTTGAAATGTATATCTCACTTCGTTCGAGAGTTATTGCGCCAACAGATCAATAGACGAACAGGCAAAGCCGACAAAAGTGGGAAACCATGTTTTGCGTGACTAAATGGGAAAAATGTCAAGAATTCTGGAGGTTGATTTTTTCACAAATGCAGCACTTTTCTTTACGAATAAAAGAAGAATTAGAATAGTTTTAATTAACATAAATAAATTTTAAATTTCCCTTTTTTTTGAGCTTTTGTAATCATGTCGGCAGCTGTGTAAAGAAATCCGCGTAGACCCGGTAACTGTATTTATTAACGACAATAAAATCCAAGGGTTATTTACATTATCCTTGGTTCAAAATATTAATCTATTGACCAAAAGCGATTAAACATTGGTAAATAAAACATTAAGGACAATTAGACCAAGATAGCAACCCGAAATTTTAACTTGTCGACTATCCGTCTGCCTAGTTGTTCATTCTAGCAGACGAGTCGAAGCCTTTAACGTTGATTTTGCGGCCCTCGTGCCCTGAATAACGCAAATAAGGCCCAAAATGCTCCATCCAAAAATGAACCACTTCAATCAAGAATAGTATTCTTCACGATCTAAGAAAGTGACTTACCTACCTATACCCATTCAAAATTCAACAAGATTCGAATGTGATTAATTTTTGGCTGTTTAATGACAAGGCATCGTGCAGGGCCGCACTATACCTGATTGTATAATTGTTAGGTTTGAGATTTTATTGTGATAAGACAGTTGAATTTTAATGTTTTATGTACTGAATAATACACAATATAGTAATTACACAAATATATTAAAACAGTGTACAGTGTCCTCGCGTACATTTGTTACAATTTTAGTTATTAATTAATATCTGGTTCAATTTCGCTATCGCTACTATCCTACGGATTAATAATAGGTTTTTTTACAGGTTCTAAACTATTTATATTGATGTACATACATCTATATGAGTTTTCAATTTTTTTCCAGTTTTCAACGGTTACATTTTTGATTTTTGTCTTTATCAACTCAATCACACTACTGTTACAGTAGTTGTATTATTGTGAGCACGTATATTAGACTTTATTTTATGCCATATCAACTCGATCGCATTAAAAATACAATAATACGGTGGAAGCCGAATTATTTCGGGTCCTGCTTCCTTTGCAATTTTATCACAAACATATTCCTTTGAAAAATTGTAACTTTTTAACACTTCTAACAATTGTTTAACTGTATAACTTTCATGGAAATATATGTCACGTTCGCACAAAAAAAGGCTTGTATTTCCCTTTTTCTACTGGTGGAATTTGGTACCTTATTCATTTGGCGACTATGACATATAGGTATATTCGGCAGTAATTTGTTTTGAAGCCAATCTTCAAAAACTTCAGCAGTTGTATCACAATGATAACACTGGTCAACACAAGTCTTCTTTCCTTTATTTTTTTTTCTGTTATTAGAGTATTTATAAGGCCCTGACTATGAAAAAAATACTGGGAGATTGCTAACAGCTTTACCTTTTGAAATATACAGTTTTATTATTTTGCCAAAAAAATACAAAAAAATAATACATTATGTTAACAAAATTTCTATTGAACACTAGCAAATGATCTTTTATAAGATTTCCTTGAATGAACGACTTTAGGTAGATCTCGTTGCAAACTCCAGCAGTAGTCCGCCATCATATGTGAGTTTCACGGCCCCTGATAACGCTCTTCCATTGTCCGAAGATCCTGATGAAATCTTTCACCCTGCTCCTCACTAAAATCACCCAGATTTTGTGGAAATCGGTCTAAATGCGAGTGTAGGAAGTGGATTTTTATGCTCATGTTGCACCCTAGCTCTTGCAAGTTCGATAGCATGCACTCAACAAGCTCGACATGGTCGTCAGATTTCTTTTTGCCTAGGAAGCTACTCATAACCAAAACAAATGAATTCCAAGCTTTGGATTCGACTTCAGT
The DNA here is from genome assembly GCA_019049505.1 of Pachyrhynchus sulphureomaculatus. Lineage (NCBI taxonomy): Eukaryota > Metazoa > Arthropoda > Insecta > Coleoptera > Curculionidae > Pachyrhynchus > Pachyrhynchus sulphureomaculatus. The sequence continues at coordinate 17,753,332 of CM032449.1, read as the reverse complement.
CATTGATTTGACAAAAGTAGGATCTTTCACGAGTTGCCTAATCTGTGGCCCATCAAAAATACCAGCTTTCAATTTTTCTGAACTTAATCCTGGAAACTTGCGTGAAAGAAAATTAAAACATTCGCCACTTTTGTCAAGCGCCTTCACAAACTGTTTCATTATGCCGAGTTTAATATGAAGTGGTGGAAGTATGATGCGGTCTCGACAAACTAAAGGCACGTTTATAACATTTTTCGTACCAACTTTTAGCTCTTCCCGCACTGGCCAAACTTTTTGTGACTACTATCCCAGAGACACATGAAACAAGGGAACTTTGTGTACCCCCCTTGTTGACCTAAAAGAAAGTTAACCATTTTCAGATCAACACAAATGACCCATTTGTGGTCTTGATACTTAATTTTTTCCATAACCTTAGAAACATTTACGTATTCTTCTTTTAAAGTCGTCGAATGTGCAATAGGTATAGATCCGTACTTGTTACCGTTATGAAACAAAACACACTTTAAACTTCTTTTGCTGCTGTCTATGAAAAGACGCCAATCACTAGGTTGGTACTGTTTTAATCCCATCTGCTGCAAAATACCACCAATATCGTTACAAAAAACTAAATCCTTCTCTTGAGAAAAATACGGTAACAGATTTTTTTCTCGGGTACGATAAAATGTAATGTTGGTTTCCGGAGTAAGCAAATTTTTTTCTTTTAAACGAGATGCTAAAATTTCAGAAGCTTCTTTTGGTAAGTTCAGATCTCTTACTAAGTCATTTAGTTCTTTCTGATTAAATGGTTGAGGTTCTGAAAGGCTACATTTGTAGTCTGAATCAGAGTCTTCACTTGATGTATTTCGTTCGGCTTCACAGAGATTTGGATCATCAGAAGATTTAGATGTGCTGGGTTGTACCTCTTGTGATTTTAATTGAGGTCGTTGAGCAGAAGATAAGTTAGGATATGACCACTTACTTCGATTTCCAGGGTTAATTCCATTTATTTTCACAACGCAGAAGTAGCAATCGTCATGATGGTTTCGAGGTTCTCGCCAAATCATGGGTGTTACGAACATTATTGCATCTCTTTTTCCACTGGACCATAACCGTAGACATACCACACATTTCTGGCATACAATATGGGGAACCCATGGCTTGTCCTGATTAGACAACTTTATTTTAAAGTATTGATGATACGCAGTTTTCACAAAGTCCGATATAGGTTTTCGATATTTTGCAAAATATATATTCACCACAAATATAGCAAAAACAATCGGGATTAAACACACAACATCTTCTTGACGAAGCCATATCTAAAACAACAACAAAATATATTTTAGTGTCCAATAAAAAACGAAAATCTAAGTAAAAATAGTAAATGAGGGTAGTTAACTATAACTCAAAAACAAAAGCTGTTAGAGAAAAATTCTTGCCATATTTAAAAAATATGCGTCAATTTGAGATAGAAACAAAAAAAAATCACAGGAAACAAGCAATTTTCTTTTTTTTGTGTAATCCAAGCTGGAATCTGAAATATCCTTGGCTGCTAGAAATAGACATTCTGGTATCCAGCCTTCTTCTGACCCCGCCTGTAAATTAGTTATTCTTTGACCTTTATTTGATGGAGCTTTGGTGTGGCATTTTTTGGATTTATCAATTCATCCTTTACTGGGTGTGTCGTGGGTGTCATATTAAGTCAAGTCAAGATTATCGTCCGATTTTCCGTTCTAGTTGTATTTATTTTTTCAAATATTCCATTCTGAGTTGTTGTAAGCGCTGTGATTCCATTATAACTTGCAAACGCCGTAGAATACGTCATAAAGTGGTAGTGGAACATTTTATGTCACAACTATCCCTGGGACATCCTCCGTGAAAGTGACAGTAACGTAGGAACTTTTTGTTCTGCATACATTTCATAAATTTTGCGGCGAATTAATTCTTCTTGACAGAAATCAATACATTTCGACACACCTTTGTCTTTTCGTGTTTTTTTAGGCGTTATCGAATTATTTACAATTTTCCAAACTGTACTTTCAGGGATGCTTGTTAAAGCTGATATTTCCATCAATGAAAAGTACTTTTCGTGGCCTCGCTCTACTAACATTAATTGCCTCAACGGGCAAACATTTGCGTCTTCTGATGGAAAGGGCTTCGAACATTTTAAGACACTATTGAACTTTATAATACACACTATTTCAGTATAATACTGCAGATAAAAATGGAGTATATTCTTTATATTTATAAACACGAAGTAGCCAATAAAATGTTAGATTGAAAGTGAGGTATATATATAACAATTACGGCCAGGTACGTGCGAAGACCCTAACGATCGTTTAATGTTTTTATTGCATCAATTTGCAAAATCACTTTCTTATATCTTGAAAAAATACTATATAAAAACATTTGTTGATACTAAAAAAGTCGAGCGCCCCAAAGGGCAGAAGCCGCCGAAACCGGAACCAGCTTTAGGGCCCAAAAACGTCGATCCAAAAATGTACTGTCGTTTAATTATATAAAATCAATAAATTTAGTTTGTTCTTGATAAAATACGAGGGAGCCTGCAAAACACAATACCGGAGGAAGAAGCTAAACCCGGTTTTCCAGCCAAGTATGATTGTTTTTGGCTGGAAAACTCGAAAAACGACCGAGGAGGATGATAAACAAAGAAAAGAACGAGAGATGGAAAAATCGTACGAACATGTAGAACAGTATATAGGAGGAACTAGAAGCACAGAGTCATGGAGAATAATTAAAGCATTAAGGACCAACAATAGAGAGAAGATGTATATAGAGTGTATCCCAGAAAGCGAGTGGGAAGAATATTATAAGAAGCAGACAAGAATTCCGGGAAGAGAACCCTGAAGAAGAACAGAATAAGGAAAAAAAAGAGATAGAACTAAGCTATGAAGAAGTAAAGAAGACAATAAAAACACTCAAAAATAATAAATCTGCAGGGCCTGGGGGTGTGGTAAATGAAATGATTACATACGGGTCTAATAAATTACATCGAATGCTGAGAAACATGTTCCACAGAGCGATAAATGGAGAAAAAATACCAGAGGAATAGTCAAAAGCCTATATAGTATCTATATTTAAAAAGGGAGACCGCAGAAAATGCACAAACTATAGAGGCCTAAGCATAATATCGAGTATGGGAAGTTTGTACAGAAAAATTATTAAAAATATCATAGAGGAAAATATAAAAGGAAAAATTGGAGAAGACCAAGCACTTTACGGCCGGAAAATCATGTATAGACCACATATACACTATAAAACAAAAAATGGAAAAAAACTGGCAAAGAATAGAGAAGTTCATTTAGCCTTCATGGACATAACAAAGGCCTATGACTGAGTACCAAGACAAAGATTATGGAACGCAATGAAAGAAATAGGCATTGACAAAGAACTAATATACGCAGTAAAAGCTCTTTGCGAAAACAACACAGTGAACATAAAAATAGGACATAAAATAGGGAAGAGACTCCAAACATCAAAAGGCCTATTACAAGGATGCTCTAATTCCTCCACACTATTCAAAATATACCTCGAACAAACATTAAAAAAATGGAAGCAAAAATGTAGTGGAATGGGAGTCCCAATACGAGAAGATTATTTATATACTCTAAGTTTCGCAGACGACCAAGTAATCATAGCGCAAGATGAGGAAGACTTCAGTTATATGGTAAGAAAACTGAAAGAAGAATACACTAAAGCAGGATTAGCAATAAACTTTGATAAAACGGAATATCTAACAACAAAGGAGGGAAACGTGGAGAATCTAGGAACCATCATTTCAAAAAACGCAACTTCAGAAGAAGAGATTAAAGCTAGATTAGGACAAACGCGGACATGCATAAGACAATTAAATTCGATCCTGTGGGACAAACACATTACAAAGAGAAACAAAACAGGCATATACAAATCAATAATACAAAGCATAATGACATACGGGTCAGAAACATGGACGATCAACAAAAGAAATAAATCTAAAATTAACGCGGTAGAGATGGAGTATTGGAGAAGATATTGTAGAGTGACACGTATGGAGAGAATAACAAATGAAGAAATAAGAAGCGAATGAACATCAAAGAGAACGCAATAAACACCATTGAAGAAAAACGATTAAAATGGTATGGACACATAAGACTGAGCGAAGATAATAGGTGGATAAAGAAAATAACGGAGTGGAGCCCTATAGGGAGAAGAAAAAGAGGAAGACCCAGACGATCGTGGAGAGACGATGTGGACGAGGCTATGGAGGACAGGGGTCTAACAGATGGAGACTGGGATGATAGAAACGGATGGAATCAAAGGCTAAGAGAAGTAAGACAGCGTCAGCTGTAGAAAATCCTTGATATATATATATATATATATATATATATATATATATATATATATATATATATATATATATATATATATATATAACGACCGTTTTTCGCTGGAAAAAGCCAGTCCAGCTTCGTCTTCCGGTATTGGCGGCGACTGTCTTTTGCAGGTTAGTTTTTTGATTGACTTTTTTTGGGCCCTAAAACTAGGCCCGGTATCGGCTTTCGGGTCGCCCTCTTGGTCTAAATATATTGTGGAATTCTCTCTCGACGCGTAATAATTTCCTGTTCTTCTTTTTATAGAGTTTTTAAGAGCTTCTTCCTGTTTTTTGCTCGTTTCGCAGTTTGTCGGGACTTGTCTTTATACAGGGTGTATTGACTACATTAAGGCTACTTTTATCTAGAGCACCCTCTATATTAATAAAATAAGTTTAATAAAAATGTTCACTGCCGAGACTGTTCTATCTCAATTACGTGAAAATTGATATAGATTCATCTAAAATGGATCAGTCGGTATTTCATAAAGTGACTCATTGGATTACAGAAACAACAAAGTAAGTGTTATATCTGCGAATATATTTTTTGCTGATAAGATATAAGTTTGCCTTATCAGTCTTTCAACAACGGACGGAAAATAGTCTATTAGAAAATAATGATGACTAAAAAATCTTTAAAATACAAATAAATTCGCCACGAAATTCCTAGTGTTAACAATAAAAATATAAATAAATAAAATTAATTAGTGGTCGTTGTGCGGCTCGTATGATTATTTTGCGTTCATCAAGCTATTTGATAAAAACATCCGGCCTTTAAAAAGTGTTGAAACACCGCAGCACAGATGCATCGTTTGTGAAACTTAATATGCAAGTGTTAAGCTATCTTTTTCGTGTGAAATTGTTGTTCGTGTGTATAGTGTGTGCTCAAGATGAAATAATTGCTGCAACTTGGAATACGACTGAAACAACTACAATTGGATCTACAGGAAGTAGTTTTGTTAATGATATTAATGGTAAGTTATCGTTCTTAATGTAGTTTTTGCTTTGTTGGAAGAAAAGTTTCATCCGATTAAGATGCATGATAGAATTTATGTGGTTAAGTGAGATTTATTGATAAAATTTGCAAAAAAAATTACCTACAATAAACCTTTACTGATTATGTCAATTCCCAAACACGTGTTTTGTTACCATTGTGTTATCCGACTCAAAAAAGACTTGTTGACCTACAATGGTTGAGTTCAATAAAGGGCATTTAATAAGATCTTACAAGTTGTACTTACCAGTTGTACTTACGCATTCACTGACGAGAGTTGTGCTTTCTAAAATTATTTTGCTTCGAATTGTTCATGCATTGTTTAGTCTGAAACTTCGTTCTTAAAATGGCTACAAGAAAGCAGCTGACTGTCAAACAGTAAAGTGAAATTTGTACTCTACATAGGGAAGGCTACAATAAGCGATAAATCTCAAAAAAATTAGGTATTTTAAACAAAGGCGGACCCTTCACAAAAAACAGGTAACAGGAACAAATGAAGAACAGAACGTAAGGATCAGTTCATTATAGTGAACCTGAACTAACCTTAACTATTCTTCAAATTGTCGCTCCTTTTAATGGAACTCATCTTGAATTAGTCTCGACTACTACTGATAAATATCGATTGCTGTCTGCAGGTATAAAAGGATGTGCAGCTGCGAAGAAACCTATACTAATAGTTAGACATAAGTAAAATGGGTTAAATACATTGAAACTGGATAGAAAGAATAAAGACCTTTGGAACAATGGATCGGAAATCCAAATTTTTGGATTTATTAAAAAAAATTGTACAGGGTGAGTCAACGATAGAGTAAAGTTTATTATCTCATTTGTTTCGGGAATGACGAAAAAATGTTAAATACAATAGTTTGAGGGAATGTTAAGGCGCACAGTTTAAAATTATTTATGAGTATACAGGGTACTTCACAAAAGTGTGGCCGATATAACATATGTTTTTTTAAATGGAACAGCCTATTTTCTAATTTATTTTTAAATTCTGCTAAAAATTTTATAACTTTTTTATTAATAATGTTATATACCTAAACCTAGTAGTTTTTCTAATATTTCAATTTTTTTAAAAAATTACTAGTTTTCAGTTTCGTAAAAAATTGCCAGTAGCGTCATTGTTTCTGAAGGTGGAATACGCATAATCGGTACGAGCGTTCTATAGAGATGAAAAAAGATATATGTAAAGAAATTTGAGTTAGATGCTACAGAGTATCCAAAATAAATTTGTGCATTTCGACTATTTTAAATTGAAAAATCTCAAATTTTTTAAATGGCACACCGTATTATTATTTCTTTTTGATAGATTTTATAAAACCCTCCAACTTTTATTAAGTACGTCATATACCTATTTCTAATAGTTTTCGGTTTATTTTGAATTTTTCAATTTTTACCCTTGTTTTTAATACACTTGCGCTATTGTGAAAACATAAACAAATAGTTAATAATAATTTTAATATAGTTTAACTTATCTAATTATTAATTATTATGACGTAATAAATGTTCAAAAATATGCCCGTCTACTTGAATACACATGTTTAGTCGTTTTACTATATTTTCCTTAACTTTCCTTAGCATAAAGGGCGTTATTGTCCTGCACGCATCCCGTAACCTATTTTCCATATCTACTGGTATTGTAGTATTCACATACGATCTTTAATTAGCCCCACAAAAAGAAGTCTAAAGGTGTTAAGTCACATGATCGCGGGGGCCACTGAATGAATCTATCCCTACCAATCCATTTTTATGGGTAACGATCGTTTAAAAATTCCCGAACTTCCCGGTGATAATGAGCAGGAGCTCTATCTTCCTGAATCCACATTTGTTTCCTTTCAAAGTTATAAACTTCTTCAAGAAGCTGGGGTAATTCGTTATGCAAAAAATATAGATATCTAGGCCGATTAAGGGGTTCACGGAAAAAATATGGACCAATAATTCGAAAATTTAATATTCCACACCTAGCAATAAGGTAGGAAAAGACATGGTAATATTAGGAGTATATGGCCCAACAGTAGACAGCACTATAAGAGAAAAAGATAATTTCATGGAAACACTAGAAATAGAAACACAAAAAGTAAAGAAAAACCAAGAATTAATAATAATGGGAGATCTGAATGGGAGAATAGGAAGGAAAACAATGGACAATACCGTAGGACCATTCGGAGAAGACATCACTAACGACAACGGAGAGAGACTAATAGAGCTGTGTGAACTAAACGGCCTCAAAATAACAAACGGATTCTACAAACCCAGAGACATCCACAAATATACTTGGATGCAAGAAACACGAAACTTAAAATCAATAATAGACTACATTATAATTAAAAACGATACCACTCTCAAAATAAAAGACGTAAGAGTAAAGAGAGGGGCAGAATGTGGAACAGACCATAGACTATTAGTAGCAAATATAAAAGTACCGCGGTACAAGACAATAAAACAAACAGGAAAAATAGATAAAGAAAACAGAAATACTAATGAGATAACAGAAAAAGCAGACAAAGAAATAAAATACAAAATACACTTACTGCAAGACGTAACGATAAGAGACCTATATAGACGACGATTAGATCAAAAATTAAACGAATTTAACTACGACAACCTCCAACAGATGTATGACCACATAAAAGAATGCATCAAACAGGCAGCCCTAGAAGCATTAGGTAAAGAAGACAACGAGAATAAGAAACATAAAATTAGAATCTGTGAAAAAATGAAAGAATCTATAAAGGAGAAAAAAAAGACTATACCAAAAATGGCTGAATACAAAATCAGAAGAAGATTTACAGAAATATAAAGAGAACAATGTAGAAACGAGGAGGATGATAAACAAAGAAAAGAACGAGAGATGGGAAAAATCGTGCGAACATGTAGATCAGTATATAGGAGGAACTAGAAGCACAGAGTCATGGAGAATAATTAAAGCATTAAGGACCAACAATAGAGAGAAGACGTATATAGAGTATATCCCAGAAAGCGAGTGGGAGTAATATTATAAGAAGTTGCTAACAGAAGACGGACAAGAATTCCAAGAAGAGAACCCTGAAGAAGAACGGAATAAGGAAAAAAAGAGATAGAACTAAGCTATGAAGAAGTAAAGAAGACAATAAAAACACTCAAAAATAATAAATCTGCAGGGCCTGGAGGTGTGGTAAATGAAATGATTAAGTACGGGTCTAATAAATTACATCGAATGCTGAGAAACATGTTCCACAGAGCGATAAATGGAGAAAAAATACCAGAGGAATGGTCAAAAGCCTATATAGTATCTATATTGAAAAAGGGAGACCGCAGAAAATGCACAAACTATAGAGGCCTAAGCATAATATCGAGTATGGGACGTTTGTATGGAAAAATTATTAAAAATATCATAGAGGAAAATATAAAAGGAAAAATTGGAGAAGACCAAGCAGGCTTTACGGCCGGAAAATCATGTATAGACCACATATACACTATAAAACTATGACTCAGTACCAAGACAAAGATTATGGAACGCAATGAAAGAAATAGGCATTGCCAAAGAACTAATATACGCACTAAAAGCTTTCTACGAAAACAACACAGTGAACATAAAAATAGGACATAAAATAGGGAAGAGACTCCAAACATCAAAAGGCCTATTACAAGGATGCTCTACATCCCCAACACTATTCAAAATATACCTCGAACAAACATTAAAAAAATGGAAGCAAAAATGTAGTGGAATGGGAGTCCCAATACGAGAAGATTACTTATATACTTTAAGTTTCGCAGACGACCAAGTAATCATAGCGCAAGATGAGGAAGACCTCAGTTATATGGTACGAAAACTGAAAGAAGAATACACTAAAGCAGGATTAGCAATAAATTTTGATAAAACGGAATATCTAACAACAAAGGAGGGAAACGTGGAGAATCTAGAAGTCGATAACGAAACAATAATCAAAGGGACCGATAGATTTAAATATTTAGGAACCATCATTTCAAAAAACGCAACATCAGAAGAAGAGATTAAAGCTAGATTAGGACAAACGCGGACATGCATAAGACAATTAAATTCGATCCTGTGGGACAAACACATTACAAAAAGAAACAAAACACGCGTATACAAATCAATAATACAAAGCATAATGACACACGGGTCAGAAACATGGACGATCAACAAAAGAAATAAATCTAAAATTAACGCGGTAGAGATGGAGTATTGGAGAAGATGTAGAGTCACACGTATGGAGAGAATAACAAATGAAGAAATAAGAAGCAGAATGAACATTAAAGAGAACGCAGCAAACACCATCGAAGAAAAACGATTAAAATGGTATGGACACATAAGACGGAGCGAAGATAATAGGTGGGTAAAGAAAATAACGGAGTGGAGCTCTATAGGGAGAAGAAAAAGAGGAAGACTCAGACGATCGTGGAGAGACGATGTGGACGAGGCTATGGAGGACAGGGGTCTAACAGATGGAGACTGGGAAGATAGAAACGGATGGCATCAAAGGCTGAGAGAAGGCAGACAGCGTCAGCTGTAGAAAATCCTTGATATATTTATATACATTAAGCGACCAATGGTTTTGGTTTTGAACTTCCTGGAGCCAAAATGGATTAACTGTTGAATAATAATAATGCATGTTATGGCTGTTAACTGCTCTATTACTGCGAAAAGTAGTTTCATCAGAAACCATTATTTTGGATAAAAAATTTGGATCGGCCTCTATTGCTCCATTCACGGTAGTACAAAAGTTTACTCCTCGTTCAAAATCACGGTCTTGAAGTTCTTGGTGTAGTTCCTATGAAATTGATGATTCTTATATTTTCTCGCTGTGCGATAGCCGTAGATTGAGATGTCAGATAGTTGACGGCTGCTGACCTAGGGATTATCTTCAACATGAAGTAAAATCTCCATCTTTTTCCTCATTGGTAGCATTCTGGTTTATTACTTTCCGTTTCGTATACTCAACGCTACCACTACAATCAAACCGACAATGTTTTCACTCCTCACCCAGTATATAAACCATATCAATTAATTCATTTTTAAAAAAAATCCATACCTATTACCTCTTACTACACACACTTACTACAACAAATTAGACTATTTTTACTTGCTTAACAGACATGTCAAAATTTGACAATGCGTACATTTTTGTTTTATCTTGGTAACTATTATGATATAGCGTAAGTGTATTAAAAACAAGGGTAAAAATTGAAAAATTCAAAATAAATCGAAAACTATTAGAAATAGGTATATGACATACTTAATAAAAGATGGAGGATTTTATACAATCTATCAGAAAAAGTAATAATATACAGGGTGTGTCATTTAAAAAATTTCAGATTTTTCCAATTTAAAACACCGTGTAGCATCTAAATCAAATTTCTTTCCATATGTGTTTTTTTATCTCTATAGAACGCTAGTTCCAATTATGAGTATTCCACCTTGAGAAAAATGGCGCTACTGGCATTTTTTTACAAAACTGAAAACTACTATTTTTTTTTTTTTAAATTGAAATATTAGAAAATCTACTAGGTTTAGGTATATAACATTATTAATAAAAAAATGTAAAAATAAATTAGAAAATAGTATGTTCCATTTAAAAAAACATGTTATATCGGCCACACTTTTTTGAAGTACCCGGTATACTCAAAAATAATTTTAAACTGTGCACCTTAACATTCTCTAAAACTATTTTTTATTTTTATTTTTTTTTATTTTGAATCAGACTTATTACAATTCAATACCAAATATGCAATACCTATAAAGATAACATAAGTTATCTGCACAATAGGACTGGTAGGTAAATAATCCTTAAGAACTATATACAATTATATAAACTAAACTAAAACTAAAATACACAAACCTCAATTTAACAAAAAAAAAAAAAATGAAAATTTATTGGTTGCTCAACAGTGGCAGTAGATACAAAAAACTCAGAAAACAAAAAAGAAAAATAAAAACAATAAAAACAATAAGAAAATTGTATTTAACATTTTTTCGTCATTCCCGAAACAAATGAGATGAATGAACTTTACTCTATCGTTGACTCACCCTGTACAGAAGTTTTGCACTGTACTAACTATTAAGCACGGCAGTTTGGCGAAAATAGATGGGAACTTAAATAAAGAAAAATATTTGGAAATCCTGCAAGAGCATCGCGTGCCGACAAGCCTAAATATTATTGGTGACGATCTTATCTTTCAGCAGGATAATGACCCTAAACACTTCAAAAACTGTGTCGAGAGTATATTAAAAAGAAAAACTATAACCTAAATATTTTAAATCATTTAAATTTAAAAGATTAAATTGGGAAGAAAAAGGTATGAGGGTGGATGGAAGATGCCTGAGCCATCTTAGATTTGCCGACGATATAGTAATAATAAGTGATAGCGTAGAAGGACTGTAGGAAATGTAACAGAACTAGAGGCTTAAAAATGAATCTATCCGAAACCAAAGTAATGACGGACCTAAACTTAAATATTAAAATAGATGGCAATAAGATCGAAAACGTAAACGACTATACGTACCTGGGACACATAATCACATTAGGCAACTAGAACCAAACTGCAGAAATTCCGAAAAGGATCAGTATGACCTGTCACTGTATAAAAAGCATCGTTTTAAAAAATCCATAAATACCAGTCAAGGTCAAAGGAAGAGTTTCTAATAGCTGTATCCGTCTAGTATTGACTTATGGTGTGCAATCAATGACACTGACAATACAATCAGCCAATCGGTTGAGAGCAACACAACGAGTTATAGAAAGAGCTATGTTGCGCATTTCTTTAAGAGCTCACATCCGGACCGAGGAAATAAAAAGAATAATAGGGGTGGAGGATGTTGTGGGAAAAGTCGTGGAGCTCAAATGGAGATATAATATCTGGCTCGGCAAGAGAATACAGGATGGACAAAGAACGTAGTGCAGTGGAGGCCGAGAGAGCACAAGATCGGGAACTCTGGAAAAAGGAACGGCAGGCTTATATCCAGGAGTGGATGCTAAAAGTTGTTATATATATATATATATATATATATATATATATATATATATATATATATATATATATATATATATATATAAGTACTTATATAGGGGGGCGTCATATGACAAGCGAAAGACGAAACTCGTTGATGAGGAATAGCAGCCCACTTGCACTCCAACTCTAGGGGCTTAGACCTTTCCGAACACACTAAACTAAAAATCGATTACCGGTGGGCGGGTCGAGATTTTTTACATATAAAAACCCTTTCTTACAGTTTGAAACTGAAAAAAAATCGATGACCGGTGGAGGAAGGGGTGAGATTTTTCCAGCAAAAAGAACACCTACCTACAATGAAATTCCAAACACAGTAAACTAAGAATCGATGATCGCTATGGGGACGAGATGTTTCACATATAAGAACCCTCTCCTTCAGTGGAACTCTAAAAATTTACATCAACTTTAGAAATCGATGATCGGTGAAGGAAGCGGTGAGATTTTTTTAGCAAAAAGAACGCCTACCTACAATGGAATTCCAAAAACTTTCACCTAATTTAAAGATTTATAATCGGGATTGAACATTTTTTACAAAAGAGAATCCCCAATAAAGAAAAAAAAGTTCCGTTTCTATGGGGCGTATTTTTTATATCCATACGAGCGGGAGGGGGCATATGCCTCTCTGGTCCCCCTAGGCTATATATAAATATATATATATATATATATATATATATATATATATATATATATATTATATATATTACATATGTATATATATATATATATATATATATATATATATATATATATATATATATATATATATATATATATACACCAACGGGACCGACCGAAACTGTCCGTTCAAGAAGGATGTCCGCTTAAAAGAAATACAAAAAAAATCGTTTTTTTAATGAAAACTGTAATTAAAGAATTTGAGATATTTAAAACGTATACTTATGTATGTACAGTACATATTTTTAAAATAAACAAAAAACTTAAAACTTAAGGAAAAAAAACAAGCGTTTTTGTTGGGTAGAGCCCTAAAATACAGGCCTGTCTCATCGGCATTATAGATGTCTCTCGGTGAATATTCCTTAATTAAAGAAGAGCTTTTTTTCCCAGAATAATGAAACATCTTCAGCAATAACCGAAGCTGCTTCTCCTGAAATCGCTTTAAAACTTATGTTGTGGCGGATTCTAAATTAATTAAGCCAACAAGAAGAAGCCGTGAATGTAGAATGTCCCAGAGACTCGGCTATTTCTTTTACTTTGCATCGTATTAGCGGACCTGAAAAAAACATTAAGAATAAGTTTTTTGCATTTTTGTCACGACAATCCTACTGATACTCTCACCCCTTTTATCATTTGTTTGAATTGATATGAAAAGAAAATCAACGCACTAATTCTAAAAAACCTTATCTAAAAAAAATAATTCATGTGCATACCTGTCAAAGGAATCCCCTTTTGGCGAGTTGCTATATACCAGTTATAACACATCTTGTCAATTTTGGTACCATCACCAGTCAAAAAGCTTCTTTTTTCATTAAAATGGCTGTTCGACATCCACTTGTTTAGAAGGATTTCTTTATGTTTTATTATATCAGCAGCTTGTGTTCTTCCGATATTAAAACGCTTGGATAAGTTATTGTGAACTTCAACAATCTCAATTTTTTGTTTAAGCGTGAGAATTCTTCTATTTGGAGCCATTTCTACAATGAATATGTCGCTCACTGTGTTTTTTTTTTTTCGCATAGGCGTGTACCGAAAAATTGAGATCGGTAAATCCCCGGTTTACTCAGGGAAGTCTCTCAGTGAAGGCAGGCAGCGACGTTGGCGCGTGGCGCGATTGGGAAACGCAACATGATACTCGCCACAGAAAAATGAGACAAGGCGTTTATTTTTTTTTGTTTTTTCTCCGGTTAAGAGAATATTTTTTTCTGTCCGCGTCCGTTCAAGAGAATGTCCATCCAAGAGGGAGTTAAAACAATACCAATTATATGAGAGTCGGTCGGGACCATGTGAAAGTGTCCGTTCAAGGGAGGTGTCCGTGTAAGAGGGGTGTCCGCGAAGAGGAATTTCACTGTATATATTTAAGTATTATTTCATTCTTCGGGTTTTTCCTTGTTATTTGGAGAAAACAGGGCACTTAACATATCAGGAGAGGGACTCAACAACCTAAGAGTTCATATTAAAACCAAATCGAATTGAAAGAAATGCTCTAAGAATTACAAACTGATGCTAGGATAGTTTAGACATGAACATTATAAAAAACAAAGTCATGATGAACCAATAATGACGCAATATCCATACACGGGCCATAGGTGGGTAAATTCATATGTATACTTGAGAGAGGAGGTTACAATCGAGAAAGTGAAAGTGAATGAAGAATTGGAAGTCAATCGAAGGATACGCCTAGGATGGACGGCTTACGGTAAAATGAAGCAAGTGTTTGATTCTAAAATATTTTTAAAACTTAAACGTAAAGTATATAATGAATGCATTCTACCAGTAGCAACATGTGGTAGTAAAACATGAATTCTGACAAAGAAGGTTTTTAGAAACCAGATAGTAATTAAAAGGAAAATGCTAGATATATCACTCAGGTCACAATTGAAAGAATATCTTCCCTCAAATGGACTGGGCCGGCAATGTGGTCAGAAATACTGATAACTGGAGCTGAGCAGTGACCAGGTGGAGGCCGTGGGGAGAAAAAAGAAGTACCGGCAGACCTCAACAACGTTGGTACGAGGATATTAAAAAGTTAGGTGCTCAATTGGTATCAAGTTGCTCAAAACAGGGATATATGGAAACACATGAGAGAGGCTTATATCCAAAGGATAGGTAATACCTGGAAGAACAAGATCACTCATACCTAATCGTTGGTCCTCTCTACGCGTAATGATGTGGTCTGTAGGGCTGGTTCATAAACGAGGCTTCTTGGGTTCGTTGTCACCTGACGTTTTTCCTCATTTGAATTGGCGCATATGGTACATACAGTAATGGTTTACCGTATGTCCCATTCTATTGTTGAGGAATGTCATTGAGAGTTACACCTCCCAAGTGGAGAAAACAGATGAATATACGTCGTCCTTGTACGTTCTTTATACGATCTCTGTGTTCCCGTATTTTAAGCTCAACCGTATCTTTCTGTTAACCTCCAATCCCGAAAAATACTTGGAGATCTTAAACGTTGAACTCACCTCGTACAATAACTATAGATTTAAAAACGTACAATAAACTGTGGCAGCCTCTCCACTTTTGAAACAACATGGTCCACGCTGAGCTTGTCGATGTTTCGTCTTGGAAACCTATACTATAAGGAGTGTGAATTAATTTTGAGGGATTTCTAAGAGAGGGTGTAACTTGTATTATATCGCATTGGAGCATACTGTTGCTATATTCATGGTGAAGCATCATCATTAGACTTTAATTTTTTAGTATATGTTATTTTGCTGAAGTGTATCCTACATATTTTTTTGAGCATTGAATATGTCGAATTACGTGCCAACAAAACACCATTTGTGGGAAGTGTTCCTTTCTTGTTTAATTCGAAGAAAAGTGCTGTTTAAAGTCATCGATTGCTGTCGGAAACCTATGGTGATTATACATAAAAAATATAGAAACATGTGAATACTGGTTTCGATACTTTAAAAGTGGTGATTTCGGCACCGAAGACAAAGAACGACGAAGCCAGCCGAAAAAGTTTAAAGATGAAGAATTGGGGGCATTACTCGATGAAGACCAGTGCCAAATGGAAAAAGAACTTGCAGAATTATTAGGAGTTGATCGCACAACCATTTCCAAGCGCTGGAGGAAATTGGGTGTTGTACGAATTGAAACCGAGAGTCTTTGAAAGGTGATTTTTTATCTGTGGACAACTGCTTCAACGGAACAACTGGAAAGGTTTTTTGCATTGTACCGTAACTGATAATGAAAAATGGATACATTACAATAATGCAAAGCACAAAAAATCATAGCTGAAGCCTTGTGAAGCATCAACATTCTCGCCAAAGCCGAATATTCAGGGCACCAAGCTTATGCTGTGCATCTGGTGGGGTCGGCTAGGTGTAGTGTATTATGAGCTGTTCCAACTCAACGAAACTATTACTGGGGAACGTTACCGATAACAATTGGTGCAATTGAGCTGAAAGTTGAAGGAAAAACGACCGCAATATGCCAAAAGACACGACAATGTGATTTTTCAACATGACAACGCTTGGCCACATGTTGCAAAACCGTCAATGAAGCGCCAAAAACACTTGAATGGAATGTCATACCGCATCCGCCGTGCTCACCAGACATTGCTCCTTCTGACTGTCACTTGTTCCGATCGATGACGCACGGCCTGTCTGAACAGCGCTTCGATTTTTATGTGGATACCAAAAAATGGGTCGATTCGTGGATAGCATTAAAAAATGAGTTGTTCTTTCAACGTGCTGTTCATATGCTGCCACAAAGATGGAAGAAAGTAGTGACTAGCGATGGACAATATTTTGAATAATCAATTCGTAACAATTTTTTTACAATAAAGCGATGTTTTTACCAAAAAATCCCTCAAAATTAATTCACATACACAATAGTTTTACATTTATCTTAACATCATTCAAAGCTAAGCTCCTCCCACCAGCATGTCAAAGATTAATATAATATTATTCTGTATTTCTAATATCAATTTGTGGTTTAAGTTAATCTATAGTTCTTGATTATTTGAATTTTGTTTAAGTGTTAATACTAATACTAAATAGATAACTTTTTCCAGGCAGGACCAGTATAATTATATATCGTACCGATCTACCATATGTTGCCCCGGAATTTCAAGATTGCCACTGCCCTATTTTTCTATGAGCTACAGAAGCAATGCGTGTGCCGAAAAGACAATTCACTTTGGTCTTGAATCGCACCAAAATTTATGCGGTAGGAAACACAGTCCTGGACAAATCATCCCAAAGGGATGGTCGAAAAGGATTGTACGGGGAGTGACAAGCTGGACTTCATACGGATGTGGGAAATTCTCACGACGCCGTCTCCTCGTAAGGATTGGCGATCCATATAGCTAAATGAAATTTAGAAACTGCTGCTCGAATAATATCACTCGAAGCACATCCAAACCACCTTCCCATGTCCTTCAGCCAAGAATTCTGTTGTCTTCCGATCGATCATTTGCCCTTCATTCCACCTTCAATAATTAGACGTAGCAATTCGTACTTTGGGCCTCTCATTATATGTCCGAAGTACTGAGTTTTCCTTATTTTTATGGTTGTTAATAATTCCTTCATTTTGTTCATTCTTTCCAGTACTTCTGCGTTTTTTATTTTCTGTACCCAGGAGATACGAGGAAGGCGTTTATAAATATACATTTCAAAAGATTTCAATCGTTTCTCTAAGCCAAGGTCAAGGGTTATTATTATTATTATTATTACTATTAAGCTACACTGTTAAAAAACTTTAGATGAATTGTATTTATTTAAAACTAAGTATTTGTTAGATTTCTGGAGCGTTTACTAGACATTTCATATAAAATGCTTTTAAATTCTAGTATAAATTCAAAAAAATCAAGTAAATGTTTGAAATTTCGATTAAATGCTTGAAGTCAATACTTTACGAATTTTATGTAGAACCGCATCTATACTACCAGAATTTCGATTTTTTTTTTGAGCTTTGAAAATGCCTTGATTTGTTCGGGTACAAGGCCTAAATTTTCCAAAAATAACTTGGGCAAATTCGTAGGCCCCAAAACTTATGGTCTCATTTATTCAAAAATTCGAAAAACGACCGTTTTTGACTGGGAAAAGCTTCGTCCTCCGGTATTGGCGGCGCACAGTGGGACGAAGCCCCACTGTGCCACTTAAATTACCCTACAGGTCAGATTTTTTTTTAATTATTTGTTTTTTTTTTCATGACCAATCGATCTATCGAGCTGGATTTTAGGTTTTTTTTTTTTTCACAGTTTTCCGGAATTTTCAGAAGAAGTATTATTTTTTATGAAAAAAAAACGGCGTTTTTCGTGAAAAAAATCACTCTATAGATCGTAATTTTTTACTTAATTATGACACTTTTTTTTTTCTAAATATTCGTTTTTATATTGCCAATCGATCAATCGGGCTGAATTTTTGATTTCCCCCCCCCGTGTTTTTCAAAAATTTGTATTTCCATGGAAGTACAGTTTTTCCGCAAATAGCTATTCATAGATGGTTTTCCTTCCATATTTAGGACAGATTTTTCTCAAAAATCAATTCTTTTGATGGACAATCAACCTACCGACCTCGGATTATCATTTTTGCCCCAGATTTTTCAAAAATTGCAAGCATTTTTGAGCGTTATCCAGGATACACCACACGTAGGTAGTGTTTGCTGGTATCCTTTTGTGAATGTGTGTGTGTCTGTCTATGTGGGTGTGTGTGTGAGTCAGTGTGTGTGTGGATGTGTGGGTGAGTGGGTGTGGGGGTGTGTGAGTGTGTGGGTGTGCGTCTCGTGTGCGTGTGCGTGAGCATGTGCGAGTGTGTATTGCCTACGATAACTCAAGTACCTACAAAGAATACTGCTATGTTTAGTTTTGAACTTTAAAAAAAACGCATACGAATTTTTGAAATTTTACTACAATATTCATGATTGATTGATCGTGTTAGCCGATACTTGTTGGAAATTCATAATAAAATTATATAAAAAAACAACACTATGTTTTAATTTCCAATATATTTAAAGTCACTTGACAATTGTTTCACCATACAATGGCTTCTTCGGAAGTAAATAAGAAAGAAAAATATTTAGTGGTAATCTTGGTTATATAGTGCTTAAAACTATCCTTAATTACCTAAGATTATGCTAATCATTTTATTATATTATTTACAGACAGAATTATTTTAAGAATGCAAATCTGTGGTACTATTTCCGAGAACTAATAAAGATTAAGTAAGGGTGAATGGTTTAAGTCTACCCTAGACAAAATGTTTTTTTCATCTAATCATTCTATTACATTATATTATCTATTATACATATATTTTTATTTTCTGAAAACTGTAATGCATTGTTTCTTTCTGTTATCCCCCGTATGCATGCTGACACATGCGCTATTAAAATAAAAAATCTACACACTCAACTACTATTTCTATCTTTATTCATTACACTATTTGCCATGTAAATAAGTTTTAAACTAAAGGCATATCTCAGATCGAAACGAATCAATACCTTCGATCTTTCTCTACTACATAAAAGTTATATCGGTCTATCACACTCCACCTTTACCGCCAAAAATTGATAATTTTTTGTTAATTTACTAGTTTACAGGATTAGTAGAGAGTACCAAGGCCAGCCATTTTGGCCGTTTTATATTTTTCTGTTTAGTTGTAGTGTTATGTAGTTAACGATAGTATATTGGGGAATATCCCTCTGTGCAAATGATTGCTTGTTTTGTTATAGAAAAACCACTTTGGTAAGTCAAACATTTTTCTTTTTTCTCATGCCATCTTTCTTTTTTGTTCTTTTCAACCACATGAATGTACTTAAAAAAGCAATTTTTGACTTAACAATATAAAGAAAAAAGAAAATTTTGTGTCTTTCCAAATGTCCTGAAGAAGAAATAAATATATTTTCGAAAGCTCGACTAACAAAAAAGGTTGTTTCACTACCCAAGGCCATAAATATTTAAATATAGACTGCAGCCCTACTAAATTGAGAATATATTTTTCGCAACTAGTCAGTCGCGACTACTCCTGTCTTTGTTATATATATATACTAGCCGGGCCCGCGGCTCCGCTCGCGTGGACTTGAGTCACTACTATCGTCACTGCTTATTCCTTATGTTACCCATCGTAATAAAATATCTCCCAATATTTCTCCTTATCTCCCATTATCTCTACATAATTGCCATTATCTAGGCTTATCTCTGCTCATCTCCCATTATTTCTCCTTATCTTCCATTATTTCTCCTTATCTCCCATTATCTCACCTTATTTCCCATTATCTAGGCTTATCTCGACGTATCTCGCAATATTTCTCCTTATCTCCCATTATTTCTCCTTATCTCCCATTATCTCACCATAACTCCCATTATCTAGACTTATCTCTGCTTATCTCCCATTATTTCTCCCTATCTCCCATTATCTATACTTATCTCTCATAACTCACCATATCTCCCATTATCGAGGCTTATATCGAATTATATAGATCATATGTATAAATTTATAAAAACACGTAAATCGGATAAGTGGTTCTCGAGTGCTAAGCGTACTAACGGACAGACAGATAGACAGAGAGACGTTGCATTTTATATATATTATATTCTTTGCTACATAATATTGTTCCATATTTAATGCTTTAGGCAGTGTATTGTAAGAGAACGCGTTAGCGGCAAACTTTTCTCCGACCTGATTCACTATTATCGTCACTGCTTATTCTTTATGCCACCTAACGTAATAAAACATATCCTATAACCTGGCCAGAGAACATACGTATGTTTAAAAAAAAAAGCACGTAAGTCGGATAAGTGGTTCTCCCGTGATAAGCGCACTAACAGACGGACAGACAGACAGACGGACAGAGAGACGTTGCATTTTGTATATATTATAGATATAGATTATTATTATTATATAACCTGGCCAAAGATTATATGTATGAATTTAAAAAAGACACGTAAATCGGATAAGTGGTTCTCGCGTGATAAACGCATTAATGGACAGACAGACAGAGAGACATTGCATTTTATATATATTATAGATTATAGATATTCTCTGCTACATAATATTGTTCTATATTTAATGGTTTAGATTGTGTATTGCAAGAGAACGCGCTAGCGGCAAACTTTTTTCCGACTTCATTCACTATTATCGTCACTGCTTATTCCTTATGCTACCTATCGTAATAAAATATAGCCTATAATCTGGCCGAAGAACATATGTATGTTTTAAAAAGAAGTATGAAAATCGGATGAGTGGTTCTCAGTGATAAGAGGACTAACGGACAGACAGACAGACAGACAGAGATACGTTGCATTTTATATATATTATAGATGTAATAAAATATATATCTATAACCTGGTATATATGTATGAATTTAAAAAATCACGTAAATCGGATAAGTGGTTCTCGAGGGATAAGCGCATTAACGGACAGACAGACAGATAGAGAAACGTTGCATTTTATATATATTATAGATATAGATTATTATTATTATTATATAACCTGGCCAAAGAATATATGTATGAATTTAAAAAAAGACACGTAAATCGGATAAGTGGTTCTCGCGTGATAAACGCACTAATGGACAGACAGAGAGACATTGCATTTTATATATATTGTAGATTATAGATTATAGATATTCTCTGCTACATAATATTGTTCCATAATTAATGGTTTAGACTGTGTATTGCAAGGGAACGCGCTAGCGGCAAACTTTTTTCCGACTTCACTCACTATTTTACGTCACTGCTTATTCCTTATACTACCTATCGTAATAAAATATAGCCTATAACCTGGCCAGAGAACATATGTATGTATTAAAAAAAAAGTACGTAAATCGGATAAGTGGTTCTCCAGTGACAAGCGCACTAACGGACAAACAGAGAGACGTTGCATTTTATATATATTATAGATATATATATATATATATATATATATATATATATATATATATATATATATATATATATATAAATAAATAGTCAATATGTATGCTCTCTTACCTGTAATATTCAAATCTATCATCATTTTCTTCAAGATAAACTCCAAAAAAAGAAAAATCACTTTTTTAAATAACTATTTGTAATGAATGCCGAGAAGAGAAACGAATACCCAGAGCTACGATAAAATTCCGACTGAGACTCCGGCGCGCGCCCTGTCAAATGGGTAACGGGAGCGGTCGCCTGTTGTTCTCTGCATATTCAACATTGTTAGGTAGCAAATTTTTCTACCTGAGACAAGTTTTAGGAAATCGATTTATGGCCGCCTAAAACGCTAAAATACCCCTATGTGCAACAATAGAATACTGCTCCCATGTTGGGGGCTTTGCTCCCAAACGTACACTGCATTTATTGGATTCTATTCAGAAGAGAGCTATTGATCTGAATGGAGAGACTGATCAGCAATCTCGATTTCTTGGAATATCGACGAATGGTTTGGCGGCTTGAGTCTGTTCTACAAGTATTTTCATGGAAAGTGTTCGAAGGATGTAGTCCACTTAATTCCTCCTAAAGCGGTATATCAGAGGTGTCAAACTCAATTTTGCAGAGGGCCATATATTAAATTTAGAATGTGTAGGCGGGCCAGATTCAAATAAAAAAAATGTACTGAATTATTATAACATTTTATTTATTTAATTATATAGTATATAATATATCGTTGTTAAAAATTATATCAAAGTTATAAAAGAGGGTAATTATTTTGAGCTCGAGGATCCAGATACCTGACTTCTCTTGTTTTTGACAAGCTCATTGATGTCAGGTATCATATTCGTTGTAGTTATTTTAAGAATTGATTGGAGATGTTCATTCGAAAGTCTTGTGCGATGTTTGTTCTTATTTATTTTCATGACGGAAAACATCTGCTCACATAAATAGGTGCTACCAAACATGCAGAGAATGCGTGCTGCATGCTTTTTTAATTCCGGGTAGTTATCCAAACTCTTGAAATATTGTGTATAAAATGTAAGAGCGTTAATCTCTTTAAATTTTTCTTTCAAAATACTGTCCGATTGAAGATCTATCAACTCCATTTGCAAATGAACTGGTGCCTGTGAAGCTTCAAAATTGAATGGATTGTTGAAAATTGGAATTCCATTTCATTCATTTTGTGAAAGTCTTCAAAACGATTGTTGAATTCCGTGATCAAATTTTGCAGAAATTGAGAATATTGATCCAATTTTTTTTGGTTCACTGTGCCAAATGATTTTAAATGAGGGAAATGATCCAAAGTTTGATTTTTTACCTGATTTTCCCACAGCCTCAACTTTATTTCAAAGGCTTGAATACATGAATACATTTGAGTGACAATCAGATCTTTACCCTGTAACTTTACATTCAGATCAGTCAAGTGTTTATTCATATCTACCAAAAAGGCACAATCAACCCACCAGTCATTGTCATAATCAATTGGGTTGCCTTTTTCTAACATGAAAGCTTGATAATGCAAAAAATTTTTCTAAAACTACCCCTCGACTGAGCCAACGAACTTCGGTGAAGTAAGGAACATCAGAAATTTTTCGTCCAAATCCTGTAAAAACTGCCTGAACTGTCGGTGATTTAGTCCTCTGCTCCTTATAAAATTTACTATTTTAATTATAGGTTGCATGACATGGTCCATTTTTAAATGTTTGGATGCCAATGATTCCTGATGAATTATACAGTGAAATCCCACAAAATTCCCTGATGTTTTCTGTTTTAATTTAGTTACAACGCCCGAATGTTTGCCAGCCATGGCAGGAGCGCCATCCGTAGTTGTGCTGCTAAGTATATTCCAGTCGAGTTCATATTCTGCTATCAAATGCTCAATTGCAGAATAAATATCATTTGCTGTTGTAGTACCTGTCAATGGAACGCACTTTAATAGTTCTTCAGTTATTTCAAAGTTACTGTTAATACCTCGTATAAAAACAGCAAGTTAAGCTGTATCAACAGTATCAGTGCTCTCGTCAACAGCCAGTGAAAAGTTTGTAAATTCCTTAATTTTCTCCTTCAGTTGAAGAACCAAATTTTGAGATAAATCATTTATTCTTGATGCAACAGTGTTTCTTGACAGCGAAATATTTTGAATTATTGACTTTTGAAATGGAAATGAAACATCGGCAACTTTCAACATACAGTCTTTAATAAAATCACTATCAGTGAAAGGTTTTGATCTCTTCGCGATTTCTAATGCAATAATAAAACTTGATTTCAGGGCATCTTCGCTCTCAGTATTAGCTTTAGTAAACATCGATTGTTGACCTTGAAGTTTAGATTTTAAAGGTGACAATGTGTCCATTCTTATTTTTTTCAGTGTAACAATCGAATTTTGATTTATGATTCGTATCATAGTGTCTCTTCAAGTTAAACTCCTTACAAACAGCAACTGTTTGATTGCAAATCAAACAC
Source organism: Pachyrhynchus sulphureomaculatus (assembly GCA_019049505.1). Lineage (NCBI taxonomy): Eukaryota > Metazoa > Arthropoda > Insecta > Coleoptera > Curculionidae > Pachyrhynchus > Pachyrhynchus sulphureomaculatus. The sequence continues at coordinate 17,728,978 of CM032449.1, read as the reverse complement.
AGTGGTTTACCTTTCCATTCTATGAAAAAATACGCAATTTGCCATTTAGACTGAAAACTCTGCACTCACTATCAACTTTACGTTTTTGTGACATTATGCCAAAATCGTAACAATTATGGAACTCGACACAACAATTATGGATATCGCACGCGCACGACACAAACAAATGCACAATACCTTCACAATCACTACTTCGCAGTACAACTAAAATCCTTCTCCGACCGTATCGCTTCGATTACTCGACTCACACTCAACTGACTCACGTCGCGCCGACGCACTCCTTTTATAATATCGATAAGGAAGGTTCTAGTCTAGACTCGAAGCGCGTGGAAGATTCTATTGTTCTCAACAAAAATAATAGGGTATTTCCGCTTGTTGCTAAGAGATGGCGTTACTGTCTATCTCTCTCGCTTGTCAAGGCACGCGCTGCCCTTGAAATTACTTATAAATGTAGTGTGCGCATTTTAAAACTTCCGTAGAGGAATCGAGTGAAATCTAAAAGGTCTAAAAAACATGATTCTTCTTTCTGTGACACATTGCGATCGCGGGCCTTATTAATACGTCCCAGGGGCCGGATGCGGCCCGCGGGCCGTATCTTTGACATCCCTGCGATACATGGTAGGAATACACGTCGCGTTAATACGTCACATCCGTATGAAGTTCAGCTTGTTACTTCGTACAACCCTTTTCAGTCTTTTATATGGAGAACTTCATCTCTTTGGATTGATTTGCCCAGGACTATGGTTCCCACCGAGTACAATTTACAGCGAATCAAGAAGAACGTGAGTCGCTTTTTCGGCATACGCGTCGCTGCTATACCGCTTTAGAGATTTCCCTGCTGCATGTGTGCCTTTAAAAAAACATACATTTTGTACAATGTACCTGTTGACTGAAATTGATTTTAATAATTTACATATTTTTTTTTTTAGATTTACGGAACGATACTATCACCACGTTACCTACAATTACCGAAGTTTCAACAAGTACAAGACTACCAAGCACTACAGAAAATTTAAATGTTCTAGATTTTGTTACTATTCCATCAACCACCTTAACAACTTCTAGTAATGGATCTCCCGCAACCACAACTATTGGTTATAAATCCGGAATTAATGTTTATTTATCTGCAATTAACGATACTAACGTGGCAGAAACGAGTACCGAAAGCACAACTTTCAATTCTACAACATCGGAACGCCTCTCTACAAGCTTTGAAAATACAACGACCTCCACTACAGAGACCATATTTACAATTACCAGTAACTTTACTTCAACCACCTCAAATGTAACTTTAACGACTGATGCTCCAACTACAACAGAAGAACCATGTACAAGTAAGTTAAATTTTATGACAAGTTTAATGATATTTGTTATTATGTTAATTTATTTTTTGATTATTAGATATGAGGTGTCCAAAATAAGATCAACCAATCTTCCTCTTCTTTTTCCACTTTTGTCAGGCGAATTGCGCATGAGATCTGGTTAATGTTCTTGTTATGTTGATTGCTAACCATCACACCATATCTTAGAGGGCTTCCCGGGGGTCTACTATCCTCTGGTTTTCTGTTGCGAGCTACTTTCGCCATCTTAGTGTCCGCCATTCGAGTCACATGTTCATTCCAACCACGTCTTCTGGTTCTTACCCATCGCACCATGTCACCAACTATGCATTTCTCTCTTATGGGTGTTCTTTGTCTATCACACATTGTGTATCCTGCGACAGTTCTAAGAGTCTTTATTTCCGTTGTTCTCCATTTTGTCACGGTATTGTCTGCTCTAGCTTCAGCTCCATAAGTTATCACCACTTGTTTTAAATGTCCCGAGATAGTGGCTGGCTTGTTGATTTACTGTCTAGCTTCATTTTTAAGGTTTCCACTGTTAGATATCAACCAGTTTCTTATCTCAAAAAGAATTAAAGATGGAAAAAATACACTGGTGAACAAAAAATCGATTTGGCTTCATTTAACACCGATCTTTGAATTTAATTTTTAGACAGTGGTATTATTTTTGGTATCATCAGAATGCTGATTTTCTGCTCTTTCCAATAATATCAAAAACATTTGGATTTCCAAAAATTTTTACTAATTAAAACGGTTTTACTCAACAGAACCGTTTTTGCTCACTTAGCAATGTATTCGTTGGGCGCAATTCATCCCTATAAAAACACATGCAACTGCATTTTCCTATTATTCTTTTATCGGAACTTGAATCGTCAAGATGTAGTCACTGCGCAACTGCACCTGAGCCAGTCAGCTGTCTCCAGAATCTACAGATGTTACCAAGAGACTGGCGCCTCTACACGGACACCAGAATCAGGAAGAAGAAGGTGTGATCTGACTAATGCTCTTGTTTCTCCAAACAACCCCAAAAGAACCCAAAAAATTGGAAAAACTAAGTGAACTGACAAAGAAGGCAATATACAAGGTCATAGAGCCTTTAACAAAGCAGTGTCAACATCAATAAGCAGAATAAAGAAAGTTTAAGACCGAATAAGTAACAAAAGTATCGAGGAGAATCTAAAAGTTTTGATATCCAAATTATCTACGACAGGGGTGCTCAAACTTGAACTGCTGGCGATCTACCTCAATATTGTTAGACTATGATCGATCGACTCTGAGAGGCTGCAAGTAAGTGTGATGCAGGATTGTCGTCTAGGTAGGGTGTATCGTGGCATAGATATTAGTTTTCCGCACAATATGCATTTTTTTTAGTTAAGTATAGGTCGGCTCTAAAATGTCACTGAAAAAACTCATAATTATTCAAATTGCGAGTTTATTGGTTCTTACAAAACAAACAAGTTCTAGTGTCTAAACTTAACTAACGAGTAACTTTGGATGTTGAATGTCCTCAGCATGCTTTTCATAAGATGGTACGTAATTACCAAGTGCTAATCGCAAGCATGATGACATATGTTCGTCAATTAGTCGATTGCTATATTTTGACTTAATTATCTTCATTTCAGAAAATGCAGACTCGCACAAGTAAGTTGACCCAAACATTGCCGTCAGTTGAAGGGCGATTTGCCTTATTCGGATATTTATCTTCAGATATAAAACACCAGAATTTTGTATCAGATGCTGTAGCTTTGAGATGTATATGTGATATAATCTGCACTAACTCATTTTCAAGAGAACATGAGTCCATGTTAAACTGACTTGCTATTTCAGTAGCTAATTCCTCAATGTTTTTACACGAAAAAGGATAACTCATAAATGATGCGATATTTGCCAATTTACTGAAATCATAAGAACGTATTTCGAATTGGTCCAAAATATTTGATAATTCTGCCTCATAAATATTCATAATTCAACTGAGGAATCCTTGCTTTCAAAGACGGAAAATTTTTCAGACCCTTTCTTTTTCAGTTGATCTATCATAAGTTGCAATTTACTTTTGAATGCGTTTATTGCGCTAATCATCTCAATAATAGTTTTTCCTTTACCTTGAAGCTCCAAATTAATGGTGTTTAAATGCATTGTGATGTCTGTCAAAAATGCCAAATCAGTCAGCCATTTTCCGTTTTTCAGCATCTGAGTGTCATCACCTCTTTTGTCCAAAAAAGCTGTTATTTCGGGCAATAATTCTTGAAACCTTTCTAGGAATTTTCCGCGACTCAACCACCTGACGTCCGTGTAAAGAACTAAATCAGTGTGTTCAGCTGACTCACTATCTTCCAACTGCAATTTAAAGAGCCGTCGTTGCAAGCTACGTGCACGGATAGAATTCACAATTTTTATTGCAATGCCCATAATCTCCTCCATGTTTAGAACTTTTGAACACAAAACTTGTTGATGTATAATGCAATGGAAGGAGAAAAATGAAGGGAAATCATCATTAGCTCGACACAATGCCACAAAACCGTTTTTGTTTCCAGTCATTGCTGGTGCTCCATCGGTTGTAATGCACACTAGTTTATATATTGGTAGCTTGTAGTTTGTTACAAAGTTGAAGAAAACGTCATATATATCTTCGCCACGGGTCTTTCCTTTCAGAGGAATCATTGCCAAAAACTCTTCCTTAGCCGACATGTCATTGAATACCATTCTAATAAAAATACACAGCTGGGCAGTGTCTGTCATATCGGTGGATTCTTCGAACTATAAAGAAAAGTATGTACATTCCATGATATCATGTTTTAGTTTATCTGCCATGTCCTGACTCATGACTTCAACACGCCTTGTGACAGTCTGACGAGATAGCTGAAGTTCTCTAATAGCAGACATAATCTCTGTTTTATTTTTAAAATCTCCAAATAAAGTCTCACCCGCTTCAATAAATGCTTCCTTCACAACCAATCCATCATCAAATGGTTTCTTGTGTTTCGCCAATATATGAGATATTTTAAATGACGCGATCGTTGCAGCTTTTGATTGTTTGGCTGGTCTTGTGAACATGGTTTGTTCTTTTTTCAAACAAGTTATGAAATCACGTACTTTTCGTTTTCTTAATTCACTCTGTGACGGAAAATCCTTTTCATAGTTTTTATGAACCGTTTTATGATGCCTCTCTAAGTTCCCACGCTTAGGTATTGCAACTGACGCACGGCAAATGAGACAAATGCACTTATCCTTTACCATACAAAAGAAAAATTCTTGCTCCCAATCGTTATTAAAATGATAAGTTTTACTTTTCTTCGCCGCACTCATTTTGGACTATGTATTAATAAACTTTGTATCGATGTATCGCCTTCATATTACAACTCAGACTGACTCCTATTCCTGCAGGCGCAACATTTATATCGGCGCGAACGAAGTCTCGAATGTTCCTGTCAAACACGCCGCCCGAAGTTTCTAGAAAAATCGGCGGGAATCAAAAACGCGGCTTTTCTTTGACAAGTACCGCGCGTTCCTTTGATAAAGCCGCCTTTTGCCGCTAGCAGGGTGTTATTACGATAAAAGAAAGTGATGAGGGGGTTATTCTGGCCTAATTGTGGATCGAATAAATTTTAGTAGTTTATTCATTACATTTTGTTTTAGTTACCTAAAACAAAATCTGTGAATAGTTCTATATCGAAATTTTTTTCTGGAGATCGACTCAAAAAGCATTCGCGATCGACTTGTCGATCGCGATCGACCGTTTGAGCACCTCTGAACTACGGGAACAAAAATTATACAAAAACTAAAGAACGAAGAGAGAGAGAAGAGTGATAACGGATAGGAAAGAGATTATGAATATCGTTGAAAGTTTTTATAAACAGCTTTATAAAGATAGTAATAACGACACACCGTATGAGATTCTACACATTCAAAATAAAGGTTCAGAGGATATTCCCAAAATAACAGAAGATGAGATCATACAAGTCTTGAGCGAGATGAAAAATAATAAGTCTCTAGGTGAGGACGCTGTTGTGATTGAAGCCATAAAGTTAGCTGGACCTACTGTCATCAGGGTCCTCACAATACTGTTTAACCTATGTCTTACTAAGTCTATAAGACCAACGCAGTGGAACAACGCTATTATCATTCTCCTCTATAAAAAAAGGCGATTCAACAGATCTATCAAATTACTGTCCTATAAGCATCCTCTCCCATGTTTATAAGATGTTCACAAAAATATTGACAAAACGTTTGACCTCTAAGCTAGACTTCTACTAAACATCCGATCAAGCTGGATTCCGAGCAGGCTATGGTGTCAATGATCACCTTTTAACTGTTAAGTTAATTGTGGAAAAGTATGTCGAATATAACAGGCCTTTAATATTAATCTTCGTGGATTATGAGAAAGCCTTCGATTCAGTGAACCAGGATATGCTTTTTAAGGCTCTTGCTGAATGCCGTATAGATTCAAGATACATCGAAATCCTAAGATATATTTACTGTCAGGCAACATCAACAGTTAAATTACATAATTAAACAAACAATTTCAAGTCGAAAGAGGTGTGCGTTAGTTAAATTGTGGTTCTTGTCATAAAAGTTACATAGGTCAGACAGGTCGCTCATTCGAAACTCGGATTTTAGAACATAAAAGAAGCTAAAAAACAAAACTGACTCAGCTTACAGTAATCATTTAACAGAATCAAATTATCTTTTTGACGATAAATTTAAAATTCTACACATACAAAACAAAGGTGTAAAATTAAACCTATTAGAAAATTTAGAAATAAATAGAATTAAAAATTCAGACATCATTTTAAACGAACAAAAAGATACCTGTCTGGCCCATGGTAACTCCCCTTTACTCAATTTAGACAAATTCAGAATGGATTTCCCAGCAATATTCATTAGCATATAGTATTAATTTTATTACCTATCTACCTTAGGGTATTTATATAAATGTAACAACACTAACACTCAAATATCATTTTGTATCAGAAGAAGCTGTAGTATAGCGAAACGCGTCATACAGTTTCAGTGAAATTAAATAAAGTGGAAATTTGACAATATTAGTCTCTCATTACATACAGTCCCATAAAATTGGCCTAAAGATAAATTTTTTGAAGACCCAGTTTATGACAAATCTAGTTTTTACCAAGCCACTATCAGTAAACGGGGTAAACATCGAGCAAGTTATGACATATAAATATTTGGGACATGAAATTAAGTTGGGTAGAGATAATCAGATTTGAACTACAATGGAAGGTCACTCTAGCTTGGGCTGCATTTGACAAACTACGAGAAACGCTGATTTCAGCGGTATATCTGTTTGCCTTAAACGAAATATCTTTAATCAATGCGTGTTACCTGTGCTTACTTATGGAGCAAAAACTCTAACTTTGATAAAGAAGACAATAAATAAGATAATGGTAACTCAAGCGGAAATGGAGCAGTCAATGTTGGATTTGTCTCTTCGAGATAAAGTCCCAAATAAAGAAATTAGGAACCGAACGAGAGTGGTAAGATGCAGTTGAGAAAGTTCTATCTTTGAAATGGAATTGGACCGGTCATCTAGCGAGAACGCAAGATAATAGGTGGACTAAGAAGGTGTTGGAATGGCGACCTAGACAAGAAACGTGTAGGAAAAGAGGAAGACCTCCCACCAGATGGACTGATGATCTGAGAAGAGTAACGGGAAACTGGATTCAAAAAGCCCAAGACTTGTTTAAGTGGAAAAGATTAAGGGAGGCTTATGTCCAGCAGTGAACGCTAAGAGCTAATATATGATGATGATGATTCAGAAGAGAGCTGTTCGTCTGAGTGGAGACCCAGAACTGACCAGCAACGTTGATTCGTTGGAACATCAAAGAACTTAAGTCTTTTCAACAATAGTTATTGTAAAACAACTGAAAATGGACGAAAGTCCATATTTCAACAGTTTACCAGCTGTTGTCGTATTCGCAAATCTATCCTGAAATGCGTTTTGCCGTATCACGGTTCGTCAGTCAGGCTAGGATTAACAAACAAAAGAATTTTTTTTTTTGCCTTATGGATTCGGGAGCAGTCTGCGTCACCATAAGGGTGCCCCAAAGTGCTCCAGTTATGTGGGGCTCTCCCACCTGAAGGGTTGGCATACCCACTAAAACTCCTTGTGAGCCGGGAAAACCCTTTACTCCTTTTACATGACTGGTCGTGTTATGTGTCTAGGTTGTGTTGTTGAGTTTTAACTCTAAGGTTAATTTTCTAATGACTAGATCTAACCTAACTTAACATACCTTAAATCTAACCTAACCTAATCCCCATTGCTGGGGGTGTTGGGTTACAATTTAATTAGTGGTGTGAATTGTTACACTTTTCAGAAGGAGTGGTTCAACTAACCTATGACCTTAACCTAAAACTAAGTCAAGGTAAGTCAGTTGTGTCAATCTAGTCTGGTAACGTCTGTTGGTTCGTCGACGTCCGATACTCACGACACACTCTACCACACTGAATGAATGACAAACAAGAGAACAGAATTTACTGGTACTTATCCCAAAAGTTACGGAGTACGATAGTAGGATACAACGAATTGTACTAAGTACGCATACCTATTACTCCATCGAAAGCTGACACAGCAGCTTAATTATTTCCAAGCATTTCATAATATTAGAAATCGCAGCAAATTCTATAATCTTTCCAGTTACCTTCTGGTATAGCAATATCATTTTGAAATTTTAATTTTTTCCGGGTGTACTAGAAGAAGTTTCAGCAAGTTCCACTGTCTCCGAATTGCAAACGTTTAATTCTGTTGAAGCTTTTCGACTGTCACGACCCATTATTAATTATTTGACAAATAATTTCCATAGCGTACCAACTTAAACTGCTTAGTTTCCTGTCAGCGGTTGTGCTGACGTTGCTGCTAAATTTTATTCACACGTAAGTCTAAAAATAAAACTATGAAAGACATTTTCTAAGTTCTAAATGCATTGTCGAACAATAGAATAGATAACCCATAAATATGGGGAAAGCCCCGCATTTATTTCATACAGGTAGGGTTAAGTTATTAAATATTATTATTCCTTAAATATTATTACATTAAATTAGATAAAAACGTAAAGCGTAGGGGCATTTTTGAAATTTACCAGTTTACGTTTAAACTTTTTCAAGTCAACATGGTCTTTTTTTTGTTTTTGTTTTTTTATGGGTCTAGCACATGTGCTGCAGGAAAGTCCCTAAAGCGCTACAGGAGCGACACGTGTGCGGAGAAAGCGATTCACGTTGTTCTTGAATCGCTGTAAATTGTACTCGGTGGGAAACACAGTCCTGGGCAAATTATTCCAAAGGGACGATGTTCTCCATATAAAAGACTGCTTGAAAAGCGTTGTACGAGGAGTAACAAGCTGAACCTCATACGGATGTGAAGTATTAGCGCGACGTGTACTTCTAACATGCACCGCTCTGGAAGGACTTAAGCGGGCCACACCCTTCGAACACTTTCCATGAAAATACTTGTAGAATAGGCTCAAGTCGCCAACCGTTCTTCGATGTTCCAGCGAATCAAGGCCGCCGGTCAGTTTCGGGTCTCCAATCAGACGAACAGCTCTTCTTTGAATAGAATCCAACAAATGCAGTGTATGTTTGGGAGCGGAGCTCCAAACATGGGAGCAGTATTCCATGGTTGATCGAATTTGAGCTTTGTAAAGAATTAACAGTTGTTGTGGAGTGTAAAGCTTTCTGGTTCGAAATAATATTCCTAACTTTTGAGAAGCTCTCCTTGCTATGCCTGCAACATGTTCATGCCAGGACATATTTGCTCCCAAATTAACGCCCAACAAATTGAGTTACGAAGTTAGAGGAATGAAGTGCCCCGACATAACTATGTCGGGTTCAGCAACGTTAACTTTTTTAGAAAAAAATGCCGACTGGGTTTTTGTAGCGTTAAATTCCACTTGGTTACTGTCACCCCAAGATATAATTTCTTCCAGGTCTTTGTTAAGTTGAATGACTTCCTGCTGTCTGCGGATATTCGTCTGAGTAGCCGATGTCCGAGCGTTTAAAATGAATGAAGAGATAAATCTACTGTCATCTGCAAAGCTGTAGATTGGATTCTCGGTCTTTTCCAGCAGATCGTTAATATAAATGAGAAAGAGATTAGGAGACAGTATGGAGCTTTGGGGTACACCGGCGTTGATAGTGAAGGTATTAGAAAGAAATCCATCGACTGAAACTCGTAAAGACCGGCATGAGAGCCATAAACAGAACTTTTCAGACATACCATAAGAACGTAGCTTAGCCAACAGTCCATCGTGCCAAACACGGTCGAATGCCTTGGATATATCAAGAGCAACCGCTCGAGATTCTCCAAAGTGTTCAATTGCGTTGTTCCAAACATGTGTTACATAAGTTAGAAGATCTCCTGTTGATCTATTTTTACGAAAGCCATATTGGTGATCGCTAATAATGTTGAATCCTTCAAGATATTTTAGAAGATGCTGACTGTTAGCCTTTTCCATGACTTTCGATATTATTGGAAGCAGTGCGATTGGTCGGTAGTTATTTGGCAAGGTCTTTTTACCTTTTTTAGGTATCGGCTGAACTGTGGCACATTTCCAGCAGGAAGGAAATACTCCCTTTCTGTAGGATAGATTGAAAAGTCTACAGAAAACTGGTGTTAGTTCCCTCGCACAGTTTTTGAGGTCTTATTACAGATGTTGAGCGAAAAAGGCAAAAGTTCGATCCTATTGGAAAATTACGAATTTCGACAATATCGCCGTTTAAATTCGACAGAAGAGATGTGCTGGGTCTGCACAAACAAGAACTGCACTGCCAAAGTTTATACCATTGGACATATTTTCACGACAAACTGGCAATCATCAACATCAACACGATAATGAACAAGTACTGAATCGCCAAAAAATTAACAACGTAGTGAAGAAGAGAGTCAACGAGGAACATTACAACGAAAGACCAAGAAAGATGATTCGGCGGGAGGTGGCTGCAGATCCGAATGTGCTGATGTACAAATATAGTAATTACTGAAATATGTCTTTTACTTTAATTTTCACACATAACTTGCATACTTATAGCTCTATACCTGCCCGTGACGGATCGCAACTCGGCCGTCAATTTTGGGTTCGAAAAAGGTCTGTACCGCAACTGGGAACTTTTTATTGCCTTTCACCGACCCTTACAGCAACTCGGTATCAACGGTCGTGCGCTACCTACTCTTAATAGTTTGAGAGACCTGTGGTCATTATTCATCTTTAAAATTACACAGATATACAAAAAAATTCGCTGTCTTTTAAGTGAGATACGTATTTTCTTAATTATTTTTTTAGGTTGAATTCAAAAAAATCATAAAAAAAAACACAACCACCGTGATATTTAATACACTTAAATTTACCAGAAAACTATTAAATTAAAAAAAAAAAAAAATATTTTAGCAATGCAAAACTGTATAATCATTAAAATTATGGAAAAAAACTATTATTTCGGACATCTTTAAATGTTCTGAATCTACATTTATCATAAAAAACTTAAAAATATTAGGTTTTAGTGTTCATATTTAACAAAAAAACACGCATACACCACCTTTAACTAAGCTATGTAGCAAAATTCTGTTTAAAATAAATATATGCAACCGCTGAAACACTTAGTCATTTGAAGATAAATTAAAAACACCAAAAAAGAAAAGAAAAAGTTACCCCTAATAAATAAAAATTTTTTTAAAAAAAAAAAACGAAAAAAAAAAAAGAAAATTAAAACCGAATTTATAAAGGAAAGATTTTATTTTAATTTTATGCGAAACAGTTAAACTAAATAGTAAATAAGTAAACAAATCACTCACATACTCAAATACTCACATATTCACTCACAACGTTTTCGGGGCCTGTTTCTTCGTTATTCTATGTTTACATTTATTTAATGGTAGGCAAAGTTTTTTATTAATTCTTTTAATGGTAGAACCTACTTTTTAATGCGATATTTCTAAAGAAAAGTTTATAATAGAAGATTGGTTCTATAAGTGTACAGGGTGGTCCAAATTGGACCCTTTCAAAGGTAAACCTCTTTATCTAAAGGAGATAGACGAAAACTGATGTCGGTGTCTGAGGCTCAATTTTTATGATAAGCTGAATGGTGAAAACCGCATATCGATATCTAGTACCGTTTCAGATATACAGGGTGTTTTTCAAAAATCTGCATTTTGGAAAAATGTAATTCTTTTCCTATGGAAAATTTTTGATTTCTGTAAAGACATTCTCAAAGCACTTTTTCACGTGGATTTCAACAGTGTAAGTTACATTTTTTTACAACTAATATTTTAATAGTTATTAATGCAAATATATATTTTTTAAATGGGATACCTTGTATATTTTTCCTTATCCAAGTACAGCTTTAAATTACCATTCTAAAAATATAGCACACTTTATATTTTGCTTAAATCTATTTCAAAATATGAAGGTTTTCAGTTTTTACGTGAGTTTTAAATGCACATTTTGTGAAGTAGGCTTTAGACGGAGCGGCCATATGGTTTATTCAATTGTTTACTCATAGTTGTCAAATTTTACTTCAGGATCAGTTATTGAATTATCAAATAAATCGCAATGAAGTTTGAAAATTACGAAAAATGGGATATGATAGTGTGTTTCATACAAACCGGAGAAAATTCCGAAGCGGCAAGTAATTTGTACCACGAACGGTATAGGATATATTTGCTCGATTGCGACATAACCTAGTTAATAGTGGCCACTTTGAAAAGAAACGACCCAAAAATTATGCATCAAACAGGGATAAGGAGTTAGAAGAAATAGTAGTTTTAGAAACTATCGGAAATAATCCCAACACTTCAACCTTGCAGTTAAAAGAATCCATTGGACTACCAAGAACTAACGTAAGTCGTACTTTGAAGAAAAACAAATTCAGGCCATATAGGACAAGAAATCATCACCTCAGAGACGGAGATTTTCAACGGCGTATGGATTTCTGGAGAATTGTAACCATGTTCCGAATTTTTCATTAAATTGCATTTGGACAGACGAAGCTTATGTAAGCAATGCAAGTATTTTTAACCGTTACAATTCTTATACGTAGGCACAAGAAAATCCTCATTTAGTTGTGGAGCAAAGAAATCAAGGCAGATTTGGATTTAATATGTGGGCAGGAATTTTTAGAGGCAGGGTTATAGGTCCATTTATTTAGGAAGGAACACTCACCTCTCAGAGATATTTAGACATTTAAGGCAGCAAATAGAACCTCTTGTTGATGAACTGCCGTTAATGGACCTTAGAAATATATTTTTTCAACACGACGGGGCACCCCCTCATAACACTGCAGTTATCAGTAATTTCGGCCAATTTCGACAATAACTAGATAGTCAACCAAGGCCCGAACCGTTGGCAGCAAGGTTACCGGATTTAACAACCATGGACTTCTATCTCTGGGGAAGATTGAAAGACCTAATTTTGAAATTGCCGACAAACACCAGGCAAGAGTTAGAAGTCGCATTTATACAAAGTTTTGCAACTCTCACTCCTCTTGAACTAATCAACTCGGTAAGAAATGTCCAGAAAAGGTGCCGCCTATGTGTAAATGAAACTGGCCGACATTTCGAACATCTCTTATAGAAAATTGTTTTGTTTTAGTTTGCTCTACTCGGAATAAATTGTTTTATCGTTGTTTTGTTTTACTTTTTACATAGTTTAAAGTACTATAGCATTTAGTAAATTTCATTGTAGTTATGACTGGAAATTTTTTTTACGATTTTACTGCTATCGGGAAACAAATGATATTGCCGCTCCGTCCAAAGCCTACTTCACAAAATGTGCATTTAAAACTCGCCTAAAAACTGAAAACCTTTATATTATGAAGTAGATTTAAGCAAAACCCAAAGTGTGCTATATTTTTAGAATGGTAATTTAAAGCTCTATTCGGATAAGGAAAAATATACAGGGTATTCCATTTAAAAAATATATTTTTGCGTTAATAACTATTAAAATATTAGTTCAGGTTAGTTCAGGTTACATTTACAAACATTTATCCAAAATGCAGATTTTTAAAAACACCCTGTATATCTGAAACGGTACTAGATATCGATATGCGGTTTTCACCATTGAATTTATCATAAAAATTGAGCCTCAGACACCGACATCAGTTTTCGTCTATCTCCTTTAGATAAAAACCTTTAAAAATGTCCAATTTGGACCACCCTGTTTATTTATAATTAAGTTGTTATTTAAAAATGTAAAGCCTGGTTTTACTTCAAAAAATGCATCTTTATTTTGCAGGGGCCAAAAATATCAGTTTCGTGCTGAATTATACCTTAACAACTGAAGTTGGTTTCACAGTTCAGGTTGTATCAGACGAAATAATTTGCCGTACAGAAATAGAAGTAGTTTGTAACAGCAGTGAGACCGACAGGTGGGTTATTAAATCACCAAACGTCACCTTGGAAATAAATGATACGTTACCTCAGTTTGTGCAACTTCAGAACTTATCGGAATTTACTCATTATAACTGCGTGCTAAATGTGGACACCGAGTTTTATCTTAGCTTTAACTTTACCACGTTGGAGCAAGGTAAGTTTTATTTTATTTGATTTTTTGATAATTTTATGGCATTGTGGGTTTGACTATGAAGGAAAGGAAATAGGTTTCTTTGGCTAAAAGATTTTATTTATTCCATAGGGCTCTAGAAGATTTTCTGAAGCTATAGTGATGACTAAATAATGACTTTTCTTATTGCTAGCTGATTTTTATACAGGATGTGTCATCTTAGATATCACTTAAATTATAAGTGATAAGGAACTGGATGAGTTATTTTCTGAAATCCTCGAACTTATTAAAAAGGAACACAGTAATATTTTTGTAAACCAGTTTAATACTATATATACTACAGAAATTATATCTAATGAATGAGTCATAGACCGAGACAAAACATTGCATAAGCTATTGAACTATCAGTTTAATGAGCCACACATTATAAACCTTTCTAAAAGTGATTCGTAACAGAATTAACAAGAAATTAGAGCAAGGCATTGTTGGGATTCACTTAGGTTTCCGACATAACCTAGGAATTCGGGAGGTACTTTTTGCGGTGAATATGTTAGCACAATAGTTCATGAATATGTATCAAGACACTCACGTGTGCTTCATCGATTATCTGATTCAATTTCTTAAGGAGATCTCGGTATCAAAGATATCACTTTCATTGCAAATCTTTGTTTTAATCGAAACCATTAGTAAAGAAATCAGGCAGGGATGTGTCTTATTGTCAATACTTTTTAATCTATACTCAGACGAAATCAATCATGAGAAGAGCACTGAAAGAAGAAACAAGAGGAGTAAAAATCTAAATTAGATTGGCCCAAAAAACCAACGTATCATTTTTTTAGACGCACTTTTTTTTAGGTTCCAATATAAGCCCTTCAAATTTTATCAAGAAATAATAAAATTTAAAAGTCGCTGAACACACTATTATCATTAGAGAATGAGACAAGATGAATAAATGAGATTATACTGAATTCTTCAGTATAATCTCCCTTAAGCTCAATACATTTTTTTCCAGCAATTTTCCAAATCATTTACCCCATCTTTGAAGGGGTTTTCCGGAAGACCTTCAAAATACCCATCTACGGATGCTATTACCTAATCATTAGAGACTGGATTATATGCAACATAAAAATCTTGAAATATGCATGCAAATATGCATGAAAAATGCTTAAAATATGCATGAAAAGGGTCAAAATATGCAATATTAAATAATAATAAAAGTGTAATGAAAGACTGATATTGTTAAATTTCTACTTTATTTAGTTTCACTGAAACTGTATGACGCGTTTCGCTATACTATAGTTTCTTCTGATACAAAAAAAAATTCTTTTTTGTATCAGAAGAAGCTATAGTATAGCGAAACGCGTCATACAGTTTCAGTGAAACTAAATAAAGTGGAAATTTCAGTCTTTCATTACATTCGTTATGAGTTTCCATCAAGTAACAGCCACAACAATTCAAAAAAAAATAATAAAAGTAGTAATTTTTAGTTTTTTATTTCAAAATCAGCATAAAATTAACAAGTTATCGAAGATGTCTAAATTTAATTAACAATTATTTAACATTTCTTAAAGTTATTTAACATTTGTATTCTTGTACACGTAAACAATAAGGTATTGTTCCAAATGTTGGGTAGTAAGATTGTGTCTTCGATCACTTAAAATATTTTTATAAGTGGAAAAAGACCGTTCCACATCCACTGAGGTAACTGGGCAGTATTTGAATTTGGGTGCTATGTTAGCACTTATTGTTTCTGGCAAAAGTTCACCTGTCCTATTAATAAAACTATCAATTTGACACAAAGGTTCAAAGCCTGGGTTATTGCACAAAATGTTTTCAAACTTTTCTTTAACTCTACGCAGGAATACATCTGGCAATGTGGAGTTTATTTGGCGGATTTTATTCATTAACTGAATTGATTCGGTCAACGCCAAAGCACGTCACATGAATTAAATTTGGATAAAATACTGGGAGGCCTTTGGCTGCCTTGATTATATAGGGAGCAGCATCTGAGAGAAATATAAACACTCTTTCATCTGCAGAAGATTCAGGAAATATTTTTTTAATACCCTCATTCCCAAATCTGGCGATCGTAGAATGATTTGTCTTGTCAAGTTCTTTGCAGGTCACCAAATAGGTGCCGCAATGTTGATTCGTCTGGTTATTTTTGATTCAAGCAATATTTTCGCAGAAAATCTTTGAATGTAGGATTTGTAAGTTTGTGGAGAGGAATATCACTTGCAAGAAATGCTTCACATAAATCCATGCTAAAGTGGTTTTTTGTTTGCCTATGGAAGTGGAATCACTGCTACTTGCTGCTGTTATAAGTTGTTGTCGTGGGCCTTTTTTTTGCAATCCTGCGATATGAAGACTTGTCTTGCATGCTGGTCAATTTGAAACTTTTTTGTGCACGAAACATTTTTCTCGCAAACTCGACAATGTAAAACATTTCCGTCGTATGTACATGTTCCAGGATAATCAGCTACCCACGAAGAGACACTTTTTTTGCGGGTGGTAGGGTACACGTTAAACTTTAACACAACACGTTAAAAATTGCAAAAAGACTACACTGATGCAAGCGAGTCAACAATAATATTAAAACTGATATCTTGTTTTAAAATAAAAATTCGTCTTCGAGAAAATTGTTTATTTGATCCACGCTCAAACAAATATTCTTAGAAATTAACTACTTATCACTTAATATCCCGATCAAGAAACAAAGGAATAAAATACCGTCGTAATTTTGAGTATTCTCTTGGCACTACAACCTAATCGATGTTTAGACTATTGCAGGTAATGTTCCGGCTATAAGATCGGTTCCAGACGGCGACATTAACAATACCCTGAGCAATTCAATTGCTTAGTAATACCGAGAAATATTGTAAATATAGGGAAAATATGCAACATTACTAGATTTTGGGTAAAATATGCAATAAATCGGTGAGAATGGTCTAAATATGCAAATGCATATGAAAATATGCAAATGCATATAATCCGGCCTCTAATTATCATTGTGTATTAAGTAATGACCTGACAATGTTACATGTTTTCAAAATCACTGACATCTGAATGTTTTTGTGTATGTTTGTTTTGAGTCCTAATTGTACTAAGCGTGGTGTGAATATTGTAAGTGTAAGGCCTGTGGCTAATATGACGAGAGGGACAATGATGACTTTTTCTTGTTTCCATAGCCTTTTTATTTCTGTTGCAAGGTCTGTGTATTTGGAGATTTTTTCTGCGTTTGGATGTTTCTGTCGTTGGGAACTGCTATGTCAATTAGATAGGTAATTTTTCCTTTTTTTGTACTGAAAAGTAATATTGGGTCTATTGGCGGGGAATGTTTTATCTGTGTAGATACTGATGTCCCAGTAGAGCTAGTAATCTTTGTTTTCAAGTATGGATGTTGGTGTGACCCACATACAAAGGAAAAATACAAAAGAGCCAACAGGAAGGTGAAGCGAGAAGTTCTTAAAAATAACAATGCAGCATGGCTTAAGAAATGCGATCTTATCGACCAACAACTGGGAGGTACGAAAAGTTTAGAAGCCTGGAAAACGATAAAATCTATAAAAAAACACAAAAACAAGGAATAAACGTGAACATTATATCAGACAGCGAATGAATATATATATTTCAAAGAACTCTTAAAAGAAATGCGACCCTCGTTTCAAAAAGAAAATGTTATCTACAATACCGATATTAGAATACAACTGAAAGTTACCCATGTCAAGCAAGCTATTAAAACGATCAAGCTAAGGAAATCTCCAAGACGTGGAGGAATCTACCAGGAATTTATTAGATATGGTCCCTCGAAACTGACACAAATGCTAAAAAACCTATTCGAAAGATGATTGAATGGCGAAAAGATCCGGATGGAGTGGAAAACACCGTATAGTACAAAATACATAAAAAGGGACCAAAAGACAATCGAAAAAATTATCGAGAGATAGCAGTGATTCCAACAATTACGAGATTATATTCACGGATCCTTAAAGAGCTAATCGAAGAAGACATAAAAGAAAAACAACCGGAAGAACAGGCTGGATTCAGAGCTGGACGGATATTTGTATGTTTCTTTGTCGAGCATGTTATCGAGTGTTTCATTGTTGATGGTTTCTGTCTCATGGTGGCCTTTCCATTGGCCTTTGTTGATGTGGAGCACTTTGCTTATAGATTATTATTATTAATATTATATAACCTAGCCAGAGAATATACGTATCAATTTAAAAAAAAAAAATACTTAAATCGGATAAGACAGACAGAGAGACGTTGCATATATATATATATATATATATATATATATATATATATATATATATATATGTATATATATATATATATATATATATATATATATATATATATATATATAAATATTATATTTTTTGCCACATGATATTGTTCCGCTTTAGGCAGCGTGTTGCAAGAGAGTGTGCTAGCGGCAAACTTTTTTTCTACTTGATTCTCTCTCTCTATTATCGTCACTGCTTATTCCTTAATTTACCTAACATAAAAAAATATATCCTATAACCTGGCCAGAGAATGAACTAAAAATAAGCACACTAATGGATAGACAGATAGAGAGAAACACGTTGTATTTTATATATATTATAGATAAACTTTAAGTATTAACAGAAGTTTCAATATTTATATTTAATTTTAAAATATAAATTGCAATTTAACCATCCGTGTATCAGGTGATTAGAAATCCCGTCCCGTATTAGGTGGGGTGTGACATACCACCAATACATAAAATGTCATGAAACCAGTATCACTAAATTATTTGTGATTTTTTTAATGAAATATAATTTATACATTATAATAAGTAGTTTAAGTAAAACTCTGGAGTAAGAAAACATTTTTCCAAAATGCAGATCTTTAAAAAACACCCTGTATATCTGAAACGGTACTAGATATCGATATGCGGTTTTCACCATTGAGTTGATCATAAAAAATTGAGCCTCAGACACCGACATCAGTTTTCGTCTATCTTCTTAGATAAAGGGGTTTACCTTTAAAAGTGTCCAATTTGGACAACCCTATTCATTTATAATTAAGTTTTTATTTAAAAATTTAAAACCTAGTTTTACTTCAAAAAATGCATCTTTATTTTGCAGAGGACAAAAATATCAGTTTCGTGCTGAATTATACCTCAACAACTGAAGTTGGTTTCACAGTTCAGGTTGTATCAGACGAAAAAAATTTGCCATACAGAAATAGAAGTAGTTTGTAACAGCAGTGAGACCGACTGGTGGGTTATTAAATCACGAAACGTCACGTTGGAAATAAATGATACGTTACCTCAGTTTGTGCAACTTCAGAACTTATCGGAATTTACTCATTATAACTGCGTGCTAAACGTGGATACCGAGTTTTACCTTAGCTTTAACTTTACCACGTTGGAGGGAGGTACGTTTTATTTTATTTGATTTTTTTGATAATTTTTTGCCATTGTGGGTTTGATTATGAAGGAAAAGAAATAGTTTTCTTTCGCTAAAAGATTTTATTTATTCCATAGGGCTCTAGAAGATTTTCTGAAGCTTTAGTGATGACTAAATAATGACTTTTCTTATTGCTAGCTGATTTTTATACAGGATGTGTCATCTTAGATATCACTTGAATTATAAGTGATAAGGAACTGGATGAGTTATTTTCTGAAATCCTCGAACTTATTAAAAAGGAACACAGCAATATTCTTGTAAACCAGTTTAATACTATATATAATACAGAAATTATATCTAATGAATGAGTCATAGACCGAGACAAAACATTGCATAAGCTATTGAACTATCAGTTTAATGAGCCACACGTTATAAACCTTTCTAAAAGTGATTCGTAACAGAATTAACAAGAAATTAGAGCAAGGCATTGTTGGGATTCACTTAGGTTTCCGACATAACCTAGGAATTCGGGAGGTACTTTTTGCGGTGAATATGTTAGCACAATAATTCATGAATATGAATCAAGACACTCACGTGTGCTTCATCGACTATCTGATTCAATTTCTTAAGGAGATCTCGGTATCAAAGATATCACTTTCATTGCAAATCTTTGTTTTAATCAAAACCATTAGTAAAGAAATCAGGCAGGGGTGTGTCTTATTGTCAATACTTTTTAATCTATACTCAGACAAAATCAATCATGAGAAGAGCACTGAAAGAAGAAACAAGAGAAGTAAAAATCTAAATTAGATTGGCCCAAAAAACCAACGTATCATTTTTTTAGACGCATTTTTTTTTTAGGTTCCAATATAAGCCCTTAAAATTTTATCAAAAAATAATAAAATTTAAAAGTCGCTGAACACACTATTATCATTAGAGACCAGATTATATGCAACATAAAAGTCTTGAAATATGCATGCAAATATGCATGAAAAATGCTTAAAATATGCATGAAAAGGGTCAAAATATGCAATGTTAAATAATAGTAAAAGCGTAATGAAAGACTGATATTTTCAAATTTCTACTTTATTTAGTTTCACTGAAACTGTATGACTCGTTTCGCTATACTATAGCTTCTTCTGATACAAAAAAAAAGGAGCTATAGTATAGCGAAACGCGTCATACAGTTTCAGTGAAACTAAATAAAGTGGAAATTTGACAATATCAGTCTTTCATTACATTCGTTATGAATTTCCATCAAGTAACAGCCACAACAATTCAAAAAAAAATAATAAAAGTAGTAATTTTTAGTTTTTTATTTCAAAATCAGCATAAATAAAAGTTATCGACGATGTTTAAATTTAATTAACAATTATCTAACATTTTTTTAAAATTATTTAACATTTGTATTCTTGTACACGTAAACAATAGGATATTGTTCCAAATGTTGGGTAGTAAGATTGTGTCTTCGATCACTTAAAATATTTTTATAAGTGGAAAAAGACCGTTCCACATCCACTGAGGTAACTGGGCAGTATTTGAATTTGGGTGCTATGTTAGCACTTATTGTTTCTGGCAAAAGTTCACCTGTCCTATTGTTTCTGGCAAAAGTTCAAAGCCTGGGTTATTGCACAAAATGTTTTCAAACTTTTCTTTAACTCTACGCAGGAATACATCTGGCAATGTGGAGTTTATTTGGCGGATTTTATTCATTAACTGAATTGATTCGGTCAACGACAAACCTCGAGTTTCAAGGTTTTTAATACCCGCAGGTATGTGGGAAAAGTGAGTGCTAATCAAAGCTATGTTTTTTTTAAATATCAGAATCGTTAAATGCTTCCTTGGATTGACGAACTGCCATAGCCTCTACACTATCGAAGTCATTTACTGGCCTCGAAATGTTCATTGTAAAATAGTACAGCTTCAATCCATGTTCCCCATCGAGTTACCACTGGTTCGGGAAGTAAAGGCACATTTGGCAGTTTTTCTTTATAGGCGTTATTGCGAGCAGGTGCCTTAAGAAACACTTTCTTTGCTGATGAAATCAGTTTATTTACATTTCCAAATGTGGATCGTACTTCTTCAGCGGGTCGATGGACTCCGTGAGCAAAGCACGTCACATGAATTAAATTTGGATAAAATACTTGGAGGACTTTGGCTGCCTTGATCATATAGGGAGCAGCATCTGAGAGAAATGTAAACACTCTTTCATCTGCAGAAGATTCAGGAAATATTTTTTTAATACCCTCATTCCAAATCTGGCGATCGTAGAATGATTTGTCTTCTCAAGTTCTTTGCAGGCCACCAAATAGGTGCCGCAGTGTTGATTCGTCTGGTTATTTTTGATCAAGCAATATTTTCGCAGAAAATCTTTAAATGTAGGATTTGTAAGTTTGTGGAGAGGAATATCACTTGCAAGAAATGCTTCACATAAATCCATGCTAAAGTGGTTTTTTGTTTGCCTATAGAAGTGGAATCACTGCTACTTGCTGCTGTTATAAGTTGTTGTCGTGGGCCTTTTTTTTGCAATCCTGCGATATGAAGACTTGTCTTGCATGCTGGTCAATTTGAAACTTTTTTGTGCACGAAACATTTTTCTCGCAAACTCGACAATATAAAACATTTCCGTCGTATATACATGTTCCAGGATAATCAGCTACCCACGAAGAGACACTTTTTTTGCGGGTGGCAGGGTACACGTTAAACTTTAACACAACACGTTAAAAATTGCAAAAAGACTACACTGATGCAAGCGCGTCAACAATAATGTTAAAACTGATATCTTGTTTTAAAATAAAAATTCGTCTTCGAGAAAATTGTTTATTTGATCCACGCTCAAACAAATATTCTTAGAAACTAACTACTTATCACTTAATATCCCAACCAAGAAACAAAGGAATAAAATACCGTCGTAATTTTGAATATTTCCTTGGTACTATAACCTAATCGATGTTTAGACTATTGCAGGTAATGTTCCTGCTATAAGATCGGTTCCAGACGGCGACATTAACAATACCCTGAGCAATTCAGTTGCTTAGTAATACCGAGAAATATTGTAAATATAGGGAAAATATGCATCATTACTAGATTTTGGGTAAAATATGCAATAAATCGGTGAGAATGGTCTAAATATGCAAATGCATATGAAAATATGCAAATGCATTTAATCCGGTCTCTAATTATCATTATGTATTAAGGAATGACCTGACAATGTTACATGTTTTCAAAATCACTGACATCTGAATGTTTTTGTGTATGTTTGTTTTGAGTCCTAATTGTACTAAGCGTGGTGTGAATATTGTAAGTGTAAGGCCTGTGGCTAATATGACGAGAGGGACAATGATGACTTTTTCTTGTTTCCATAGCCTTTTTATTTCTGTTGCAAGGTCTGTGTATTTGGAGATTTTTTCTGCGTTTGGATGTTTCTGTCGTTGGGAACTGCTATGTCAATTAGATAGGTAATTTTTCCTTTTTTTTGTACTGAAAAGTAATATTGGGTCTATTGGCGGGGAATGTTTTATCTGTGTAGATACTGATGTCTCAGTAGAGCTAGTAATCTTTGTTTTCAAGTATGGATGTTGGTGTGACCCACATACAAAGGAAAAATACAAAAGAGCCAACAGGAAGGTGAAGCGAGAAGTTCTTAAAAATAACAATGCAGCATGGCTTAAGAAATGCGATCTCATCGACCAACAACTAGGAGGTACGAAAAGTTTAGAAGCCTGGAAAACGATAAAATCTATAAAAAAAACACAAAAACAAGGAATAAACGTGAACATTATATCAGACAGCGAATGAATATATATATTTCAAAGAACTCTTAAAAGAAATGCGACCCTCGTTTCAAAAAGAAAATGTTATCTACAATACCGATATTAGAATACAACTGAAAGTTACCCATGTCAAGCAAGCTATTAAAACGATCGAGCTAAGGAAATCTCCAAGACGTGGAGGAATCTACCAGGAATTTATTAGATATGGTCCCTCGAAACTGACACACTAAAAAACCTATTCGAAAGATGATTGAATGGCGAAAAGATCCGGATGGAGTGGAAAACACCGTATAGTACAAAATACATAAAAAGGGACCAAAAGACAATCGAAAAAATTATCGAGAGATAGCAGTGATTCCAACAATTACGAGATTATATTCACGGATCCTTAAAGACCTAATCGAAGAAGACATAAAAGAAAAACAACCGGAAGAACAGGCTGGATTCAGAGCTGGACGGATATTTGTATGTTTCTTTGTCGAGCATGTTATCGAGTGTTTCATTGTTGATGGTTTCTGTCTCATGGTGGCCTTTCCATTGGCCTTTGTTGATGTGGAGCACTTTGCTTATAGATTATTATTATTAATATTATATAACCTAGCCAGAGAATATACGTATGAATTAAAAAAAAAACACTTAAATCGGATAAGACAGACAGAGAGACGTTGCATTATATATATATATATATATATATATATATATATATATATATATATATATATATATATATATAAATATTATATTTTTTGCCACATGAAATTGTTCCATATTTAACGCTTTAGGCAGCGTGTTGCAAGAGAGTGTGCTAGCGGCAAACTTTTTTTCTACTTGATTCTCTCTCTCTATTATCGTCACTGCTTATTCCTTAATTTACCTAACATAAAAAAATATATCGTATAACCTGGCCAGAGAATGAACTAAAAATAAGCGCACTAATGGACAGACAGATAGAGAGAAATACGTTGTATTTTATATATATTATAGATAAACTTTAAGTATTAACAGAAGT
Source organism: Pachyrhynchus sulphureomaculatus (assembly GCA_019049505.1). Classification (NCBI taxonomy): domain Eukaryota; kingdom Metazoa; phylum Arthropoda; class Insecta; order Coleoptera; family Curculionidae; genus Pachyrhynchus; species Pachyrhynchus sulphureomaculatus. Next base: position 17,704,975 of record CM032449.1, on the reverse strand, counting down.
TTCAATATTTATATTTAATTTTAAAAATATAAATTGCAATTTAACCTTCCGTGTATCAGGTGATTAGAAATCCCGTCCCGTATTAGGTGGGGTGTGACATACCACCAATATATAAAATGTCATGAAACCACTATAACTAAATTATTTGTGATTTTTTTGATGAAATATAATTTATACATTATAATAAGTAGTTTAAGTAAAACTCTGGAGTAAGAAAACATTTTTCCAAAATGCAGATGTACTAGATATCGATATGCGGTTTTCACCATTGAGTTGATTATAAAAAATTGAGCCTCAGACACCGACATCAGTTTTCGTCTGTCTTCTTCAGATAAAGGGGTTTACCTTTAAAAGTGTCCAATTTGGACCACCCTGTTCATTTATAATTAAGTTTTTATTTAAAAATTTAAAGCCTAGTTTTATTTCAAAAAATGCATCTTTATTTTGCAGAGGACAAAAAATATCAGTTTCGTGCTGAATTATACCTCAACAACTGAAGTTGGTTTCACAGTTCAGGTTGTATCAGACGAAAAAATTTGCCATACAGAAATAGAAGTAGTTTGCAACAGCAGTGAGACGACTGGTGGGTTATTAAATCACGAAACGTCACGTTGGAAATAAATGATACGTTACCTCAGTTTGTGCAACTTCAGAACTTATCGGAATTTACTCATTATAACTGCGTGCTAAACGTGGATACCGAGTTTTACCTTAGCTTTAACTTTACCACGTTGGAGGGAGGTACGTTTTATTTTATTTGATTTTTTTGATAATTTTTTGCCATTGTGGGTTTGATTATGAAGGAAAAGAAATAGTTTTCTTTCGCTAAAAGATTTTATTTATTCCATAGGGCTCTATAAGATTTTCTGAAGCTTTAGTGATGACTAAATAATGACTTTTCTTATTGCTAGCTGATTTTTATACAGGATGTGTCATCTTAGATATCACTTGAATTATAAGTGATAAGGAACTGGATGAGTTATTTTCTGAAATCCTCGAACTTATTAAAAAGGAACACAGCAATATTCTTGTAAACCAGTTTAATACTATATATAATACAGAAATTATATCTAATGAATGAGTCATAGACCGAGACAAAACATTGCATAAGCTATTGAACTATCAGTTTAATGAGCCACACGTTATAAACCTTTCTAAAAGTGATTCGTAACAGAATTAACAAGAAATTAGAGCAAGGCATTGTTGGGATTCACTTAGGTTTCCGACATAACCTAGGAATTCGGGAGGTACTTTTTGCGGTGAATATGTTAGCACAATAATTCATGAATATAAATCAAGACACTCACGTGTGCTTCATCGACTATCTGATTCAATTTCTTAAGGAGCTCTCGGTATCAAAGATATCACTTTCATTGCAAATCTTTGTTTTAATCAAAACCATTAGTAAAGAGATCAGGCAGGGGTGTGTCTTATTGTCAATACTTTTTAATCTATACTCAGACAAAATCAATCATGAGAAGAGCACTGAAAGAAGAAACAAGAGAAGTAAAAATCTAAATTAGATTGGCCCAAAAAACCAACGTATCATTTTTTTAGACGCATTTTTTTTTAGGTTCCAATATAAGCCCTTAAAATTTTATCAAAAAATAATAAAATTTAAAAGTCGCTGAACACACTATTATCATTAGAGACCAGATTATATGCAACATAAAAGTCTTGAAATATGCATGCAAATATGCATGAAAAATGCTTAAAATATGCATGAAAAGGGTCAAAATATGCAATGTTAAATAATAGTAAAAGCGTAATGAAAGACTGATATTTTCAAATTTCTACTTTATTTAGTTTCACTGAAACTGTATGACTCGTTTCGCTATACTATAGCTTCTTCTGATACAAAAAAAAAATTTTTTTTTTTTTTTTGTATCAGAAGGAGCTATAGTATAGCGAAACGCGTCATACAGTTTCAGTGAAACTAAATAAAGTGGAAATTTGACAATATCAGTCTTTCATTACATTCGTTATGAATTTCCATCAAGTAACAGCCACAACAATTCAAAAAAAAAATAATAAAAGTATTAATTTTTAGTTTTTTATTTCAAAATCAGCATAAATAAAAGTTATCGACGATGTTTAAATTTAATTAACAATTATCTAACATTTTTTTAAAATTATTTAACATTTGTATTCTTGTACACGTAAACAATAAGATATTGTTCCAAATGTTGGGTAGTAAGATTGTGTCTTCGATCACTTAAAATATTTTTATAAGTGGAAAAAGACCGTTCCACATCCACTGAGGTAACTGGGGAGTATTTGAATTTGGGTGCTATGTTAGCACTTATTGTATCTGGCAAAAGTTCACCTGTCCTATTAATAAAACTATCAATTTGACACAAAGGTTCAAAGCCTGGGTTATTGCACAAAATGTTTTCAAACTTTTCTTTAACTCTACGCAGGAATACATCTGGCAATGTGGAGTTTATTTGGCGGATTTTATTCATTAACTGAATTGATTCGGTCAACGACAAACCTCGAGTTTCAAGGTTTTTAATACCCGCAGGTATGTGGGAAAAGTGAGTGCTAATCAAAGCTATGTTTTTTTTAAATATCAGAATCGTTAAATGCTTCCTTGGATTGACGAACTGCCATAGCCTCTACACTATCGAAGTCATTTACTGGCCTCGAAATGTTCATTGTAAAATAGTACAGCTTCAATCCATGTTCCCCATCGAGTTACCACTGGTTCGGGAAGTAAAGGCACATTTGGCAGTTTTTCTTTATAGGCGTTATTGCGAGCAGGTGCCTTAAGAAACACTTTCTTTGCTGATGAAATCAGTTTATTTTTTACATTTCCAAATGTGGATCGTACTTCTTCAGCGGGTCGATGGACTCCGTGAGCAAAGCACGTCACATGAATTAAATTTGGATAAAATACTTGGAGGACTTTGGCTGCCTTGATCATATAGGGAGCAGCATCTGAGAGAAATGTAAACACTCTTTCATCTGCAGAAGATTCAGGAAATATTTTTTTAATACCCTCATTCCCAAATCTGGCGATCGTAGAATGATTTGTCTTCTCAAGTTCTTTGCAGGCCACCAAATAGGTGCCGCAGTGTTGATTCGTCTGGTTATTTTTGATCAAGCAATATTTTCGCAGAAAATCTTTAAATGTAGGATTTGTAAGTTTGTGGAGAGGAATATCACTTGCAAGAAATGCTTCACATAAATCCATGCTAAAGTGGTTTTTTGTTTGCCTATAGAAGTGGAATCACTGCTACTTGCTGCTGTTATAAGTTGTTGTCGTGGGCCTTTTTTTTGCAATCCTGCGATATGAAGACTTGTCTTGCATGCTGGTCAATTTGAAACTTTTTTGTGCACGAAACATTTTTCTCGCAAACTCGACAATATAAAACATTTCCGTCGTATATACATGTTCCAGGATAATCAGCTACCCACGAAGAGACACTTTTTTTGCGGTGGCAGGGTACACGTTAAACTTTAACACAACACGTTAAAAATTGCAAAAAGACTACACTGATGCAAGCGCGTCAACAATAATGTTAAAACTGATATCTTGTTTTAAAATAAAAATTCGTCTTCGAGAAAATTGTTTATTTGATCCACGCTCAAACAAATATTCTTAGAAACTAACTACTTATCACTTTATATCCCAACCAAGAAACAAAGGAATAAAATACCGTCGTAATTTTGAATATTTCCTTGGTACTATAACCTAATCGATGTTTAGACTATTGCAGGTAATGTTCCTGCTATAAGATCGGTTCCAGACGGCGACATTAACAATACCCTGAGCAATTCAGTTGCTTAGTAATACCGAGAAATATTGTAAATATAGGGAAAATATGCATCATTACTAGATTTTGGGTAAAATATGCAATAAATCGGTGTGAGAATGGTCTAAATATGCAAATGCATATGAAAATATGCAAATGCATTTAATCCGGTCTCTAATTATCATTATGTATTAAGGAATGACCTGACAATGTTACATGTTTTCAAAATCACTGACATCTGAATGTTTTTGTGTATGTTTGTGTTGAGTCCTAATTGTACTAAGCGTGGTGTGAATATTGTAAGTGTAAGGCCTGTGGCTAATATGACGAGAGGGACAATGATGACTTTTTCTTGTTTCTGCGTCTGCGTATTTGGAGATTTTTTCTGTGTTTGGATGTTTCTGTCGTTGGGAACAGCTATGTCAATTAGATAGGTGATTTTTCCTTTTTTGTATTGAAAAGTAATATCGGGTCTATTGGCGGGGACTGTTTTATCTGTATGGATATTGAGGTCCCAGTAGATCAAGTAATCTTTATTTTTAAGTATGGATGTTGGTGTGACCCACATACAAGCAAGAAGTTCTTAAAAATAAAAATACAGCATGGCTGAAGAAAAGCCATCTCATCGACCAACAACTGGGAGGTACTAAAAGTTTAGAAGCCTGGAAAACGATAAAATCTATAAAAACAATACAAAAACAAGAAATAAACGTGAACATTATATCAGACAGCGAATGGATATTATATTTCAAAGAACTCTTACAAGAAATGCGACCCGCGTTTCAACAAGAAAATGTTATCTACAATACCGATAATAGAATACAACTGAAAGATACCCATGTCAAGCAAGCTATTAAAACAATCAAGCTAAGGAAATCTCCAGGACGTGGAGGAATCTACCAGGAATTTATTAGATACGGTCCCCCGAAACTAACACAAATGCTAAAAAACCTATTCGAAAGATGTTTAAATGGCGAAAAGACCCGGATGGAGTGGAAAACACCGTATAGTACAACAATACATAAAAAGGGCCCAAAAAACAATCGAAAAAATTATCGAGGGATAGCAGTGATTCCAACAATTACTAGATTATATTCACGGATCCTTAGAGACCTAATCGAAGAAGACATAAAAGAAAAACAACCGGAAGAACAGACAGGCTGGATTCAGAGCTGGACCATCTACAATGGATAATATCTTCACTCTAAAAATAGCCCTCGAAAAACGTATACAGAGAAATAGAGAAACACATATTGCACCGATTGACCTAGAAAAAGCCTATGGCACCATACCTGTAGTACAACTATGGAAAGCAATGGAATATTTCGGCATAAGATCTACCTTGATAAACGCCACGAGAGAATACTACGGAAATAATTCTGCTAAAATAAAAATTGATCGCACTTTAACAGAGGCATTCAGTAGTACCAAAGGCTTCAGACAGGGATGTTGCATGTCACCAACTCTTTAAAATCTACTTAGACAGACCCTTACAAGGATGGTCAAATAAATGTAGGGAATGTAATGAAAGACTGATTTTGTCAAATTTCCACTTTATTTAGTTTCACTGAAACTGTATGACGCGTTTCGCTCTACTATAGCTTCGTCTGATACAAAATGATATTTGAATATTAGTGTTGTTACATTTATACAAATATCCTAAGGTAGATAGGTAATAAAATTAATACTATATGCTAATGAATGTTGCTGGGAAATCCATTCTGAATATTAATTGTACAAATTGAGTAAAGGTGAGTTACCATGGGCCAGACAAGTATCTCTTTGTTCGTTTAAGATTATGTCTGAATTTAATTCTATTTATTTCTAAATTTTCTAATAGGCTTAATTTTACGCCTTTGTTTCGTATGTGTAAAATTTTAAATTTATCGTCAAAAAGATGATTTGATTCTGTTAAATGATTACTGTACGCTGAGTCGTTTTTGTTTTTTAAATAGCTTCTTTTATGTTCTGAAATCCGAGTTTCGAATGAGCGACCTGTCTGACCTATGTAACTTTTATGACAAGAACCACAATTCAACTGATACACTCCAGATTTTTTTGGTTTATTTTGTTTTCCCTTTGCGTTTTTAATGAATTTTCCTAACGAGTTGTTTGTTCTAAAAGCTATGTTGATATTATATTTGTTTAAGTGGTTTTTAATTTTCTCTGACGTGTTACCAAAATAGGTTAAAACATTATATTTTTTCCCTGTGTTTTCTTTCTTGAGGTATACTAAAGAAATAGCTTTATTTTTTAATTTTTTGTTTAGGATTGAGTCTATGGTGTCAGGAGAATATCCGTTGTTAACAGCAATTTGTTTTATTAGATTTAATTCTTTATTAAAAATCATCTACAGATAAGGGGACACTTACAAGTCTATGCATCATACTGTGGTAAGCTGCTAATTTGTGTTGTAGGGGCTGAGCTGATTTTATATTTATTGTAGTATCTGTATGTGAGGGTTTGTAAAAAATATAGAATTTGTGTTTGTTGTAATGTCTGGTTATCGTTAAGTCAAGAAAATTAATTTTATTGTCGATTTCTAGTTTCATAGTGAATTTAATATTTTTATGTATTGAGTTTATATAGTTAAAAAAATTGTCAAGTTGACGCTCTGTACCATTAAAACAAGCAAAGATGTCGTCTACATATCGGTACCAATACATCATCATCACGTCTTTGCTTGTTTTAATGGTACAGAACGTCAACTTGACAATGTTTTTAACTATATATACTCAATACATAAAAATATTAAATTCACTATGGAACTAGAAGTCGACAATAAAATTCATTTTCTTGACTTAACGATAACCAGACATTACAACAAACACAAATTCTCTATTTTTCACAAACCCTCACATACAGATACTACAATGAACATAAAATCAGCTCACCCCCTACAACACAAATTGGCAGCTTACCACAGTATGTTGCATAGACTTGTAAGTGTCTCCTTATCTATAGATGATTTTAATAAAGAATTATATATATATATATATATATATATATATATATATATATATATATATATATATATATATATATATATATATATATCAATCGGTTTTATAACGTCTTCCGATGCCTAATTTCCACTCCTCCCGGTTTCTCCATCCCTCCTCCTCCAGATCTCTCTCTAGTACTTCCTTGTTGATTCCTGCTCTCCAGCTTTGGCGTGGTCTTCCTCGCTTTCTTTTTCCATGAGGGTTCCAATTTAAAATCTTTTTAGGTAGTCGGTCTTGTGACATTCTCTGTACATGTCCGTACCATACCAACTGTTGGGTTCTGATTTCGTCCACTATATCGTGCTTTATTTCTAAAGTTCGTCTTATCGTGTCATTTGGTATGCGGTCTTTTCTAGATTTTCCGGCTGCTCGTCTCCAGAAATCCATTTCTGTAGCTTTTAGTATTTTTTCTGTTCTTTCCTTCAATGGCCACACCTGGGAGCTGTAAGTTATTATACTTTTCACTATTGAGTTGTAAATTCTCTTCTTATTTTTAATGGTTATGTTTTTGTCCCATAGTATACTATTAAGCATTGCAATCGCTTTTCTTCCTTGGATATTCCTCTCGAATATTGCTTCTTCCAGTGTTCTGTCCCTAGATATTCTCGTTCCCAAATACTTATAACTGGCACAGTGTTTGATGGTGTGTCCTGTGGCCAGTTTCAAGTCCTGCTGTTGTCCTCCGACGCACATGTACTCGGTCTTTTTAATATTGACTTCTAGGCCCCATTTTTCATATTCCTCCAAAAGTTTTCGTGTCATGTATTCCATATCATCGATGTCCTGAGCGACTACTACCTGATCGTCTGCGAATGACAGCGTGTACAATGTAGTATCGTCATCCAGTGGTAATCCCATACTGCTGCATTTCCTTTTCCAGTTCTTCAGTGCACTCTCCACATAGATTTTAAATAGCGTTGGGGATATACAGCAGCCCTGTTTGAGACCCTTTGTGACCTGGAACCATATTTGGTTTTCACCCTACTTCTTGCGTCTTGGTATAAGGATTTTACGGCTTTATTTATTTCGGTACTTACATTACTCTGTTGTAGTGTTTCCCACAATCTCATTAGGGGCACACTGTCGTAGGCCTTTTTTTAAATCAACAAACAAGACATGGACTTCCTGATCAAATGCGGTTTTCTTTTCTAGGATTTGTGTAAGTGAGAAGAGATGGTCTATTGTGGATCTTCCTGCTCTAAAGCCTGCTTGTTCTTCAGCTTCTACGTCCGCGTATTCGTTTCTATTCTATTTTTAAAGTATTTTTCCGTATATTCTGCTAATAGATCCTGTAACCGTTATTCCCCTATAGTTATCGTTAATAAAGAATTAAATGTAATAAAACAAATTGCTGTTAACAACGGATATTCTCCTGACACCATAGACTCAATTCGAAACAAAAAATTAAAAAATAAAGCCATTTCTTTAGTATACCCCAAGAAAGAAAACACAGCATAGCTTTTAGAACAAACAACTCGTTAGGAAAATTCATTAAAAACGCAAAGGGAAAACAAAATAGATCAAAAAAATCTGGAGTGTATCAGTTGAATTGTGGTTCTTGTTATAAAAGTTACATAGGTCAGACAGGTTGCTCATTCAAAACTCGGAAATTCAGAACATAAAAGAAGCTATTTAAAAAACAAAAACGACTCAGCGTACAGTAATCATTTAACAGAATCAAATCATCTTTTTGACAATAAATTTAAAATTCTACACATACAAAACAAAGGCGTAAAATTAAACCTATTAGAAAATTTAGAAATAAATAGAATTAAAAATTCAGGCATAATCTTAAACGAACAAAAAGATACCTGTCTGGCCCATACCTTTATTCAATTTATACAATTAATATTCAGAATGGATTTCCCAGCAATATTCATTAGCATATAGTATTAATTTTATTACCTATCTACCTTAGGGTATTTGTATAAATGTAACAACACAATATTCAAATATCATTTTGTACCAGAAGAAGCTATAGTAGACGACACATTATACAGTCTCTATTTTGCCGATGATCAGATTGTCGTGGCTGAAGATCACGAGGATTTAGAAGAATACATGATTAGAAAACTCCTAGAAGAATACGAAAGAACGGGGCTAAAGATGAACATGAGTAAATGCGAATACCTAGAGGTGGGTAATAATGAACGCGATAACTTACCATTAGAAACGAAAGAAATACAAGGTGTAATAAAATGCAAATACTTAGGGATTACTCTGAACAAGCAAGGAAATAGCAGGGATGAGATAAAAGAGAGAATAATCAAAGTAGAAGAGTGACTGGAGCACTAAATTCACTCCTTTGCGAGAAAGATATTAAAAAGGAGACTAAGAAACGAATATATAAGAGCTTAGTAGAAAGTGTGATGCTCTACGGTGAAATATTAGTAAACAGAACAGACAGAAGTTGCTGGCGACCGAGATGGATTTTTTACGAAGGAGCTGCGGGAAATCTAGAATGGCAAAAGTTCGAAATTCGCAGATAAGGGAGATAATAGGCGAGGAACAGATAGTCGCAGATGAAATCGAAAGAAGACAGTTTTTATGGTTTAGACATACCAAGAGAATAGATCAAAACAGATGGCCCAAAGGAATACTCGAGTAGATACCACCTGAAAGGACAAAGAGAGGACGACCGAGAGGAAGTTGGCGAGAGGATGTGGAGGAGGCCATGAAGGCTAGAAACTTGGAGGCGGAGATGTGTTATGATAGAAGAAATTGGAAACTGGGGACGGAGAGGCGGCGTCAGCTGTAGATAATCCGTATATTTATTTATTATTATGTTGGTGTGTATTTGTAGTAGGGATCTGTGTTTTCTATTAGTTTTTATATTGTGGCTAGTGCTTGGTGCACTACTTTCGTCGCTGAGTCATGTCTGGTTGTGTACTCCGTTCCGGCTAATGTTTTACATCCGCTTGTTATGTGTTCGACCGTTTCTTTATGCTGGTGGCATTTCCTGCATCTGTCTTCTGTAATAATTGGGTCTTTGAAAATATGCTTTTGGTAGTTTCTGGTTAATATGACTTTATCCTGGATGGCAAGTAAGAAGCCTTTTGTTTCAGGAAATAGCCGCCCGCCGATTCTGTAACCAGGTGTATGACTGTTTTTTTTTATTTACGTGGTCTTGTTCTATGTGGTATTTGTGTTTTCCGTGAAGTGTTTTTTTTTCTGACCACGTTTTCAGCTTTTCCTGTTGTAATTGGGTGTGACTGTGTATGTCTGCTGGGTGATCTGCTCTGGATAAGTCAAAAAATATATAGTTTTTGTCTGCTTTCACTGTTGCTGTGTAGAGGCTGGTTTGATTGGTGTGAAAGAATTTCCTAAGTGCTTGTATCTGTTTTGTGTGTAGTGCTCTTATATCTATCTCTTCCTCCTGCCTTCCTTTAGATGGTAAGTCTTTCTTTGCACGCATTGGGATGTAATTTTTTGTATTTGGTGAATTAAGAACGTATAAGGATGTGAATGTTTTCTATGTATGTGTGTGACCATTTGATGATACCAAATGAATATGTGAGTATAGGTATAGCGAGCGTATTGATGGCTTTAAGGAGATTTTTGAAGTTGAATTTTGTTTGTATAAGTTTCGTGAGCTTGTTTTTTAATTCGGTTTTGAGCTCTGTTTTGATGTGAGTGTGGTTGATTTTGGTGCTTTGATGGAAGCCTAGATATTTGTATGTTTCTTTGTCGAGTATGTTATCGAGTGTTTCATTGTTGATGGTTTCTGTCTCATGGTGTCCTTTCCATTGGCCTTTGTTTATGTGGAGCACTTTGCTTATAGATTATTATTATTAATATTATATAACCTAGCCAGAGAACATACGTATGAATTAAAAAAAAAAACACGCAAATCGGATAAGACAGACAGACAGAGAGACGTTGCATTTTTTTATATACAGTCGACACTCTATATAGTAAAAGACCAAAATGTTGACCGAAATTTCACTATAGAAAGTTTTTCGTTATATAAGGAAAAAATCCGTATATATTGCTATGTATGTATTTTATATTGGTAATCATTTACTTGTATTTTATAAGGTACAAGCAACAAAAAAAATTGCAAAATTGAATTATTAGAAAAGATTTTATTAAACATTTGAAAGTTTAAATAGTTCATAGCATGTACAGAGCTAAGTACATACATAAAGTCCGTACGTTATATCTTTACCCGTGCGTCATAGTTTTCAGGCCATATAACAGACGACTATTATATTATTTGTCTCTTTTCACCAATAAATCGTAGGTATTGGTAAAAAGAGACAAAAAATATATGGGATATTGCCTGAAAACTATGACGCACGTGTAAAAATATAACGTACGGACTTTATGTATGTATGTACCACATACGAAATAAAAAGAATAATACAAAATCTGTTAATACATATCTACATACTACGTACATACGTACTAGGAAAAATAATCAGTTATTTTCTTTTGAACATTACTTTTGAAAAATAATGGTTGCTCAACAAAATTCTCACATTTATTCAAATGCATAAAGATTTGATCAGGTACACTTTCCTGGCCCCTGAGAGTAGTTCGCACAATGTCAAATGCATTTCTTATTTCATTTTCACTAAATTTAGCAGGACATTCCCCGGTTTCAGTTTCTTCTTCATGATCTTCTATACTTTTTATATCGTCATTTATGTCTTGGTCAGTTGGGAGATCTGTCGTGCCAACATCATTGTCGATTTCTAAGAAATCTTCAAGTAAAAAATCTGCGTCGATGGTAGCAGTTTTTTGTAGAATACCCCATTGCCTTTTTAAGGTAGCGAGATCCATTTCGTCTTCTTCTTCCCAGTCGTCAATTTTTTCAGTAAAACCTGCTTTAGAAAAGCAGTTTTTGATAGTTTTCTGAGAAACATTTTCACCTCATACTTTAGCGACTTCGGTTATACACTCTTTAAGGGTAACCAATTTTTGGACTAGAAGGTTGTTATCAATCGCATTAACAATTTTGTGAAAAATTCTGTTTCGGTAATGATGTTTTATGTTTTTTATAATACCCTGGTCCGTAGATTGCAATTTGGAGGTCATGTTTGGTGGAAAAAAGATCAATTCAATATTCCTTAATTTTTTACTTACAGTAACTGGATGTGCAGGACAATTGTCTATAAACATCACAATCTTTCGATTTTGGCTTTTCATTTTCGTGTCCAGTTCTTTGATCCATCTTTCGAAAATCTCAGAATTCATCCATGCCTTTTTATTATTGGCGTAATCTAACTCCAGAGATTTAACTCCTTTTAAACTACGGGGATTTTTGCTCTTACCTATGAGCAGTAATTTCAGTTTTTCTGAGCCATCCATGTTTGCTCCAACCATAAGTGTCACCCTTTCTTTACTTGTTTTAACACCAAAACATTTATCACTTTTAAAAGCAAAAGTTTTATTTGGCAAACATTTAAAAAACAAACCGGTTTTATCACAATTGAACACGTTTTTTGGCTCGTACTTTTTCAATGCACTTTTTAAAACAGTTTCAGTCCAAATGCCACAGTCCTCCTGACTAACGCTTGCACTCTCGCCAGACACCGTCTTGAAAACAATTGAATTGCGAGTCTTCCAGGCACTCAACCACCCTTCACTAGCTTGAAAATTAACGCAGTTAAATTCTTTAGCAAATTGTAGAGCCTTTTGCTTTATTAAATTTCCCGATATTGGTACGTTTTGATGCGTACGGGCCACTTGAAACCATCGTAAAACTGTTTCATTTACATCCTCGTAAGTACTCACCCGCGCTCGTTTTCGACTGCTTGGAACACTAGGTTTCTTGATGATACTGTCGCGACTTTTTATTATCAGAGAAACGCAACTTGGAGAAACACCAAATTTTGCAGCAACATCAATTTTTTTGCAGCCTTTATCAACTTCCTCCAAAACTTTAATTTTCTCAGCTAAACTTAAACACACTCGCTTGGACATCTTACTTGATTCTTAAACAAAAAGAAACTGAACCTGAATTTGCGAATTACTAGGCCTCGACTATAAAATGGGTTTTTCCCCGGGTTTCTATAAAATGGGTTATTCCCCGGGTTTCTCACAGAAATCTACCTGATTTATTGCCAACCATTAGGCATTATAAACGCGTTAAGAACCTTTTCAAAAGAATGCGTCATAAAAACGGAATTCGTGCTAATGTTAGATAAAAATGGGAAACCCGAAATGGCCAAGATCTCAATAAATGCATAAAAATTTATACATAAAATTCCGGTAAAAATTTTATTATATAGAGTGTTATTATTTTACAGATTCACTATATGCAGGGCTTTTTACATGAAATTTCATTAAAATATTCTAGATCTTGAAAAAATTTCACTGTAAAGAGTTTTTCACTATATAGAGTTTACTATATAGAGTTTCACTATAAACAGTGTCGACTGTATATTTTTTGCCACATGATATTGTTCCATATTTAACGCTTTAGGCAGCGTATTGCAAGAGACTGTGCTAGCGGCAAACTTTTTTTCTACTTGATTCTCTCTCTCTATTATCATCACTGCTTATTCCTTAATTTATGTAACGTAAAAAAATATATTCTATAACCTGAACTAAAAAAAACGACGTAAATCGGATAAGTGGTTTTCGAGTGATAAATGCACTAACGGACAGATAGATAGCGAGAAACACGTTATATTTTATATATATTATAGATAAACTTTAAATAATATTAGAAGTTTCAATATTTATATTTAATTTTAAAATATAAATTGCAATTTAACCTTCCGTGTACCAGGTGATTAGAAATCCCGTCCCGTATTAGGTGTGGTGTGACAGACCACCAATATATAAAATGTCATGAAATTAGTATAACTAAATTATTTGTGATTTTTTTAATGAAATATAATTTATACATTATAATAAGTAGATTTAAGTAAAACTCTGGAGTAAGAAAACATTTTTCAAAAAAGGAAGATTTTTAAAAAACACCCTGTATATCTGAAATGGTACTAAATATCGATATGCTGTTTTCACCATTGAGTTTATCATAAAAATTGAGCCTCAGACACCGACATCAGTTTTCGTCTATCTTCTTTAGATAAAGGGGTTTACCTTTAAAAGTGTCCCATTTGAACCACCCTGTACATTTATAATTAAGTTGTTATTTAAAAATTTAAAGCCTAGTTTTACTTCAAAAAATGCGTCTTTATTTTGTAGGGCCCAAAAATATCAGTTTCGTGCTAAATTATACCTCAAAAACTGAAGTTGGTTTCACAGTTCAGGTTGTATCAGACGAAATAATTTGCCATACAGAAATAGAAGTAGTTTGTAACAGCAGTGAGACCGAATGGTGGGTTATTAGATCACGAAACGTCACGTTGGAAATAAATGATACGTTACCTCAGTTTGTGCTACTTCAGAACATATCGGAATTTACTCATTATAACTGCGTGCTAAACGTGGATACCGATTTTTATCTTAGCTTTAACTTTACCACGTTGGAGGAAGGTAAGTTTTATTTTATTTGATTTTTTGATAATTTTTTGGCATTGTGGGTTTGACTATGAAGGAAAAGAAATAGTTTTCTTTCGCTAAAAGATTTTATTTATTCATTAGGGCCCTAGAAGATTTTTTTGAAGCTATAGTGATGACTAAATAATGACTTTTCATATTGCTAGCCGATTTTTATACAGGGTGTGTCATTTTAGACATTACTTGAATTATAAGTGATAAGGAACTGGTTGAGTTATTTTCTGAAATCCTCGAACTTATTAAAAAGGAACACAGTAATATTCTTGTAAACCAGTTTAATACTATATATAATACAGAAATTATATCTAATGAATGAGCTATCAGTTTAATGAACCACACGTTATAAGCCTTTCTAAAAGTAATTCGTAACAGAATTAACAAGAAATTAGAGTAAGGCATTGTTGGGATTCACTTAGGTTTCTGACATAACCTAGGAATTCGGGAGGTACTTTTTGCGGTGAATATGTTAAGACAATAGTTCATGAATATGTATCAAGACACTCACGTGTACTTCATCGATTATCTGATTCAGTTTCTTAAGGAGATGTCGGTATCAAAGATATTACTTTCATTGCAAATCTTTGTTTTAATCAAAACCATTAGTAAAGAAATCAGGCAGGGGTGTGTCTTATTGTCAATACTTTTTCATCTATACTCAGACAAAATCAATCATGAGAAGAGCACTGAAAAAAATAAACAAGAGGAGTAAAAATCTAAATTAGATTGGCCCAAAAAAAAAACCAAAGCATCGTTTTTTTAGACGCCCTTTTTTTTAGGTTCCACTATATGTCAGGAATAAGCTCTTCAAATTTTAATCAAAAAATAATAAAATTTAAAAGTCCCTGAACACACTATTACCATTATGTATTAAGGAATGACTTGACAATGCTACATGTTTTCAAAATCACTGACTTCTGAATGTTTTGTGTTGAGGTTGGACCTAATTGTACTAAGTGTGGTATGAATGTTGTTAGTGTAAGGCCTGTGACTAATATGACGAGAGGGACAATGATGATTTTTTCTTATTTCCATAGCCTTTTTATTTTTGTTGCGAGGTCTGTGTATTTGGAGATTTTTTCTGTGTATTTCGTTTGGATATCTGTTTCGTTGGGACAGCTATGTCAATTAGATAGGTGATCTTTCCTTTTTTGTATTGAAAAGTAATATCGGGTCTATGGGCGGGGACTATTTTATTTGTATGGTTATTGATTTCCCAGAAGAACTAGTAATCTATTTTTTCAAGTATGGATGTTGGTGTGTATTTGTAGTAGGGATCTGTGTTTTCTATGAGTTTGTATGTTGTGGCTAGCGCTTGGTGGACTACTTTTGCCGCTGTGGCATGTCTGGCTGTATTCGATCGTTTCTTTATGCTGGTCGCATTTCCTGCATCTGTCTTCTGTAATAGTTGGGTCTTTGATAATACGTTTTTGGTAGTTTCTGTTTAATATGACTTTATCTTGGATGGCAAGTAAGAAGCCTTTTGTTTCAGGGACTGGTTGCCCATCCTGTAACTATCCGATTGTCTTTTTATTTATGTGGTCTCGTTCTATATGGTATCTGTGTTTTTCATGGAGTGTTTTTTTCTGACCACGTTTTCATCTTTTCCTGTTATAATTTTGTGTGACTGTGTATATCTGCTGGATGGTCTGGTTAGGATAAGTCGAAAGGTTTATAGTTTTTATCTGCGTTCACTGTTGCTGTGTAGAGAGGCTCGTTTGCTTGGTGTGAAAGAATTTCCTAAGTGCTCGTATTTGTTTTGTGTGTAGTGATCTTATATCTATCTCTTCCTCCTGCCTTCCTCTCGATGGTAAGTCTTTCTTTGCATGCATTGGGATGTAATTTCCTGTATTTGGTGAATTAAGAACGTATAAGGATGTGAATGTTTTCTATGTCTGTGTGTGACCATTTGATGATACCAAATGAATATGTGAGTGTAAATATAGCGAACGTGTTGATGGCTTTAGAGAGATTTTTGAAGTTGAGTTTTGTTTGCATAAGTTTCGTGAGTCGGTTTTTTAATTCGGTTTTGAGCTCTGTTTTGATGTGAGAGTTTGAGTTTGTTGCTTTGATGGAAGCCTAGATATTTGTATGTTTCTTTATCAAGCATGTTATCGAGTGTTTCACTGTTGATGGTTTCTGTCTCATGGTGGCCTTTCCATAGGCCTTTGTTGATGTGGAGCACTTTGCTTATAGATTATTATTATTAATATTATATAACCTGGCCAAAAACATATGTATGAATTAAAAAAAAAAAAAAAAAAACGTAAATCGGATAAGTGGTTCTCGAGTGATAAGCTCATTAAGAGACAGAGAGACGTTGCATTTTATATATATTATGTTCTTTGCTACATGATATTGTTCCATATTTAAGGCTTTAGGCAGCGTATTGCAAGAGAGTGTGCTAGCGGCAAACTTTTTTTCTACTTGATTCACTATTATCGTCACTGCTTATTCCTTATGTACCTAACGTAATACAATATATTCTATAACCTGACCAGAGAACATATGTATGAATTAAAAAAAAAAGACGTAAATCGGATAAGTGGTTCTCCAGTGATAAGCGCACTAACGGACAGACAGACAGAGAGGGACACGTTGCATTCTATATATATTATAGATAAACTAAATAGAAGTTTCAATATTTATATTTAATTTTATAACATAAACTGCAATTTAAATGTAACGACTAGGTTATTATATAGACAAATCATGGTTAAGCAAAAATCCTCATTTCAAGTAAAATTTAATTAAACACAAGTTTTTTAATTCCTTATAGCAGCGTTTCTCAACCTTTCAGTATTTGCGGCCTAATTTTCAAACATAATTTTCATCGCGCCTCCCCCCCCTCTCATACCATAACAATGCATGCAATAATAATGTATTTTCAGTATTTTGATGCTAAAGCTACACTATGACCTTAATTACAAACCTTACAAACTATCAGAATAAGTAAATTTATTTATATTTGGCAACATATATCTGCTGTTGACAAAACTAGAATCGATGCCTCTCTATTGCTCTCTGTCACGTCCACCATATCGGTAGCGGCTTCGCGAGAAGTTTCAAGTTGTCTCGAACATTCGGAAAGTCTGCCCAAAAGTGTATAAATGCTGCACCCCGTTCGATTACAGCCCGTCTCAGTCGAGTTGATCCTTCTACTGCTATCGGATTTATCATGAATGTGTATGTTTTAATTTACGTGTTAATTGAAATTCAAGGTATTAAGTATTCACGGCAATAAATTTATACAGAATCATGGATAAATTTTTAAGTGGGCGTAAGCGAGCATTAGACGATAGCGAAGCATCAACAAGTGCACAGACGAGCGTGGTTCCGAAAATAAAATCAATGAAAATATTCTCAAGAATACTTAAATTTAGGGTTTACCAGTACTGAAGTAAATTAAGAAGAAAGGCCCCTGTGTATTATTTGCTCAAAAATCTTGGCAGCAGACAGCATGAAACCAAATAGACTTAAACGACATTTGGAAACGCTTCATAGTGAGTACCTAAACAAACCCCGAGAATTCTTCGAATTAAAATTAAAATCATATGTAAAGCAGAAATCATTTTTAAAAAAAACTTTGTCTGTGAATGAAAAAGCTTTACTTGCCTCTTACAAAGTTTCATATAAAATAGCCAGATGTAAAAAGCCTCACACCATTGATGAAGAGCTTGTTTTGCCAGCAGCAATTAAGATTGTAGAAACTATGTTTGGAGATAATTTTGCCAAATAATTGCTATCCATACCTATATCAAATGATACTGTCGCCCGTCGAATTGGTGTTATAGCTGAAGATGTACAGCATCAGCTTTCGGGAAGTTGCGTGACAAATTGTTTTCAGTTCAGCTTGATGAGGCAAAGATAGCAATAAAGATGACATGCCATCACAAAATCGCCTATGTTCGATTTTGTGATGGATATGTCAGCAGTAGAAGAACTGTTTTTCTGCAAACCAATAGAACTCAAAACAACATCACTGGCATTATTTGCTATTTTAAATCATTTTAGAAACGAGGCAAATATGGAGTGGAAAAATTACGTCGGAATATGTGCCGATGGCGCTCATTCAATGTCTGGAAAATTTCAAAGTGTACAAGCACTTGTTAAACAAAAATCTCCACTGTATGTGTGGACACATTGTATGATCCACAGAGAAGCTCTGGCTTCCAAAGAAATGAGTCCTGGTCTAAATATTGTGCTCACCACAATTGTAACTGTAGTAAATTAATTTAGAATTTTTTCTGCACTTTGTAAAGACATGGGTGCCGAACATTCAGCGTTATTATTTTATTGCGAGGCAAGATGGTTATCACGTGGGAAATGTTTGCAAAGAGTTTATGAATTAAGAAATGAAATCGCCATTTTTCTAGAAGAGGAAAACCGACCGGAAGCCGAGAAATTTCGAAATAGTTTATTTGTGATGAAATTGAGATACTTGGTCGATATATTCGAGAAACTAAATACCTTAAATCTTCAACTCCAAGAAACCAATACATATATATTCGATACAAGTAATGCTTTTTGTAGAAAATTTGAATTGTGGAGCAAAAATGTAAAGCAAAAAAACCTAGAAATGTTTGCAAATGTGGGTAAATGTGTTAAAACATACAAGGCTGAAGAACAACATGTGAAAGTTGTTTTAGTAACCATTGAAAATCATCTAGCCATGTTGACAAAGAATTTTAAAAAGTATTTTCTTGCTGACGACAACTTGGTAGCAAGTTACGAGTGGGTTAGGGATCCATTTCAAAATACTCCCGAAGGGCTGTCAACTCGGAAGAAGAAATCTTCATAGACTTCACGGCAAGTGGCGAAATCAAAAGACAATTTAATAATAAATCACTTTTGAATTTTGGGCAGGAGTGAATGATGAGTTTTCTGCACTGAAAACAAGAGCATTTCGTATAATATTACCATTTTCAACATCCTACCTTTGCGAAATCGAATTTTCTGCGGTGGCTGCTTTGAAAACAAAATATAGACCTTACTAAATATAGAAAAAGAACTCAGAGTGTCTATTTCTAATATTAAACCATCCTTCGAAAATCTCTGCTCTGCAAAACAGGTCCAAAGGAGTCACTAATAATTATTAAACACGTTTTTTTTTAATTTAGTATTGATATGTTAATTATTAGGTAAATACATTGTGCAGTACTAATTACAATCCTATTTATAGGTCAGTGTAATATCAGTGTATTTTATTTTTTATTACGTCAGAATGTATTTTGTTTTGCTTTCCTTTCAATAAATTATATTAAATGTTTTTAATGAATGTTTTTAATAATAGTTTTTTTTTTTTTCGATACACTCTCGCCCCCCCCCCCCCCCCCCAATAGTGTAATCACGCCTCCCTAGTGGGACGCACCCAACAGGTTGAGAAACGCTGCCTTAGAGAGATAAATCGATAAATTAGATAATTTTGTAGTACAATATTGTGAATTGATAAATTTATCTTTAACAGAGTAGGCAAAAGTCAGACAAAGACACGAAATACCTAAAAATGTGACTTCAGCGACATGACGGAAAAAAAAAATCAAAACAACATGTTTTAATGTGTTGTTTTGGCTTTGTGGTCCACAGTAATCGCTTAAGTAGGATACAATGTTAGTCAGATTATAATAAGTTTTGAATAATATGTATTTTTAGTTCCTACCAAGCCTTCCTGGCTCAAGATAACTAACTCCAGTTCTACAAGCTTTAGGATTTGGTGGGGGCCACCAGATAAAATCCCATCAGTTCTAGAAGGATATGAAGTAACTATAAAAAGAGTGGATGTAGCAAGTAAAGGTCATGTGTATAATAATTGTTCTGATCAAAATACATATATATTTAATGTCAATGAGACAGTAACTTATTTATTCTTCGAAGATGCATTGGCTGATTTTATTTACTCTGTATCAGTGAGAGCAAATTCAACGGCGGGATTTGGAGAAGCTACCAACACTACGACAACCACTCCTACGGCAGGTAAATTTATAGAATATTTTTATCGACACATAACTAGTTATAAGGAACCGTTGTGATAAACAAAAACCTAATACTGATTCTACGGTGTATCAGGAGTTTTTCACTTGGTGTATTGCCTATAACAGGGGTGCTCAAACTTGAACTGCTGGCAATCTACCTCAATATTGTTAGACTACGATCGATCGACTCTGAGAGGCTGCAAGTAAGTGTGATGCAGGATTGTCGTCTAGGTAGGGTGTATCGTGGCATAGATATTAATTTTCCGCACAATATGCATTTTTTTAGTCAAGGTAAATGTAGGTCTGCTCTAAAATGTCAATGAAAAAACTCATAATTATTCAAAATTGCGAGTTTATTGGTTCTTACAAAACAAACGAGTTCTAGCGTCTAAACTTAACTAAAGAGTGTCTTTGGATGTTGAAGCGTGGCACTGCATGTCCTCAGCATACTTTTCATAAGATGGTACGTAATTACCGAGTGCTAATCGCAAGCATGAGAACATATGTTCGTCAGTTAGTCGATTGCGATATTTTGACTTAATTATCTTCATTTCAGAAAATGCAGACTCGCACAAGTAAGTTGACCCAAACATTGTCGTCAGTTGAAGGGCGATTTGCCTTAGATTCGGATATTTATCTTCAGATATAAAACACCAGAATTTTTGTATCAGATGCTGTGGCTTTGAGAAGTATATCTGATATAATCTGCACTAACTCATTTTCAACAGAACATGAGTCCATGTTAAACTAACTTGCTATTTCAGTAGCTAATTCCTCAATGTTTTTACACGAAAAAGGATAACTCATAAATGATGCGGTATTTGCCAATTTACTGAAATCATAAAAACGTATTTCGAATTGGCCCAAAATATTTGATAATTCTGCCTCATAAATATCATAATTCAACAGAGGAATCCTTGCTTTCAAAGACGGATAATTTTTCAGATCCTTTCTTTTCAGTTGATCTATCATAAGTTGCAATTTACTTTTGAATGCGTTTATTGCGCTAATCATCTCAATAATAGTGTTTCCTTTACCTTGAAGCTCCAAATTAATGGTGTTTAAATGCGAGTGTCATCACCTTTTTCGTCCAGAAAAGCTGTTATTTCGGGCAATAATTCTTGAAACCTTTCTAGGAATTTTCCGCAACTCAACCACCTGACGTCCGTGTGAAGAACTAAATCAGTGTGTTCAGCTGATTCACTATCTTCCAACTGCAATTTAAAAAGCCGTCGTTGCAAGCTACGTGCACGGATAGAATTCACAATTTTTATTGCAATGCCCATAATCTCCTCCATGTTTCTTTTGAACATAATATACGGGGTTTAAAAATTTTCTTAATTGAACATGAAATTTAAACATAGTTGATGTATAATGCAATGGACCGAAAACTTGGTTTTTTATTTTAAAAGCATGAGGGGAATTAAAGACAGCAGCGAGTTTCAACGTCCTCGTCGTTCTGCATTTAGCATCATTAGCTCGACACAATACCCATACAAAACCTAGCTTGTTTAAATTTTTTATAACTTGTCTTTCCATCGATTTTAGGTTCTTATAACAATTTTGAGTGAATAATTACGTGAAGAAATATTGACATTTGACAGTCATTGCTGGTGCTCCATCGGTTGTAATGCACACTAGTTTATATATTGGTAGCTTGTAGTTTGTTACAAAATTGAAGAAAACGCCATATATATCTTCGCCACGGGTCTTTCCTTTCAGAGGAATCATTGTCAAAAACTCTTCCTTAGCCGACATGTCATTGAATACCATTCGAATAAAAATACACAGCTGGGCAGTGTCTGTCATATCGGTGGATTCGTCGAACTGTAAAGAAAAGTATGTACATTCCATGATATCATGTTTTAGTTTATCTGCCATCTCCTGACTCATGACTTCAACACGCCTTGTGACAGTCGGACGGGATAACTGAAGTTCTCTAATAGCAGACATAATCTCTGTTTTATTTTTTAAAATCTCCAAATAAAGTCTCATCCGCTTCAATAAATGCTTCCGCTCAAAAATTCACAACCAATCCATCATCAAATGGTTTCTTGTGTTTCGCCAATATAATGAGATATTTTAAATGACGCGATCGTTGCAGCTTTTGATTGTTTGGCTGGTCTTGTGAACATGGTTTGTTCTTTTTTCAAACAAGTTATCAAATCACGTACTTTTCGTTTTCTTAATTCATTCTGTGACGGAAAATCCTTTTCATAGTTTTTATGAACCGTTTTATGATGCCTCTCTAAGTTTCCACGCTTAGGTATTGCAACTGACGCACGGCAAATAAGACAAATGCACTTATCCTTTACCATACAAAAGAAAAATTCTTCCTCCCAATCGTTATTAATAAACTTTGTATCGATGTATCGCCTTCAAGTTACAACTCAGACTGACTCCTATTCCTGCAGGCGCAACATTTATATCGGCGCGAACAAAGTCTCGAATGTTCCCGTCAAACACGCCGCCCGAAGTTTTTAGAAAAATCGGCGGGAATCAAAAACGCGGCTATTCTTTGACAAGTACCGCGCGTTCCTTTGATAAAGCCGCCTTTTGCCGCTAGCAGGGGGTTATTACGATAAACGAAAGTGATGAGGGGGTTATTCTGGCCTAATTGTGGATCGAATAAAAGTAGTTTATTCATTACATTTTGTTTTAGTTACCCAAAACAAAATCTGTGAATAGTTCTATATCGGAATTTTTTTTACTCGAGGTCGACTCAAAAAGCACTCGCGATCGACTTGTCGATCGCGATCGACCGTTTGAGCACCCCTGGCCTATATACTTACATGTGCCTTTTAAATTTTTAACCACGGCGCTGTTAAGATGTGACATTACCATTTTTGTCAAATTTGACATTTGTTACTGTTAAAACAATGGCAGCTCAGAAATTGGCCGAGTAGTTTGTTTACAGTTTAAAACAAAAACATTTTTGAGAACAAATGGAAATTTCACGTGAAGGTTTTCGTTGGAAGATTTTTTTACGATTTTAGTAAAGGCCTAATTTAACAACAATGCCTCGAATCGCTTCGTTAAGTTTTTGGTAATGAATCGTCATCAGAAAAAAACTATTTACAATTGGTTTGCAGAATTTCGTCATGGTCGTGCTTCCACCAGCGATGAATTTCGTGAAGCTCGATCAAAATGGGTTGTTGTTTCAAAAATACATCGAGGCTGTGCGCAACATGATTGAAGAGGATGGGCATGAGACTTACCGTGAGATAAAGGCATATCGCAGACTGTAGTACATTCGATTTCGCATAAACATTTAGTTGTGAAAAAGATCTGTTCCCAATGGAATCCGCATAATTTGAGCGAAACTCAAAAACAGGCTCATGTCAATTGGTGTAAAGAATTGCTCAAAAAATTTGACTGAGGACGTGCAAAATCCGTATACAACATCGTAACAGGAGACGAAAATTAGATATATTTGTACGAGCCGGAAACTAAGCAACAAATAATTGTTTGGGTGTTCCAAGGTGAACCGAATCCAGTAGAAGTGGTTCACGAAGCACGTCCAAGAAAATGATCGTTTATTCCTTTGGTTGTACTGGACATGTTGCAACGATTGCTTTAGAGGATCGAAGAACAGTTAATGCTGAATGGTATACAACAATTTGTTTGCCAGAAGTCATCGATGAAACCAAAAAAAAAAAACAACCGAAAACGTCGCATCATTCTTCATCATAACAATGCCAGCTTTCACATAGCAAGTCAAACATTGGATTATTTAATGGAGAAAAACATCGAATTAATATCTCATTGCCTGTATTCACCTGATTTATCGCCTATCGACTTCTTATTGTTCCCGAATGTCAAAAAAATAAAGTGTGGACGGCGATTTTCATCACCTCAAGAAGCTCTAAAATCATATTGTTGAGGTACCAACTTCAGAGTGGAAAAAATGTTTCGAGAATTGGTTCAAACCTATGCAAAAGTGTATAAATCTTAAAGGCGAATATCTTGAGAAACAATAAAACGATTTGTACCAAATTTAAAAGTTAATATAACCTCGCATTGCACTGTTTAATCCATGTGCTTTTATTCACACTCAAAGTATGGCTAATCGTGGTTGTAAAAACCTCTCCCAACACTTTTTGTTATATGTGTGGTGAGTTTGTAGTTAAAAAAAATCAAAGAAACATTACTGACTTTGTAAAAAAAGTATACTTCGCATATTTTGGTGTAGGAATCGGTAATCAAGAAAAATGTTGGGCTCCTCACAAAGTATATTATGTTTGTATCGAGGATCTTAGGAAATGGTATAAGAAAGAAAAGAAAGCTTTTAGGTTTGCAGTATCCATGGTATGGAGAGAGCAAGAAAATCATTCAAATGATTGTTATTTTTGCAGCGTTGATGTTTCTGGATATAACTCCAAAAATAAGAAAGTAATTGTCTATCCTAACTTTACGTCAGCTAATCGGCCGGTAGAACATGGACCCGGACTTTCTGTCCCTGAGCTACCTCAGTCTATTGATGACGTTTTACAGTCCAGTTCCGAATTTAATTAAAGTCGACCGGATGACGATGAGTTACAATGTTCTCTAGAAAATTTAAAACCACAGTTTTTTACACAAGCTGAGTTAAATGATTTGGTGAGAGATTTGGGTTTAACTAAGGAAAAAGCAGAATTGCTTGGTTCTAGGCTGAAAGAAAAACATTTATTGGAATCTGGAATATCTATTTACCATTATAGAACAAGAAATCAACAATTTGCTCAGTTTTTCAAGCAGGAAGAGGATTTGGTTTACTGCCATGATATTGGTAGTCTAATGAACGAATTTGGCATTGAGTACAAGAAGGAAGATTGGAGGGTTTTTATAGATTCATCAAAAACTAGTTTAAAAAGTGTTCTGTTACACAACGGAAATACTTATGCTTCACTGCCTGTTGCTCATTCAGTCCATATGAAGGAAACTTACGAAAATCTTAACATGGATTTTACAGAAAATTAAGTATCCAGCTCACGATTGGATGCTATGTGGAGATTTAAAAGTTGTCTCTATGATCCTTGGTCAACAAAAGGGATTTACAAAGTTTCCATGTTTAATATGTGAGTCAGACAGCAGAGCAAGGGATCAAAAAACAATGGCCCGTAAGAAAAACACCTAGCGAGAAGAATATTTTGCATAAAACTTTAGTAGTAAAATTATATAAAAAACAACACTATGTTTTAATTTCCAATATATTTAAAGTCACTTGACAATTGTTTCGCCATACAATGGCTTCTTCAGAAGTAAATAAGAAAGAAAAATATTTGGTGGTTAAATAAACTATCCTTAATTACCTAAGATTATGCTAATCATTTTATTATATTATTTACAGACAGAATTATTTTAAGAATGCAAATCTGTGGTACTATTTCGGAGAACTAATAAAGATTAAGTAAGAGTGAATGGTTTAAGTCTATCTGTTCATTTAATAATTGATTGGAGTTTTTCCGTTTGTTAATTTCAAGACATTCAAGCAAATTTAATTTTTTAGATTTATTTTCTACATGTAGGATTTTTAACGTATATCAAAATTATGAGATTCGTTTATTATATGAGTTGCATAATGTGAATTGTTCTTATTTTTTAAATAACTATGTTTATGTTCTTTAATGCGAGTTTCAAAAGATCTACCAGTTTGTCCTACGTAGGATTTAGTACAAGATCCACAATTTAATAAGTAAATTCCTGATTTTAAGGAATTCTTAGATTTGGTTTTGTTATTCCAAAATTATACTCCCTAAGGAATTACTGGTTTTGAATGCTATTTTATTGTTCTTTTTTATTAAATGTTTGGAAATTGTTCTAGTTATTTTTCCCTGGTATGTGAGTGTACTAAATTTTCCTTTTTTGTCATTAATTGTGGGGTAAATTAGAGAGATTGCTTGTTTAAAGGATTTTTTATTCAAGATATTATCTGTAATGTTGGGGTCATATTCATTATTAATTTCTATTTGTTTGATTATGTTGAATTCTTTGTTAAAATTAGTTTTAGTCATAGGGATATGTAACAATCTATGTATGAAAGAGTTAAAAGCTGCCATTTTGTGAGGATACGGGTGAGATGAGCTATTGTGTATGACTGTGTCAGTATGTGAAGGTTTGTGAAAAATCGAGAAATCGTGTTTATTGTTCACTTTTGATATAGATATGTCTAAGAAATTTATAGAGTTATTGGTTTCTAATTCTATGATAAATTTAATATTAGGATGCAAATTATTTAGGAAGTTAAGGAGGATTGTTAGTTGTCTATCTGTTCCCGTGAAACAGGAAATGATATCGTCAACATATCTATACCAGTAAACCATATTTTTGTTTACCGCGTTTTGATGAATTTTTAGTTCTAAATGATCCATGAAAATTTCCGCTAGTAACGGACTTAAAGGATTACCCATTATTAGACCTTCTTTAGATGTATAAAAATTGTCGTTGAATTCAAAATAGTTTTGATCCAAGCACGTCGTAAGTAAATCTAAAATATCCCGTTTAATAATTTCGTTTACTTTATTCTTGATTAAGAGCTTATCTACTAATTCTATGACTTCATATGGTGGGATACTAGGAAATAAGTTTTGTACATCAAATGAGATAATTCTAGAATTTTCCGGTAAGTTAATATTTTTAATTTTATCGATTAGTTCATAGGTATTGGCTATACTATAGATATATATTTCGGTTTAAATTTGCAATGTTGTCGTAGTAAAGGGATGGGTTTTTGTGATAGTTTGATTGATGGTGCAGTAACAAACGATACAACTGGTCTAATAGGGAAATCATTTTTATGTAATTTAATTAGAGAATACAATTTGGAGCCTGTGGGTTCATTATTGTTAAAGTGCTTTTTTCAAAATCATTGAAAATTGTGAGATATTTTAAAGTAGATTTTATTAGTTTTTGGTAGACTTTTGTTGGGTCATTATTTAATACTTGAAATTTGTCTGTGTTAAGAAAAGAAAGAGTTTTAAATATATATTGTTCTCTAGAAATAGCTACCACAGACTTACCCTTATCTGCTGTTTTCTGTTCTCTGGCTTGTCTTGGTTGTGGTTGTTCAAATAATTCTTTTTTTAATCTTGTTGGCTGTCATGTATTTAAAATGTGGGTCTTCATTAGATAACGCTAATTCACATTCAACTCCGAGGATTTCTCTTGATTTTTGGGTATCCTTAGGTTTTAAATTGTACTGTAATCCTTTTTCAAGTAGTCCTGATTCCTCTTCGGTGAATGTTGAGTTAGTAAGATTAACAAATCTCTTGTGAAATGTATGGTCCGTAAAGTGTTTGGTTTCTGGCTCTATTGTCGGGATTTTTCGTTTGTTGGTTGTTCTGAGGGTTTGAAGTTTTTTGTTTTGTGTAGTGAATTTTTTGGCAATATAGAATTTACTTGTTCTCTGACTTTCCTATCGAAGATATCAAATTCAATATTTGTTGATCTGTGAGCAATTTCAGTATGTATTACTTTGAGATATATGTTGTAGTTATCCCTTTTACTCTATTGTATTTTCATATCTTCAAGTAACCATCTCTTAAGTCCAGTTTGTTGTGCAATTTTAGCGGCTTTAGACTGATTATTTGTTTTAAGGCACATATATTTAGGATAAACTTGAACTGTGTACACTGTTTTAAAAACCAAATATTCTGGGTGCAGATTCTAGTTTTCAGTAGTCCCAAAAAAAATACTTCTACCACCCCTACACATCAAGTTAGGCTTAATGAAACAAGTTGTAAAAGCCTTGCCTAAAGATGTTTTAATATTTGTGTTAAAAATTTCGTTGGACCTGATATTCGTAAAATGATGTTCGATTCCAACTTTGAAGCAAGATGATTACAAAGGAAAAGGAGGCTTGGATATCATTTAAACACGTTGTGACTAAGTTTTTGGGCAATGTGAAAGACCCTAACTATGAACTTATCATAGCTAATATGATGAACAAGTTTAAAAATTTGGGTTGTCTGATGAGCCTTAAAGCCCACTTCTTGCACAACCATCTCGGCTTGCGATGCGAGTGAAGAGCAGGGGGAACGGTTCCATCAGGACATAAAGGAGATGGAGAAATGGTACCAGCGACAGTGGAATATCAACATGATGCGTGATTACTATCGGTGACTTCGTAGAGAACAACAAAATGCATCACATCGGAGACAAAGCTATACAAGAAACTTCACAGAGAAAAGGGAAAGGAAATACAAAAAATAAGCACCTAAAATATTCGCATTGAAGTGAAATATGTTATCGTGCGTAAAAATTGTAGCCTAATCAAATAAAAGTACAATTTAAGTTTTTATTTTTTATGTAACAAATTTACCCTGATTTTGAAATTTAATCGAGAACTGTGAGAGGTGGGTGATACAAAAAAACCGATACCAGAGACGGTTTCAGCACCCAAAAATACATAACATTTAGATGTATTGGTTTAAAAAGTTTTTACAAATATTTTTTTTGTTGGCCTGTGTAATTAATTTTATTTTATTTTCAGCTCCAGGTCCCCCTGAAAATGTCACGCATAATGTTTCCCAACCAGAAATCGGTGAAAAAAATATTGAAATGTCTACACTTATTACTTGGGACATACCGTGCAATACCAATGGACCAGTTTATTACTTTTACCTAACATTTTTTTGGCGTTATAATGAGTCAAGAACTAAATTTTCCGAAACGAAGATTTTTATTAATGAACTTCAGACTACGTATTCATACAATTTTTCCAGTATTTGGGCCGCTTCAGAATATTTTCTCCAAATTTTCCTGGTTGGCAGCAACATGACAGGAGGTCCTTATAATCTTACTTTTTCAACACCTGATAACTGTAAGTATTCGTGATTGTGTCTAAATTTATTTTTACACGGTGTCCCGGTAAAAAAAATAATTTTAAAATAGTTGTAATAAAAAACAAACTGATAAATTAAAAAAAACCTTTATTGTATATGAACTATAGTTCTTGAAAAATTCTTTCTTAAAAATAATATAACTTGGGTGAATTGATCCGTTCTCAGCACTCTTCTAAGCGAGAAATGTGGTCATCATTATTCGGAAAGTCGCCCTTAGTATTCAGGCTGAAAACCTGACGAAAAATATGTTTTGGTGAAATTCGATTTGAAATGATTTTCTTGTTCTGATTGTCATTTGTTATTTGACGGAAAATTTGAATTTTCTAATGTTTAAAGTCGAGCAGATGCAGCGTGATGCAGAATCCATCTATAAACTCATTTTTCTTCTAAATTTAATAATAAAGAAAAATCTCATATATCGCACACTGGGAGAACAGTTTCTTTTGGCAGCTACCCAAGCCAGACGCTGCACCGTTGTAGACTTTCTTAGATTCACTTTCGGTACTTCTAGATCTTACTGGCAAGGGTGGTCCTACCAGTAACTATGTTACCGCCGGCATTGCTCCTTGGACATTGAAGGTTACTAAGCATTTTCAAGTGCTCCCGCTGCTGATGCTCGATACTGTGATCTTGCTGCTGCTGCCGCTCAAAACTATCGCGGTCGTCGTCTTTTATCGGTGGGCGCATACGCAAATTGTAGGTGGGGGGGATCGGAAGTGTTCGTCCGAGCATTGGTGTTTGCCGGCTGGCTGAGACCACCCAGCCCTATATATATATATATATATATATATATATATATATATATATATATATATATATATATATATATATATATATATATATATATATATATTTTAAACCATTTTTTCTTTAACCCTCTTTTTATATTTATATGGTAATAATTTTTTCTTGGCTTTAAGGTTATGTGAATTAAACTTCAATTTACATGTATGTTAACGTTTCGATCAACCTAGTGATCTTTTTCAAGACATTTAATTTCATTAATATAACCAGTAACAATGTCCATATGTATTAAGTATCCTAAAAAGCCCAAACCATGATTACCTATGCATTAACAATGTTATAACTTGGCTTACCTTAGGATGTAGACTTTGAAAGATTTTTATTTTCCTGTCATTAATCAAAACATTTCAAGAGTCATATACACAATCACTTTTTTCATTTTAAAACTCTACACACATTTAAAAATTATTAAAACGGTGTTACTTTATCATTATACTTTAAAGAACTGAAAAATATATTCGATTCAGATTGTTAATTTCTTTTTTGTCGTTTATGGCATTTTGGTTTTTGTGGATAAGGAAGGATTCTAAGATTTCTCTTTTTTTAGTATGATTTTCGAAACTTAAGATTTCGTAATTAAATGTATGTTTTTTTTCTTTTTCATGTTTATTTAACGAAGTTACGTTATTTTTATCGTACTTGTGGCCTTTTATACGGTTTTCCAAATATTGACTGGTTTGTCCAATGTATATTCCACTACAATCATTACGTGGAATTTCGTAAACAATGTTACTTTTTTTTTCCGAGAATCTGAAATTATCTCAAATATAAAATTTGAAATTCCATTTTTCTTTAGGTATGTTGATGATTGCATAACTGCCACTCCAAAAGACCAAGTAAATTATTTCCTAAATAAATTTAATAATTATCACCAAAGAATACAATTCACAGTAGAAGGAGAACAGAACAGTAAAATAAATGATCTCGATTTAACGTTATTTCACATAAATAAAAACATAAAAACATCTTGGTATATAAAAAAAACATAGTCATCAAGATACTTAAATTATAATTCTAACCATCCGTTAAAACAAAGGAAATCTGTCGTAATAGGATTGGCAAACCGTGCAATCTCCTTATCAGATCCAGAATATAGAGATCCAGAATATAGAGAAGATACAATATGCCACAAAAGTTGGAGGCTTTTTGGGATAGAATAAGATTATTAGAGAAAACTTTTGGTTATATTAGGAAATTACATTTTTACTTTAGTTTTCTGAAATTTATTGAAATTCATCTTCAGATTTAGGTCGGCTAAAATCAGCACAATTTCTTAATATGCTACTCAAAATTCAAAACTACATATCGTAAGCTTTAATTTGGACCAGATTGTGTCTTTATAAATTGTGTCAATTTATGGACTAATGGGGAAAGAATGATCCTCAAATAAATAAATATATATATATATATATATATATATATATATATATATATATATATATATATATATATATATATATATAATATATATATATATATATATATATATATATATATATATATATATATATATATATATATATATATATATATATATATATATATATATATATATATTGTAACCTGTGAAATTACCCGCTTTTTGAGGCGTCATTTTGTAGCCTATGGAAAAGTGTTTATTTGCGCCCCACGTAGACTGCGTCATTTTGTACCGTGTGAAAATTGTCTTTCCCACGCTTGGGCGCAATTTTCTTGCAACCTCCTTTTAATTTCTGATAATGAATTGAGTGAATCCTGATTTTAAAAGAACTAAAGAAATTAAACACACACTAGCTCAGTTTTCTTTGGTAGAGAGATATGGGTAAGAGATATTTTTGTACGTCTTTTTGGAATTATTTTCTATTTTTAAAGAAATCTCAGCTGTACGACTTTTTGGGCACCATTCATTTTAAAATAGAAAGGATCTAACTTCAGCTAAAAAAATGAAAAAATACTGAAAGGGTGTACTGTTGGTAAAATAAAAAAAATCAGTTTGGTACAGCCGTTCTTATCCTGAAAAGTAAGATAGGTATTCAGTGAGACACTAGCTTTAATCAACAAAAAGAAAATTTATTCATGTTTTTAAAAATAAAAAGTTCTAACCTTTGCAGTTTTACAGGATTACTAAAAATTTTAGCCTAACAGGTAGTTATGACATTTAAATTCTAAACTCTGACTACTCCCGAAGACGAAAAATAGTGCTTTTCACTTCACTTTTTAGTCAGTTCAAATTGTTGTTAAGGCACTACTCAGGGATAAGTCTATGGAAGGATGTTTTGGTAACTTACTGTTTTTATTTCGGCTTCGATGGAACACGACCGATTTCACACTTTTCTAGTAAACACTTAGAGAGCCCACTACGGCTTTTCGTTAAAAAACTAGTGCTTTATTTAGCTCTCATATTGTTGTTATGAGCCTTTACTGCAGCTCTGTCGAAGGAAGCCTACTTGGCGGCTCCGATGAAAATTAGCCTGGCTGCGGCTTGATGGTACTCAGCCTCGACCGTAGTCCCTCGGACCCTTAAATAAGTCCTTGGCCTTTCTCGGTTTTCGCGACGCCGGAACCAAAAATCCGGATACACATTTTCAACCAATCCCGGCGTGCCGGTAGATTCGGTCAGAAACCCGCACAGCACACTAATATACCGAACGGCTTGGAATCTCTTATTAATATACCGTTCGAACAAAAATGAAAATAAGTACAATTTGAAGTGAAAAATCAGTGTATGGTCTTTATCTAGGAAAAAATGAATGTTCGTATATATATATCAACGGTTTTTTTTCTTGATTTTAAGGTTGTGTGAGTTAAAACTTCAATTTACTTTTCTTTTTCAAAACATTTAATTTCATTAATACAACCAGTATCAACGTCCATATGTATCTTGTACCCTAAAAAACCAAACCATGATTACCCATGCAATAACAATGTTATAATTTGGCTTACCTTAGGATGTAGACTTTGAAAGATTTTTATTTTCTTGTCAATAATCAAAACATTACAAGAGTCATATACACACACACTTTTTACATTTTAAAACTCTACACACATTTAAAAAATATTAAAACGGTGTTACTTTATCATTATACTTTAAAGAACTAAAAAATATATTCGATTCAGACTGTTAATTTCTTTTTTGTCGTTTATGGCATTTTGTTTTTGTGGATAAGGATGGATTCTAAGATTTCTCTTTTTTTAATTATGATTTTCGGAACTTAAGATGTTTGTGCTTTCGTAATTAAATGTGTGTTTTTTTTTCCTTTTCATGTTTATTTAATGAAGTTACGTTATTTTTATCGTACTTGTGGCCCTTTATATGGTTTTCCAAATATTGACTGGTTTCTCCAATGTATATTCCACTACAATCATTTCATGGGATTTCGTAAACAATGTTACTTTTTTGTTTTTTGGTGTTGGTGCTTTTAATTTTGAAAAGTTGTTACCCAGGAGGTTATAGGCTTTATGAGCGATGTTGAAATTGTATCTTCTGAAAAGTTTTTCAATTTTATGTGAGCATTCATTTAGATATGGTAAAACAATATATTTTTAGTGTCCTTTTGTTTGTGGCTTACTGTTTCGGTAGAATTGTAAACTTTGTGCTTTTTAAAAATCTTTTTGATTAGAGGTAACTGGTATTTGTTTAACATTAAAGCGTTTTTGGCTTTATTTATTGCATCTTCTTGATATTCTGGATCTGATAAGGAGATTGCACGATCTGCCAATCCTATTACGACAGATTTCCTATGTTTTAACGGATGGTTAGAATTATAATTTAAATATCTTCATGACCACGTTTTTTTTGTATACCAAGATGTTTTTATGATTTTATTTATGTGAAATAACGTTAAATCGAGATAATTTATTTTATTGTTCTGTTCTACTTCTATTGTGAATTGTATTCTTTGGTGATAATTATTAAATTTATTTAGGAAATAAATACTTGGTCTTTTGGAATGGCTGTTATGCAATCATCAACATACCTGAAGAAAAATGGAATTTCAAATTTTATATTTGAGATAATTTCAGATTTGAGGTCTTCCATCACTATTTGCCCAATGACGCTAGATATAGAGGAACCCATTGCGCAACCGTTTATTTGACGGCACAATATAAAAACCGTATCAATTAATTCATTTTTAGAAAAACCCATAACTATTACCTTTATACGTCACACACCACAACAAATTAAATTATTTTTGCTAGGTTTAATGGTATACTGGTATACAATGATACTACATCCAATGATATTAGTATGTAATCATCTGGGAGTTATACATTTATTATTTTTTCTTTGAATTGGAATGAGTCTTTAATATAGTAATTATTTTTGTAAATTACATTATTAAGAATGTTTTTAAGATATTTGGATAAACTATTAAATGGGTATTGGACACACGAAATTATTGGTCTTAGGGGTTTATTTTCTTAATGTAGTTTTGGGAGGCCATAAATTTTTGGGGAATAGCATTTCTGATTTTTAATGTTTTGGCTATTTCAGGTGAAATATATTGCTTTTTTTTTCCCATTTGTCTATTAATTGATTGTTTTGTTTTTGATATACACTGGTTGGATCTCTTTTAATTGGTTTATATTTTTCATTGTCCTTAAGTAGATCATTCATTTTATTGGTATATTCTGCAGCGTTCATTATAACAGTCTTGTTAGTTTTGTCTGCTTTGAGTATCTTGAGTTCGGGATGTTTTTTTAGGAATTTCTTTGTTTTGAATATTTTTTTTGAAAACTGAGGATTTTGTGAATTGTTTTTAATTTTATTTTTGTAATAAATAACATAGGAAATCTGTCGTAATAGGATTGGCAGACCGTGCAATCTCCTTATCAGATCCAGAATATCGAGAAGATGCAATAAATAAAGCCAAAAACGCTTTAATGTTAAACAAATACCCGTTACCTCTAATCAAAAAGATTTTTAAAAAGCGCATTCACAAATTTTACAATTCTACCGAAACAGTAAACCACAAACAAAAGGACACTAAAAAATATATTGTTTCACCATATCTAAATGAATTCTCACATCAAATTCAAAACTTTTCAAAAGATACAATTTCAACATCGCTCATAAAGCCTATAACCTCCTGGGTAACAACTTTTCAAAATTAAAAGCACCAACACCAAAAAACAAAAAAAGTAACATTGTTTACGAAATCCCATGTAATGATTGTAGTGGAATATACATTGGACAAACCAGTCAATATTTGGAAAACCGTATAAAGGGCCACAAGTACGATAAAAATAACGTAACTTCATTAAATAAACATGAAAAGGAAAAAACACACATTTAATTACGAAAGCACAAAAATCTTAAGTTCCGAAAATCATACTAAAAAAAGAGAAATCTTAGAATCCATCCTTATCCACAAAAACCCAAATGCCATAAACGACAAAAAAAAAATTAACAATCTGAATCGAATATATTTTTCAGTTCTTTAAAGTATAATGATAAAGTAACACCGTTTTAATCATTTTTAAATGTGTGTAGAGTTTTAAAATGTAAAAAGTGTGTGTGTATATGACTCTTGTAATGTTTTGATTATTGACAAGAAAATAAAAATCTTTCAAAGTCTACATCCTAAGGTAAGCCAAATTATAACATTGTTATTGCATGGGTAATTATGGTTTGGTTTTTTAGGGTACCCGATACATAGGGACGTTGGTACTGGTTGTATTAATGAAATTAAATGTTTTGAAAAAGATCACTAGGTTGATCGAAACGTAAACATACATGTAAATTGAAGTTTTAATTCACATAACCTTAAAGCCAAGAAAAAAATCATTATCATATAAATATAAAAAGAGGGTTAAAGAAAAAATTATTTAAAATAAAAATAATAATGGTAATATATATATATATATATATATATATATATATATATATATATATATATATATATATATACATATATATATATATATATATATATATATATATATATATATATATACACTCCCTGGCCAAGTTATTAGACGCACTGCAAGATTTCATGTAAAATATTAATTACCGAGTGATATTGTACCGTTTTATTATTTTAAATTGATTTGTTTTTTATTTTTATATTATCCAATCAATTACCTATTTATTTGACATAAATAAAACAGCATTAATTTAGAAAAGCATAAGTTTATTAAGTTTTAAAGAAAAGTGAAATTAATGTTAGTAAAAGTCAATATTTAGTTGAGCCACCTTTAGCCGCTATCAAAGCTTTAATTCTGCGCGGCATGCTATCAGTGCAAGATTGTACTGTCTCCTGCATTTGAGGATGATGATTCCACACATGAATAATCTTTTCTAAGAGCTGGGTTTTGTTGGTAATCACATCTTTAGCCACTTCTCTTTTCATCAGCTCCCACACATTTTCAATGGTGTTCATATCAGGGCTATTACCCGGCCAATCCAACAGAGGGATATTTTTTTCTGCCAAAAAAGCTTTAACAGACCGAGCAGTGTGGCAGGGAGCTCCATCTTGCATGAAAGTGAATGGTTCCCCATTTGGAAACCATTCTCTGAGCTGCGGAATCAACCGATTTTGTAATACTTCTTTGTACTGATCTTGCCGCATTATTCCTTTGACGACGTACAGACGTCCAGTGCCCTTGCCGCTGATGACTGACCAAATCATCACTTTGGTGGGATGTTTAACCGTCGGGACGACACAATCAGGATGAAACTTTCCTCCATGACGACGACGCACATACTGAGCTTTATTCTGCAAAATTTCGAATGTGCTTTCGTCACTGAAGCAGACCTGTCAAAAA
The DNA here is from genome assembly GCA_019049505.1 of Pachyrhynchus sulphureomaculatus. Lineage (NCBI taxonomy): Eukaryota > Metazoa > Arthropoda > Insecta > Coleoptera > Curculionidae > Pachyrhynchus > Pachyrhynchus sulphureomaculatus. The sequence continues at coordinate 17,668,394 of CM032449.1, read as the reverse complement.
TAGGAAAAATATATAAACTTCCATGTTTTATTTGCTTTATTTAACTGAAAATGATAATAATGTATCAATTATTGATTAAATTGCTGTCTCTTACCGATCTCCAGAAGTCCACATCTTTGTCTTGCCATTGTTTGGCCCACTTCAGGCGCTTTGCTTTCATTGCAGCTGTTAACTTGGGTTTTCCTGGCGGGGCGACAGGCCTTAAAATCTAATTCTTTCAATTTTCTTCGAACAGTGCGCTCAGAAGCATTTACGCTAGCATCCTGGAAGTTGTGATTTTATTACCTTTGTGGTAGCAAATCTGTTTTCTACACAAATTTTCTTCAAACATCTCTCTGACCGTGGAGTGAAAATTGGTTTTCTACCGCATCTTTTCTTTCTTTTCGGGCTTAATTCCTTCCCTGACTCAATTTTCTTTTTTAGGCGTCGTACACTAGCTTCAGAAACCTCCAATCTTCGTGATATTTCTCGGTTTGTAAATGTTTTCGCAATCACAAGGGCCTTCACTTTAGCTTTTTTTTACGTGGTGAAAGATCGCCTTTTCTACCCATAATGAAAATAGTCCAATTACTTTTTTAAAACACTGCATACAAAATAAACTAATAACTGAGTAGTATAAAACTGTTAAACAAACAATCACAGTCCATAAAGCCACAGAAACACGTCCGTACCTGACTCGATTCCGATCGCGACTGATACAGGTTTGTGGTTGTTTACGTTCTTGTATCACTTTGTCAACACAGTGTTGCCATATGTTAAAAATAAATACAAATATGTAGTCTACAACAATTCTTTTAAATAAAAATCAATAATATTGTAGTTGAAATATACCATTATTGCATAAAAACTCTTAAGAAACATAAAATTACTAAAAAAAATACAGTGCGTCTAATAATTTGGCCAGGGACTGTATGTAAATTGAACGACCGATCCTATATTGTATTGCTTAGGATCAAATATTTCTTATCTACTAATCTTTGACAATTTGAACTGGGTTAGTTTCGATATTTGTTAACTTGAAAGTGTTCGATGGATGTAGCCCGCTTAATGCCTCTCAGAGTGGTGCATGCTAAGAATACACGTCGCATTAATACATCACAACCTTATGAGTTCAGCTTGTTACGCGTCATACAACCCTTTCCAAAAAGTCGTTTATAAGGAGAGCCTCGTTCCTTTGAATGATTTACCCAGGAATATGTTTCCCACCAAGTTCAATTTATAGGGATTCAAGAGCAACGTGAATCGCTTTTCCGGCACATGCGTCGCTCCTATAGCGCTTTAGCGATTTCTACGCCCATAAAAAAAGGAAATAAAGTACACCGTAAAATTTGAGGAAATGATTATTATTTTTTTATAATTAGAAGGTCATCATCTTCAATTCCAATCGGTATCATAATAGGAAACTTCATCAGAATATTTTCTGTCGCCTTTATTACCTTCCGGATGTTGTGTATTAGTCCATAAAGGCAATCCTAAAGCTTCTTGAGAGAATGGTATTCTCTTTGCCCTAATTGCTGGACATTAACATGAAAGTAGGGGGTCTGAGGTGAGTAATAAACTATATATTTCATTCCTGTTGCAAGATGTCTGATAGTTCCTGTTGCTTTATTTCGGGCTAACATTTAGTTTACGCCCTCTGCACTGACGAGTAATTAGGTCAAAGTTTTTGCATATATTTTGAAATGTATGCGAAATAAGTCAGCTTCCACAAAAATTGAGTTACCTTCCATTGAGTTCGGTTTTCCTGAAAATGTAATTAATTCGTTTCAAGCCGCAGAAGCATCAATTTACTGACAAACGTTAGATTCCTGTTCTCTTAATTTTTGTGTTTCGATAAACAGTCCGGTTACCACTTTCTTTAAAATCTTTTGTCGATTATTCACAATGGTAACTTTATAAAACCGGGTAACAATTTTAATTCATTGATTTTTGTTCGATTGTATGTAAAATGCCGTCCTGCTTTTAAAGATACTGATTTTACTTAGTGGATAATTAATTATTGCTTTCTTTTTTTTTTATGGGTCTAGCACACGTGCTGCAGGGAAGTCCCTAAAGCGCTCCAGGAGCGGCATGTGTGCGGAAAAAGCGTGGTTCTTGAATCGCTGTACTCGGTGGGAAACACAGCGCTGGGCAAATTATTCCAAAGAGATGACGTTCTCCATATAAAAGACTGCTTGAAAAGCGTTGTACGCGGAGTAACAAGCTGAACCTCATACAGATGTGAAGCACCAGCGCGACGTGTATTTTTAACATGTACCGCATTGGGAGGAATTAAGCGGGCTACATCCCTCGACACTTTCCATGAAAATACTTGCAGAACAGACTCAAGTCGCCAATCGTTCTTCAATGTTCCAGCGAATCAAGGCCGCCGGTCAATTCCGGGTCCACAATCAGACGGACCGCTCTTCTCTAAACAGAATCCAACAAATGCAGTGAACGTTTGGGAGCGGAGGCCCAACGTGGGAGCAGTATTCCATAGTTGGTCGAATTTGAGCTTTGTAAAGAATTAACAGTTGTTGTGGGGTGTAAAGCTTTCTGGTTCGAAATGATATTCCCAACTTCTGAGAAGCTCTCCTTGCTATGCCTGCAACATGTTCATGCCAGGACATATTTGCTCCCAAACTAACACCCAACAAATTGAGCGACGATGCTAGGAGAATGGAGTGCCCCGACATGACTATGTCGGGTTCAGCAATGTTAACTCTTTTAGAAAAAACTGCCGCCTGGGTTTTTGTAGCGTTAAATTCCACTTGGTTACTGTCACCCCAAAATAGAATTTCTTCCAGGTCTTTGTTAAGTTGAACGATCTCCTGCTGTCTGCGAATATTCGCCTGAGCAGCTCCTAATAATGTTGAATCCTTCAAGATATTTTAGAAGATGCTGATTGATAGCCTTTTCCATGACTTTCAATATTATTGAAAGCAGTGCGACTGGTCGGTAGTTATTTGGCAAGGTCTTCTTGCCTTTTTTAGATCTCGGCTGAACTGTGGCACATTTCCAGCAAGAGGGAAATATTCCCTTTCTGTAGGATAGGTTAAAAAGTCTACAGAAAACTGGTGTTGGTTCCCTTGCACAGTTTTTGAGAGTATTCCGTCAGCGCCAGAAGCCTTCTTGGTGTCTAGCTTCATTAAAATACGCTTTATGATGCGCTGTCTGAAGACAACATCGGGCATCCTTGACTGCAATACGGGAATAGTATTTCTAGTATTATCTAAGAATTTTTTGATTTGCCTGAAATCATCTAAGGTAGGATGAGTAAGACGAAGACCCTTTGGGAGAATCGTACCCTGACCAAAGTCAAGCTCTGCGGTTACGGCTTTGTAACACATTTGGTCTTCTTCTTCCGACTTATACCTTATACACTATTGAAAAGTGAATTTATTTTGAGAGTCCCAAGCGCAAAAAATCATAGGTAGACCCAGGCGCACCATCCACATCGACAGCAAGACCGAATCGCTTTGGCAGAAAGACGATGCTCTGTGTTTGGTGGGACCGGAGGGGCGTGGTCTATTATGAGTTGTTAAAACCTGGGTAAACGGTTAATACTAAACGTTACTAACAACAATTGACTGATTTGAACCGTTTGCTGCTTGAAAAAAGGCCAGAATACCGAAAGAGGCAACACAAAGTCATTTTTCTTCATGACAATGCTCCATCACATACGGCAAAACCAGTTCGCGACACGTTGGAAGCACTCGCTGGGAAGTTCTACTCCATGCGGCTTACTCACCAGACTTGGCTCCTTCCGATTACCACTTGTTCGCATTGATGGGTCACGCACTTGCTGAGCAGCACTTTGGTTCGTACGAAGATGTGAAAAAATGGTTCGATGAATGGTTCGCAGCAAAAGGGGAAGATTTTTACTGGCGTGGTATTCACAAATTGCCCGAAAGATGGGAAAAATGTATAACAAGCGATGGAGCATACTTTGAATAAAGCACTTTTTATCATTCTTCCGAATTTAATGCGGATTTTTTTTCAGAAAAAAAAATCCGCATTTCATACTTGTACACCTGGTAGATATTTTAATACCCAGATGACGACACATGCGAGATTGAACACATTTGGTCGTGCAACACAATTGGTAGCACTTACTGCTTAGCAAGCTGCTGATTACCATGCACCGCTTTAGATTTAGCATACTTAATAGGGGCACTGGTACTCACCTGAGTGCCCAATCCTTGCTGCTGCTGTGATCCTCTCTGTTGCTGCTCCTGTGATCCTGTCTTTTGTTGATGGTGCACCTGATGTCTGTTTTTGATGGACTTCCTCGAAGGATGGGGCCCTCGAAGTCCCCGCTGTATTAACTTGACGCTGTTGCTTGTCGGACTCTTCAGTGTCATTCATCAACTCAGGCGCTTCCTCATTGATAAACTTCTTTAGTTTCACACCCTGTTGGGAAGCGTTCTTGTTTTTAGCGCTTTCTTAAACGCTTCTTCTACTTTTTAGGTAAATCCTCGTCTGTGTAGGATTTCTGTGTTCGTCTGGTGGAGGTATTCTTCAATCGTTGTTTTAAATCTCGGATCTCATCTATTAAAATGCATATTGTTACCATCTCGGCTTTGAGAGAGGAAGTTCAAAGATCTCATATATTAGTTACCTCAGTTGTGCAGTTTTCCTTCTTCAATAGGACACTTGGTAACGGAGGGAACTCCTCCATGACCCGCAGCGAGAGGGATTCGCTTTCAGAAGAAAACACTGCCTGCGAATACTCATGCCTTGAATCCTACTTTACCTTGGTACATTGAAGCACTTCGTTATGTCCGAAAGCCTCGATTATTTTTATTTTCACTTTACAGATGTACTCTTTCCTAACATTCTTTCTCATATTATAGATCCAAGTGCTCCAGAAATAGGTTGGAAATCAACCACTTGGAACTATATTGAATTTGGCTGGACTGCCCCAACAAATTTCCCTGGAAATATAACAAATTACCATCTTACAATCTTGGGAATGGGTGTAAATTGGGAACAAACTGATTACTGTGATGTGAGTGAGGCGAAATATAACATAAACATTACTACAGAGAACGAAAGCTACTACAGTAATAGAGTTGTACCTGGCGCAACTTACAATGTCTCCCTTGCTGCTGAAACATCAAGAGGCATTGGAAATTGGACCCGGTTGGAACTGACTACAAACGTCACAAGTAAGTACTTTTTTTTTTAAAATATAAACGGATTTTTGACTTATATACTAAATTCTTCCGCGAGTTATAATATAGTCTGTAAAATTCGTATTGTAGCTCTACAAATCAAACCGATTTTACTTACTGTTATAGGCTTGATTTCACTTCAGTGACAGCAATATAAATTTCTCACCCTAAACTATCGCCTTAAGCCTTTAATGTTCACGTCTTAACTATTTTCTATTTTATTGTGTATATATACAGGATGCATATGTATGGATTAATTATTCCACAGCATTTATTAACCAGTGTATCAAAAAAATGTTTAAATAAAAGTGTAGGATACTATACGGCGCACATGCTGACGTTGACAATAAAATGTTTTGAACTATCAGGTAAAGAAATGACGCCTTCTTAACTAAGTTGGGAATGTGGAATCTTTGGCATAATGATACTACTCAGTATATATCACCACTACACCAAACACTTTATTTTTGCACTCGACGTGCGTTTCACTAACCATGTTAGCTTCATCAGGAGCGATGATTGACTAAAGCTAAACTACAAATCTACCCTATTTATACTTAGCCTAACCCTTGAATATTCAAGCGGAACTAAAGACATAGGCAAGGCCATCAGTTCCGGTCAAGTAACAAGTAGAGGGGACTATAAGGAATAGGCCCTCTGTCTTTATTTAAACTACTTTTACATTTTATGATTTCCATACTTTCGTATGCGTTCAACAATCTCCTATCAGATACATTTTTTATTAATCTTAGATTATCTAATGTTACAGGATGATCAGCTTCAAGGGCATGTTCGGCAATGCTAGACTTTTCTATTCTATTGTATCTTAAGTGTGCTAAATGTTCTTTAAATCGTGTTTTAATTGACCTTTTAGTTTGCCCAACATACTTTTTATCATAATCATTACAACTAATTTCATAAATTCCACTTTTCTCACAATTAGGAATCTTATCTTTGGGATTTCCTAAGATATTCCTCAGATTGTCTGATGACTTATAGACTAAGGTGAGGCCTACCTTATTAAATACCTTATTGAGTCCCTTGCTATATTTCGGATTATATGGTATGGAGACATACTTGGTGTTATTTTCTTCGCGTGTAAAAAAGGTGGAATTCTGAATATTAAACCTAAATTTATGTCTATTTATTAGCCTATTTACTAAGTCATCGTCATAACCATTAACTCTAGTTATATTTCTAATACGATTCCTTTCTTTATTAAAGTTTACTCTATTCAGAGGGAAAGTGACCAAACGATGAACTAAAAAATGTAATGAGGCTAATTTATGTTGTTTGCAATGAAATGAATCATTAGGAATATATCTATCTGTTACTGTGTCCTTCCTATAGATATCAAATTCTAATCTATTATTATTTTTAATCATTAAAATATCTAGAAAAGGCAATTGTCCTTTGTTCTCAACTTCGTAAGTGAATTTAATGGAATCATAACGGCTATTTAATTTAGAAACAAAATCATCAATATTTGCTTTCTTTGTATCAAACATCGCGAAAATATCATCCACATACCTATACCATACCCTTGGGAAATATTCGAATTTTTGACTGGCTTCGATTTCAAACTTACTCATGAATAAATTGGCTATGAAAGGTGACAAGCAATTACCCAGCTGTTCCTTCTTTCTGAACATAAAATTGATTGGTATATTGGAAAGAGGAACAGCTATGGGTAATTGCTTGTCACCTTTCATAGCCAATTTATTCATGAGTAAGTTTGAAATCGAAGCCAGTCAAAAATTCGAATATTTCCCAAGGGTATGGTATAGGTATGTGGATGATATTTTCGCGATTTTTGATACAAAGAAAGCAAATATTGATGATTTTGTTTCTAAATTAAATAGCCGGTATGATTCCATTAAATTCACTTACGAAGTTGAGAACAAAGGACAATTGCCTTTTCTAGATATTTTTTTATTAAAAATAATAATAGATTAGAATTTGATATCTCTAGGAAGGACACAGTAACAGATAGATATATTCCTAATGATTCATTTCATTGCGAACAACATAAATTTGCCTCATTACATTTTTTAGTTCATCGTTTGGTCACTTTCCCTCTGAATAGAGTAAACTTTAATAAAGAAAGGAATCGTATTAGAAATATAACTAGAGTTAATGGTTTTGACGATGACTTAGTAAATAGGCTAATAAATAGACATAAATTTAGGTTTAATATTCAAAATTCCACCTTTTTTACACGCGAAGAAAATAACACCAAGTATGTCTCCATACCATATAATCCGAAATATAGCAAGGGACTCAATAAGGTATTTAATAAGGTAGGCCTCACCTTAGTCTATAAGTCATCAGACAATCTGAGGAATATTTTAGGAAATCCCAAAGATAAAATTCCTAATTTTGAGAAAAGTGGAATTTATGAAATTAGTTGTAATGATTGTGACAAAAAGTATGTTGGGCAAACTAAAAGGTCAATTAAAACACGATTTAAAGAACATTTAGCACACTTAAGATACAATAGAACAGAAAAGTCTAGCATTGCCGAACATGCCCTTGAAGCTGATCATACTGTAACATTAGATAATCTAAGATTAATAAAAAATGTATCAGATAGGAGATGGTTGAACGCATACGAAAGTATGGAAATCATAAAATGTAAAAGTAGTTTAAATAAAGACAGAGGGCCTATTCCTTATAGTCCCCTCTACTGGTTACTTGACCGGAACTGATGGCCTTGCCTATGTTTTTAGTTCCGCTTGAATAATTCAAGGGTTAGGCTAAATATAAATAGGGTAGATTTGTAGTTTAGCTTTAGTCAGTCATCGCTCCTGATGAAGCTAACATGGTTAACGAAACGCGCGTCGAGCGCAAAAATAAAGTGTTTACTGTAGTGGTGATATATACTGAGTAGACGCCTTCTTAATTTTTTTTAAATGGAAAGCTCTGTATATTATTTTATCTCTTAATTCTAGATACTATTTGTCTAGCATACCATATGTCTAAACTAAACTGTTTTGGAATTATGGTCATTTTAAATTTAAAATAAAAAAAAGAAAAAAAAAAACTATTATTAAATACTCTAGGTTTATTTTTAAGGAAACAATTACTCAAAATGACTACCGTTAACAGCGAGGCAATGACCTAATATGTCATAAACAGCCTGAACAGAGTTTTGCAAAGAATCCGGGGTGATCTGGGCTACTTCATATTGAATTCTTTGTTGTAAATCTTCTACAGTTTCAGGTCGACTTCGGTATACTTCAAATGACCCCATAAAAAAAAATCGAGTGGCGTAAGGTCGGAATTCCTTGCAGGATATAGCACCTTCTGCCTATCCATCGATTAGAAAAAATTGCATCCAATTATCTACGAACATTGATTTCATAGTGAGGAGGTGCTCCGTCCTGTTGATATCACAGATTCCTGTTAGGATGTATCCAAATTATTGTGTCTTTCATCGGGAAAAAAGACCTGCACATTGCTTCTTAATCTACAAAAAGTTAGAGATATTATTTTCTACTAAGAGGAATATCTTTTAAACCAGGAGAGCCAAAATTAGGGATGCGTAAAAACAAAATGTGGCCTCGTCAAAATAAACAATATTATGAATTAGGTTAGGATCATTATTGATTCGTTCGATTATGACCTCGCAAAATTCAACGCGTCTATCGTAGTCATTTTCAGATAATTCTTACAATAGAATGGGTTTGTATGGATCCAATTTTTCTTCGTTCAGTATACAACTTAAGGTACCTTTACTTATGTTATGGTCAAGGCAAAACTGACGAGTAGCTGTATGGGGATTTTCTGTAATGTCCAATAAAACATTTACCTTTTTAACATCGCTTGTTTTAACTTTTGGAGATCAAAATTTAGAACGTTCCTTAACATGACCTGATTATCTAAATCGTTTTAATGTTTGCTAACTACGGACTGGGTAATAGGTTCTCGATTCAGATATTCTGCGTTAAAAAGATCACACACCTCCTGTTGTGTTCTTCTACGGTTTCCGTAACCAACCATCATTAACAAAGTGATTCTTTCAGTTTCTGTTAAATGTACTATTATGATATTACGCTCAAATTGCAGTTTCATAAAATGCAGCAATAAACGTTTTCATCAATAAATCATTTTTTGACGCGTTAAGTCGTTACCTGACACTAAATGTTTGACCGAAGCTAGTTTAAATTCTTTTTTTAAATTGATCTTAATTTCAAATATCAATAATTCCAAAATAGTTCAATTTAGACATATGGTCTGTTAGACCGATAATATCTAGAATTTTTAGTAGGACTCAAAAATAAAATGGTATACACGGCTTTACATTTAAAAAAATTTAAGATGGCGTAATTTCTTCGAGCTTTTATTATTTAAAAATTAAACAATTTCGACAACAATAACTTTTATTAACAATTGCATTCAGACATCTAACAAAGCTGACCGTCTTCTTCGGCTCTCTAAACTATTATTCATAGTGCGTATCAAAATATTTCTGTTACCTAAACTTCATAATGATTACATAAACACTTTTATAAGATATGGCCATTTCTGTCATATAAAATAAAGTTAATGGTTTGGGGATTTCAAACATGTCCATCACAGTAACTTAAGTATAATTTAATCTACCTAATGTAAACAAGCGAGTCTGCCTAAAAACAATTCTCCTTCTCATATTGCATTGTTCGGCCTATCCTAATTCTTTTCAACCAGGCCCGAAACGAGGGTGTTTCTAGTCCATTCAATTCCCAGGAAAAAATGCTAAAACTTTTGTCTGAAACATTTTTTCTGAAGTTGCCTTCCTGTCGAGTTTTTTAGGTGTGTCAACCTTTTTTCCAACAAAGCGCTTCGTTCTCGCTGTCTTGTCCCATATTACTCGTGCGCCATGAAATTTCTCAAAGATCTAGTCATATCTATGATTCTGCATCACAAAACTTGATCTATAATGCTTCCCGTAAATTTTGCGGAACTTTTTTTGAAAGGAAAACGCATTTTTTCATCCTTAATGCGCACATGAGCAAGGAAACGCCTTCATAAGTCTAACGGGGGTCTGTTGAAGGGGAAAAAACGATTGAGAAAAAAAAATTCCAATTGAGGGATGCGACCTCTAAATATTAATATTTTTTTTCTAAAAATTTATGGGCTTCATTTTTCCATCGGATTGAACATTTTGCGGGGGTAGGACTAAATAAAATAACAAAAAAAAATTTTTGCTTATCACCCTAAAATATATATACATATATATATAAAAATATATATATATATATATATATATATATATATATATATATATATATATATATATATATATATATACATATACACCATTATTTAAATGTTAAAAAAGTGTAAATAATATTATTTAAAAACACTTTTTTAGACCGAAATAACTGGGTCTAAAAAAGTGTTTTTAAATAATGTTATTTACAGTATTTTATTTTCTGATGCCTGTGTAACTGTCTAAGTGTCCTTTTGTCTGCCTGTGATTATACTTACTACCTGGCCAACGAAATACAAATTTTATTTTATTCACCAGAGATGAATTAACTGCTAAATTTTGTAATTTCTTATACAACTTCATAAATTTATAAATGACATATCATAACGAACGTCTTAACTTTATTTTTCTGTACCTTGTTTGCATTTCAGTATTCAGAAGAAGTTACCAAATAGGCAGCGAGAGCTTGATAATAAAAAAAAAAAAAAGCAGATACTAGAGCCTATAGATCTTTGATTGTTCAACTCTTTTCCTTATAAGGGCGTTTCCCAGTAGTTAAACTCCAGATTGTTTGTTACCAATGCTCTGTTACTGTCCCTCCTCTTTATATATATATATATATATATATATATATATATATATATATATATATATATATATATATATACATATATATATATATATATATATATATATATATATATATATATATATATATATATATATATATATATATATATATATATACATTATAGCAAACTTGAAGTTCTTGGGGTTAGCGGTCATGGGGATAGGGTTAGAAGGGTTTTAACACCTTTTCAGCTACGCCATATTTTCGAAAATATTTAATTATCTTCTTCAGGGCTACGATTACAGTAGATTATCGGAATTTGGAGGTTTGCGAATAAAAAGCAACCAAATTCGTTATCATCAAACTACTTACTGCTAAGTGGTGCGTCTTTTCGATAATTCATTCGACAAAAACACATTACTGCACATACTTGTTGGGAACACATGAGAAAATCTCGACAAAAAATACCTTTAAGGAAAATAAAATTCTTTTACTTCATTTTGTTTTATATGGCACGAAACAACTGTGTGCTTTTAAGGTGATTTAATTTAAAAATCTTTTTTTTATAAAATATTTTTGTTGATTTTGTTAAGGCCAGAGTCTTTTTATCCTTTGGTTACGTCTTGGTTTATTTATGTTATAGAATAGAATGTAGTTGACATTTCGTTTGACCCTCCAAAGTTGGTGGAATTTATAGAAGCTAACACTAGGTTGTTATTATACAGAACTCTCCGAGATGTTCTGTGAGTTTTCATTTTGCCAGCTGATCCGCAATAAACTGGAAAAAATCAAGCTTAAATCTTAATGTCAGACTATTTATTAACAGAATTGGGTTCGAGGTGGATCTCCACCATTTCCCTAAAGATTCTCTTGCGGAAACTTCTCTTTTTGCACAAGATTCTATTTTCATTAAAATTAAATTCATGAGAAAATTGATTACTATGTGAGCGCAAGCGCACAACAGTTTTTTTTAAGTCTACGGTCACTTTTATGAGAAGTGATTCTGTCTTTTAGGACCCTTGATGTTTGTCCTACGTAGACTTTTTCACACTGAGAGCAAGGGATGCTATATATTACCTCTGAGATTTTTGTAGTTTCATCTTTATTTTTTAAATAAATAAAAATATTATTGATTGTTTTTTTATGTTTGAAGGCAATTCTTAAATTAGGCTGATTATTGAAGAGTTTAGTAATTTTAGTGAAAATTTCTTTTAGATAAGAATAGTGATACATGATTCGGTTTTCAGAAAGGAAAGCACTGATATCCGGAGTGAAATTATTTTCATGTTGAGAAATAGGTGTCGTTGAGTTAAATAATAGCTTGTTTAGCATCTTAATTGGATAGGAGTTAGCGAGCAAAATATCGCGAAGTTTATTTAAGTTCTTAAGTCTGAAAGAAGGATGAGAGATCTTTGTTCTAGACTTTAATCATAATATCATATTTATTTTTGTTTTCGTGGTGTGAGAGGAATGGAAGTTGACATACCTTCCTGAATAGGTTTCTTTGTTGAACCAATCGACGATGATGGAATTACCTTCCTTTCTGACTCGTGAAGTATCTAGGAAAGGGACACTATTGTTTGTTTCCTCTTCGATCGTGAACTGAAGTTTGGGATGAAAGTCATTGAATATTCTAAGGATTTCATCTAATCCATTATTAGGTATTGAAGTGATAATATCAACAGCATTTTTTATAAAGGGTAGGTTAAAAGAAAGTTTAGGGATGAATTCCTCTAAGAGTTCATCCATTACATATTGTGACACAACTGGAGAGAGAGTAGCTCCCATTTTAGTGCCCATTATTTGTTTGTAAAAATGCTGATTAAATTTGCAATAAGTTGACTGAAAAACAACTTCTAAGATTTCAAGAAAGTTGTTAGGGGTTAATTTAGTATATTTGCGAATATCAGTCCAGTGCTTTCTGATGCTTTTTATGACTATTTGAAGAGGAATATTATTGAATAGAGAGGCAGCATCCAAGCAGACCAGTACGACTCCTGGAGGGAGCTGCCTGCTAGTTATGAAGTTGGTAAATTCAAAGGAGTCAGTTATATAGTAATCATTTTCTTTTACATATGCATTAGATAATATATATATATATATATATATATATATATATATATATATATATATATATATATATATATATATATATATATATATATATATATATATATATATATATATATATATATATATATATATATATATACATACATACATACATACATACATGATTTCTTTTCTTGTATAACGTATGGTCTAAGTACCATTTTAATATAAAAAAGAATAAAGCCAGCGGCCGGATCACAGTAGAGATTGAACCCCGTATGCTGGCATCGATCAGCTACAAGCTTATAAGATCACTTCAGTGTCCGTCTGTCACACCCGATTTTCTCCGAAACTATTTGACGTAGAAAGTTGAAATTTGGTACTAATATAGAAATTGATGGCCTTATCAGAGCCGTGTAGTTTTGAAAGTTAAATTTTGACTTAAGGGGTTAGTTTTGGGGGTGAAAAAGTTCAAAAATATATATAATGTTTTACGTCCATCGGCTCACTTTTCTTTGTATTATTTTGAAAAAGTCGCGAAAAATCGCTGTCCCCCTTCTATCTCGAAAAGAACTGATCCAAGAATTTTGAGAAAATACTGGAATATTCTCCATGGGGTGTAGATTGAAGGAAAATTATCACTACTGCATTACCTTTAATAATTTATCTGGTATATAAAAAAAAATAAAAATTTCATCAGTTTTCAATAAAGATTGGAAACACACTTTGTTGAAAACTCATTTGGAGTGTGTTTTGTGAAGTCACTGAAATCCGTAACAAAAATTTTTATTTCAGAGGCAATCAACATACGGAACACTAATTGCGCAAGTTCAATTTGCACTTGACCGGTTATTTTTTATGTTAAAGTGAATCATTGTATAGTATATGCGGATACGTGTCGATCTGTGATATCGAACTATCAGAACGTGCATCGGCAAACTTTTATACATCTTATGACTGTGTTTAAGTGTGCACAAATCCACTAATATATACGAAGATAAGCTACAATGCCTTTGGCTTCATTTAATAATTAATTATGTCTTTTGTTCTAGCTCCTGATCCTTTAGAAATCTCATCGAATTTAAGTACTAACTCGACCCCCGACTGGTATGATGTAAACGCTACCATATATTTCATAGCTGGCTGTTTGAATGGAAAATTCGATTCTTACATTATAGAGTATGTTGGCACGAGAGACGGATATGCGGACGACAGCGACACGATACAAATTAAGTACTATTGGACGACTAATTACACCTTCAAGTTACAACCCGAGCATGAGTATATTGTTAATGTTACTGTTAAAAATCAAAGGGGTACATCATCTAATTTGACAAATTTTGCTTCACCTGCCGGAGGTAATTATAATAATTATAATACTTTATTGTCAAATGCATTTATTGATCATTGACAACGTCACCGAGTACACACGTGTAATATAATAATAATGATTAATAACAATAAAACACGATTATGAATCGAAATAGATAAATACTGAGAGAGTATTGATAACTAGTTAACATAGACCGCTTCCTTGCTATAGATATTAAATCAACTTGTGTAACACGTGTTTGGAACAACGCTATTGAACATTCTGGAGAATTTCGAGCGGTTGAACTTGATACGAGGGTTGCACGATAAGAACTTGGCCCGGCCAGAGAACGGACTACTACTATTTAAAAAATTATATTTTTCGTAATACTCACACGAAATCAACTTCTTAGTCTTTATTTTGCGCAGTTAGATTCAATATTGCGATACTGTATATGTTTATAGCGAAATTCTACTTTTTTTGAAATATTTTTAGCTCAAAAATAATTATAACACGTAGGCTGAGAAGTTTTTGGTCTAGCTACTTGAAATACTTTTTTTTGCGAAATTCGACTTTATTAGGATACGACCATATTCGCCAGATTTAGCCCCCAGCGATTAGTTCCTATTTCCGAATATGAAAAAATGTCTAGGCGGAAAAAAATTTAGCTCAAACGATGAGGTGATTGCTGAAACAAACGTCTATTTGAAGGGTTGGAGAAATTGTATTTTTTAAATGGGATACGAAAGATAGAAAAACGTGGTGTATCTAGCTAAAAGGAGACTATGTTGCAAAATAAAACAAATTTTACACATAAAAATGTTTTTTTTCTTGTCAAGGCCAGGTACTTATCATTCAACCCTCGTATATCCAAAGCATTCGTCGTGTTTGGTATGAAGGATTATTGGCTAAGCTTCGCTCTTATGGTCTGTGTGAAAATTTTGTAGATTTTATTTATTTATTTATACGAATTTTACGGAAACCTCATAGTAGTATAAAATAAAACACACAAAAATATTAAAAATTACAAAAAGAGAAAAGAAAAAAAAAACAAACACGTGAAAAATAAAAATATTCAACAAACACATAAACATCCTCAATAACCAAATATATAAAACAGATACAGGAAATGAAAAGAACTAACCTCAGAAGTATAAAAACAATAATAATAGTATTGACAATAATAAACACTGATCAAGTAGAACCTCTGCAGAGCCCTCAGCAGCTGGGACCTAAATCCTGAGACAGAGCAGTTAAACATATCGAGCCGTCTATCCAATGAGTCCCAAGTCCTCGGAGCTCTATGAATGGGAGAGTGTATCCTATAATTCGTGCGATTAAAGTGGATGCAAAAGAGATCATGATGGCGAAGATTGCCTTTGGGTATATTAAAGTTAATTTTGGTTTTTGACTTTCGTGTCTTCTCAGAGAGCGCTTTTTACCAGTGGCAGTCGATAGACTTCTTTCTAATATTTTCACTATCAACGCTGGAGTGCCACAAGGCTCCATACTGTCTCCTACTCTCTTTCCCATTTACATTAACGGTCTGCTAGAAGGGACCAGGAATCTAATCAACAGCTTTGCAGACTACAGTACGCTGATTTTTTCATTAACTGTGAACTCTCGAACATCGGCTACACATGCAAATATCCACAGGCAACAGGAAGTCGTTCAACTTAACATAGACCTGGAAGAACTTTTATCTTAGAGTGATAGTATTCAAGTAGAATTTAACACTACAAAAAGTCCGGTGGCAATTTTTTTAATAAAAAGGTTAATGTGGCGGAACCCGACATAGTTAGGTTGGGTTACTCTAGTATCGTTACGGAATTTGCTGAGCGTTAATTTGGGAGCAAATATGTCTTGGCAAGAAAGCATAGCAAGGAGCAATTCTCAAACGCTGGGAATTTTATTTCGAACTAGAAAGCTTTACATTCTATAACGACTAATAGTTCTGTACAAAGCACAAATTCGACCATCGATGGAACACTGCTCCCATATTTGGGGCTCTGCTCCCAACTTAACTATTTTGTAAATTTTTGCTATACGGATGTTGTTTTAAGTAACCTTATGATGAAAATGACAATGACAAATTCATTGATTGTCATATTACTGTCGCCGTTTTAAGTACTTTGATGAAATTTTGCTTGTTGTGTTTTGCAGTTTTTACGATTTCTTTTCTTATGAAAAATCAGTGAAAGTAATTTAGAGCATCGCGTATCACTAAAAAGGGGAATGAGAGAATATGAAAATAATCAGCTGAAGTCCGCTTGAATAGTGATCTCTTAGCAGAGGCTATCGGCGTAGGAAATCAGTCACTGTCATCTCAAAAAAATAATATTTGTTATGTGAACGTACAGCAACCTTAGCTAATGTCTCTGCTAAAAGATTTCAAGAAATTGATGATACATTCATCAGAATATTAAAATAATCAGCTGAAGTCTGCTCAAATAGTGATCTCTTAGCAGAGGCTATCGTCGTAGAGAATTAGGCACTGCCATCTCAAAAAATAGTATTTGTTATGTGGATGTACAGTAGCCTTAGCTAATACCTCTGCTAAAAAGGCTTTCAGAAATTGATGATAAAACCATCAGAATATTTTAATAATCAGCTAAAGCCTTCATGAATAGTGATCTCTTAGCGGAGACTATTGACTTAGAAAATCAGTCACAGTCATCTCAAAAAATAATATTTATTATGTGGATGTACAGCAACTTTAGCTAATACCTCTGCTAAAAAGACTTCAAGCAATTGATGATAAATACATCAGAATATTAAAATAATCAGCTAAAGTCCGCTTGAATAGTGATTTAGCAGAGACTATCGGCGTGGAGAATCAGTCACTGTTATCTCAAAAAATAATATTTGTTATGTGGACGTACAGCAACCTTAGCTAATACCTCTGCTAAAAAGACTTCAAGAAATTGATGATAAATACATCAGAATATTAAAATAATCACCTAAAGTCCGCTTGAATAGCGATTTAGCAGAGACTATCGGCGTAGAGAATCAGTCACTGTCATTTCAAAAAATTATATTTGTTATGTGGACGTACAGCAACCTTAGCTAATACTTCTTCTAAAAATACTTCAAGAAATTGATGATAAATACATCAGAATATTAAAATAATCAGCTAAAGTCCGCTTGAATAGTGACTTAGCAGAGACTATCGGCGTAGAAAATCAGTCACTGTCACCTCAAAAAATAATATTTGTTATGTGGACGTACAGCAACCTTAGCTAATACCTCTGCTAAAAAGACTTCAAGAAATTGATGTTAAATATATCAGAATATTAAAATAATCAGCTAAAGTCCGCTTGAATAGTGACTTAGCAGAGACTATCGGCGTAGAGAATCAGTCACTGTCACCTCAAAAAATAATATTTGTTATGTGGACGTACAGCAACCTTAGCTAATACCTCTGCTAAAAAGACTTCAAGAAATTGATGATAAATACATCAGATATTAAAATAATCAGCTAAAGTCCGCTTGAATAGTGACTTAGCAGAGACTATCGGCGTAGAGAATCAGTCACTGTCACCTCAAAAATAATATTTGTTATGTGGACGTACAGCAACCTTAGCTAATACCTCTGCTAAAAAGACTTCAAGAAATTGATGATAAATACATCATAATATTAAAATAATCAGCTAAAGTCTGCTTGAATAGTGATTTAGCAGAGACTATCGGCGTAGAGAATCAGTCACTGTCATCTCAAAAAATAATATGTGTTATGTGGACCTACAGCAACCTTAGCTAATACCTTTACTAAAAAGACTTCAAGAAATTGATGATAAAAACATCAGAATATTAAAATAATCAACAGAAGTCTGCATGAATATCAGAGGCTGTCGGGGTAGAGAATTAAAATCACTGAAAAAAAAAAAATATATGGGCGAAATCGGACGGGGTCAGTGTTGCAAATGCAAATATTCGTGAATTCTTACTATAAGAAACACTTGAAGTACAACAGATTCTACCTCGATATGTAAACAAGTTGAGGGGGGTACCCTAGCAATATTGTGATAAACAATGAAGACTGGAATGAAGAAGTCATTGACGACGTGCGACTCGAAGAAAAAGCAAAGAGCCGATATTATTCCTTTCATTTAACACAATAAATCAAATTTCTAATGTTGGTAAAAACGCCACTTTTATGTAAAGTTAGTAAAGTCTTTCGCATTCGATTATCTTTAATAGCTGTTTGTTACGTCGAATTTAAAATATAGGTTGCGGAATGAATTATCATAGGTTTCTATTTAATTTTTAGTCCCCAGTTTTAACATAAGCATGATTTCTTCCATACCGATAACAACAGAAGACACCCAGTCAACACTGAGACTCAGTCGTGAACATTTTGATGAAAGTCAAGGTAGCTTAAAATATCTCGCGATTATTTTATCAGATGAAAATGTCACTGGTGGAGAATTTAATCAATGGGCAGACAATTCGCAGTGGCCTACACCTGAAGGAAATGCTACTGTCTATTATCAAGCAACTCCAAAATACTGGAATCCATTTGAAGGTAAGTATTAGTTTATCTGTGGCTGAAAAGTTTTTAGTCTAGCCACTTAAAACGACATTTTTTTTGCAAAATTCGACTTTATTCATCAATATAGTCTTCTTCAAGAGCTATATAATCAGTCCAAGGCTTTTCTAACATTTCTATACTTTTCTTGTAGAAGAATTTGTCTTTGCCATCAAAATAGGCCTCAGTTTCGTCTTGTAGAAGAATTTGTCTTTGCCATCAAAATAGGCCTCAGTGTCGGCGATAACTTCTTCACTGGAGTAGTGGATCGATGTTTCATCTATTGTCACATATTGCGTGAAAAAATCCTTTTTATTGCGCTTAAACAGGTCCAAACAGCGCTCAGAATCATGAACAAATTGTTGTTTTTGGTTCAGTGTGAGCAAACGCGGTACTCATTTCGAACAAAGCTTTCTCATGCCCAAATGCTCATGCAGAATATGACCAACACGTTCTTTTGATATCTTTAGGCTGTCAGCTCTCTCACACAATTTCACTTTCCATCCAACCCAATTTTATGGATTTTTTTTGGTGTTTTCCGGTGTGACCACCTCATTTGGGCATTCAGAGCGTTCAACATCATTTGTACCTGTACGACCTCTTTTAAGTTCAGCATACCAGTAAATGATGAGTGATTTTTCAGGGGCAGAGTCCCCGTAACTCTTATCAAGCCATTGCTTTGCTTGAACGGTATTTTTTCCCATCAAAAAACAGTGTTTAACCAACGAAATTCGATTAAAAGTAGCGTCACTAAAAACCACTGTAACTTGTAAACTAATCTTCGAAATGCCATGAAATTTTGACATGTGTCGTTTGATGGTTGGTACTTCCTAAAAATCATATGGATTTTTTGAAAAGCCTACGTGTTAAGACGATATTACGGCTTAGGCACGACAAGAACACTCTGTTCACCGTATTTTCTGATTCCACTGATCGTCAACCCATTCAAGTCCGACTTCAGATATGAGTTTCACTCGAAAGGAACTGAGGCAGGATACTGTCTTCATCGTTAGTCTTTTAACATTACACTTTTCCTGCAATATCATGTGGCTGCATGAAGTGGTATACATTAATGATATATATTTAATTAAATAAGTATACCGACTTGCCGAGGAGCAAACTTGGAGCCCCACACACAGAACGCCAGTCTATGTAGGGTCACCAATAAATTTTAAATAGGTCTTAGTAGTAGCCGTCTGTTACTTTGGAATCCTCAATATATTTGTTCTTAATTTTTAGATAGTGATGTTAAAGAATATGTTATTGGAAGTGATACGAGCTGCTCTGAGGATCAGTATTGTAATAAACCATTAGAGCCAGGCAAACGATATTATGTGTTACTTAGAATGTTTAACGATAATTATTATAGAAACACTATGCCTGTGTCCTTTATAACGGATAACGTTAGTAAAGTTGGAGTTATTGTGGGGTCGATAACGGGAGTTCTTTTCCTATTTCTAATTGGATTTCTTGTATTTGTATTATGGAGAAAAGGATGTATTAAGTGGAGGTGAGTAAAATTCGTTGCAGAGGAAATCTGTGTGACATATAAATTTTTGTGTTACCAAAACGAAATATTGTTTTCGTGAAAAAATTATCGTTGCAAATTTCTTCACGTTTTATAGTTGCTATATCACGAAAAACCTTGTTTTCCGTTTCCATCGGTCTATTTGTCTGCTTATGTGTCCATCGGTCTGTTAGTACGATAACTCTCGAACGGAATAAGATATCGATTAAAAATTTGACACAAACTTCAAGTAGGAAAGGAATTTGTAGTTTTTAAGCGGTATTACTGTGAGGGAAGGATTTAAAAGGGGTAGGAGCTGTTGAATATGAGATAATGTTTATAATATTATGACAATTACTTCTGGGTTTTGGTTGTAGGAGGGAGTTAGAAGGGGTGCTTCGTATATATCGTTTTATTTGCCATTTTCAAATTTCTTAGAATGATCAAAACTGAAAATAATGTTATTTTTTTATTATTTCCAATTTTGAGCAGGAATAATATGTAGAAGTTAATGTGAGTTAATGTAATATCTCTGCTGATGATGATATCCTAGATTTAACTTTTTTTTTGTAAGTAAAGGTTATTGATTACACAGCCCCACAAAAAAAAGTTCATTACCTCGAACCAAAATACATGGATCTAGTGTATTTTTCGACGCTGAATTCGAATCCGGGGTAAAACTATAGTAATAATGTAATGGCTGTGAATGAAGTGTGAAAAATAGTAGATATTTTATAGTATAGAAAAGAGAATATGCATTCAAACTACAGCAAGCTATTTCTATTAATTAAGCCAAAATCCACCCTAATAGGGAGTGAAAAGTACTGCTAAAACTCAAATAATGCACCTTAGCTTAAATAACATGTACATGGTGAGTCAACGATAGAGTCAAGTTCATTATTTCATTTGTTTCGGGAATGACAAAAAATGTGAAATACGATAGTTTTAGGGAATGTTAAGGTGCACAGTTTAAAATTATTTTTGAGTATACAGGGTACTTCAAAAAAGTGTGGCCGATATAACATATGCCTTTTTTTTTTTTTTAAATGGAACATCCTATTTTCTAATTTATTTTTAAATTCTGCGTAAAATTTTATAATTTTTTTATTAATAATGTTGTATACCTAAACCTAGTAGTTTTTCTAATATATCAATTTTTTTTAAAAAAAAATACTAGTTTTCAGTTTTGCAAAAAATTGCCAGTAGCGCCATTGTTTCTGAAGGTGGAATACTCATAATTGGTACGAGCGTTCTATAGAGATGAAAAAAAAAGGTATATGTAAAGAAATTTGAGTTAGATGCTACAGGGTGTTCAAAATAAATTTATGCATTTCGACTATTTTAAATTGAAAAATCTTAAATTTTTTAAATGGCACACCTGTATATTATTATTTTTCTGATAGATTTTACAAAACCCTCCAAATTTTATTAAGTATGTCATATACCTATTTCTAATAGTTTTCTATTTATTTTGAATTTTTGCAATTGTTACCCTTGTTTTTAATACACTTGCGCTATTGGGAAAACATAAACAATAATAATAATAATATAGTTTAACTTATCTAATGATTAATTATTATGAAGTAATAAATGTTCAAAAATATGCCTGTCTACTTGAATTCACATGTTTTACTATATTTTCCTTCACTTTCCTTAGCATAAAGGGCGTTATTGTCCTGCACGCATCCCGTATCCTATTTTCCATATCGAAGTTCGGGAATTTTTAAACAATCGTTACCCACAAAAATGGATCGGTAGGGATGGATTCATTCAGTGGCCTCCTCGATCATGTGACTTAACACCTTTAGACTTTTTTGTGGGGCTACATTAAAGATCGTGTTTATATGAATCCCCCTACAACACCAGTAGAATGGAAAATAGGATACGGGATCCGTGCAGTACAATAACGGCCTTTATGGTAAGGAAAGTGAAGGAAAATATAGTAAAAGGACTAAACATGTGTATTCAAGTAGACGGGCATATTTTTGAACATTTATTACGTCATAATAATTAATCATTAGATAAGTTAAACTATATTATTATTACAAAAAGGTTCTTCTTTCTCACATTTAGTCAATGTGGTTCCATGTTTGGCTGACGGGCCAAAGCCAAGTCAGCACAAATGCTATTACCATTATGTATTAAGGAATGACCTGACAATGTTACATGTTTTCAAAATCACTGACTTCTGAATGTTTCTGTGTATGTTTGTGTTGAGTCCTAATTGTACTAAATGTGGTGTGAACGTTATTGGTGTAAGGCCTGTGGCTGATATAATAAGGGGGACAATGATGACTTTTTCTTGTTTCCATAGCCTTTTTATTTCCGTTGCAAGGTCTGTGTATTTGGAAATTTTTTCTGTGTATTTCGTTTGGATGTTTGTGTCGTTGGGGACGGCTATGTCAATTAGATAGGTGACTTTTCCTTTTTTGCACTGAAAAGTAATATCGGGTCTATTGGCGGAGACTGTTTTATCTGTATGGATACTGATGTCCCAGTAGAGCTTGTAATCTTTATTTTCAAGTATGGATGTTGGTGTGTATTTGTAGTATGGATCTGTGTTTTCTATGAGTTTGTATGTTGTGGCTAGTGCTTGGTGAACCACTTTGGCAGCTGAATCATGTCTGGCTGTGTACTCTGTTCCGGCCAATATTTTACATCCGCTCGTTATGTGTGCGACGTTTCTTTCTGTTGGTGGCATTTCCTGCATCTGTCCTCTGCAATAGTCGGATCTTTGATGATATGCTTTTGGTAGTTTCTGGTTAATATGACTTTATCCTGGATGGCAAGTAAGAAGCCTTCTGTTTCAGGGAATAGCTGCCCATCGTGTAACCAGGTATATGATTGTTTTTTATTTACGTGGTCTTGTTCTATGTAGTATCTGTGTTTTCCGTGGAGTGTTTTCTCTGACCACGTTTTCATCTTTTCCTGTTGTAATTGGATGTGACTGTGTGTGTCTGCTGAGTGGTCTGCCCGGGATAAGTCGAGAGGTGTGTAGTTTTTGTCTGCTTTCACTGTCGCTGTGTGGAGGCTGGTTTGCTTGCTGTGAAAGAATTTCCTAAGTGCTTGTATTTGTTTTGTGTGTAATGATCTGATGTCTATAATTCCTCTTCCTCCTGCCTTTCGCTCGATAGTAGGTTAGTAGGTCTTTCTTTGCATGCGTTGGGGTGTAATTTCCTGTATTTGGTGAATTGAGATCGTATAAGGATGTGAATATTTTCTACGTCTGTTTGTGACCATTTGATGATACCAAATGAATATGTGAGTATAGGTATAGCGAACGTGTTGATGGCTTTAGTGAGATTCTTAGAGTTGAGTTTTGTTTGCAAGAGTTTCGTCAGTCTGTTTTTGAATTCGGTTCTGAGCTCTGTTTTGATGTGAGTGTGGTTGAGTGTGGTGCTTTGTTGGAAGCCTAGATATTTGTATGTTTCTTTGTCGAACATGTTATCGAGTGTTTCATTGTTGATGGTTTCTGTCTCATGGTGGCACTTCCATTGGCCTTTGTTGATGTGGAGCACTTTGCACTTACTTATACCAAATTCCATATTGACATCTAAGGTGAATTTTTTGAGGAGTTCTTTCAGGTGTGTTTGTGTGGCAGCGTAGAATTTTATGTCGTCCATATATAGGAGGTGGTTTATTTTATGTTGATTCACTTTTTGGTGTCTGATATTGAAGCCATGCTCTGTTCTGTTTAGTATATTTGAGAGTGGATTGAGACAGAAACAAAACCATAGAGGGCTGAGCGAGTCTCCCTGAAATATACCCCGTCTGATGTACAGCTCTTCTGTTTGGATGCGTTCGGTTTGTGTTTCTAGGCGTATTTTGGTTTTCCATGTTTTCATAATTTGGGCGAGAAACTACCTGAGGTGTTGGTTGATTTTATAGATTTCTAGGGCTCTGATTAACCAGCTGTGGGGTATGGAGTCGAAGGCTGTGTTCTTTTCTGGTTTGTCCCATAATCACGCTATCTATAACCTGCTGCTCTTTGCATCCTCGACTATTTTTCCTGCATCCCTTCTGCTCTTCTGTGAGAAAATTGTTGTCTGTCAGGTGTTGTTCTATTTTCTTCGAAATTGTGGCTGTGATGATCTTGTATAGGGTTGGAAGACAGGTGATAGGTCGGTAGTTTGACGGGTTTGTGGTGTCTGACCTTTTGGGTTTAACGTATGTTATTCCTTGTGTAAGGAAAGTGGGAAATGTGTGTGGTTGTAGAATGGCTTTGTTGATTTGGTGTGCAAGTGCTTCGTGTGTGGTGGTAAACTGTTTGTACCAGAAGTTTTGTATATTGTCTATTCCAGGACATTTCCAGTTGTGTGTGTGTTTGATAGTTTCTGTAATTTCTTGTGTATTTAATGTGGGATTCTCTTGTTCTGTCACATGTTTATGTTTGTCCTCTTCGGCTTTGATCCAGGGGGTGTTATTATTGTGTAGTTTGGGTTCTGACCAGATACTTTTCCAATAATCTGTGGGTTCTTGCTTGTTTGGTGGTTCAGTCACTGCTATCTGTTTGTTGTACATAGTTTTCCGGTAGAACTGTTTTTCGCTTCTTCGGAAGAGGTTATTGGTGTCTTTCCTCTCATTTGATTCTTTGTATCTACGGAGTCTTGCGGCATATACAAATAGTTTTTGTTTCAAGGTATCGAGGATTTCTGGCAGTGTTCTGTTGGGAGACTTAGATTTGATCTTGTTTGCCCCCTGTGTGACACGTTTGGACGCGTTCCCACTTATAAACTGGGTAAGATGTCCTAGATCTCTCCTGATGTTGTTGATTTTGTTTTCTATTCTTATTTGCCATTTGTATTTTGGTTTTGTCCTGTTGGGGTTTCCTTGTCGTTGAGGGAGTTTTTGATTATTTTGTGTTAGAGTGGTGATTGCTGCTGCGTATATTATTGTGTGAATGTCTTCGATTGTGCTTAAGTCTGTTATATACTGAGGTATTATGTGCTTGTTTAGTGTGTTGAGGATTGGTTGCGTGCTCTGTTTGAAGATTAAACGAGGGATGGGATTTCTTGTTGTGGGGTCGGTGCCTGACCATCGAGCTAGATGTGACTCCATTTTTGCTTTAAGTGTTTGTATGAGAGGTGATTCGGGGTGATGTTGTGTGGATGTTGTTGAGGGTGGCGAGTGAGTCATGTTGTTTTCTGTGATATGGTGTTGCGCGGTACTCGCAATGCGTTATGCTCCTCCTGGGTGGTGGATCTTGTTGTGTTCGACTGGGTGGTTGTGTGTGTGAGGCTGGTTCGGAATCTGCTTTATTGTTTCTATTGTTTGGTTGGTCTGTGTTCAGTTCAACAGCCACTGTGTCCTTGATTGTCTGCAATTCGAGAGGTGTGAGACGATTGTTCTTGGTAATAACTCTTTTTTGGTTTATTACTCTCTGTTCTGAAACAAGTAATTGCAGATGTGGATATTCGGTCAAGAAAAGTCTGTGCAGTTCCGGTCTGTAGCCCGATGTTATTGTTTCGAGTTTGGTGGCGGTGTAGTAACAGCGCATCACCGTCCTATTCATCTCATCCGTCCACTTTAACCGCTGTCTTGGTTTGCCAGCCTTGGTAGTTGCGTGTTGTTCTTACAAAACATTCGGGTCCTGGCCTGGCTTTGGTGGTTGTGTTTGTCCCGCATCTACGTCGGTTGCACTTGGGATTGGTGTTGGTGGGTCCAAGCGGCGAGTGATTCTCTTCTCAGTGATTTCTTTGTCAGGTGTGTTTTCATTACAGCAACGCATGGCGTGTTCGTTGATTCCTGTGGTGCAACTCATGCGCTGCTGTGATTTTCCCGCCTTGGTGGGTGTCGGCTTAGTCGCCGACACAACACTTTTGGCAGGTCCATTTTCGGTTGCCTGGTCTTCATCGTTTTGGTCGAGCTGCCATTTCCCGCGATGTCCTCGACCATTACGTCGCTCGCCCGATGCTTCTTTTATTGGTCTGCTGTTCTCTGGAATGTTTTCAATGTTTTGTGGTGTCAGAAGCTCAAAGTGTCCCGACATTGGGTTGCCTGTTAGTAGAAGGTAAATGGTTTTGTTGTATTTTCCCGCGCTTATTATTGTTGGTCTGTCCGTAAAGGTTATTTTTGTATGTCTTGTTCTTCGTTGTTTTGAGAAGATATGAAAGTTGCTATTTTGTGTTTCCGAGAGGATTATTATTATTATTTATTACAAAAAGTTCTTCTTTCTCACATTTGATCAATGTGGTTCCATGTTTGGCTGACGGGCCAAAACCAAGTCAGCACAAACGCTATTACCATTCCGTATTAAGGAATGACCTGACAATGTTACATGTTTTCAAAATCACTGACTTCTGAATGTTTCTGTGTATGTCCGTGTTGAGTCCCAATTGCACTAAATGTGGTGTGAATGTTATTGGTGTAAGGCCTGTGGCTGATATAATGAGGGGGACAATGATGACTTTTTCCTGTCTCCATAGCCTTTTTATTTCCGTTGCAAGGTCTGTGTATTTGGAAATTTTTTCTGTGTATTTCGCTTGGATGTTTGTGTCGTTGGGGACAGCTATGTCAATCAGATAGGTGACTTTTCCTTTTTTGCACTGAAAAGTAATATCGGGTCTATTGGCGGAGACTGTTTTATCTGTATGGATACCGATATCCCAGTAGAGCTTGTAATCTTCATTTTCAAGTATGGATGTTGGCGTGTATTTGTAGTAGGGATCTGTGTTTTCTATGAGTCTGTATGTTGTGGCCAGTGCTTGGTGAACCACTTTGGCAGCTGAATCATGCCTGGCTGTGTACTCCGTTCCGGCCAATATTTTACATCCGCTCGTTATGTGTTCGATCGTTTCTTTCTGCTGGTGGCATTTCCTACATCTGTCCTCTGCAATAGTCGGGTCTTTGATGATATGCTTTTGGTAGTTTCTGGTTAATATGACTTTATCCTGGATGGCAAGTAAGAAGCCTTCAGTCTCAGGGAATAGCTGCCCATCCCGTAACCAGGTGTACGATTGTTTTTTATTTACGTGGTCTTGTTCTATGTGGTATCTGTGTTTTCCGTGGAGTGTTTTCTCTGACCACGTTTTCATCTTTTCCTGTTGTAATTGGGTGTGACTGTGTGTGTCTGCTGAGTGGTCTGCCCGGGCTAAGTCGAGAGGTGTGTAGTTTTTGTCTGCTTTCACTGTCGCTGTGTGGAGGCTGGTTTGCTTACTGTGAAAGAATTTCCTAAGTGTTTGTATTTGTTTTGTGTGTAATGATCTGATGTCTATAATTCCTCTTCCTCCTGCCTTCCTCTCGATGGTAAGTCTTTCTTTGCATGCGTTGGGGTGTAATTTCCTGTATTTGGTGAATTGAGATCGTATAAGGATGTGAATATTTTCTATGTCTGTTTGTGACCATTTGATGATACCAAATGAATATGTGAGTATAGGTATAGCGAACGTGTTGATGGCTTTAGTGAGATTCTTAGAGTTGAGTTTTGTTTGCAAAAGTTTCGTCAGTCTGTTTTTGAATTCGGTTCTGAGCTCTGTTTTGATGTGAGTGTGGTTGAGTTTGGTGCTTTGTTGGAAGCCTAGATATTTGTATGTTTCTTTATCGAACATGTTATCGAGCGTTTCATTGTTGATGGTTTCTGTCTCATGGTGGCACTTCCATTGGCCTTTGTTGATGTGGAGCACTTTGCATTTACTTATACCAAATTCCATATTGACATCTAAGGTGAATATTTCTGTGATTTTGAGGAGTTCTTTCAGCTGTGTTTGTGTGGCAGCGTAGAGTTTTATGTCGTCCATATATAGGAGGTGGTTTTATTTTATGTTGATTCACTTTTTGGTGTCTGATATTGAAGCCATGCTCTGTTCTGTTTAGTATATTTGAGAGTGGATTGAGACAGAGGCAAAACCATAGAGCACTGAGCGAGTCTCCCTGAAATATACCCCGTCTGATGTACAGCTCTTCTGTTTGGATCCGTTCGGTTTGTGTTTCTAGGCGTATTTTGGTTTTCCATGTTTTCATAATTTGCGCGAGAAACTGCCTGAGGTGTTGGTTGATTTTATAGATTTCTAGGGCCCTGATTAACCAGCTGTGGGGTATGGAGTCGAAGGCTTTTTTATAGTCTATGTAACCGATGTGAAGGTTTCTGTGTTCTTTTCTGGTTTGTGCCATAATCACGCTATCTATAATCAGCTGCTCTTTGCATCCTCGACTATTTTTCCTGCATCCCTTCTGCTCTTCTGTGAGGATATTGTTGTCTGTTAGGTGTTGTTCTATTTTCTTCGAAATTGTGGCTGTGATGATCTTGTATAGGGTTGGAAGACAGGTGATAGGTCGGTAGTTTGACGGGTTTGTGGTGTCTGAGCTTTTGGGTTTAACGTATGTTATTCCTTGTGTGAGGAAAGTGGGAAATGTGTGTGGTTGTAGAATGGCTTTGTTGATTTGGTGTGTGAGTGCTTCGTGTGTGGTGGTAAACTGTTTGTACCAGAAGTTTTGTATATTGTCTATTCCAGGACATTTCCAGTTGTGTGTGTGTTTGATAGTTTCTGTAATTTCTTGTGTATTAAATGTGGTATTTTCTTGTTCTGTCACATGTTTATGTTTGTCTTCTTCGGCTTTGATCCAGGGAGTGTTATTATTGTGTAGTTTGGGTTCTGACCAGATACTTTTCCAATAATCTGTGAGTTCTTGTTTGTTTGGTGGTTCAGTCACTGCTATCTGTTTGTTGTACATAGTTTTCCGGTAGAACTGTTTTTCGCTTCTTCGGAAGAGGTTGTTGGTGTCCTTCCTCTCATTTGATTCTTTGTATCTACGGAGTCTTGCGGCATATACAGATAGTTTTTGTTTCAAAGTATCGAGGATTTCTGGCAGTGTTCTATTGGGAGACTTAGATTTGATCTTGTTTGCCCCCTGTGTGACACGTTTGGACGCGTTCCCGCTTATAAACTGGGTAAGATGTCCTAGATCTCTCCTGATGTTGTTGATTTTGTTTTCTATTCTTGTTTGCCATTTGAATTTTGGTTTTGTCCTGTTGGGGTTTCCTTGTCGTTGAGGGGAGTTTTTGATTATTTTGTGTTAGAGTGGTGTTATTATTATTATTATTATTATTATTATTGTTTATGTTTTCACAATAGCGTAAGTGTATTAAAAACAAGGGTAAAAATTGAAAAAATTCAAAATAAATCGAAAACTATTAGAAATAGGTATATAATATACTTAATAAAAGTTGGAGGGTTTTGTAAAATCTATTAGAAAAAAATTATAATATACAGGGTGTGCCGTTTAAAAAATTTGAGATTTTTCAATTTAAATTAGTCGAAATGCATAAATTTATTTTGAACACCCTGTAGCATCTAACTCAAATTTCTTTACATATATCTTTTTTTTCATCTCTATAGAATGCTCGTATCAAATATGAGTATTCCACTTTCAGAAACAATGGCGCTACTGGCGATTTTTTTGCAAAACTGAAAAACTAGTATTTTTTTTAGAAAAAATTGAAATATTAGAAAAACTACTAGGTTTAGGTATATAACATTATTAATAACAAACTTATAAAATTTTACGCAGAATTTAAAAAAAAGAAATTAGAAAATAGGATGTTCTATTAAAAAAAAAACATGTTATATCGGTCACACTTTTTTGAAGTGCCTTGTATACTCAAAAATAATTTTAAACTGTGCACCTTAAAATTCCCTAAAATTATTGTATTTAACATTTTTTCGTCATTCCCGAAACAAATGAGATAATGAACTTTACTCTATCGTTGACTCACCCTGTACAAAGGAAGGTGGGACTACCCCTGAGTTTGATGGATCTTAGAAGTTCTAGCATCTAAGAAAAAAAAATACAGGCTTTCGTAGTCTCAGGAATTAAGAGGGGGTAAAATGAACAGGAAAATAAAATAGACTGGGAGTAAAAATAGGTAATGCCTAACGGGGGCAGAAAACTGAAAAATTAAAGAGAAACCAGGGATCAGGGTTAAAAAATGCGAGAATAAGTTAAACAGATAGTTGAAAGTATAAATTGAAGAAGGAGAATCTGTTGATACTGACTTAGGTTTAATAAAAAAAAATTGTCTTTCCCTAATTTTAATATCACTCACGTACATCACGTACACACGTAAGGGTAATTTTTACAAACCTTCTAGTGGTATTCTCTAGTTCTATCACAGCGGTTGGGACATTATCCCTTTTTATCTTCCCTCCCTAAGGCTACAAAAGCCTGAAGATCGTTCCCAGTTATTAGACCTTATGAGATCCCTCCATCAAAGGGGGTAGGTTTTACTCTGCGTAGGGGTAAGTTTTAACGTCATTAAGAGAACTGACTAGTTGTCGCGTCGTATCGGAGGTATTCTTGGCACAATGAGCTTCAAAAATGTGTTTTTTTTTCTGAATTCAAATAGCGCAATCATTTGAGCGTAGGGGTAATTTTTAGTACCCTTTAGTGGTAGACTTTAGTCTTGTGTCGGGGGTTGGATCGAATTAAGTCTAAAATTTGTCCATCCTGCTTGAAACTACGAAAGCCAGTATTTTTTTCTCAGATGTCAGAACTTCTAAAATCTATCAATCCCAGAGGGTAGTTCCCCCCTAGTAACGATGATTTTCGACCTTATTAGGAAGATGATCTAGTTGTCTTGAATGTTGAAGATAAAAGTACTTGATCCTTTCCGAATTTCAATAATACCCAAGTGCATCAGTAGAGCGTAGGGGTAGTTTCTACCACCCTTTAAGGGTAGTTTACAGTGGTGTATCAGTGATTCAATCGAATCTACTCCATATTTGTTCACTCTACCTAAAACCACAAATTCCTGAACTTGTTTCGTTATTATTGAAACTTATCCGTAGTTGGGGGGTGGGGGTGGTTTTTACACCCTATAGAGGTGCGTCTCAACCCTTTAAGAGTAATATCTGGTTATCACACCAGATTCAGATATTTTGTTCTAAGAACTACAAGAATTTGTCGTCTGTACATGTTATTTAAACTCACGTGCGCTGTTTGAGTTTTAGCGGTATTATTCACCCCCTATAAGGGTGGATTTTGGTTTAATTAATAGAAATAGCTTGCTGTCATTTGAATGCACATTGTCTTCTCTTGACTATAAAATATCTACCATTTTTCACACTTCATCTCAAGGGATGTTTTTGGTAAAAAAATGACACGATATCTTTTTCTTAACCACGAATTCTAATTCAGCGTCGAAAAATACACTAGATCCATATATAGGGTGCCCCATATGTATGAAATAATGATTCCACAGCATTTATTAATCAGTGTATCAAAAAAATGTTTAAATAAAAGTTATAGGGTGTTATATAACGCACATGCTGATGTTGACAATACAATGTTTTGAACTGTCAGTTCGAAGAATTTACGCTATCTTGATTTTTTTTAAATGGAAAGCCCTGCATATTATTTTATTTTTGAGTCCTAGTAAAAATTCTAGATATTATTTGTCGAACACACTATATGTCTAAATTGTACTGTTTTGGAATTATTGTCATTTAAAATTTAAATTAAAAAACCGGTCAAGTGCAAGTTGAACTTGCGCAATTAGTGTTCCGTACGTTGATTGCTTTTCAAATAAAAAAATTTGTTATAGAAGTATAAAATGATCAGTGACTTCACAAAACGCACCCCAAATGAGTTTTCAACAAAGTTTGTTTCCAATCTTTACTGAAATCTGATGACCTCGAAATTTTTGTTTTTTTTTATATACCAGATAAATTATTAAAGGTAATGCACTCGTGATAATTTTCGTTCAATCTACACCCCGTGGAGAATATTCCAGAATTTTTTGATAAGTACTTTTTGAGATAAGGCGGGTGGACAGCGATTTTTCGCGATTTTTTAAAAATAATAGAAAGAAAAGTGCGCGCAAGTATTACATATATATATATATATATATATATATATATATATATATATATATATATATATATATATTTTACTCGTGTTTTCACAAGCTTTCATTTGACACCACACTCGATTACCTAGTAAAAAATTTTTTTTTTCACTTCCGATTTCACCCCCCAAAACTAACCCCTTAAGTCAAAATTTAACTTTCAAAACTACATGGCTCTGATGAGGCCATCAATTCCTATATTATTACCAAATTTCAATTTTCTATGACAAATAGTTTCGGAGAAAATCGGGTGTGACAGACTGACAGACAGATGGACAGACGGACAGACACCGAAGTGATCTTATAAGTGTTCCGTACGGAACATTAAAAAGACAAAAAAAACTGTTAATAAATACTCTAGGCTTATTTTTAAGGTAACAATTGCTCAAAATGTCTACTGTTAACAGCGAGGCAATGACCCAGTCTGTCATATACAGCCTGAACAAAGTTTTGCAGAGAATCCGGGGTGATCTGTGCTACTTCATATTGAATTCTTTGTTGTAAATCTTCTACAGTTTCAGGTCGATTTTGGTAAACTTTGGTTTTCAAATGACCCCATAAAAAAAAATCGAGTGGCAGGACTCCTTGCAGGCAATTCTACAGCACCTCTTCTGCCTATCCATGGATTAGGAAAAATTGCATCCAAATATCTACGAACATTGATTTCATAGTAAGGAGGTGCTCCGTCCTTTCATGTTAGGGGTATCCAAATTATTTTTTTTGGGAAAAAGATCTGCACAAGTTGGAATAACTTGCTCTTGGAGTAACTGTAAATACCGCTAACCTGTAAGATTTACATCGATAAAAAAGGGACCAATGATATGACGTCGTTTTATCATGTTTATCTTTTGTGATCTTTGAGAATAACTTTCGATCCTGTGGAGATTCTCAGTAGACCAATACCAGCAGCCTCGTCAAAACAATATTATGAATTAGGTTAGGATCATCATGACCTCGCAAAATTCAGCGCGTCTATCGTAGTCATCTTCAGATAATTCTTGCTATAGAATGGGTTTGTAGGCAAACCTAACGAGTGGCTGTATGGGGATTTTCTGTAATTTCCAATAAAACATGTAACTTTTTATCATCGCTTGTTTTAACTTTTGGAGGTCCAGATTTAGAACAATCCTTAACATGACCTGATTGTCTAAATCATTTCAATGTTTTCCTAACTACGGATTGGATAACACAGGTCTGCAACAAAAATGCTGTCTGGCTGTTTTCAACTGATTTCTATGTATTTAGGGGGGTTCTAAAAAAACTCAAAAAAAAAATACTCAAAAAAAATTCCAGAACGTCAACTTTATTTTGCAAAACGCAAAATTTTATTATAAAAAAAAGGGGTACAATTTTTTTGGGCTAACTTGAAGTCATAAATAAATAGATACAATTTTATTTTGATTACGAAAATGGGCGTTACTAGAGCAACTTTTTTACCGAACGCACAAAATGTATACAGGCCATAACTATCTTTCATTACTTTCTAAATAAAGAACGCCCTGTATGAGCTAAATTAACAAACATAAATGTTGTGCCAGAAAACCAGAACGTGCGTTGTGACATCAACCAGTGGAAGTTTGGATAAGCGCGCTCCGATAGTGTAGAAAGTGGCGCGGTACAATTACGTGTTAATCGTCATTGTTTTATAGATCTTGGTTCAATATAGTGCAATGTCATCTGTGTGGAAGTGTGTGAATTCGTCTGACAGTTTCTGTTACTTATTTGTGGCGAATATATGGTATTAAAAAGCAACAACTTAAAATATTATGGACTTTGTAAAAAAAAAAGTATATTTCACGTATTTTGGCTGTTATATTTGTGGCGAATATAATGGTATTAAAGCAACAACTTAAAAACTTGGAGATCAGGATAAAGTTTGGGCACCTCATAAAGTCTGCAAACGATGTGTTGAAGACCTTCGAAATTGGTTTAAGGGCAAGAAAAAAGCTTTCCGATATGCGATTCCTAGGTATGGCATGAGCAAAAGAACCATAGTGATGATTGTTACTTTTGTTCGTGTAATGTGAAAGGGTATAATTCAAAATGGAAGTAGTCCATTTCACACCCCAATCTGCAATCAGCGATTCGTCCCATTCCTCATGGGAATGTTAAAAGCATTTCAAGCTTTAGGTTGCCTAATGAGTTTAAAAGTACATTTTCTTCATTCCCACCTCGACTACTTTCCAGAAAATTTAGGAGATCTGAGTGAAGAGCAAGGTGAACGATTTCACCAAGATATTAAGGAGATGGAAAAAAGATACCAGGGAAGATGGAGCGTCTCAATGATGGCAGACTACTGTTGGACGCTTCAGAGAGACCTTCCAGATGCTTCCTACAAGCGAAAATGTACCAAAAGGAGTCTCACTGGGAAAAAGAAATGTGTTTAGTGCTTACTAATGAATATATTTTAGATAAAAAAAATAAGTTTTGTTACGCAATTATAAATTAAAAAAAAAATTTTTAGTCTTTTATCTTTTATTTTAAGATGATAACTTGTTTAACATAGATACCTACATTGTCAGAAAACGTGACGTTCTATGACAAAATGAAAGTCATTTTCGGATTCAGTACACCCAAAAACATAAGAATTACGCAAAAAAAACAAAACAGCTCTCAATTTTTTTTTTTTTTTTTGCAGACTTGTGTAATAGGTTCTCAATTCGGATATTCTGCGTTAAAAAGATCACACACCTCCTGTTGTGTTCTCCTAAGGTCTCCGTAACCAACCATCATTAACAAAGTGATTCTCTTAGTTTCTGTCAAATGTGCTATGATATTACGTTTAAATTGCAGTTTCACAAAATGCAGCAATAAACGTTTTCGTCAATAAATCATTTTTTGATGCGTTAAGTCGTTACCTGACAGTAAGTATTTGACACAAGCAAGCTTGAAAAAATAATAATAATAATTTCATTCACACAGTTCAAAACGTCTTATTGTCAACGTCAGCATATGCGCCGTATAATACCATATAACTTTTATTTACACATTTTTTTGGTACACTGATTAATAAATGCTATGGAATCATTATTCTATACATGTGTGGCACCCTGTATTTTGGTTCGTGATAATGAACTTTTTTTTGTGTGGCTGTGTTATCAATGGACCACCCCTCCACCTCGAG
Organism: Pachyrhynchus sulphureomaculatus; assembly: GCA_019049505.1. NCBI lineage: Eukaryota > Metazoa > Arthropoda > Insecta > Coleoptera > Curculionidae > Pachyrhynchus > Pachyrhynchus sulphureomaculatus. The sequence goes on along the minus strand of CM032449.1, from coordinate 17,633,108 downwards.
TTAAGCGAAAATGTTAAATACAGCGTTCCGAAGATTTTTTAAGGCATTAAAACCGAAACAATCGTGAATCGTGTTTTTTTTTTCTTTCATTGTTTTTGTAAAAACTTGAAAGGTAGCCCTCGTATGAACTAACACTGTGTTGATTCGAGCGTCAGTGTCATATGAACGTGTGTTTCTTGTGCTGTTTTCGTTTAAATTTTTAAGTATAGACGTATTGCTTTATACGGCCCTATTAATTATTTTGTGGTGGTCACAGTTATAAATAAATAAAAAAAAAAATAAAATTTCTAGAATTAAAAATTCCCTCGAGGCGCGATTGTTTCTGTTTTAACTCCTTAAAAATTATTCTCCCGTATTTAGCATTTGTGTCTAACTCTTCAAATAAGCGAGTTAGAGGGGTGTTGTATCTGTTCTAGAGCTGCTCGTTAACACTTTGGTGTTTTTTTAAAATGTTTAGTGCTGAAAACAGTGTTATGTTTGTGCAAAAATCCACCTTGTGAGTAGGGGGTCGATATATTTTATGAATTTTACTGGCATTATTAATCTTATTCTTCTTGTCTTTGGTTAACAAAAGGAATCAATTTAGAATATAACTTATCCTCATACATTATTCATATAAGGGGTGAGAGAAGAGAGGGGAAGGAGTAGTGCTACACATATTATGTATGCCATTTTTAGAATTTTTGAGGCATGAAAGTTCGAATGTCATATTATATTATTGTTCTAGAGAATACCCTAACGTGAATTTTGGAAATTGTAGCGAGCGTCGAGTTAGGTCAGCACCGTTATCAAATAGCGATGATTTAAAAAGGCTAATGTAAGATACAGTTCGATTACTACGCTTGTTTGTTAGGAATTCTCGGAAATTTTCCGGAAACTCAAACGATTTTGATAGAAATCTTGAAATTTTTACTCAAAATCCATGCTTAAAAGAAAATATTTGAGGAAAAATGCTTTCAAATTGATTTCAGCATTATAACTGTGTAACTTTTTGGAAAATTTCTGAGAATGTAGTAGTAGCAATGTATAAAATGCCGTTTCTTTCCTTTTTAACACTCTCCCCTGGTTTGTATTCGCTGTTGCGCTGATTACAATCCAACATATTTACTAATGCGAAGCTTATTAACCTGTTTTTGAAAAAAAACTCCATACCTTCAAGTTTCATCAATGTGTAACCTTTACGAGAAATCGTGGTTCTTGGGACCGTGCCAATTTAGAATACATTTTCGAGGTTTTGCCTATAGTATAGTACGTATTTTCAGGTATCTTTACTCTTCAAGATTAGAACACTGACCAAAGTCCAGGAAGCCTGAGTCAAATACTATATTTGATCGTAACAGGGTTATGATCGTTTTTCACCTGTGATGCAGACCGTAACCCTAGTCTTTATTAACATTGTTAGGATGTTTGTAAATTTCAATTGGTTCCCTAAACTATCTTTTATAGAAATCGAAGCATTTGAGTCAGAGCCATCTTTTTAGATCTGGAAAGAGTTAATAATGGCTGGTGGCCAGATCTGGTGAATACTGCAGATGAGGAAGTCATTCATAGCCCAATTGGTCCAATTCCTCCATCGATTTTAGGGAGTTGTGAGCTGGTGCATTAACTTGGTATTTGATATTTTTTTTCTACGTTAAATGCGGCATTTTTTCTTGATTCCAGCATTCAAGTGATCCAATGAACCAACGTAATAATTTGCGCTGATAATTCGCTTCCTTCTTAAGATAGTCGATCAGTATTATTCCATGCGCAATCAAAAAAATAGTTGCCAAAGTTTATCCAGCTGATGTTTGTGTTTTTGAACGCTTCGTTCGGCTTTAATGCGGTTCCAGCTATTCTGCAAACTGCCTGTTGAACTCAGACGTATAGTGGTGGATCCATGTTACCAATCGATACAAAAACTACTTTGGATTGCGCCGAAACAGTACCAAACAACGTTCTGTATGTGCGACACGTCGCTATTTTTGAACAATTGTGAGAGTGCGCGGCACTCACCGGGCACATAGGTTTTTCATATAAGAGACATGTTCGAAAAGTAAGGGCCGTTTGGTCATAAAAAAATATATACGTTAGAAAAAGTTTTTATTGACGGTTTTAGTTTCCTAAAAACCTACTTCATTTTTACACATAATCGCTGTTTACTTCTAAGCACTTTTCGTAATGCGGCACCAGGGTCTTTAATCTCTCTGCGTAGAATTTTTCCGCCTAGGAATTGAACCAGTTCTTCACCAAATCACTGTTTCAAGTGCAATCGTCGATCAGATCACAGTTTTTGGTCTATTTGTTGAACGATTTCATCGATTTGGATCCGGGCCTGCCATTCCGCTCTTCGTCATGCATATTTGTGCGGCCATTTTTGAAGTCTCGACACCATTATTCATTACTGTAGGTCTATAAACTAGGCACAGCTCCGTCTAATAAATTTGAGCAGCTGATGATCCTTTTGTACGCAAAAATCGAATCACAGCACGCACTTGGCAAGTGACGATTTTCGCGGACACTGTTGTCTGCATTCGCCGACAGGCAAACGACTACTGAATCAAAACAATAACTTCAGGGGTTTCGGAAACAATCGATAGATGGCGCTGCATGTGTACAACTTTGTTCAACCCCGTCAATATTTAAATATAAACCAAACGGGCACTAACTGAAAAACATACGGGTTTTTTTTGTTTGTGCTGCTATCTCTCAGAAAGTCTTGTGACTTTTCGCCCCTTGTAGTATAACCTGTAGAGTGTTGATGTTCAGGAACAGCTCTGTCTGTAGGACCGTGTATGTAAGACAAAAAAGTAATATCTACTGATCAATCCTTATTAACATCCTGTTTCAGAATTAGGTTTTTAAAGCGCAATTTCTATAAACGTGTAAGTTTAGGAGATAAATTTAAATTTACAAACACCCGAGTAATATTAATAGGGACGGAAGGTACGGAAGCTTTCACGGCTTTGATTGGATTAGCAACAAGCTTCCTGAGATTAGAGCGTGTGGAACGATTATACGAGACATCTTCAGGAATTTTACTCTTTGAGTTTAGAACACGGAGTGAGCCCGGAGAGGCAAAAGTATATATTGCTGACTAGTGTTAAACAAAGAATAATACTGTGTAATAACGCGTTTTGACGTTCTTGATGTTGTTAGTGTGTTTGCAGATTTCAGTTTATTCTCGAATCTCTCTTTTCCGAGAGAACTAACCTATGACATACTTTTCCCCTGCCTTACACAGACACGACGCCAAATCCAACCTAAACCTTCATTGCCTGCACGATCTTCTCGACTCACGCTTAATACCAGCTAAAAGTAACTCGTAGACCTTTATCACTTAAAAAAACAACAAATGCCACAATTACAAATTTATTTATACCGATGACTCAAAATAGTTCGTTCAGCAGTAATCATTCTCCATTTCACCCAAGATATAAATTAAATTCGCTCTCTTCCATCTCTCAGCGGAATTCCTGGCAACGAGAGAATAATCTATGAGTAGTAGTTAATTCCAAACTTAGTCAAAACTAATTAATTACATCCGATTTTCTGAGTGTCCTTAAATCCATCGAATCCCGAAATTCCTCAACTCCGAACGTAATTCAAATTCGCGACTTACCTTTTCCTAAAAACATTTATATTCCTTTGGATTTCCAACTACGTCGGTACTGAATTAACAGATAGAAATTCTAAAGGTTTGAACTTAGAATTAACAACACCTTTTATCCACATAAACCACAACACAAATACACCTTCGAAAATACACGTGGGCAAAGATCAACAATTGATTACGTAATCACAAATAGAAATATTCATCCAACAAGAATACAGGACGTGAGAACTTTAGCTTCCGCCAATGCTGGAACGAATCACCATCTTGTAATAGCAAAAATACGAACAACCATGCAACGACTTCGTAGAGAACCCGTCGAACAAATAAGCAAAATCAATATAGAATCTCTATCCGACGACTCAACCAAATATCTATATCAACAAAGGCTAACAGAAAAAATAGCCACAAATGATATTCGAGAGTCCGATGACATGGACAAAACTAAAAACTAATATGCTAGAAGCAGCAGAAGAAGCATTTGGAAGAAGGACTATAAAGAAAGGGGGAAAACCAAACACAAAGCATTGGTTCAAACAAGAAGTTAAGACATAAGCTGAAGAAAAAAGAAAATCGTACCTACAATACAGATCCAATGCTGTAACATACAATGATTATAAAAATGAAAGAAACAGGGAACGATATGGAACATGATCTGTATGGAGGACAAAAAAAAATGGAATCTACTAAGAAATAGAAAAAAAAAACAATAAATGAGTATATACAAAATACAAAAATTACGGTGGAAGAATGGGAAAGATATTTCGAAAAACTCTATAGTCCATCAGAAACCAATTCATTAAGACAGGAAATACAGCATGAAGATGAAAATATTGCTCAACCAAATAGAACCATTTCCTTGAATCAAATACAGCACATGGCAGCGAAACTAAAAAACAGAAAAGCCCCGGGCATGGACGAAATTAAGAACGAAATAATCAAGTATAGAGGTGATAAATTACTAGAAGAATTACAGATTTTCTTTAACAAAATACTCACAGCCAAGATTATACCATCCGAATGGAAAGAAAGCATCTTGATAACAATTTTCTAAAAAGGAGAAAGGACAGATCCAAAAAACTATCGAGGTATCAGATTAATGAGTGCGGTACTAAAATTGTTCACTAAAATTTTAGCAGAAAAAATAATGTTAACTGGAATCTGTGAAGAACAGCAAGGGTTCAGAAAGAACAGGTCTACTATAGACGCCACATTTATAATCCGCCAAATTACCGAAAAAGCCATAGAGTTTAATAAGATAGCCTTTATGTGTTTCATTGATCTTACCCAGGCATTCGATAGGGTACGATTAACTGATCTCATAACCCTACTACAAAAAAGGGGAATTCACCCGAATATAATAAAAACTATCGAAGAGTTGAACATCAACAACCACACATATGTAAGAGTGGCAAATAAATTAAGCAATAAAATATCTATGATAACCGGAATAAGACAAGGAGATAGCCTAAGCCCAATCTTATTTAACATCATAATGGATGAAATTATAAACGAAGTAAAGAAAACTGGGAGAGGATATGGATTGGGAGACAAAGAAGTAAAAATAATATGCTACGCCGATGATGCAGTAATCATATCAGAAGACGAAAATAACTTACAGAGATTCCTACATAAGTTCCAACAAACAGCAAAAGTGTTTAATATGCAAATATCTGTAAAAAAAATAAAATCCCTTACAATATCTAAAGAAACGAAAAGACTCAAACAACAAAGGCATCATTAATATCAGGATACTTAAGAGATAGAATTTGGAGAAACAAATATATGAGCACCAGGAGCAAAGTAAGAATATACAAAACATGCGTAAGACCGATCATGACGTACGCGATAGAAACCAGAGCGGAGAACACAATAACAAAACGACTCCTAAGAACAACAGAAATGCGAACACTTAAATCGATAACAGGACATACCTTATTTGACCGGAAGAGATTTGAAGAAATAAGGGAAATGTGCGAAATACAGGATGTGGTGAGATGGGCAAGGAATAGGAGAAGAGAATGGGGAGACTATGTGGACAGAATGCCAAATGTCCGGTTGGCTAAGGTTGCAAAAGAGAAGCGACCAAACACATCTCGACCGCTTGGAAAACCACCAATAAGATGGTATGAGAGCTGGTCTTCATCATCGCAATTGTTTCTGGGAAACCTTTGAAGTAAACACAGGACATGGTCTTAACGTAGGAAGAAGAAGAAGAAGAAACTCTAAAGGCATCTCATAAACAGGCGACGCTATTAACTTCTTAGGCTCCGCCCGATATATCAAAAACCACCTTAATTAAATATTTAACAAATTATTTGAACTCCAATAGGATTTCTTCTGGAAAACTCAAACAAACCGCTAGTGCTCTCGCATTGTCATCTTTTCCAACTCTCACGCAGGAAAAATTCAATCGGAAGAAGATTTTCAGACATTCTCACTTAACTCATTTAAAGAAAAGCCCTCCTCCTCTTTGCCCCACCTGTTAATTCCCTTTAACTCTAAAACACATTTTCATCTTTCAAGAACTGAAAAGCAGAGACAACTTAATTAATTTCCAGTAAATGTTCGTAGCTGCAGGCGATAATGTAGCAACCATAACTGCTTCTCAGCTTTCTTAGTACATCTACATTCAGTGTTCTAATCTGGAAAAATAAGACAACCAAAAATACCTCGTGCAATCGTAGGCGAACATCATAATGTCACTTCGATTATGTCATACCTATGTATATAGTGATTTTTTTTTAAACTACATAACATCTTTGATTGTGTTAGCCGATACTTGTTGGAAATTCATAATAAAATTATATAAAAACAACACTATGTTTTAATTTCCAATATATTTAAAGTCACTTGACAATTGTTTTTTTCACCATACAATGGCTTCTTCAGAAGTAAATAAGAAAGAAAAATATTTGGTGGTTAAATAAACTATCCTTATTACCTAAGATTATGCTAATCATTTTATTATATTATTTACAGCTAGAATTATTTTAAGAATGCAAATCTATGGTACTATTTCCGAGAACTAATAAAGATTAAGTAAGGGTGAATGGTTTAAGTCTACCTGTTCGTTTAATAATTGATTGGAGTTTTTCCGTTTGTTAATTTCAAGACATTCAAGCAAATATAATTTTTTAGATTTATTTTCTACATGTAGGATTTTTAACGTATCATCAAAATTATGAGATTCGTTTATTATATGAGTTGCGTAATGTGAATTGTTTTTATTTTTTAAATAACTATGTTTATGTTCTTTAATGCGAGTTTCAAAAGATCTACCAGTTTGTCCTACGTAGGTTTTAGTACAAGATCCACAATTTAATAAGTAAACTCCTGATTTTAAGGAATTCTTAGATTTGGTTTTGTTATTCAAAATTATACTCCCTAAGGAATTACTGGTTTTGAATGCTATTTTATTGTTCTTTTTTATTAAATGTTTGGAAATTGTTCTAGTTATTTTCCCTGTGAATGTGAGTGTACTAAATTTTCCTTTTTTGTCATTAATTGTGGGATAAATTAGAGGGATTGCTTGTTTAAAGGATTTTTTATTCAAAATATTCCAATTCCATTCCAACCTAAGGATACCCAAAAATCAAGAGAAATCCTCGGAGTTGAATGTGAATTAGCGTTATCTAATGAAGACCCACATTTTAAATACATGACAGCCAACAAGATTAAAAAAGAATTATTTGAACAACCACAACCAAGACAAGCCAGAGAACAGAAAACAGCAGTATCGATCAAAACCAAAGCCAAAGAAAACAACATAATATTCACTAGAGCTGATAAGGGTAAGTCTGTGGTAGCTATTTCTAGAGAACAATATATATTTAAAACTCTTTCTTTTCTGAACACAGACAAATTTCAAGTATTAAATAATGACCCAACAAAAGTCTACCAAAAACTAATAAAATCTACTTTAAAAGATCTCACAATTTTCAATGATTTTGAAAAAAGCACTTTAACAATAATGAACCCACAGGCTCCAAAATTATATTCCCTAATTAAATTACATAAAAAGGATTTCCTTATTAGACCAGTTGTATCGTTTGTTACTGGACCATCAATCAAACTATCCCAAAAACTCATCCCTTTACTACGACAACATTGCAAATTTAAACCGAAATATAGTATAGCCAATACGTACGAACTAATCGATAAAATTAAAAATATTAACTTACCGGAAAATTCTAGAATTATCTCATTTGATGTACAAAACTTATTTCCTAGCATCCCACCATATGAAGTCATAGAATTAGTAGATAAGCTCTTAATCAAGAATAAAGTAAACGAAATTATTAAACGGGATATTTTAGATTTACTTACGACGTGCTTGGATCAAAACTATTTTGAATTCAACGACAACTTTTATACATCTAAAGAAGGTCTAATAATGGGTAATCCTTTAAGTCCGTTACTAGCGGAAATTTTCATGGATCATCTAGAACTAAAAATTCATCAAAACGCGATAAGCAAAAATATGGTTTACTGGTATAGATATGTTGACGATATCATTTCCTGTTTTCACGGGAACAGATAGACAACTAACAATCCTCCTTAACTTCCTAAATAATTTGCATCCTAATATTAAATTTACCATAGAATTAGAAACCAATAACTCTATAAATTTCTTAGACATATCTATATCAAAAGTGAACAATAAACACGATTTCTTGATTTTTCCCAAACCTTCACATACTGACACAGTCATACACAATAGCTCATCCCACCCGTATCCTCACAAAATGGCAGCTTTTAACTCTTTCATACATAGATTGTTACATATCCCTATGACTAAAACTAATTTTAACAAAGAATTCAACATAATCAAACAAATAGCAATTAATAATGGATATGACTCCAACATTATAGATAATATTTTGAATAAAAAATCCTTTAAACAAGCAATCTCTCTAATTTATCCCACAATTAATGACAAAAAAGGAAAATTTAGTACACTCACATACACAGGGAAAATAACTAGAACAATTTCCAAACATTTAATAAAAAAGAACAATAAAATAGCATTCAAAACCACTAATTCCTTAGGGAGTATAATTTTGAATAACAAAACCAAATCTAAGAATTCCTTAAAATCAGGAGTTTACTTATTAAATTGTGGATCTTGTACTAAAACCTACGTAGGACAAACTGGTAGATCTTTTGAAACTCGCATTAAAGAACATAAACATAGTTATTTAAAAAATAAGAACAATTCACATTACGCAACTCATATAATAAACGAATCTCATAATTTTGATGATACGTTAAAAATCCTACAAGTAGAAAATAAATCTAAAAAATTATATTTGCTTGAATGTCTTGAAATTAACAAACAGAAAAACTCCAATCAATTATTAAACGAACAGGTAGACTTAAACCATTCACCCTTACTTAATCTTTATTAGTTCTCAGAAATAGTACCATAGATTTGCATTCTTAAAATAATTCTGTCTGTAAATAATATAATAAAATGATTAGCATAATCTTAGGTAATAAGGATAGTTTATTTAACCACCAAATATTTTTCTTTCTTATTTACTTCTGAAGTAGCCATTGTATGGTGAAACAATTGTCAAGTGACTTTAAATATATTGGAAATTAAAACATAGTGTTGTTTTTATATAATTTTAACTACATAACAAGTGAGCTCTAGTTGAATTATTGATACGGTTTAATGAGTTGAGGTAGAACAACAAGATTAATACTAATGTTTAACAGGGCCATAGAATCTTAGTTCCTAAGGCTGATTGAACACAATTCTTCATTTTTAACGATTTTGCGCAAAGCTGTCCAAGATTTTTGACTTTTACAGTTGGTCAAGTAAGAACGTGTCGCGCAGTGTTCATTAAAAAATGTGTTTATTTAGAAGTTTTTTACATCATTAGACAGTAAAGGATTGCCACTAAAATACTAATTATGAATCAAGGTCAGGATTCCGCACAGGCCAGTCTAATGTGGGTTCCCACCTCCACCAGGTATTGCCGCACCGATGCGGCAGCATGTGGCCACGCATTGTCATGTATTAGCACGAACCTATCGCCAACAAACCCAGCGTAAGGAACGACGTGTACTCGCAGGATCTCCTTGATATACGGATGAGCAGTTTATCCACCGCTACAACTCTCATCAGTCACGAAAACCAAATCGGTTTTTGCATCCAGTGAGATGCCTCCCCACACCATGACAGGACCTCTTCCGTAGGCGATCGTTTCAGTAATGCACATGTAGGCACATTCGAGACTCGTTGGAGAATAAAACGTAGCGCCATTGCTCTAAGGTCCAGTCGACATGTTCTCAGGCAAATCTGAATTGCGTTTGTCGATGGGCTGCTGTCAATTTGGGTCCGTTAGCTGGTCTCTTCGGAATTAGGTTAGCATCTTTAAGTCTTCTTCTGACTGTCCAATGACTGACAGCCCGATCACGAACTTGTTGGAGCTTCTGCTGAACTTCAATGGCGGTCAGTTGACGATTTATTAGAGTTTTGTTGACAATGAAACGTCTTGCTCCGAGATTCACCTTCTTCTTCCTGATCCTGGCCTCTGTGTAAAGGCGCCAGTCTCTTGGTAACGTCTGTAGGCTCTGTAGACAGCTGACTGGCCCAAGTGCAGTTGCGCAGCGACTACACGTTGACTATGCCCTTCTTGCAATAGGGCAAAGACTTGTGCCGTTTCTTCCAAAGGGGTGTCGATTTTCCAATGGCGTAATTAGTGAGCAGATATAGCAGAGATGTTGACAGTTTAAGTCTCCGTAAAGGAATGATAGGAAAATGCAGTTACTTCTGTTTTTATAGGGATGAATAGCGCGCAACGAGTACGATGCTGAACGAGCACAAACGATTCTATTGAGTAAAACCTTTTTAATCGATAAAACTTTTTGGAACTCCAAATGTTTTTGGTATCATTGGAAAGAGTAGAAAATCAGCATTTTAATGATACCAAAAATAATACCACTGTTTGAAAATTTAATTCAAGGATCGGTATTAAATGAAGCAAAATCGTTTCAAGTCGATTTTTTTTTGCTCACCCGTGTATTTAACCATAAATAAGGTTATAAATGACAATAACCTCAAAAAAGGAATTTATTTTACCGACAACAGGTTATAGGCGACACGTCCTTACATAACTGACTGTATAATTCAAAATAACAGATATATCTGTAAGGCTCAAAGAACAGAAACTTAGCATTCGCAACAAACAAACCACCTCAGCCCTCTTCCAACACCACGTAACGACAGGTTATAAATGAAATACGAATAAGTCACCATACAATACTACAAAACAAAAATTACCGAGAATCTAACATTCGAGTAATACACTATGTATGTGGTAAATCCAGAATTTCCTTTTTTTTTTAAGTAATCAAGAAACGATGTGAACATAAAGTGCGTTGGAATATCAATTTGTAAAAATCCTGAAGAAACAAAAGTAATCAAGCGCCGTAAATGTGCCTAGGAGTTCATTATAATGCATTTTTGGTAAAGATTTATGTCTCAGATACTTATATATATATATATATATATATATATATATATATATATATATATATATATATATATATATATATATATATATATATATATATATATCAATCGGTTTTATAACGTCTTCCGTCTTCCGATGCCTAATTTCCACTCCTCCCGGTTTCTCCATCCCTCCTCCTCCAGATCTCTCTCTAGTACTTCCTTGTTGATTCCTGCTCTCCAGCTTTGGCGTGGTCTTCCTCGCTTTCTTTTTCCATGAGGGTTCCAATTTAAAATCTTTTTAGGCAGTCGGTCTTGTGACATTCTCTGTACATGTCCGTACCATACCAACTGTTGGGTTCTGATTTCGTCCACTATATCGTGCTTTATTTCTAAAGCTCACCGTATCGTGTCATTTGGTATGCGGTCTTTTCTGGATTTTCTGGCTGCTCGTCTCCAGAAATCCATTTCTGTAGCTTTTAGTATTTTTTCTGTTCTTTCCTTTAATGGCCACACCTGGGAGCTGTAAGTTATTATACTTTTCACTATTGAGTTGTAAAATCTCGTCTTATTTTCAATGGTTGCTTCTTCCAGTGTTCCGTCCCTAGATATTCTCGTTCCCAAATACTTATAACCGGCACAGTGTTTGATGGTGTGTCCTGTGGCCAGTTTCAAGTCCTGCTGTTGTCCTCCGACGCACATGTACTCGGTCTTTTTAATATTGACTTCTAGGCCCCATTTTTCATATTCATCCATAAGTTTTCGTGTCATGTATTCCATATCATCGATGTCCTGAGCGACCACTACCTGGTCATCTGCGAATGATAGTGTGTACAATGTAGTATCGTCATCCAGTGGTAATCCCATACTGCTGCATTTCCTTTTCCAGTTCTTCAGTGCACTCTCCAAATAGATTTTAAATAGCGTTGGGGATATACAGCAGCCCTGTTTGAGACCCTTTGTGACCGCGAACCCTGTTGTTATACCATATTTGGTTTTCACACTACTTCTTGCGTCTTGGTATAAGGATTTTACGGCTTTAATTATTTCAGTGCTTACATTACTCTGTTGTAGTGTTTCCCACAATCTCATTAGGGGCACGCTGTCGTAGGCCTTTTTTAGATCAACAAACAAGACATGGACTTCCTGATCAAATGCGGTTTTCTTTTCTAGGATTTGTGTCAGTGAGAAGAGATGGTCTATTGTGGATCTTCCTGCTCTAAAGCCTGCCTGTTCTTCAGCTTCTACGTTCGCGTATTCCGTTTCTATTCTATTTTTAAGTATTTTTCCGTATATTCTGCTAATAGATCCTGTAACCGTTATTCCCCTATAGTTATGGCAATTATTTTTGTCTCCTTTCTTATGAATTGTTGATATGTATGATATTTTCCATTCCTCGGGTACTTCTGATGTGTTAATGCATCTTTGGAATAAGTTCCTCAAAGCGCTAAATAGCTTTTCAGTTCCGTATTTTACTATCTCTCCTGGGATGTTTCCTGGTCCTGGAGCTCTACTATTTTTTAGCGTTTTACATATTTCTTTAACTTCTGATGTTGTTATCCTTATTGGGGATCCTCGTAGAACTATATTTGGGTTTCCATGTTGGGTACTTTTGAACTCTGGTCTATCTTGTGTTAGCATATTTGTAAAATATTGGTTCCATTTTTCTGGTGTTATTGGTGAGAAGATTTCTCTTTTCCGTTCTGCTCTCATATTTTTAAGAAGTCTCCAGTTTTCTGTGCTTTTTCTTCCTCCTATGTAAGTGTTGAGTCTTGAGCATGTCTTTTCCCATTGGTTGTTCTTTTTGTCACTAATCATTTTGCGTACTCTAGCTTGGGATTCTTTGTATTTTACTTTGTCGTTTGTGCTCTTTGAACTTAAGTATTTGTGATAGCTTTTCCGTTTTTTTCTTCCAGTTTGCTTTCCCGTGTTGTTCGTGAGATTATCTTTCCTTTCACGAGGTAGTGGTCGCTGCCACATGAAGCCCCTCTTTGGACTCTTACATCTAGGAAGTTTAATCTAGATCTCTGACGTATTATCATATAGTCGATAATACTTTTTAAATCTCTTGTTGTTTGTCTCCACGTATATTTATGCTGGTAGTGTCCGTTTAATATTGTAAGGTTGTTTTGTTCACATATCTCTATAATTCTTCTTCCGTTGTCGTTAGTAACTTCTTCGCCATATTTTCCTACCACTTTATCGTGTTCTTTCCTTCCTATTCTTCCATTTAGATCACCCAAAAGTAATATCTCTCTTGATGTTCCAATTTTGCGTATTTCCTCATTTAGTTGTTCAAAAAATGAATCCTTGTTATTAGCCCGATAGTCGTCGTTGACAGCGTATACCCCCAGTAAGGTTGTGTTATTACCTAGTATTTTGAGATTCATCTTTATGATTCTTTCACTAATCGGTTCCCAGGTGGTGATGAATTTCCTCAGTTTTCTGTGTATTAGTATGGATACGCCTTGTTTTGCTCTATCTTCTTTGGGCACTCCATTATAAAAGTGATCGTAATGCCCCCAACTTTCGGAGCCTTTTCCTTTCTTCTTTGTTTCCGTCAGTACTGCAATTTCGACTCGAAGATTTTCTAATTCATTTACAACTTCACTTACTTTCCTGGAGGGACCTTGTATGTTTCATGTACCACATATCGTTGTCCTTCTTCTTTGCTGTTTTCGTCTTCGTATATCCGTTCGATTCCGAGGCTTTGGATTAGGTTTTTTAGCAGAGGTTTTTTTTTACATAGAGTAGGAAGCTGGCCTACCGCTACAACCCTCCTCCTTTGTCCGGGCTTGGGAACGGCAGTGACAACTGTAAGCTACTCAATCCACCTACAGCCGCCCCAGGCGGAGTTCTGATACTTAACTTCGTTAAATAAATGTTTTAACGCATTTCAAAATTTACCAATTTCCACCTAAGACATATTCCTCTTCAGCCACGTCAATAAATAGCAGTACCCGTGTTAAAATCTAACAAGTCCAAAACTAAAGCATCAAAATCTTTTATATTGTTATAAAGGGACAAGGGCGCAGTATCTATACTTGAAATAATCGGCCCGTACTTCTTTGAGGATGACAGAGGCTGCATAACAACTATTCATAGCAGTATGTGGAGATAATTAAAAACTTCTTCACACTCGCTTCACAAATGATGGCGATAACCAGAGAACCATTGGCCCCATGACGTAGCCAATGTGATACTGTATCTTACAAGGGATGCTGCAGGAGCTTACAAAAAGAAAACGCGCGAGATTGAACATGAAATAAAAACCATATATTACACCACTTGGCATATAAAGTTGACATTTTAAAAGACTTTGCTACACCAAAAACCGTATAGAACAATGTTTTTGCCAAAAATCGATTTTATTCTTCAACATAGCCTCAGTTTTCTATTCGACTTCTTAATTTGAGCCAAATCTCTTTTTCTAAACCTACCTTTTCATATTTGGAAAGGGTTAATAATCACTGGGGGCCAGATCTGGTGAATACGGCGGATGAGGAAGATTTATAGACCAATTGGTCCAATTTCACCCTTGGTTTTATGAACTTATGAGCTAGTGCATATTTTAGTAAAACAACACTTTTTTCTTCGCTAAATGCATCTTTTTTCTTCTTTATTTCACCATTTAAACCAAAGTAATAGTCTCTGGTAATTGTTCGCCCCTTCTTGAGTACTTACCAAAACTTTGTAAACTGATGTTCGTATTTTTAGACTCTTCGGTCGGCTTTCATGCGGTTCCAGCCACTCTGCGGATTGACTGTTCGACTCAGGCGTGTAGTGGTGGATCCATGTTTCGTCCAATGTTACAAATCGACGCAAGAACTCCTTGGAATTAGGCCAAAACAATCTCAAATAGCGTTCTGAATCTTCGACAGGTTGCTGCTTTTGATCAATCGTAAGAGTGCGCGTCGCCCATCCGGCACATACCTTTTTGATATGCAAATATTCATGCAAAATATGCCTCACGCGTCCTGTTGACATCTTCACGATGTCAGTTACCTTCTTCATTTTCACTTCGCGATCATTCAGAACAACATGCTCGATTTATTTTGTGTTTTTTGGAGTGACTGTCTCAACACAGCAAGGTAATACCAGTTTGAAATCTGGAAAATGAGGGGAGTAAATTAGTAAGGAGTAAATTAATAAATAACGACTCTCTGCCTACTTATATTAAAATTCTATTAGTCATCTCATTAGCAATGAAAACTGGTTGATTATATCGACCAGTAACGCATCGACCAAAGTTATAATGTTGTCAGACTTCCAAAATTTAAAAGATTTCTTTGTTCAGTGGTCACGAAAAGTCTCATCTAATGAAGTGCATAGTTCTAGCGAATAGAGAAGGAAGTAAAGAATACTACAAGAATGTTTTTATCGATCAAGCTATGAAGGCAAACTCGCAGAGGTTAGAAAAAAATATTTTTCTACTAAACTACCATGTACACTAATATGCTTAGTTCATCATTATTCGAGTTCTTGTTTTGCGGAACCTGGTAAATCATCGGTGCGTGTTTTAGTTTACTAAACCATCGACATGTAGTTGCTTTCGACGATTTGCTTGGGTTCTGGCTGTATTTTTCTCATCAAAAGGCAATCAACACACGAAATTTTTTGTTCCATCGTTTTGCCAAAATCAAAAGTAGCGCACTCAAACAGCTGTAACTAATAGACAAAATGTTATGAAAATTTTACACAAATCTTCGGAGAGTTGACACTAACTGAAAATTATATGCTTTTTTGTTTATGCTGTCATCTCTCGAAGTCTTGAGGCTTTTCACTAGTAAATTAACTTAACAACAAAAAATATTAAAATGGTTCTAAAAGAGTTCAACATCGTCTACAAAAACTATATATATACGCATTAAAACGCAGACTAACAATAAACCCAAAATAATAATCTAAGAATCACACACATTTTTTGAAGTCTGATAAGCAATATTCAATAAAAAAAACAACTAGCTTTCTCACTAACAAAGCTAGTGAG
The DNA here is from genome assembly GCA_019049505.1 of Pachyrhynchus sulphureomaculatus. Classification (NCBI taxonomy): domain Eukaryota; kingdom Metazoa; phylum Arthropoda; class Insecta; order Coleoptera; family Curculionidae; genus Pachyrhynchus; species Pachyrhynchus sulphureomaculatus. The sequence continues at coordinate 17,617,061 of CM032449.1, read as the reverse complement.
AAAGAAATCAAAATTCCAAAACAGAATAAATTAATTAGGAGCTTTGCTCATCTTACTAAATAACTAACAAGCCTTAATATATTTGGTTGATACCACCGTTGAAGTTGCTGTGTTTTAAATGTGTTTTCACGATATAAGTTAATTCTCTGTTCGGTCTAGTATCGTTTAATTTATCGCTTTTATAATATAACCTGTTGACATTGCATGATTTAACCTCAATTCATTAAATTCTATCAATAATTGCGCTGTAAATGAGCGGTGTACTAACTAATATCTCTTCACGTATGTAAATAGATAAATCTATGTTAATCTTTTTTTCTATATTTTATATTTTTAGAAATCCTTTTGCCAAAGAACAACAGGATGGTGGTAAGACTGAAATCCCAATAAACAAATTTGTCGCGTACTGCAAAGATCTTGAACAAAATTCGGATTTGTTGAAAACGCAATGGAATGACTTAGAAGAGCAGAGTAAGAACGTGTATAGTGAATTTCCTAACAATTTCGCTATATTGGCAGAGAATAAAAGAAAAAATAGATACACAAATATACTACCATGTAAGTACACATTTATTTTTATTTTATTGTAAACTAGCCGGGTCCGCGCACCGTGGGGAAAAACGAAAAATCGTGTTTCAAAATTGTCTAGAGCCTTCAATTTTGGTTCGATTTGGACGATTTTTTTTTTAAATTGAAGCTTATTAAATTCCGAACAAAGTTGTCGGAGCCGATTTTTCAATTAAACTTTTGTTTCAAAATGGCGGAGGTTGGTTTCTGATTATATAGCGACTGAGACACAGAAAACGCTTACAGCTTCAAACCAAGTTGTGCCACTGTTTAGCAATAGCAGCCACTTTTTTGCTACAACAGCAAACAATGTGGCTAGTGCAGCAAAATATTTAGCTGTCCCTATTTTAACAAAACGTTTTAGCTGTTATAGCCATTTTCTAGCTGTGTGAGCTGTCCTTTTCTGCGTGTATCGCTGTTTTTTGTATCTGCTAGAAAATTGTCTACGATACTTAAAATTTACAGCAGCAATATTCTAGCAATAACTGCATGAAAATTTAAATCCCGCAACTAAACTTGAATAACTTGAATGATCTGACTGCCACAGTCTAAATGCCACAGAGAAACTTTCTTGCTCGATTCAATTTTGGCATCCGCCATACTTGATTTGTCATTTTAAGTCAATTGTTGAAACATATTTATAATTAACAACCTTAAAGAAATTAGTTATGCAAATGTTATGGATATAAAATAATAATGGTACGTTTATTCATATTTATAATACTTTTATTGTTCATGGCAGCCATTTTGGGTTCATTATTATTAATCTTGTAACTGTGATATTAGATATATTATCTGCGATATAAAAAAAACATACATACACGCATTTTAGCACAACTTGGTTTAAAACTGTAAGCGTTTTCTGTGTCTCAGTCGCTATATAATCAGAAACTGCCATTTTAAAGACGTCCGCCATTTTGAAACAAAAGTTTAATTGCAAAATCGGCTCCGACAACTTTTTGTTCGGAATTTAATAAGCTTCAATTTAAAAAAAAATCGTCCAAATCGAACCAAAATTGAAGGCTCTGGACAATTTTGAAACACGTTTTTCCCCACTGTGCCGCGGCTCTGCTCGCGTGGACTTGATTCACTACTATCGTCACTGCTTATTCCTTATGTTACCCAACGTAATAAAATACCTCCCATTATTTCCCCTTATCTCCTATTATTTCTCCTTATCCTTATCTCTCCTTATCTCCCATTATGTAGGCTTATCTCTGCTCATCTCCCATTATTTCTCCTTATCTCTCATTATTTCTCCTTATCTCCCATTATCTCGCCTTATCTCCCATTATCTAGGCTTAGCTCGACTTATCTCGCAATATTTCTCCTTATCTCCCATTGTTTCTCCTTATCTCCCATTATCTCACCATAACTCCTATTATCTAGACTTATCTCTAATTATCTCCCATTATTTCTCCTTATCTCCTATTATCTTACCTTATCTCCCATTATCTAGGCTTATATCGAATTATATAGAACATATGTATAACTTTTATAAAAACACGTAAATCGGATCAGTGGTTCTCAAGTGATAAGCGCACTAACGGACAGACAGACAGGCAAAGACAGACAGATAGAGAGACGTTGCATTTTATATATTATATATATATATATATATATAGATATATATTTATATATATATATGATATATAGATATCCTTTTCCACATATTTAGTGGTTTAGGCAGTGTTTTGCAAGAGAACGCGCTAGCGGCAAACTTTTTTCCGATTTGATTCACTATTATCGTCACTGCTTATTCCTCATGTTACCTAACGTAATAAAATATAGTGTATAACCGGGCCAGAGAACATATGTATGTTTGAAAAAAAAAAGCACGTAAATCGGATAAGTGGTTCTCCAGTGATAAGCGCAGTAACGGACAGACAGACAGACTGAGAGACGTTGCATTTTGTATATATTATAGATATAGATTATTATTATTATATAACTTGGCCAAAGAATATATATGAATATGAATTTAAAAAAAGACACGTAAATCGGATAAGTGGTTCTCGCGTGATAAACGCACGAATGGACAGACAGAGAGACATTGCATTTTATATATATATTATAGATTATAGATATTCTCTACTACATAATATTGTTCCATATTTAATGGTTTAGGCTGTGTATTGTAAAAAGAACGCGCTAGCAGCAATCTTTTTTCTGACCTCATTCCCTATTATCGTCATTGCTCATTCCCTATGCTACCTATCGTAATAAAATATAGCCTATAACCTGGCCGGAGAACATATGCATGTTTTTAAAAAAAAGTACGTAAATCGGATAAGTGATTCTCCAGTGATAAGTGCACTAACGGACAGACAGGCAGAGAGACGTTGCATTTTATATATATAATAGAAAATTGACACGGTGAGCGGCTAGAGTCTTTAGGTGTGACAAAAATTACGACAAAATCGGTCATCGCAAGATTTTTCATGTTGGCTCAAACTTTAATTTTCTGCAGAGAAGAAAATTGAAATTGAATCTGCTTCTTTACGCGAGATATGTTATTTTTGAAATTCATAAAATTGATAAATTTAAAGAAGGAATAAGAGTGTCAGGTGCGGACAAATATGATCGCGCATCGTCAGAAATTATTTGCCCACCTAGTTATTTTAGTCCCAAGAGAATAAAAACCCAGATAATATTTTTTTTTTAATTTTAATGAATTATTATTTATTTTCACATTATTTACAGTCTAGAAAATCAGAAAAATATTCATGATTTTCCAGGATTTTTCTCATCTATGTAACCTCCTTTGTTTTTAATTACCGCTTTACAGAGTTTCAGCATTCTGTCCAGTAGTTTCGTCAGAGTTTCTTCGATTATTTTAACCCATTCTGCTTGTAAAACTTCTCACAAGTGATTTTCTGATGTTGGATTGAGTTTTCGAACACACCTGTCCAAATGGTCCCAAAGCAATTCGATGGAGTTCAAGTCGGGTGACTGAGGAAATTTCCCCTGAAAAATATCTCTTCCAGACGGAAGCATTTGAGTTAGCAAAATTTCTTGATACTGTTCTTTTCACATGATTCCTTCTGTCCTAAAGATTTTTCCAACTTTACCGTTGCCAAAACAACCCCAAACCATTACTCATCCTCCACCATGTTTTACTGTAGGCAACTGACAGGCTTCCAACATCCTCTCTTCAGCTGACCGCCACACATAAACTCGTCGATTTGAACCCAAAACTTCGAAAAATATTTTATATAGGGTTGACAGCAAACTTATAGACCCAGTTATTGCTGGTTGCCTTTTTTGAAAAACAATATCATTAGGGCATTATTCCATTCCTCAGGGGCTCTACTTTCGGTAAGGCATTTGTCGTATATTGCTTCTAACATATGTATTGCAGTCAGGCCGCCATATTTGATCATCTTGATAACTACACCATCTTCTCCTGGGGCACGACCATGATCGATCTTCTTGACTACTTGAACAATTTCGTCCGCTGTTACTTCTGGTATATCCCTTAACTCCACGTTTATGACCTTATTTCTGTTCGCACTTCTTTTACCTATTGGAGCATCTGTCTTACTTTCGTACAATTTCTCATAATATTAGTCTATTTTTTCTCTAAGTTGTTTCTTGTCTATTATAAGTTCGATATTATCGTTTCTAATTTTTGTTATGTGGCGCTTACCTTCTGACATTGTTCTTAGTACATTTTTGAGGCCTCTTCCATCCTCTAGAAACTCTTGTATGTTTTCAATTTCATAATTCCTTTTGTCTCTTCTAATTTTCTGATTTATTTTTTGCTCTTTTCTGTTATTTTGTCTGTATCTTCGGGAGTGTCTCGCTGCATTTTCTTCCTTTTTACTATTAGATCTATAGTTTCTTTACTTATCTTTTGTTGTTTTCTTGTTGTATCTCTTGCTAATTCATCTGATGTTTCAAGTAATATTTTAGTGACTTTCTGTGTGTATACGTCGAGTGTCTCAGTTCCCGTTCAAGCTTTGCATTTTTTCCTGTAATTTTTCTTGGTAATCATGCTGTTTAATTCTGAGTTGTTTTGTCTTAATTTTCATGCTTTTGCTTCTTTTGAGCTTCCTTCGTTCTTGTTTTATATTTATGTAGACTTTAGCTCTAAGCAATCTGTGGTCATTATTTGTTTTTATTGAGTTTATTACAGTCGTGTCCAGTATGATGTTTTTGTTACTCGTTGTTACATTTCGTTCTTGGTTCTTTTATCAGGACTTTACCATGTTCACCGTCAATTTTCAGGTTTCTTGAAGAAGGAATTCATAATAAACAATCTGTTTTCACAAACAAAATTGCCAAGCGTATCTCTTCTGTTCCCTAAGCCAAATGGTCCAACGCCTATTTTTTTACCTCCTTGTCCTATTTTCGCATTAAAATCACCGAGAATTATTAAATATTTTGTTGGGTTGCTGTTTACAGCTAAATTCAGGTCGCCGTAGTAAATTTGTGGTTGATGCATATGCTTGGATAACTCTACACTTTGTTCTTTTATTAATTACAATATCGATGTAAATGACTCTCTGATATACCCCTTATACTTTAATCTTATTTTTTACTTTTTCTTTTTTTTTTAATATAACACTGGACGTGCTAACTGCATAATTTTATGTACCAGGTGTACAAGTATGAAATGCGGATTTCAGACAACAGATGGTGCACCAATACAGTTTGTGCTATAAAGATTTGGCACTGCGCCATTTTGTTGTGTCATCAACAAGTGTCAGACGTGCACGAGTGATAAATTGGAAAAGTGTGTGCATAGTGTTGTGTTGTTGTGTTCAATATGTCGAAATTTATATCGAACAAAGAGCATTCGCGGACAGCATTAATTTTTTGTTTTCATTTGAAGAAAGCTGCTGTTGAATCATACCGATTACTTCGAGAAGCTTATGGTGAACATGCTTCATTGCAAGATACGTGTGAACAATGGTTTCGGTGTTTCAAAAGTGGGGAGTTCCACGTTTCAGACAAGGAACGTGGAAAAAAACGCCAAAAAATACGAAAATGTGGAATTGCAAGCATTATTGAACGAAGATGATTCGCAAAACACAAAAACAACTCGCCGAGCAATTGGGCGTTAGTCAACAAGCTGTTTCCAGTTGACTACTAGAGATGGGAGAGATTCAGAAGACCGGTAGATGAGTACCACACGAGCTGAACGACAGGCAAATGGAAAAGTGCAATAACACGTGTGACATTTTGCACGCTCGGTACAAAAGGAAGTCGTTTTTGCATCGTATACTTACAGGGGATGAAAAATAGATATATTTTGAGAATCCCAAGCGCAAAAAATCATGGGTAGACCCAGGCGCACCATCCACATCGACCGCAAGACCGAATCGCTTTGGCAGAAAGACGATGCTCTGTGTTTGGTGGGACCGGAGGGGCGTGGTCTATTATGAGCTGTTAAAACCTGGAGAAACGGTTAATACTAAACATTACCAATAACAATTGACCGATTTGAACCGAAAAAAGGCCAGAATACCGAAAGAGGCAACACAAAGTCATTTTTCTTCATGACAATGCTCCATCACATACGGCAAAACCAGTTCGCGACACGTTGGAAGCACTCAACTGGGAAGTTCTACCCCATGCGGCTTACTCACCAGACTTGGCTCCTTCCAATTATCACTTGTTTGCATCGATAAGTCACGCACTTGCTGAGCAGCGCTTTGAATGGTTCGCAGCGAAAGGGGAAGATTTTTACTGGCGTGGTATTCACAAATTACCCCAAAGATGGGAAAGATCGGTATAACAAGCGCTGGAGCATACTTTGAATAAAGCACTTTTTATCATTCTTCCGAATTTAACATGTTTTTTTTTAGAAAATAAATCTGCCTTCCATACTTGTACACCTGGTAAATTGTATGAAACAAGTTGTAAAATAAAAAGTGTGGAGTTTGAAGTTTTATATAGAATAACTTGGGCAAACACAGATGATTGTTATGTACAGTCCCTGGCCAAATTATTAGACGCACTGCAAGATTTCATGTAAAATATTAATTACCGAGTGATATTGTACCGTTTTATTATTTTAAATTGATTTGTTTTTTATTTTTATATTATCCAATCAATTACCTATTTATTTGACATAAATAAAACAGCATTAATTTAGAAAAGCATAATTTTATTAAGTTTTAAAGAAAAGTGAAATTAATGTTAGTAAAAGTCAATATTTAGTTGAGCCACCTTTAGCCGCTATCAAAGCTTTAATTCTGCGCGGCATGCTATCAATGCAAGATTGTACTGTCTCCTGCATTTGAGGATGATGATTCCACACATGAATAATCCTTTCTAGGAGCTGGGTTTTGTTGGTAATCACATCTTTAGCCACTTTCTCTTTTCATCAGCTCCCACACATTTTCAATGGGGTTCATATCAGGGCCAATCCAACAGAGGGATATTTTTTCTGCCAAAAAAGGTTTAACAGACCGAGCAGTGTGGCAGGGAGCTCCATCTTGCATGAAAGTGAATGGTTCCCCATTTGGAAACCATTCTCTGAGCTGCGGAATCAACCGATTTTGTAATACTTCTTTGTACTGATCTTGCCTCATTATTCCTTTGACGACGTACAGACGTCCAGTGCCCTTGCCGCTGATGACTGACCAAATCATCACTTTGGTGGGATGTTTAACCGTCGGGACGACACAATCAGCATGAAACTTTTCTCCATGACGACGACGCACATACTGAGCTTTATTCTGCAAAATTTCGAATGTGCTTTCGTCACTGAAGCAGACCTGTCAAAAATAGGAAAAAATATATAAACTTCCATGTTTATTTGCTTTATTTAACTGAAAATGATAATAATGTATCAATTATTGATTAAATTGCTGTATTTTACCGATCTCCAGAAGTCCACATCTTTGTCTTGCCATTGTTTGGCCCACTTCAGGCGCTTTGCTTTCATTGCAGCTGTTAACTTGGGCTTCCTGGCGGGGCGACAGGCCTTAAAATCTAATTCTTTTAATTTTCTTCGAACAGTGCGCTCAGAAGCATTTACGCTAGCATCCTGGAGTTGTGATTTTATTACCTTTGTGGTAGCAAATCTGTTTTCTACACAAATTTTCTTCAAACATCTCTCTGACCGTGGAGTGAAAATTGGTTTTCTACCGCATCGTTTTCTTTCTTTTCGGGCTTAATTCCTTCCCTGACTCAATTTTCTTTTTTATGCGTCGTACACTAGCTTCAGAAACCTCCAATCTTCGTGATATTTCTCGGTTTGTAAATGTTTTCGCAATCACAAGCGCCTTTACTTCAGCTTTTTTACGTGGTGAAAGATCGCCTTTTCTACCCATAATGAAAATAGTCCAATTACTTTTTTAAAACACTGCATACAAAATAAACTAATAACTGAGTAGTATAAAACTGTTAAAGAAACAATCACAGTCCATAAAGCCACAGAAACACGTCCGTACCTGACTCGATTCCGATCGCGACTGATACAGGTTTGTACTTATTTACGTTCATGTATCACTTTGTCAACACAGTGTTGCCATATGTTAAAAATAAATACAAATATGTAGTCTACAACAATTCTCTTAAATAAAAATCAATAATATTGTAGTTTAAATATACCATTATTGCATAAAAACTCTTAAGAAACATAAAATTACTAAAAAAAAATACAGTGCGTCTAATAATTTGGCCAGGGACTGTATATGTAATAAAAGACTGTTTTTAGTCAATTTCCACTGGTTTATTTAAATTGCGATGACGCGTTTCGCTGTCGATGCAGCTTCTTCAGATCTACATTTTACACTGTCAAGTAAGGTTTAATATTCACAGTTTTATGTAATTTCTTAATTATAATATTACACCTAATTAAATTACATTGATAGTATTGGAAAATCCACACAGATTTGGAGTTAAGAGAATAAGTTCAATAATGGAGAATTGCTTAAATCTACCTGGTCGTTGAGTAAAGTACCTGTAGTCATTAATCGATTTATTTGCATAGTCTCTAAAAGGTTTAGTTTTTAAACCTTTTTGTTGGGTGTGTAAAATTTTGAAATTCTTGTTAAATGTGTGATTTTCTGTTAATAGATGATTAGCATATGTTGAATTAGATTTTCTATGGATGAAACTTTTTTCGTGTTCTGTAATTCTTTGTCTAAATGTACGTCCAGTTTGTCCGATGTATGTTTTAGGAAATGATCCACATGTTAATTGATAAACCCCTGATTTATTGTCTTTATTGATTTGTGGTTTGTAGTTTTTAAGGTATTTCCCTATAGTATTGTTAGTCTTGTAAGCTATGTTGATATTTTTTTGATTTAAAAATTTCCCCAGTTTTTCCGTTGGTTTGCCGAAATAGGTTAAGCATTTAAAAGTGGTATTTCTGTCCTTAAAACGTGGGTATATTTCTGAGATAGCCTTGTTTCTAAGTTTTTTCTTAACGATACTATTGATTAAAGTAACCGAATAACCGTTGTTAACGGCTACTTGTTTTATGTAGTATTCTTTAGTAAAATTTTCTTCTGATAATGGGATATTAGTTAGTCTATGTATAAAACTATGATAAGCGGCAAGTTTATGATGGTTAGGGTGGTGAGAACTATTGTAAATTGTGGTATCTGTATGACAAGGTTTGTGATATATTGCAAATTCATGTTTTTTCCTGGCTTTACTGATTGTTAAGTCTAGGAAACTGATTTTCCCTTCGACTTCTTCTTCCATTGTAAAACTGATATTTCTATGTAAAGAATTAATATACTGTAAAAAGTGAGTTAATTGTCTGTCCGTACCTGTAAAGCATACCATTATATCGTCTACGTATCGATACCAGTATAGGCAATTACTACTATTGTTGTTATGGTTATTAAATATCATTGTTTCAATACTGTCCATGAAAATTTCGGCAAGTAATGGACTTAATGGACTCTCCATAATTAACCCTTCCTTACTATTGTAGAATGTATTGTTAAATGAAAAATAATTTTGTCTTAGGCAAGTTCTTAATAAATTAAATATGTCCATTTTTATAACTTCATTTACTTTGTTTTTTGTTAATAGGTTCTCTATTAAAATTATTGTTTCGTCTGGAGGAACACTTGGAAATAAGTTTTTGACATCGAAAGAGACTAATTTAGAGTTATCTGGAATTGTTATATTCTTAACTTTATTCACGAGTTCGTATGAGTTTTTGATACTATATTTAGGTTCAAATTTGGTATGATATTTGATTAAATCAATTAAAAAGGATGAGGTCTTATATGCTGGAGCAGACATGTAGGAAACAACTGGTCTGATTGGGTGGTCAAGTTTGTGTAGTTTTATGAGTGAATAAAGTTGTGGGATTTGGGGATTCATATTTATCAATTTAATTTTATCTTTATCGTGAATGATACTTTTAGCCTGTTCAATTTGTTGTTTAATTTCTTTTTGAAAAATATTTGTTGGATCTTTATTTAAAATTTCGTACTTTCCTGTTTTGAAAAAATCTAACGTTTTATTAATATAGTCGATTTTGTCTATTGCTATTACTGTGTTACCTTTGTCTGCTTTGGTAAAGATTACATCATTTTGTTTTGATTTACTCTGAATTGTTTTTTATTGTCCTTAAATCTTGGTTGATGTTGTTAGTGTTAGATATGAATTCTTTTTTAATAATTTCGGCTGTTTGAAATTTTGATAATATGTTGTTAGGACTATCTTTCAAGGCAATCTCAGTATCAATACCTAATGTCTCCGATTCTTTGATATTGAAGTTAGTTTGAATATTGTGTTTGAAACCTTTTGTTAGAAGATTTTTTTCCCTGTCCGAAAAAGGTGAGTTAGAAATGTTAATAAATCGATTAAAGAATTGATGATCAGTAAAAAATTCTTTTTCTTTCTTATTTTGTGTTGTTATACGTCTTTGTTGAATGAGATACTGTAATTTATTGTATTGTTTCAAAAAATTTTTTATGTATTATTGTTTTTACTTTTTCACGTGTATATATATATATATATATATATATATATATATATATATATATATATATATATATATATACATAAAACAAGTAGCCGTTAACAACGGTTATTCGGTTACTTTAATCAATATATCGTTAAGAAAAAACTTAGAAACAAGGCTATCTCAGAAATATACCCACGTTTTAAGGACAGAAATACCACTTTTAAATGCTTAACCTATTGCGGCAAACGAACGGAAAAACTGGGGAAATTTTTAAATCAAAAAAATATCAACATAGCGTACAAGACTAACAATACTATAGGGAAATACCTTAAAAACTACAAACCACATATCAATAAAGACAATAAATCAGGGGTTTATCAATTAACATGTGGGTCATGTCCTAAAACATACATCGGACAAACTGGACGTACATTTAGACAAAGAATTACAGAACACGAAAAAAGTTTCATCCATAGAAAATCTAATTCAACATATGCTAATCATCTATTAACAGAAAATCACACATTTAACAAGAATTTCAAAATTTTACACACCCAACAAAAAGGTTTAAAAACTAAACCTTTTAGAGACTATGCAAATAAATCGATTAAGGACTACAGGTACTTTACTCAACGACCAGGTAGATTTAAGCAATTCACCATTATTAAATTTATTCTCTTAACTCCAAATCTGTGTGGATTTTCCAATACTATCAATGTAATTTAATTAGGTGTAATATTATAATTAAGAAATTATATAAAACTGTGAATATTAAACCTAACTTGACAGTGTAAAATGTAGATCTGAAGAAGCTGCATCGACAGCGAAACGCGTCATCGCAATTTAAATAAACCAGTGGAAATTGACTAAAAACAGTCTTTTATTATATATTTATAATGAATTTCCATCAAGTAGAAGCTACAACAATCCAAAATTTTTTATAATAGGAATTTTAAAACATTAAACAGTGTGACATTATTTTCTTGTAGTTGACCATTCCAGAGTTAAACTAAATATAGACGAGGACGATGAAATATGTTCAGACTATATAAACGCATCATACATAAAGGTTAGTATATATTACAGAATTTAGTATCAAGTATAACCACCACATAAGTATCAATAACAAAGTGACTTTTCGAAATATTTTTAGCACCAAACAGTGGGCAGACTGGTCTCTCGAGAAATAATTTAAATTCAGCTTTTAGATGCGCCAGGAAAATCTGGCAGTCACTTGGTGCGCTTTACCATTTACGATTACTAAAACATTACAATGTTATTTTGTAGGGATTCTCAAATAAACATGAATATATTGCAACACAGGGGCCTTTATCCCATACGTGTAAAGATTTCTGGAAAATGATTATACAAGAAGGTGTCAGTATTATTGTTATGGTGTCGAGATTCATAGAAAATAATAGAGTAAGTACCGATATCAAACTAGAAAACATAATTTTATATTTGAATTACCATCCTATCTTCTGCTTATATTTTGTGTTATTTAGTTTGAACAATTTAGTTTGAATCTATCTTCACCCTATCTACCTTCTACCCAGTGGCGTATTTACCCTAAGGCCATGAGGGCCATGGCCCGGGGCGGCAGGCTGCGAGGGGCGGCCCTCGCGCT
>CM032449.1:17232478-17599978 GCA_019049505.1 Pachyrhynchus sulphureomaculatus | reverse complement strand
TCGACACTGACAATTGCAGAGGTCAATCTTATGACAATGCTAGCAATATGTTTGGGCAGTATAATGGCCTACAAGCTAAGATCAAAGAAAAATGTCAGTATGCAACGTACGTACCTTGCAGCAATGGTTTCTTGATTGTACTCCGCTACTTCAAATCGATAGCCTGGAGATGAGTGAGAATAGTTTCATACGATACAGTCTGTCAAGTAAGAACGTGTCCGTGATAATTCATTTTTGGTAGGTTCTAGCGAGTGAACAAAAAATCGGTAGAGGGACCCTTTGTTGTTGACGCATTTTAGTAAAAATGTCAGTCGATTCCGAACTTTCGTCAAAATCACGTAAAATTCAAAATGAGTCATTTAGTTGCTCGTCGATTCGAGGCAGCCGTACTTTGTTCCCATCCAAAGAGGCTTGAAATGACACATTTCGAGGCCGCTAACTATATTAAAAAGTCGGTGTCGTTTGTGAAGAAGTGGGTAAATCATTTTAACGAGACGAAAAATGTCGGCGACTTGCCAAAACGTGGTTCGGGAGGCAAAGTTACTCTGCAAGTCGAAAAAACGAATCGTGTCCAACAGCAATTCGATGGGATTCAAGTCGGGTGATTGTGGAGGCGCCAAGTCTCTTCACTTCCAGGACGTCATCGGATTTCCATTGGTCAAAAAATTCTCTAATTTGTTTAGCAGAATGTTTAGGGTCGTTGTCATGCTGAAAAATAAATTTCCCCTAAAAAAAATATCTCTTCCAAAAGGAGGTATTTGAGTTAGCAAAATTTCTTGATACTGTTCTTTTCGCATGATTCCTTCTATCCTAAAGATTTTTCCAACTTTACCGTTGTCAAAACAACCTCAAACCATTACCGTTCTCCTTGGCATCCGCATATCACTCGCGATTTGTCAACTCAAGTGACCATTTTGATGTCTCGCAATTATGAGAGCGCGATTTTCAACGGAAACTTCTTTCGTTTTTGGCATTATCACAAAACAATTGAGCCTGTTTCAGTGATGAAGTACTGTTTGAGAACGGTTAATTTCCAAAAGGGCAATGGTATTTATAGCATAGCAGAGTTTTTACTTCAACTGGAATTCTCAGAAATCGCCTCAAAAATTTGTTCTAATTGGTTTGTAATTTGTGATTTCACCAAAAAGGCTTATCTAAACAATTTTATGATGGACACTTGTTAAGAACAATTAAATTTACCTAATATAATAAAAGGGTTTAATTAGGTATTAAATTTTGGCAGTTACATTGAAATTTCTAGGTGGGCAAATACTTTCTGCCGTAGTGCTCATGTTCGATAATTACTATTTAACAATAAATAAGGTTTGAAATGAATCTTTTTCCACAAAGCATTGTTTGTAGGGGTACCAACAATAACCTCAAAAGAAAAAGAAATTTCTTTTACCGACTACAAGTTATAGACGACACTTTTTTACTTGACCAACCGTATCGCACTGTTTCTTATTTCTACGTATTTATTTTGATTTTAGGATAAATGTTACAAATATTTCCCAAATAATCGAGAGACGATGGCTGTATCCGCAGATATAGAAGTAAGATGTAGTACTCAACTCGATTTTGGTTTTTATTGCATAAGAACACTTCAAGTCAAAAAAGTAGGTACATTTATTTTGAGAGACTCGAATGATTATTTCTGCATTAAGGCTAGTTATGAGAAAAATCGATAAATTTTAGTAATCTAGTATTTGATACCCGAATAATTTCAATAATGACTTAATTATTCAAATAATTTTTGAGTCGGATTCTCAATTTATGTAATGCTAGCCGTGCCCGCGGCTCCGCTCGCGTGGGCTTGAGTCACTATTATCGTCACTGCTTATTCCTTATCTTACCTAACGTAACATAGAACATATAGATTTTATAAAAAAAACATGTAAATCGGATAAGTGGTTTTTGAGTACTAAGCGCACTAACAGACAAACAGAGAGACGTTGCACTTTATGTCTAATATAGATTTTTTTTAATAAATATTGAGTTAAGATTGAAGTGATTCTCGAGTAATAAGCGCACTAACGGACATGCAGATAGACAGAGAGACGTTGCATTATATATATATATATATATATATATATATATATATATATATATATATATATATATATATATATATATATATATATACATACACCCCTGAACAAAATTAACGCAACAATATATTAAATCATACAAATCTCTATAATGAATTAATTTTAATAATTTTTTATGAACATTGGTTACACTAAAAGTTAGAAACAACTTATTCGGATACTTTAAAAGAGAATTAGTTACCAAATTTCTTTATAAGATTCGAATTAAAATTATTCTTAAGACCTAATAACAAAATCGTTGAAATTATGTAATAATGAAAAAGATAAACTGGGACACTAGTAGCAAAATTAATGGTGTAACTGGGACACTAGTAGCGTGTGTTGCCTCCTCTACTTCGGATGACAGCGTTTATGCGCCTAGGCATGCTTCTAATTAAATTTTGGATAAAATCTTGAGGAATTTGCTCCCATTCTGTGATAACTGCATTTTCAAGTTCCCTCAGGTTTCTAGGTGCAGGTATATGACGTTTCTTAAGGTGATCCTATACATGTTCTATCGGATTCAGATCCGGGCTTTTTGGTGGCCATTGCATAATCGGTATATCAACTTGATTAAGATAATCGAGTACCTCCCTAGCCACGTGAGGTCGAGCGTTGTCTTGCATAAACAGGAAATTGGGCCCCACAAAATGACCGAAAGGCATCACATGTTCTATTACAATATTCTCAAGATAGTAGTCAGTATTCATGGATCTCGTACGGACAGGAATAAAGTCTGTGCGAGCATCAAAGCAGATGCCACCCCAGAACATAACAGAGCCGAATGGAATCCTTGCAGAGATATTGCAAGGAGCAAACCTCTCTCCTGGTCTTCGCCATATTCGCTCACGACCATCTGGATGTTTTAGACTAACCCTAGTTTCATCTGTGAAGAAAACTTGTTTCCAATCATCCACAGACCAGTTTTCGTGATTTCGAGCAAAACGTAACCTGGCAACTCTGTTCTCTCTAGTAAGCAAGGGCGCAGTGGCTGGTCTCCTACTGTTTAATCCAGTTTCATTTAACCGTATTTTAGAAGAAATTGTGACATTGCGAACAGCTTCGAGTTCGTTTCTTATTATAGAACTAGTGACAGTCCTGTTTCTTAAAGCATATTGTCTTATGAAACGTTATCTAGGTTGCTAGTGCACCGTTTTCGCCCTTGCCCTAGCCTTCTAGAATAAGTTCCTACTTCATTCAAGCGTCTTACCATACGACTTATTGTGGAACGATGTTTGCCTAACAAATTGGCAACATAACTCTGACAACATCCCTCATCGAATAAGACTGAGGCTCGCACTACCTCGTCTTCAGTTAAATTCCTTGTTCGATTCATTTTTCTAATTCTTCGAGGTCAAAAATATAACAGTCTACCACAAAAACGTATTACTTTGAAAAAGGGAACAATTTATAAGCTTACTTTTAAAGAAAATCTATCGCATTTTTACAGAAAATTGTTTATCTTCTAAAA
Organism: Pachyrhynchus sulphureomaculatus; assembly: GCA_019049505.1. Classification (NCBI taxonomy): domain Eukaryota; kingdom Metazoa; phylum Arthropoda; class Insecta; order Coleoptera; family Curculionidae; genus Pachyrhynchus; species Pachyrhynchus sulphureomaculatus. The sequence continues at coordinate 17,596,420 of CM032449.1, read as the reverse complement.
AATTCTTTAAAACTGTAAATCTAAACGAATTGTTTTGATTTCTGTCATGAACAACGAATAACTCGATAAACTTTAAAACTGACATAAGAAAAAGATAAATTAATTTTCAGATTGTTGCGTTCATTTTGTCCAGGAGTTTTATATATATATATATATATATATATATATATATATATATATATATATATATATATATACATATATGTATATATATATATATATATATATATATATATATATATATATATATATATATATATATATATATATATATATATATGTATATATATATATATATATATATATATATATATATATATATATATATATATATATATATATATATATATATATATATATATATATATATATATATATATATATATATATATATATATAAATATATATATATATATATATATATATATATATATATATATATATATATATATATATATATATATATTGTATTCTTTGTTACATGATATTGTTCCATATTTAGCGTTGCAACGTAAGAGAGTGCGCTAGCGGCAAACTTTTTTTCTGACTTGATTCACTATTATCGTCACTGCCTATTTCTTATAATACCTAACGTAATAAAATATATCCTATAACCTGGCCAGAGAACATATGTTTAAATCTAAAAAAAACGTAAATCGGATAAGTAGTTCTCGAGTGATAAGCGTACTAACGGACAGACAGACAGACAAAGATACGTTGCATTTTATATATATTATAGATTATTATTATTATATAACCTGGAAAGAGAACATATGTATGTATAAATAAAAAAAAAACAAGTAAATCGGATAAGTTGTTTTCGAGTAATAAGCGCACTAACGAACAGACAGACAGAGAGGCGTTCCATTTTATATCTGTTATATTTTTTGCTGCATGATATAGTTCCATATTTAATGGTTTAGGCAGTTTATTGCAAGAGAACGCGCTAGCGGCAAACTTTTTTTCGACTTGATTTACTAATCGTCACTGCTTATTATGTTACCTAAAGTAACAAAGTATATCCTATGTTACCTACGTAACTGACTGCTATGTAATCAGGAGGAAGAATAGAGATGGATCGATTTAAAAGTAATGAGCGCCTTAATGAAAGTTTAAATGGTATAGAAGAGTAAAAGAGAGCGCAATTCTAGAAAGGGAAAGAGGGGGAGTAGATGAAATACACTGAAGGCTAGAGATAGGAGAGGTGCCGAAGGCACCGGTAGCGAGTCTAAGCGCCTGATTTTGAATAGTGTCAAGCTTATTCTTATAGGATTTTTAGCAGAGTCATATATGAAACTTCCGTAATTTAGTTTGGAAAGGTTCAGTGAGCTATATATGTTCATTAATGAAGGGAAGCTTCCTATCCAGTTTAAATTGGACTTAAACTTCAACCCCAATATCTTTAAGCAGTACTACTTATTATGTTACGTAACGTAATAAAATATATCTTATAACCTGACCAGGGAACGTATGTATTTAAAAAAAAAAGTACGTAAATCGGATAAGTGGTTCTCGAGTGATAAGCGCACTAACAGACAGACAGACAGAGAGACGTTGCATTTTATATATATTATAGAAGATCATAGATAACCTGGCCAGAGAACAAATGTGCGAATTAAAAAAAAAAACAAAACATGTAAACCGGATAAATGGTACTCGAGTCATAAGCGCACTAACGGACAGACAGACAGAGAGACGTAGCATTTTATATATATTATAGATTATAGAAGTAATTAATATTTTCACAGTACACTTAAGCCTTGTTTGGTACTTTTCAGGATCTTAGGCAAATAACTGTCACCCATATGCAATTTTTGGAATGGCCAGATTTTGGCGTTCCTACTGGAACAGAAAGTATGTTACAGTTTTGTTATCAACTAAAAGAACGATGGGCGTCTGAAGGAGGAATGGCCGTTGTACACTGCAGGTATTTTATCAAGTATAACGGTTTCCACAAATAGCATTGACCAGTAATAATAAAAACATTTTTTTTTACTTTCGAAATAGGAATGTTTTATTAGGAATTTCTATTTTATAATAGTGCGGTAAAAAAAGGCCGAAATAATGATGAGATAGCCATGGTTTAAATACAGCAATATTATAATTTTATCCTCTCTGGAGTATCAACAGGAGTATTGTCCTGAGTTTTGGACCTCGAAAAAGTTGTGCTCGTTTGTTTATAAACAATTTTTTTCAAAACGCGTTTTTTGAGCTTAAAATGTGAATAACTCCGGTTATATACGTCGGATCGAGACAAAAAGAAAGATTAAACTCTTCGTAATGAAATTTCCAACAAATCTTCGTTCTTAAGTCATTCAAGTGCGTATATAACCTACAAAATTGAAAAAACAGGCAAGAAACTGTTTTTTTTTTCATGTTATTGTACAGGTCGACTAAGTGAATCGATCGGCTTGAAACTTTCAGAAAATATCCGTTTTGTTGTAGCAAAAATATCCTGAAATTTTGATACAAAAATGTTGAATCCAGTGAGCACAATTCAATTTTTTATTTAAAATTTGAATTGCCCGCCATTTTGTGCCATTTGGTCCAAAATGGATCTTTTTTTCAAAATTTAGCCCTCGGCACCAGCTTTTTGATTTAAAATTTTTTTTTGTAGTTATTTTAACCGTTTTCTTTTTACATTTGTTTATTAATCAAATAATAACAAATGCGTTTTTTCGGCCATTGTGAAAAAAAAAATTGAATAATTTTTAACACATCTGGTAGAGAATCGCGAGACATTTATTTAATGAAAAAATACATTTTCGTTAACGTGAGAATGACCGAAGAAACGCATTTGTTGTTATTTGAATAATAAATAAATGTAAAAAAACGGTTAAAATGACATTGGGCAGCTGGCGCCACGACTTAAATTTTGAAAAAATATCCATTTTGGACTATGAGGCTGGTTTGAAAAGTCCGTGCAAAAATAAAAACTACTTATGTGTTTGGGGTAAACCTTTTTTATTTTTTGACATAGTCTCCTTTTAGGCTTATACACTTCGTCCAACGATGTTCTAGTTTGTTGATCCCTTTGTCCAAGTCTGCAAAATATCCATTAGTGTCTGCAATCACCTCTTCGTTTGAATAAAATCTTTGTCCCGGCAGCCGTTTCTTCAAATTGGGGAACAAATAGTAGTCCGAGGGAGCCAAGTCTGGAGAAAAGGGGGGATGTGAAACGAGTTGGAATCCTATTTCCATTAATTTTGCGACCACAACTGCTGAGGTGTGTGCTGATGCGTTGTCGTGATGGAAAAGGACTTTCTTGTGGACCAATCGCGGGGCGTTTTTCTTGCAGCTGGTTTTCAAACGGTCCAATAACGATGAATAATATTCACCTGTAATAGTTTTACCCTTTTCCAGATAGTCGATGAGGATTATACCTTGCGAATCCCAAAAGACAGTCGTCCGAAGGAACGGTCTTCGCCTTTTTTGGTGCAGATTCCCCCTTGGTAACCCATTGTTTAGATTGTTGTTTGGTCTCAGGAGTATAGTAATGTATCCATGTTTCATCCACAGTGACGAAACGACGCTTAAAGTCCTCGGATTCTTCTGGAACAGCTGCAAACCATCCTTGCAACATTTCACACGATTCCGTTTTTGGTCAAGCGTGAGCAATCGCGGCACCCATCTTGCGGATAGCTTTCTCATGTCCAAATGTTTATGCAAAATATTATGTACCCGTTCAGTCGAGATGCCCACAGCACTAGCAATCTCACGCACCTTAACTCTTCTGTCATCCATCACCATATCATGGATTTAATCAATGATTTCTGGAGTCGTAACCTCCACAGGCCGTCCAGAACGTTCAGCGTCACTTGAAAATTTTGAAACCACTTATAACCTTAACCTTAATCGAAGGTGCAGAGTCACCATAATGTTTATCAAGCTTCTCTTTAGTCTCCTGAGGCGTTTTGCCTTTCATAAAGTAATGTTTAATCACCATACGAAATTCTTTTTCGTCCATTTCTTGAAAATCACTCGACTTCCTTGATTCACACGAATGCCAAACACAAAGAAATAGACCAATATGGCTGAAACTTGGTGTGCGTTCATTCAAGAGATGCTACTAACTAAACATGACCTCGATACGCGCCGGTGGTGTCATCTCTCGGACTTTGCAGGGACTTTTCAAACCAGCCTCGTAAATGGCATAAAATGGCGGGCAATTCAAATTTTTAATAACAAATTCAGTTGTGCCTACTGGGTTTAATATTTTTATACCAAAATTTCAGGGTATTTTTGCTGTAACAAAGGGCATATTTTCTGAAAGTTCCAAGCCGATCGGTTCACTTAGTCGACCTATATAGGGTGAGTAAACGATAGAGTAAAGTTCATTATCTCATTTGTTTCGGGAATGACGAAAATATGTTAAATACAATAGTTTCTACGGAATGTTAAGGTGCACAGTTTAAAATTATTTTTAAGTATATACGGTACTTCACTAAAGGGTTGCCGATATATGTTTTTTTAAATGGAAAATCCTATTTTCTAATTTATTTTTAAATTCTGCGTAAAATTTTATAACTTTTTTATGAATAAAGTTATATACCTGAACCTAGTAGTTTTTCCAATAAAATTCCAAGTAGCGCCATTGTTTCTGAAGGTGAAATATTCATAATTTGTACGAGCGTTCTATAGAGATTAAAAAAAGATATATGTAAAGAAATTTGAGTTAGATGTGTTCAAAATAAATTTATACATTTCGACTATTTTAAACTGAAAAATCTCAATTTTTTTAAGTGGCACACCCTGTATATTATTATTTTTTCTGATAGATTTTACAAAACCCTCCAATTTTTATTAAGTATGTCATATACCTATTTCTAATAGTTTCCGATTTATTTTGAATTTTTCAATTTTTACCCTTGTTTTTAATACACTTACGCTATAACATCACAGTTGCCAAGACAAAACAAAAATGTAGACATTGTCAAATTTTGACATGTCTATTAAGCAAGTAAAAATGGTAGATAACATTTTTTTTGAGCATTGAATATGTCGAATTACGTGCCATCAAAACATCATTTCCGGGAAGCGTTACATTTCTTGTATAATTCGAAGAAAAGCGCAGCTGAGAGTCATCGACTTCTGTCAGAAACCTATGGTGATTATATTCCATCCGTAAAAACGTATTGGTTTCGACGCTTTAAAAGTGGTGATTTTGACACGGAAGACAAAGGACGTCCAGTTTAAAGATGAAGAATTGGAGGCATTACTCGATGAAGACCCGTGCCGAATGGAAAACGAACTTGCAGAATCATTAGGAGTTGATCGCACAACCATTTCCAAGCGCATACCTGCACTGGGTATGATTCAAAAGCCAGGAAATTGGGTGCTGTACGAATTTAAATTGAGAGACGTTGAAAAGCCTGTGACCTGTGAACAATTGCTTTAATGGTACAAAAGGAAAGGTTTTTTGCATCGTATCGTAACTAGTGATGAAAAATGGATACGCTACGATAATTCAAAGCACAAAAAATCATAGGTGAAGCCCGATGAAACATCAACATCCTTGCCAAAGCCGAATATTCATGGTTCCAAGCTTATGCTGTGTATCTACGGTGTAGTGTATCATGAGCTGCTCCAACCCAACGAAATTACTACTGGGGAATGTTACCGACAACAATTGATGCAATTGAGCCAAGCGTTGAAGGAAAAACGACCGCAATATGCCAAAGGATACGACAAAGTGATTTTTTAACATGACAATGCTAGGCCACATGTTGCAAAACCATCAAGGAAACGCTAGAAGTTCTTGGATGGGCTGTCCTATTTCACGCGCTGTACTCACCAGACATTGCTCCTTCTGATTATCACTCATTCTGATCGATGACGCACAGCCTGTCTGAACAGCGCTTCCATTTTAATGAGGATATCAAAAAATGGGTCGCTTCGTGGATAGCCTCAAAAGATGAGTCGTTCTTTTAACATGGTATTCGTATGCTGCCACAAAGATAGGAGAAAGTAGTGACTAGTGATGGACAATACTTTGAATAATCAATTTGTAACATTTTTTACAAATAAAGCGATATTTTTACCGAAAAATTCCTCAAAATTAATTCACACACCCAATATTAGTGATGCACATATTATAATATCCGCTAATAAAATAGAGGGGCGTGCTTTTTACGCCATCGACCCGAGTTCGTATCTCGGCTCGGGAAATAATAATAATAATAAAAAATAAATAAAACAAAATTTACAACATGACGGTCGCCTCTCTCGGGAAGGCAATGGCAAACCCCCCATAGTATCATGCCTAGTAAAGCCTTCTCACTTTGGCCGTTCGGAACCGGCATTAAACTTTAGGTCCCTTTTTGTCTATGGAAACACGTAAAAAGGGCACCAACTACAGACTAACGCAAGAGGGTCGCCTACATCCGTATCGAATATGACACTTCAAGAAGAAGAATAAAATTGGTTTCAGGAATTGCATACAACCTTAATATTTTTGTAAGAGTTTATTTAGAAAATTAACAATATAAAAAATAAATAAGTCAGTCTTTCATTAATTTTATCTAATACTATTGTCTTTCCATACATCAGTCTTTGAACATAAAACCAAAATATCAATAGTTCATAACAAGTATTGGGAAATTGCAAAAGTTCGTGCCCGATTTTCATAGATGGCAGAAGCATTCACTTCTGACTGTGTTGATGTTTCTTTTATAATCATATTATTAACTGACAGTTATCTAAATGCGCCGTGAGTTAACAAAACCTTAAAAAAAATTAATTTGGGGCAATGTTAATCTTCAAAATGGAAAATGAAAAGTTACATTCGCGTCATGTTATGTTATACGAATTTAAAAAGAGAGCGAGTGTTGCAACTGCAATAAAAAAAAAATAGTTAAGACGTTTATTTGGATTGTGCTCTTGCTCTTAGGGTAGTTAAAAAGTGGTTTGGTAGCTTTCGAAATGGTGACTTCAATCTAAACGATAAACTTCACTCTGGGCGCTCTTCCGACATTGATAATGACTTTATCCGTAACGGATTACCACTGGAGATTGCTGACAGACTAAATGTTGACAATTCGACTGCATTTCGTCATTTAAAGCAACTTGGATAAACTTCGAAACTCGATATATGGGTTTCGCATGTTTTGACAGGACAGAACAAAATGAACCGTGTTTCCATAGCTATTTCTCTTGTCGCTCGTCAACAAAACGAACCTTTCTTGGACCAAGTCATAACTGGAGATGAAAAATGGGTTGTGTATGGCAATATACCAAGAAAAAGAAGCTGGAAGCATGGAAGTAAAAGAGCAGAATCTACAGCAAAGGCTGAATTGCATCCAATGAAAGTCTGTTATGTGTCTAGTGGGATTGCAGAGGAATAATTTTTTACGAGCTTCTTCCACATGGCCAAACGATAACTGCGAAGAAGTACTGCCAGCAACTCACCCAACTCAATGTTGAAATTCAAGCAAAACGTCCAAATTTAGTCAATTGAAAAGGCATCATCTTTCATCATGACAATACTAGACCACGTGTCACTCAACAGACACTGCAAAAACCTAGGGAGTTAAAATCGGAAATCCTCCATCACCCGTCATATTCCCCTGGTCTTGCCCATTCATATTTTTATCTGTTTCGCTCTCTGCAAAATAATTTGAATGGAAAGAAATTTGATTCTGTGGAAGAATTCAAAAACCACCTTACGACTTTCTTTGAAGATAAACCACGCAGTTTCTACAATGAAGGAATTCAAAAACTTGTAAAACGATGGGAGACAGTTACAGAAAATAAATAGAGAGTACACTATTGATTAATAAATATTATTTTTCATGAAAATGTGTTGTATTTAATTTGGTTTCTAATCGGGCACCAACTTTTACAATCATTCAATAATTTACTTACAAATTTTAAAAATTTACGATGGTACGTTTGTGAAACAGGAGAAACCTCATATTTTGGCAAACTTGTTAAAAATTACTTGTCACTTACAAATAAGAGTTTTGTGAAATAGCCCCCCCGCTATAACAGAACACAAACTTGGAGGTTTTCTATTTTTAGTAACTTACTAATTTATTCCTATTTTCAGTGCTGGTGTTGGCAGAACTGGCACAATAATCGCTACGGATATTTTGCTCAGGAGTCTTAAAGCTGGAAGGAAAATAGATGTTTTTAATACAGTATTAGAATTAAGAAGACAAAGAAAAAGTATGGTTCAGACTGAGGTAAATATTATTAATACGGTCGGTCAAGTAAGAATGCGTCACCTATAGCTAGTTTTTTTTTTGAGGTTATTGTTGGCACCCTTGCAAATAATACTTTGTGGAAAGAGACTCATTTTTAACTTTATCCATGCAAAAAAAAGTTCAAGTTGGACTTGCGCAATTAGTGTTCCGTATGATCAGTGACTTCACAAAACACACCCCAAATGAGTTTTCAAAAAAGTTTGATTCCAATCTTCACTGAAATCTGATGACCTTGAAATTTTTGTGTTTTTTATATACCAGATAAATTATCAAAGGTACTGCACTCGTGATAATATTCATTCAATCTACACCTTGTGGAGAATATTCCAAAATTTTTTTATCAGTACTTTTCGAGTGTGACAGACATCATAGTGATTCGTACGGAACACCAAAAATTTTAAATAAATACATTTTTTAATGAACAATCAGCGGCACGTTTTTACATGACCGACTGTAACAACTGTTTTGATACCCTTATCGGGCTTGTAATTATTGAAAATTGCCAATGGCATAGTCAGGATGGGGCGGAAGGGAGGTTAAAGCTTTGAAAGTTCCATTTGAAAAGAGTATTTTTTTAAGCTCTTCCCCCCCGGTACTCGATTTTTTTAAGTGTGTAGAGATTGATTAGTACTTTAAAAATCTATTGGAAAAGATGATGTTTTTAGAGAAAACTCCGTCTACGTCGTTGTTTTTTATACAAATGTTCGAGATTTTTTATGTAACTGTAAATATCGCCTTTTAAATCCGTCTGCCTCCTTCACGCTCGTGTAGATGTACAGGGACATTTTTTAAATGTTTCACCTAATTTACTTTTTTCTTATTCTCGTTTATAAATATACTAGCTGGGCCCGCAGCTCCGCTCGCATGGACTTGGTTCACTACTATCGTCACTGCTTATTCCTTACATTACCTAACGTAATAAAATATCTCCCATTATTTCCCCTTATCTCCCAATATTTCTCCTTATTTCCCATTATCTCTACATAATTTCCATTATCTAGGCTTATTTCTGCTCATCTTCCATTATTTCTCCGTATCTCCCATTATTTCTCCTTATCTCCCATTATTCACATTATTCCCCATTATCTAGGTTTATCTCGACTTATCTCGCAATATTTTTCCTTATCTCCCATTATTTCTCCTTATCTCCATTATCTCACCATAACTTCCAATATCTAGACTTATCTCTGCTTATCTCCCATTACTTCTCCTTATCTCCCGTTATATTTATTTCCCATTATCTCACCTTATCCTCCATTATCGAGGCTTATCTCGACTTATCTCCCATTATTTCTCCTTATCTCCCATTATCTCACCTTATCTCCCATTATCTAGGCTTATATCGAATTATATAGAACATATGTATAAATTTATAAAAACACGTAAATCGGATATGTGGTTCTCGAGTGATAAGCGCACTAACGGACAGACAGAGAGACGTTACATTTTATATATATTATATTCTTTGCTACATGATATTGTTCCATATTTAATGCTTTAGGCAGTGTATTGCAAGAGAACGCGCTAGCGGCAAACTTCTCTCCGACTTGATTCACTATTATCGTCACTGCTTATTCCTTATGTCACCTAACGTAATAAATTATATCCTATAACCTGGCCAGAGAACATACGTATGTTTAAAAAAAACACGTAAATCGGATAAGTGGTTCTCCAGTGATAAGCGCACTAACCGACAGACAGACAGACAGAGAGACGTTGCATTTTATCTATATTATAGATATTCTTTGCTCCATGATATTGTTCCATATTTAATGGTTTAGCATGTTTTAAAAAAAAAGTACGAAAATCTCGGATAAGTAGTTCTCCAGTGATAAGCGCACTAACGGACAGACAGACAGACAGACATACAGAGATACGTTGCATTTTATATATTATAGATATAATAAAATATATATATCTATAACCTGGTCAGAGAACATATGTATGAATTTAAAAAATCACGTAAATCGGATAAGTGGTTCTCGAGGGATAAGCGCACTAACGGACAGACAGACAGACAGACAGACGTTGCATTTTATATATATTATAGATATAGATTATTATTATTATATAACCTGGCCAAAGAATATATGTATGAATTTAAAAAAAGACAGGTAAATCGGATAAATAGTTCTCGCGTGATAAACGGACTAATGGACAGATAGACAGACAGACAGAGACACATTGCATTTTTATATATATTATAGATTATAGATATTCTCTGCTACATAATATTGTTCCATATTTAGGTTTAGGCTGTGTATTGCAATGGAACGCGCTAGCGGCAAACTTTTTTCCGACTTCATTCACTATTATCGTCACTGCTCATTCCTTATGCTACCTATCGTAATAAAATATATCCTATAACCTGGCCAGAGAACATATGTATGTTTTAAAAAAAAAAGTACGTAAATCGGATAAGTGGTTCTCCAGTGATAAGCGCACTAACGGACAGACAGACAGACAGACAGAGAGACGTTGCATTTTATATATATTATAGATACAACACCTGATATTAATTTTCAGTCGTTACCGATATACGGGACTCTCAATCTACTGAACTGAATTTTAACTTTTAAGTGGCCCACTTGATTTTTCCTATTTGGGGTGTCAAAAAAATTCGTTTACCAATAAACTTAGCTGTCTGTGAGGAAACCAAATATGATAACACAAAATTTGTCACTTGCCAAATTTGGCAGTTTACAAAGCCAATTAGAATATTTTTAAACGGCTCCTTCTACACATGATATAAATAAATAAATGGCCTGAAAACACCCCTCTTGGGGTAGGGCCACCCTTTGGGTCCTCTAGATCTAGTTTATGGGTTGATCAAACCCTTTTTATATTTCTCTGCTTAGGTGTTTCCAAGGTTTTCTGTTAGACGTCTTCTCCTTCCAGTCCGTAATCCCTGCCGCCTCCATGTCTTTCTTGACTTGCTGCAGCCATCCTATTCTCGGTCTACCTCTCCTTCTACGTTCCAGTTCCCTTTGAAGTATTTCATATATTGGTGTTCCTGGGCCTGCTCTCCATGTGTGCCCTAGCCAATTAAATCTCTTCTGTTTTATTGTTTTGACTATGTCCCCTTCCACTTCTTCCAAAATTTCTTGATTAGTTCTCCTTCTGTAGACTCCTTCACATATTCTTATTGGCCCTAGGATCGCTCTTAATATCCTTCGTTCAATTCTTCTCATGTCGTCCTCTTGTTTCTTTGTCTTGCTTATAACTTCGGTAGCATACATTAGTTTTGGGAGTATTATTGTCTTGTATATCCTCATCTTACTGTGTCTTGTATATCCTTATGTTACTACTTAACAATTTCTTATTGCTATAGAACAACTTGTTTGCTATTATTAATTTTTCCTTTACTTCCATTTCTTGTTCCCATCCCAATACAGGCGTCACTCCCAAATATTTAATCTTCTCTACTCTTTCGAAAGTATATTCGTTTATTCTAATCCTTTCCATTTCCTGAACATTCTGTTTTCCATTTTTCATTATTTTGGTTTTCTTTTCATTTATCTTCAATCCAATTTTTGCTTCTTCTACGCTTATTTCTCTCACCATTTCCTTCATTATTTTATAATTCTTTGCAATAATTACTACATCGGCCGCATATGCCACTACCTGGCTGCCTGGCTGTTCGTATTGAACCCTGATTTATAATCCTTAGTGCATATTGTAGTTAGATTGAATAACGTTGCCGATAATGCATCTCCCTGTGTAACTGCTTTGTTAATTTCGAAATCTTGTGTTCTTCCTTTCTGTGTTTTGACTTTGGTGAATGTCTCTTTCAGTGTCAACATACATAGTCGTCTTATCTTGCTCGGTACTCCTAGTTCTTTTAACACTGTAGCACAGTTCTCTTAACCGAGTCAAATGCTTGCTTAAAGTCAATGAACAACAATTCCAAGTTTAGTGCCTGTTGTTGTGCTCTTTCCAATGCTTGTTTGACCACATGTATTGCATCTACCGTAGATTTTCCTTGTGTAAATCCGCATTGATATTGTCCTATTACATGTTTTATTACATATTTTAGTTTTTCGTGTAATATCGTTGTCAAAATCTTGTAGGCGGTGTTGAGCAGGGTAATTCCTCGATAATTTTTCGCATATTCATTGGTCGCCTTTCTTGTGTATTATTACAATTTCACCTCCTTTCCAATCATGTGGCATGCGTTCTTCTTTCCATATCTGTTTAATTAGTACGTACATGCTTTCACAGAGTTCTTCTCCGCCGTATTTGAACAATTCCATGTTTATCCCGTCTCTGCCTGGCTTTTTCCTTTCTTACTTCTTTGTATTATTTCTTTTATTTCATCTCTTGTTGGTTCTAGAATCGTTTCCATTTCATTTTCTTCTTGCTCGTTTTCTTCGGTTATGTATTCTTTCTATATTTATTCGTTTAAGAGGTGCTTGAAATGTTCCTCCCATATAATAATATACTGTTTTTCTTCTTCTATTATTTTTCCCTCTCTGTCGTTCACTCCTCTGACTTTTCCTTTATAAATTCTGTTCTGTATTTTGATCAACTAGAATTTTTTTAAACGGAGCTTTCTACACATGAAACACACCATTAAATATCACTTTTCAGTCCGTTTCCAAAAAATAGAACACTAAATATTTAATATATGGAATATATTGTCAGTGGGGGCTTCTACTTCGTTATGATCATCGTCATCACTGTCTATTTTATTAGCTTAATTTTTGCATACACTTTTAATTAATTCTTAGGATTTCTGGAGACGAGCAGCCAGAAAATCCAGTCATTTCATCTTCCACACTATCACTGTTTAACCATTGACAAATTTTCCATCGGTTTCCGTATATACACATATAGATATAGATATACATATACATATACATATACATATACATATACATTCACATATCATATACATATGATATACATATACATATCATATTGTACATATAGATAATTTGATACATATAGATATGTCCGAAATAATATCGACCAAATTTTCAGATAATCGAAATTTCAGTTAATTAGAAGTTTAGAATGGTACATAGGTCTTTATTAAAACAAAGAATAGGACAATTAGTTTACTTATTTTATGTATATATACGGAAAATCGAAAATAAAAGTTTCATTCTTAACTTTAATGTCTTAAAAATGAGGTAATTTTTAACTGCACACGTTTTGGGTTAGCTCTGTTTTTGGCTGCAATGTCTCTGCAACGTTTGATAAGCAAAACGTCCGGGTTGCATTTTCTTGTTGTTCTACATAAAATTAACGCTTTTTCTAGGGCCTCTAGGGCCTCTAGTCCTTCTGAATGTGATATTTTTACTGGAATATTGTCAGTGGCTTCTACTTCGTTATGATCATCGTCATCACTGTCTATTTTATTAGAATTTTTGCATACACTTTTAATTAATTCTTAGTCAGTCATTTCATCTTCCACACTATCACTGTTTAACCATTGACAAACATCGGTTTCCGTAACACTTTCACATCCTGATATTCTTGTAATAATTTGATGTAAACTTTGGTTATCTTCTGTTTCTGCCTCTGAGTAATATCTCTCCTCTTGTGGAATCAATTTTGACCAAGATTTTTCCAGAGTACTACTCTTTACTTGATTCCAGGCTGAACCTATCCAATATATAACATTTTTCAAATTTATCTTTTTTAGACAATCAGTAAGATTGCCACCTTCATCTACTTTTTCTAAAATATGCTCCAATAACAAACGCCTGTAACTGCGTTTTAAATTTTCCAGTACACCCTGATCCATAGGCTGAATGAGAGAAGTTACAGCAGGAGGCAAAAACATTGCTTTTATTTCCCCACTTTCAAGTTGCTCCGCACTTCGGTGAGTGGGGGCGTTATCTAGTAACAGAATACATTTTCTAGGATATCCGTATTCTTTTTAAAAAAGTTCCACTTTGGGAACAAAATCTCCAAAAAACCAGTTTTTAAATAGAGTCGTGTTTATCCAGGCATTGTTTTGATTTTTATACAAAACAGGCTATTTCGCAACGCCTATGTCTTACTCAAGAATTTAAAAATTCGCTCAATTTGAAAGATCCTTTATATATAGATTCAAAGACAGTTTGGTATCATAATGGCGTGTGTAAAACTACTGAGTAGCATTCTCAGCTCGATGATTCTAATTACAGTTTTTTTTTTTAGAAACAATACATGTATATACATCAGCTAATTAGAAGCATGATAGAATACCCAATAGCAAATGGTAAGTTTTACATGATTATTTGCAATTAGGCTTCGTCATATAGAAATACAAGGAAAATCCTTTCTTATTTTTATTAATAAAAACAGTTTAAAAAATTAGATATATATTTATTACTTTTTACTATTATGCTAATATTGTCATTAACTTTTAGAAGAAAGCAATAAAGAACCAATATATGAAAACTGGGAGTTGAAGAATAAGATCGTGGAAAGTGCCTTATAACACCTGATTTTTTTTGTAAAATTATTATAATGTGAAAGGGTAAGAGGTACCATTGAGAGTGAGATAAAGTACAAAAGTGAGAAAATATACTCTTATAATACATAATGCTACTAAAAATAATTAATAATAACACAGGATATAACTATTTTTTTTTTCTATGAAAAAACACTTTTAGTTAGCAAGTGAAACCCATATAATCACAACTGCTACATTTTTGTATAGTTTAACAACGTTTTAATTTTAATTTTCATTTAGTATCTCTAGTTAAACATTGACTTTTGTTAAGGGTGACTTCCGTCATGTTATAATTACCAAATAAATGACTGAGAAATAGTAGCAGTAGTATAGGCAAGGAAGCTTATAACCAAGCAAACAGACCAGAAACATCTTTTTTGTTAACACTATTTTAATTTCTCGGGAATATGATCGGGCAGGACCTACAGTTTAACGTGGGATCCGAACCATATAATCGGCAAGTGGTCCTCAACCCACTGTTTCATGTTTTTTGGCCTTTATTTCCTGCTGGACAGGGACTTCGACGAGAGCCGACACTATTACCTATGAACGGCACTCAAACCTTCAAGCTCGACTTCCAATCTGCACCTTATTTAAGACCGCTATCTATTTAATCAGCTCTCAGGTTCAAGTGGCCCCCTAACACCAATGCAGTTCAGATATCTGGTCTACCTGCGTGCGAAGCGGGAAGGGCCACGTTTTCATGATCAGCCTTTTTGAAAGTTGTAGATATCTGGCAGCATGACGTCAACTGGGGCCAAGTCAAATACCGGTAAGTACGCTGACCTGTAGGTGATCGAACCTGATACTGTGGGCATGGTAAACCAGAACTGCTATGAAGCCAGAGCTGCCAACTAACTTAGAAATAAAAACTAAACAATTTTTTTAATTATCATTATACTACTGAAATGCTTAGAGTGTTCTAACGATGATCTATTTGAATGTTACTGATTGTGGAAAAGTTACTAGCAGAAAAGCAGAGTGATATTTCGGATAGCTTGATGTTATAAGCCAATATTTAGAAAATAAAATTTTAATAATCTGAAATAGCAAATATTTTTTAATAGTTAATATTCCTCTGGTAATTGTACGTTTAAAGTTTGTGTCAAATCAACTTTTACATCCAAATTTCAAGTTTTAATATAATAATAACACAAAGACTAAAAGTGAGACCGACTTTTACATCTTTTTATTTTTATATTGTACTGAAGATGATTGTAGTTTTTTTTTAATTATGCCTATTTTCCATGCTAGTCAATTAGTTAAGTATTTATTGCTACAATATAATTTTATTCTGTAAATAACATAATTGGGACCAACTGAAGTGTCAATTCTAGATTTGTATATATAAAAAATCTTAATATATTATGTATAAATTGCTGTACTTAAAACATATTATTTTATGAATATAAAAATATTTAAAATTTGCCAAGTGACATTTTTAGTGTTCCGTACGCAATACTTATAAGATCCCTTCGGTGTATGTCTGTGTGTTCGTCTGTCAACCGATTTTCTTCGAAACTATTTAACATAGAAAGTTGAAAGGCTCCAGCCGTACTTCCATGGCGAAACTGCCCCCGACAGGTACTTACAGTGACGTGCAAGAGTTTTCGGCCAGTGACACTTCGTACTCTAATTTATTAAAAAAAAGACTAATGATTTTTAATCATTATGAGATGTGAATATGAGATAGGAAACAAAATAATGTAGTAAAAGAATATTATTTGTGAATATATTTATTATTATTATTCTTATATTTAGATGTGCAAAAGTTTCCGGTCACTTTGTACTACGAGAAAAATTATTAGTCCATATGCTCTATGGACTTAAATTATATTTTTATGTTAATATTTTGTAGCCATACCCTTTGCAGCGATAACAGCCGCACAACGATGTGGCATTGACTCAATTAATCGATTAATACAAGCAGGTGAAATTTTATCCCATTCTTCCTTCAAAGATTTGAATAATGCGGCTTTATTTGAATATGTATGCTTTCGAACTTGACGATCTAGCGTTTCCCATAAGTGTTCTATTGGGTTCAAGTCCGATGATTGAGATGCCCACCTTAAAACCACTGTTTTAACAACTTGGATGTATATTTGGGGTCATTATCCTGCTGAAATATCCAATTCTGTGGCAACGTTTCTTCAGCATATGATAACAAATTGTTTTCTAAAATGTCCTTTAAATATCAGCGTCCATATTTCCGTTGATCTGATTAATGGACCAACTCCTTGTGCAAAGAAAATTCCCCAAACCATCACACTTCCTCCATCGTGTTTTACAGTAGGAATTTGGTTCCGAACATCATTTCTCGTACCAATAGGATGTCGTACATGTTGTCTACCATCGCTTTCAAAAAGATTAAATTTAGATTCGTCTGAGAAAGCTACTTTTTTCCAATCTTTGATTGTCCAGTTTAGATGATCTTTGGCAAATTGTAATCGGGCCTTCTTATTCTTTTGACTGATTAATGGTTTTTTAATACCTATACGGCCAAAAAGTCCCACATCATGTAGTGTCACAGTACTACGACTAACATTAGCTAGGTTTTCATCCTTTAGCTCGGGTGCAATTTTGGCAGCAGTTTTCTTGACATCCGCAGTTGATTTGCGTTTAATGATACGATCTACTTTTTTAGGTCTTTCACTACGCGGACGATCTTTTAAACCATATCCACAACGGTATTTTACAATAATATCGTTTACGGTTGATTTACTTATCGATAATAATGAAGCAATCTCACGAGAAGACTTTCCTTCTTTTGAAAATTTTATTACTCTCTCACGAATTTGGATTTGCATATGCCGAGCCATGTTTATGCTCCCACGACCTATTATTCGTAAATACGTCTTTGAACGTCCTACTGCGTCAATGTATATTATGTGGCCGAAAACTTTTGCACATATAAATATAAGAATAATAATAATAAATATATTCACAAACATAAATAATATTCTTTTACTATATTATTTTGTTTCCTATATCTCATACTCACATCTCATAATGATTAAAAATCATTAGTCTTTTTTTAATAAATTAGAGTACGAAATGTCACGGGCCGGGAACTCTTGCACGCCACTGTATATCGTAACCTATGCTATAATGTAGAGGAGGCTAATAGTAGCTGATACAGAAGATATTACTTTTCTATCTTGGTTAATGGTGGAGATATTTAAAAAAAAGTGTCCTATGATGACTTTTTTTCAAAGCGATATATCTAAGTAACTTTTTAAGCTAGGAAAATAAAACTTAACTGGCAGAGTTATGGTACACTCCACAATTTATTTTACAACAGTTTCCGATTTCTTTCAGATTTAATTGAATGATCACTTTGAAAAAAATATATAATATTTGTCTATTTGTCGCCTAACAGCGTGCCAAGTTTCATTAAAAGCCAAGTGGTGCAACATGTTGGAAAAAAAGCAAGTGGACATGTACTCTACGACCGCTACGATAACGCATTTAAACTTGATCGTTATTATTATTTTACTAACCAATTTCACAAATATCACCGCTTAAAAATTCCCTGATATTTACGAGTATGAAAGACTTACTTATGCACTTAGTTACGAATGATTTCAGAAATAGCCCCCGTGCGTTAGTGCCCCAGGCGCCGATCAAGTCCGTACATGCATGTGATGCATGTACGTTTACGTACATGATTATGGTTAGCGCATAGCTGTGGTGCATTCTCGCCCTTCATATTTACTCAGTTTCACAAATTCCCAATTGAGAGACGTGTTGTTATGTTAAAAAATATATAATATTCAGTGAATAATGGTGTAAAATAATTTGACTATGTCTGGGAAATGTACTAATTGTGGCTTTATATTGTGAAAGGATGGAAAACAAAAGGAAATAATGCGAACTGAAGATGAAGTGCGTACTTACAACGTTCCTCACATGAAACTACTTAAAGTTGGAGATGTTCTGTGTAATAATTGTCGATTGATCCCGTACAGAACTTCATCGGCTATTAACGACGTAAGCGTAGGACCTTCTCATATTGATATAGATACAGAACAACGCGACATCTTTCAACTTGAATCAACGGACGGGGAAGAATATTATTATGATGATGAAGCGGACTTTCATATACATCACAGTTCCGATGAGGACTTTATGATACTGCCGTGACAGACGGTAGTTTCAACTCATAAATACTGTGTTTTGTGTAACTCAAAATCTAATATCAAAACAATACCAATAGAGGCTCGATAACAAGCTCTTGTTAAAAGAAGGATTTTCATTCCTTTGTTCACTGAATATTATATATTTTTTTAACATAAACGACACGTCTCTCAACTAGGAATTTGTGAAACTAAGTAAATAGGAAGAGCGAGAATGCCCCACAGCTATGCGCTAATCATCATATACGTAAATGTACATGCATCACATGCATGTACGGACTTGATCGGCGCGTGGGGTGCTAACGCATGAGGAGCTATTCCTGAAATCATTCGTAACTAAGTGCATACGTAAGTCTTTCATACACCACGTAAGTATTGGGGAATTTTTAAGCGGTGATATCTGTGAAAGTGGTAAGTAAATAATAATAACGATCACGTTTAAATGCGTTATCGTAGCGGTCGTAGAGTACATTTTATTTATTTATTTATTTGAACCAGACTTATTAAAATTCAATACAAAATATGCAATACCTATAAAGATAACACAAGTTATCTGCACAATAGAACTATACACAATTATACTAAACTATACTAAAAAACACAAACTTAAATTTAAAAAAAAAATAAAAAATGAAAATATATTGGTTGCCTAACAGTGGCAGTAGATACAGAAAAACTCAAACAAAAACAAAACAAAAAAACATAAAAAACATACTTATATCCGTAGCAGTAATCTTGCTACTCTTATATTTAATCCTTTTATTTATCTTTGGCAATAAAAGGTTTTTGTTTCCAGTCTTACTATGAGATTCTGCGTGTTCCTTTCGCATATCTGCATAATAAAGCAACAATGACTCCAAAGTAAACATCTGTGAGATATTTAATGGGACAGAATAATTAGTTTGTTTTTTCAAGATTATCCTTAAGATCCCATTTTGCAAATTCTGCAACCGAATCCCAACATTATCATATGCTCCACCCCACGCATGGAAAAGAGCATAATAAATCGTTAATAGAGTCCCCGTCGACATAATTCTTGATAATTTAGCAAATATAAATAGCAGATATTTCGTTCTTTTCACTACATTCTCAACATGCTTATCCTATCTCATATGGAAATCAAACACAATCCCCAAATATTTACAGAAATCAACCCTTTTTACTCTACTGTGATTTATATTAATAGTTACATTGTTATCACGATACACACCAAAAGTCATGAAGATTGTTTTTGAAATATTCAAAGATAACTGATTTAATGCTAACCATGTGCTTACTGTTTTTAAAAGATCATTCATTTTATTTTGGGTTTTATCCCAAGTTTCTTCAGTGCTTATAATGGCTGTATCGTCCGCATATGACATCACGGACTGCTTTTCAAAAATTTGTAGCATGTCATTTATGTATAAAACAAATAATAAGGGTCCAAGGATTGTTCCTTGTGGAAGTCCACATGTCATTTGATTAGAGGCATTGACAGTACTTGCTATTTTGACAGTTTGTATCCTATTATTTAAATAACTTCTAATTAAGTCATGAGCCATACCTCTAATACCGTAATGATATAGTTTTTTTAAAAGAATTTCATGGTTCACTGTGTCAAAAGCTTTAGTTAAGTCCAAAAATGTTACAATTATTGGAATATTTAGGTCTAAATTATTATAAATTGTATTACTCAAGAAATTTAAAGCATCTTTAGTTCCTTTACCCTTGACAAAACCATATTGGTGTTCTGATATTAATTTGTTTTTCTTAATAAAGTTGTATAAGCGAGAGTTTATGATTTTTTCGAAAATTTTAACTATATTAGATATTAACGAGATAGGTCTATAATTTATTGGATTATGTTTTACACCAGCTTTATAAATGGGTACTACCTCTGCAGTTTTTAAAGCGTTTGGCCAAACAGATGTATTAATGCTTAAATTAAAAATATGACTTAAAGGTTCAATAATCTT
This sequence comes from Pachyrhynchus sulphureomaculatus, assembly GCA_019049505.1. Lineage (NCBI taxonomy): Eukaryota > Metazoa > Arthropoda > Insecta > Coleoptera > Curculionidae > Pachyrhynchus > Pachyrhynchus sulphureomaculatus. The sequence goes on along the minus strand of CM032449.1, from coordinate 17,575,674 downwards.
ATCAGCAATACTCTTAATAATTTTTACATGTATTCCATCGACTCCTCCACATTTTTCTTTTAACTGATTTATAATTGATCGGACTTCATGAGGGTCTGTTAATTTGATATAAATTGAGTTTCTATTCATTTTTGGTAAGTTAAGTGACGCTCCCCACGGTTTTTCAATATTTTTAGCTAAATTGCTGCCCACATTATAGAAATAAGAATTGAAAAGATTTGCTATTTCTTTTGGGTTTTCAATATTTACATCATTATCCATAATAAACGATATTTCATTTGGGTTTGTTTTTACATTGGGCCTAATTTTTCGTTGTATATATTTCCATAGTAATTTACTGTTACTATAAACATTTTGAACCATAGCCGATTCATAGTTAAGTTTTGCTCGCTAATTACTCTATTCAATACCTTGACGTAATTTTTGTAATCAGTTTTAAAGCGTTCCTGTGTTGGGTTTTTTTCCCATAAATTATACAATGTTTCCTTGGTTGAACAAGATATCATGATACCTCGGGTTATCCATTTTTTCCTTGGCACATATTTATTACCATTTTTTTTCTTTTTGTGGGTAGGTTTATTTTGGGCTGTTTGTAACATTTCAATGAAATAATTTGTGGCTAGATTAGGATCCCTTATTTGCAGAATGTTATTCCAATGCAGTTTATTTATCTCAAAGGTCAATTTTTTTATAGTTGATCTCTAAAGTCCAGCCATCTACTTGAGGGCAACAAGCATTAATATTAATTTCCAACATTAACGGATAATGATCAGTAAAAACATCCATAATTTTATAAGATTTAGTATTTAGCATTTTAGTTTTAACAAACATGTTATCAATGCAAGACCCCATTTCAATGTTATCTTGTGATGGCCTAGTAACGCCACTGAAGAAAGGTACATATTCAAATTGTAATAGTCACATGTCCACTTACTTTTTTTTTCAATATGTTGCACCACTTGGATTTTAATGAACCTTGGCACACTATTAGGTGACACATAGACAAATATTATATATTTTTTCAAAAGTGGTCATTCAATTAGATCTGATAGAAATCGATTAATAAAATTTTTATTTGCATTTTTCTAATATTTTTATTTAGGCTTGGCCCATCTGAAACGGTTGTAAAATAAATTGTAGAATGTACCATAACACAGTCATTTAGTTTTATTTTCCTAGCTTTAAAAGTTACTTAGATATATAGCTTTGAAAAAAAGTCATCATCGGACACTTTTTTTTTAAATATCTCCACGATTAACCAAGATAGAGAAGTAATATCTTCTGTAGCAACTATTATTAGTCTCCTCTACATTATAGCATAGGTTACGATATAGGTTTCTATCGGGGGCAGTTTCGCCATGGAAGTACGGCTAGACCCTTTGGCGCTAATATAGGAATTGATAGCCCCATCAGAGCCGTGTAGTTTTGAAAACTAAATTTTGACTTAAAGGGTTAGTTTTCGGGGCTGAAATAGGAAGTAAAAAAAAAAATACGAGGACATCGAGTGGGTTGTCAAATGAAAGTCTGTGAAAACACGAGTTCAAAAATATAAATAATGTAATACTTGCACACAGTTTTTTTCGTATTATTTTTAAAAAATTGCCAGTGTTCAACAAAGATCGGAAACAAACTTTGTTGAAAACTCATTTGGGGTGCGTTTTGTGAAGTCACTGATCATTTTATACTTCCATAATAAAAATTTTTATTTAAAAAGTAATCAACGTACGGAACACTAATTGCGCAAGTCCGACTTGCACTTGACCGGTTATTGTAATCAAGTAACTGATTTATGTGTTAGTTTTCATTATTTTACAGGAGACCAAAAAACGAATAACAGCTTCTTGTTCCTAGGGTTTTAATCGTCATGTTCTTGATTTTTTTAAATTTACAAATATTAATAATAAAATTACTGAATTAGTTTTGTACTTTGTCAGGTTATGCTGGCGATTCTTGGATTGGCGTATGATTTGAAACTGACAGACAAACTACGCGACCTTAGCGTATAACATGTCTGATGTGAAAGAATGAAGATAAATGCTCGTTACTGTCAATTAGCCAGCTTTTTACAATGCAGAATTTGTCCCAGGATCAATTAAACGATCAAATTTCATGAATTTCTTCTGTTAGTTTTAAACCATACTCTAAGTCAGAAAATGTCGTCTACTTTAGGTTACGGTTGAGAACATGAGTACCTAAGTTTATTTCCAAAGAACATTGTGATATGTAGTAAAAGTATTTTATCTGAATAAATTAATGTTTTATTCTGATCTTTTTTTTATACCTATTATCTATAATTGCATTTTGCCTGTTATTTGCTGACGACTTAAAACTTTATTATGAAATCAGATTGCCTGCTGACTGCCGGATTTTGCAGAATGATATAGTCAACGTTGCAAAATGGGCAATTGACAATAAGATTTACTTAGTGTAAGTAAGTGTACTGTTGTTTCTTATACTAGAAAACTGAAGCCAATAAAGTTTACATATGATATTGAGAATGTCCCACTTTTATATGAGGATAAGATAAAGGACTTAGGGGTGATTTTTGATTCCAAATTGACGTTTAACTATCATGTAAGTTATACAGCAAGCAAAGCGAACAAAATGTCTAATTGTCAGAAGCACAAAAGATTTTAGAAGTACAAATTGTATAAAACAGCTATACATATCCTATGTTAAAAGAATATTAGAATATGCAAGTATAGTATGGTCACCCTTTTATAATTGTCACAAGCGAACACTTCAATTGATACAAAATAAAATGATGCGTTACATGCATTATAAACAAACGGTTCATATGATCTCTTCTACACTGTTGCACGAACGCTATGGGATGGTAACCTTAGAGAAACGTAGAAAACAATATTGCATGCTCTACTTATACAAAGTAGTAAATGGTCTCATTGATGACCCGGCATTTCTATCCAACTTATATTTCAGTGTACCAACGTACACCACAAGAAATCATAGCACTTTTATATACCAGATGCAGCCCATAATAACCATCACCTGGGATCTCCATTGTATAAAGCTTGCATGCTATACAATGGAATCCAGAATAGTGTAGATGTATTTAATGATAAGTGCAGACTTTTCAAAACTAAATTGCGTGAGTTGTTTTAAGTGCATGTAGATTATTATGTAATATTATTTAAATTAAGTTAATTTAAGTTCTGGTACTTTGTAATTGGAAAGATCTCTGTGATCAATCTGTAAAGTGCAGTAAATAAATAAATAAATAAATCATCGACCAATTCTTCTTTTAAGTCCTTTCCGGCCTCTAATAGCATTTCCGATAAAATACTATTTATTTATTTATGTATTTATTTATTTACGGTTCATTAGAACCTAATTTAACTATCGGATAGGCATATTCTTACAATGTCGATATAATAGTTGCTTAAACTTATTTATGGTTTCACAGTTTTTAATATTATTTGGTAGGTCATTAAAATGTTTAAGTCCTTTATAATAAAGATTTGCTCGATCAGCTTCATTTGTAATTCCCACTACTCGGAAGTCATTTCGTCCTCTGGTGTTGTAGTTGTGTACCTGATTGACATATCTAATTTTCTCGGTCAAATATGTGGGACAATTTTCTATCTTTATATTATAGACTAGCCGGGCCCGCGGCTCCGCTCGCGTGGACTTCATTCACTACTATCGTCACTGCTTATTCCTTATGTTACACAACGTAATAAAATATCTCCCATTATTTCTCCTTATCTCCCAATATTTCTCCTTATTTCCCATTATCTCTACATAATTTCCATTATCTAGGCTTATCTCTGCTCATCTCCCATTATTTTTCCTTATCTCCCATTATTTCTCCTTATCTCCCATTATCTCACCTTATCTCCCATTATCGAGGTTTATCTCCACTTATCTCCCATTATTTCTCCTTATCTCCCATTATTTCTCCTTATCTCCCATTATCTCACCATAACTCCCATTATCTAGACTTATCTCTGCTTATCTCCCATTATCTCTCCTTATCTCTCATTATTTATACTTATCTCCCATTATCTCACCTTATCTCTCATTATCGAGGCTTATCTCGACTTATCTCCCATTATTTCTCCTTATCTCCCATTTTCTCACCTTATCTCCCATTATCTAGGCTTATATCGAATTATATAGAACATATGTATAAATTTATAAAAACACGTAAATCGGATAAGTGGTTCTCGAGTAATAAGCGCACTAACGGACAGACAGACAGACAGAGAGACGTTGCATTTTATATATATTGTATTCTTTGCTACATGATATTGTTCCATATTTAATGCTTTAGGGAGTGTATTGCAAGAGAACGCGCTAGCAGCAAACTTTTCTCCGAGTTGATTCACTATTATCGTCACTGCTTATTCCTTATGTCACCTAATAAAATATATCCTATAACCTGGCCAGAGAACATACGTATGTTTAAAAAAAAAGCACGTAAATCGGATAAGTGGTTCTCCAGTGATAAGCACACTAACGGACGGACAGACAGACAGACGGACAGAGAGACATTGCATTTTATATATATTATAGATATTCTCTGCTACATAATATTGTTCCATATTTAATGGTTTGGACTGTGTATTGCAAGAGAACGCGCTAGCGGCAAACTTTGTCCGACTTCATTTACTATTATTGTCATTGCTCATTCCTGCTACCTATCGTAATAAAATATAGCCTATAACCTGGCCGGAGAACATATATGTTTTTTAAAAAAAAGTACGAAAATCGGATAAGTGGTTTTCCAGTATAGCGCACTAACGGACAGACAGACAGACAGAGATACGTTGCATTTTATATATATTATATGTAATAAAATATATAACCTATAACCTGGTCAGAGAACATATGTATGAATTTAAAAAATCACGTAAATCGGATAGTGGTTCTCGAATTTAACGGACAGACAGACAGACAAACAAAAAAGACCTGGCCAGGTATAAATTTAAAAAAAGACAGGTAAATCGGATAAGTGGTTCCCGCGTGATAAACGCACTAATGGACAGACAGACAGACAGAGAGACATTGCATTTTATATATATTATAGATTATACATTACAGATATTCTTTGCTACATAATATTGTTCCATATTTAATGGTTTAGGCTGTGTATTGCAAAGGCACGCGCTAGCGGCAAACTTATTTCCGACATCATTCACTATTTTACGTCACTGCTCATTCCTTATGCTACCTATCGTAATAAAATATAGCCTATAACCTGGCCAGAGAACATATGTATGTTTTAAAAAAAAAATTACGTAAATCGGATAAGTGGTTCTTCAGTGATAGGCGCACTAACAGACAGACAGACAGAGAGACGTTGCATTTTATATATATTATAGATGAATTTCATTGCGTAATAAAATAAGCTCTGCTTTACACTTAGCCAACATATCTTTTATGTGCGTATCTCTAGGCTTCCGCAATATAAATCTCATTGCCTTGTTTTGAAGTTTTTGCAGTAGTTCTATTTGTGTATCCTTAGCAAGAAATTACCGAAGACAATAAATAAAATGTGGCTCAATTATGCTTCTATATATTAATATTTTATGTTATTCACTATGAGGGCCTGCTGCTTTGTTACGCTTCACTTCCTTCAGTGCATTACTGACATCCTCTACAGTAACTTCTGGCAGTTCTTTTAAACCAATATTTTGTGTTTTCTTGTCAGTCCGTTTTCTTTGGTCTTCATTGGGTGTTGTTTTGGACAAGAATTGGTCAAACCTTTCAACATGTGTCTAGAAATTCGCAAAATACCAACATTGTGGCATATATCAGAAGTAATACTACAATAAAAAAAGAGAGATATCAGAAAGTTAGACAATTATCGCCCGATTAGCTTATTCTCTCATATTTATAAACTTTTGATTAAAATCATCTCCAATAGATTAAAAAATAAGTTAGATTCTTACCAGCCATACGAACAGGCTAGTTTTAGATCTGGCTTTAGTACATGCGACCACTTACAGACAATGAGAAATATCCTAGAAAAGAGCAATGAATACAATTTTAAACTCTACAGAGCCTATGAGAAGGCTTTTGATACTGTCAAAATGTGGGCAATCATCAACAGCTTGAACAACTGTAGAACTGATTCTAGATACACCACCCTACTCAAAGATATAAATGAAAACGCACAGATTTACATAAAACCTTGTACAAAACACATATGCATAGCAAGAGGTGCTCCTAAGTTATTTATTACAGCTTTAGAATACGTATTCCGCCAACTAGATTGGATAAAGGAGAGGCCAAAGATAGATGGTGTGTATCTGAGTCATTTAAGGTCCGCAGACGATATTGTAGTCATCAGTAGTAATCCACCTGAGACAATTAGTCTTAAGATGAATAAAAGTAAAACAAAAATATTAACCAACACTAATAACAATATAGTTATAAATTTAGAAGTAACAGCTCTCGAGATTGTTAAGGATTATGTGTATCTGGGGCAAAAATTTACTATGACGAGAGACTGTGTCTCGAATAAAATTTCAAGAAGAATCAGGCTTGGATGCTGCGCATTCGGGAAATTAAGTTATATATTCAAAGATAAAGCCAGCTCAAATAAGTGAAAGGCCAAAGTTTACATCCTACCCGCGTAATTACATATGGCGCTGAAACTTGGACATTGAATAAAGTCGATATGTAAAAACTAGCTCCGACCCACAGAGCACACGAAAGACAGACGATCGGGATAAAACTTAAAGATAGAAAAAGAAACAAGTGGATACGAAACGAAAGCACGCACGACCGATGTTCGATGGACTAAGCAAACATTAGAATGGAGACCACTAGAACAGAAAAGAAGCGTAGAACGTCTCAAAACAAGATAGCGGGATGATATACAGAGGGTTGTGGGCACTGGATGGATGACAACAGCTGCAAATAGATTGAGATGGAAATTCAGGGAAAAAGCCTACATCCAGCATTGGATAGAATTAGGCTTGTAGTGACAGTGAAATCATCGACATATGCTTAGTGGTTTTCGACGGAGTACATGTGCCATAACACTTCTCAAGCCATTCTTGGGTTCTGGCTGTATTTTTTTCCCATCAAAAAGCAATGTATAACCGACGCACGAAATTCTTTTTGTTCTATTCTTTTGCAAAAATCAAAACTAGCGTCACTTACACAGCTGTAACTTGCAAACTAATAGAGAAAATGTCATGAAAATTTTACATGAATCTTCTGAGAGTTGACTCTAACTGAAAATCATAGGGTTTTTTTTTTTTGTGCTGCCATTTCTCGGAACGTCTCAGGACTTTTCACTCCATGTAGTATATGATAAAATATACATATGCTAATGCTTGCTTGGAAAGTTGGGATCAAATATGTTACATGGTTTAACTGGTTATGTTTTGTAACACACCCTGTGTATACTTTTTTGACTTTATCCTTGACCTAGTTTATCTTCATACAAAATTTCATCACAATCTGTTTGGTATTTTTGTCTGATAACAGAACAAATAAATAGGTGGAAAGTCAACAAATGGTTTTCTTGTTCTCTACATACATTGGGCAAACATTTCCAATCACTCGTCCAAAAACAAAATAGATAGGCACAAAATAGACACACCTTACGTTATGATTTTCTTTTAAGTCTGAACAAAAATATTCATATATAGAACCTACACTTCCATTTACTTCCATTGCGCTAATTTAAGTAATTTATTTTTAAACCTACAATAATAGACGGCATCACTTTCTCGACCGTCTTTGGCAGGTTAGGCTACTCTCTTTTAGTATGTCTGAAAAATTCTGTTTATGGCTCTTTACGAGTGGCAATCGACGGGTTTTTTTCTAAAATCTTTACTATCAACGTCCCATACCGTCTCCTACTCTTTTTCTCATTTACATTAACGATCTACTGCAAAAGACCAGGAATCCAATCTACAGCTTTGCAGATGACAGTATGCTTATCTCATTATTCACTTTGAAAGCTCAAACATAGGTTACTCATGCAAATATCCGCACAGCAGGAGGTCGTTCAACTTAACAAAGACCTGGAAAAAATTCTATTTTGGGGTGACCGTAAGCAAGTGGAATTTAACGCTACAAAAACCCAGCCGGCAGTTTTTTCTAAAAAAGTTAACGTTACTGAACCCGACATAGTTATGCCGGGGCACTCCATTCGTCTAGTATTGTCGCTCAATTTGCTGGACTTTAATTTGGAAGCAAATATGTCTTGGCATGAACATGTTGCAAGCATAACAAAGAGACAGTCTCAAAAGCTGGGAATATTATTTCAAAGTAGAAAGCTCCACAACAACTGTTAATTCTGTACAAAGTCAAATTCGACCAACGATGAAATACTGTTCCCATGTTTGAGGCTCTGTTCTCGAACATACACTGCATTTGTTGCATTCTATTCAGAAGAGAGCTGTGCGCCTGATTGGAGACTGGGAACTGGCCAGCAACCTTAATTCATAGGAACATCCAAGAATGGTTGGCGACTTGAGTCTATTCTACAAGTGTTTTCATAGAAAGTGTTTGATGAGTGGTGCATGCTAGAAATACACGTCGCGATAATACTTCACATTTATTTATTTATTATTAATAAACGGGAAACCCCATTATAAAAGTTATAATATTCAATATATAAAGTAATAAAAACAGTCTGTACTGTAATGACTATTACAGTGACAGTGATTAGTTGTGAACGTGTAATTCGTGTGTATTGTGCTCTCATTTTTAGTCATTTTTGAGTTGTTTTTGGTGTTGTTAAATTATGATTTTTTGACAAGTTGTACATTTGGTGTTATAGTACTGTATCTACCTGTTATTTTTATCCTAATTGCGATACTTTGTTTTATATCGGGTCTTGAACATAGGACAATAGAAAATATTTTAATAATAACAACTTTTTTATAGTGTGCAACAAAAGGATAAAGATATTAGTGATAAGTGTGCCGAATTTATCTATATCCCAGACGATCAAGAATATATATTTGAATCAAAATTAACTTATTGTTTGTGGCAAGAGTGGACTAAAATAATAGTGAGCCAGTACCAGATTTAAAAATGCAACGCTCATTTAAATGTTGCAAGAATAAGGAATTCTCCAATTTTTGCTGTATGGTGTGCTGCGGTGTATTCCATCCGAGCTGCATGGATCGTTGCTCCGAGATCATTAAAATCAGCGGTTATAAGATTTTTTGTTCCAGTGATTGTCAATCCACTTACAACGACAGGGACAATCAGGAAAAAATACTCAAATTAAACATTGAGACCTTGAATAGAGAAATTTTGCAAAGAGATGACTGCATTCAGAGATTAAAGAGAGGCAGTCAGGTGTTTGAAGATGTTGTGTCTGATGCAGAAGGGTCATATTCATTGCAATTAGATCAATTGAATAAACGAAACTCGTCCCTGATTAGCGAGGTTCAAGAATTAAAGAGGAAAGAGGTGGAAACTGTTTCCAAGTTAGAATCGTTTACTAAAACAAAGCACGATCTTGAGATGAAAATAAATGAACTAACAGATTTAAATAAAAGTTTACTGGTTTCAGTGGAAACACTAGAAAAGTACAATGAAACTTACTTTCACGAAATCAAGCAACTTCGTAACACAGTATTTAATCTGGAAAACAAACAGTCAAGTATGCCTTTTGTCAACAAGGTAGACCAAAAAATTTCGGCTCGTCACCGAAAACCTCAACTATTACTGGTTGGAAACAGGGATGATGTTATTGGTTGTTCTGCTATCTTTAAAAAACATACTAAAGCAGGTTTTGATATTAACTGTCAGTACGCCAGTGGTCTACTGTTTGAAGAGGTAGTTGAGAATTCCATTAAACTTAGTGGTACCCTATCAAAGAACGACTATGTGATAGTGTTTGCTGGCGGCGAAAACGCTCTCAGGGATAAACCGATATCACCTGACAGCTTAACCAAGATATTGTGTATTTCGATGAAAACTAATGTGATTGTGGTTGGTGCTGCTTATGCTGCTGGAAGAAAGGTATTAAATGGTTTGATATATGAAAATAACATGGGCATACACTCTTTTATACATAAAAACAGAACTGATGATTTGATGTTCGTGCCTATGGATGGCTTCATGCAGTTTGAGGAAAGGTCTTGGCATTGTCGACCGTCATATCCTGGCAAGAGACTCCTGTGTGGATTTATCGCTAATCAGATTATTTTAATGAAAATGCATGTGAAGCCGCAACACTTGGGGGGGGTTACTGTAAACTTTAGTGAATCTGAGCCCGGGTTGGTTGTAGATAAGAGTATTTGTATCTCTCAGGTTAACAGTGAACAGAGTGTGGTCAATAATGATAATTTTTTAGCGTAAGCAATACTGACGGTGTCTCACTTCTGTTGTTAAATATTCAATCAATAAGGCATAAAACTGATGAGCTCCAACTTTTTCTAAATAGTGTAGATTGCCCAGATATATTGCTCTTAACAGAGCACTGGCTGCATAATGATGAATCGGTACCTTTCCAGGGCTACTCTATAGTGTCGAAGTATTCAAGGCGTACATGTATCAACGGGGGTACTATGATAATGGTGAATAATTCTTTTTTGGATACATATACTTTTGTTGATTTTGAGAAGAACAACTACATGATTGTCGAAAAAGAGTTTGAATTTTCTTTGGTTTATGTTCCTAAATTAAATTTATTTATTGTCTGTTTGTATAGACCACCAAATAATGACATTCCTTTATTTATATCTAGATTGGAAACTCTCATTTTGGCCTTGCCTTGGCACGCATGGATAATCTTGGCGGGAGATCTAAACATAGATTTTAATGACCAGTCGCATGTTAACTTTCATCTGGTGTCTAACTTACTGGACTCTTTAAATTTAAATATGCTTGTTCAGGAGCCGACGCGAGTTACGAAGTATTCTTCGTCCTTAATTGATTATGTTTGTACAAATCGCGATGGGAACCTTGTGAAGTGTTCAGTAATAAACGCGGGTCTTTCAGACCATGATTCAATTTTATGTAATTTTAAATTGTTAATGAAAAAATATAATAATGGAAAACGCAGAGGTAGGCTTTATACAAGGAAGAATTATAGTAGGTTTTCTCAATTATGTGCTGAGTGTGAGTGGGGCATAATTATGCACTCGGATGACCCACTAGCATACTTTCACGAATTACTATATTATACTTTCAACCGATCCTTTCCTGTTAAAACATTGAAAATAAAAAAGAAAAAACCATGGCTTACTAAGGGAATTATAATACCCTCGCGAAACATGCGTTCTATGCATTGGCTAAGAAAATACTTTGCCGACAATTCTGATTTTGTTCGTTGTTTTAACAAATATCGTGGCATTTATAGAAGGACAATTAAATCCGCAAAGCAACTGTACTATAATGACCGACTACATGACTCTAATAACAGACAGAAGGAGAGTTGGAAAATTGTGAACGAGCTTAATAGTAATAAGCACAACACTCTGTCCAATAGTTCTGGTTTAACGTCTGATATCTTAAACTCTTTTTATTGCACGATAGCGGCGGACTTAACCTCTGACTTAAATCCTAAAGCGGATGCTTTGCGCTATCTCGATGATCTACGGGTGGATGACACGTTTTATTTTTATCCTACGGATATTTGCGAAATGAAGAGCATATTTGCTGAAGTGAAAAATAGGAATGCCTCAGGTTGGGATAATATTTCAATGAAGGTTATTTCTGCTTTGCCTGACGCAGCATTGCATATGCTTGTTGAGGCAATCATTTCTTGTAGGACATTTCCCTCCATCTTTGAAGCGGGCACGAGTTATTCCACTCTTTAAAGGGGGCGAAACTAGCTTACCCTCTAACTACAGACCAATATCATTGCTTCCTACGTTGGCTAAGGTGGTCGAGAGGCTCGTGAGTGGTCGTATTCTCAATTTCGTCCTTAAGTATAACTTGTTGAGCACTTCTCAGTTTGGCTTTCGGGCTGGCAGAAACACTAATGACGCGATTTTTTCGTTTCTAGAAAACCTATATGGCAAGTTAAATGATGGAGAGGTTGCTGCGGCGGTGTTCTGTGACCTCGCAAAAGCTTTTGATTGTGTGAATCATATGATATTGCTGAGTAAGCTTGAAATCTACGGATTCAGAGGTGTGGCGTTGGCCTGGTTGGCATCTTACTTATCATCGCGCTGTCAATCTGTCTTTTTTAACGGTAATGAGTCGCGTGAATTGAGTGTCACTTGTGAAGTTCCACAAGGCTCTGTTTTGGGGCCTCTGTTATTTCTGCTTTATATTAATGACCTTTCAAAACTTAATGTCAAAGGGGTATTTACGATGTTTGCCGATGACACAACTGTGATGTGGCACAATAGAGACGTGGTACAGTTGGAATGCGACATCAGTGGGGATATAGTGAAAATCGTAGATTGGTGTCATTCAAATTATCTAACCCTGAATATTTCTAAAACTAACATTGTTTCATTTAAATGTCAATTGAACGATATCTCACTTGATTCGCAAATTATTGAAGGCTTGACTTGTAACAAATTTTTGGGTTTGTTTATAGACACTAAATTGAGATTCTCTACTCACATTTTGCAGCTTTGTAAGAGGATTGCCAAGGGATGTTTTGCCTTGAGAGTAGTGTCTCGGGAATTAGATGTTTCTATCGCGAGAAATGTATACTTTGCTCTGATTGAATCGCACCTCCGTTATGGGGTATGTTTCTGGGGTTCCTGCTCTAACCAATTATTGAATAAGGTCTTTATGCTACAAAAGCGAGCACTGCGTTATATGTTCCAATTGAGTTCTCGGCAATCCTGCAGGAATGTGTTTATTACTAAGAGAATTCTAACATTGCCTTGTATATTTATTATTGAAACAGCCTGCCTTATACATAGTAAGTTTGGGGAAGAGATAGGGGCTTCTTGTGCGTCCACGACGCGTTCATCTTATGTGGCCTCACTACCCATTCCCTCTTCAGCTTTAATAAGGGACTCTATAATATTTATGAGTAAGAAAATATTCAACCACTTGCCTTTGAACGTCAGGAAAATTTTAAATAATAACCGATTTAGGCGGGAGGTTCGGAAGCTCTTAATTGGGAGGGCCTACTATTCAGTTAAGGAGTTTTTTGATGACACTCTTTGATTACCAAGTATGTATATGGCGTGTACATGTCACTGTAGGTGTAAAGGGTGATTCATTTTCTTTTTTTTAAAGATAATTTCTTTCAAATGTTGTCCGCGACTACGGTTACGTCCATTCTGAAGTTATTTTATTAAGCAAATGTGAACTTTTGTACATGTCACTGTTCATGAATAAATTTTTTAACCTTAGAAATAATGTATATACATATAATATAGATAGCTTTGTAGACAAAAGAACAATCTTTTTTTACAATAAAGCTTTATTTGATTTGATTTGATTTGATTGATAGAACAAAAAAAAATGATATAACATCACAGTTCAAAACACCCAATCATCTAAACAGGAAACATATCAGTGGTCACACACCAGATTAATGACTTGCCCTTTAAAGCCAGACAGCGAGTTTCCGAATGGATTGAAGGAAGGATTATTATTTAGGAAGAGCAAGGATCTAGTCAATGGAGAGTGGACTCTATAGTTAGTACCGTGATGACCGTGGCAAATACCTTCATTTCTTCCTAAGCAGCGTTCTGGAACCTTCAACTGTATCTGCCCTAAGAGGGGTGGACAATCAATAACACCATTTAGCAATTGAAATATCGTGGAAAGATCTGACACCCTTCTCCTGTCCTCTAATGTCCGCAGACCAAGCATACTATCTAGGGCTCCTCTGTCACCAACCAACCCCAATCTATGAGAGCAATATCCAATAAATTTATTCTGGACACGTTCAATCCCTGCGCTGTGAACATTATAGTAAAGTGACCATACTGTTGATGCATATTCAAAGTGAGATCTTACTAATAACAGTATAACTTCTTCATTGAGTCTCTCTTCCGATTCTAAAAAAAAGTCCCAACATTTGGAATGCCTTTCTTGTCCTGCAAGAGTAGTGTTCCCTAAACGACAACTGAGCGTCCATTATGACTCCTAAATCCTTCAAAGAACTGACTGGTAACAAGTCCTCATCACCAACCTTGTACTGAAAGGTTATTTTATTCTTTTTCCTACGAAAACTAATCGTACTACACTTCCCAGGATTTAAAGACAATCCATTATGATTGCACCAATGCACAAACAGATTCAAGCTCTCTTGCAACTTTATGCAATCCACCTCAGTCAAAATTTCATGGTACAATTTCAAGTCATCGGCAAACAAAAAAAAAAGCTACAGTCAGGAACAGCCTGACGAATGTCATTAATAAAGATGTTAAATAGTAATGGAACACAGTGCCCACCTTGAGGAATTCCTGAGTCTGTATGAGGTTCAGCTTGTTACTCCTCATACAACCCTTTTCAAATACTCTTTTATATGGAGAACCTTATTCCTTTGGAATAATTTGCCTAGGATTGTGTTTCTGACCAAGTACAATTTACAGCAATTCAAGACCCATGTGAATTGCTTTTTTCGCACATGTGACGCTCCTGTAGTGCTTTAGGGATTTCCCTGCAGCACATGTGCTCGGTCCATTAAAAAAAAACAATTAAATTCCACAATTTAATCATCTTTTCACAAGCTTAATCTCTGTGTAAGTACAGGTCACAGGATAAAATCAGATAAAGTAACCAAAAGTTCAATGATCATGTGACCTGTAAAATTAATTTTTAAATTATATTTTAATTAGAATTATGTTTTAACCAAGTTTCTAAACTACCTACAATATATCTTTATAAAATTATACTGTATGGTGCTTAAAAGTTTTCCGGTTCTACATAATACTCACATAGAGCAGTTGAAGGATGAAGGTATATTTAAATCTATGATAGAAAGTATATTTGTAATGTATAAAATATAACTCCTAATGCTATGGTAAAAATATTGCCTTACCGAATGCATTGTTACATTCTGAGGAAGTAACTGTGGATGGTGAGGAGGTAAACCAGTTTCTTGTCGTTTAAAATGCAGGTCCATATTTGGAGTGTAAGAATGAGCCACTGAAGAATGCAGGTGATATGGTGGCATTCTGTGAGGAAACATCATTGGCATATGGGATGATGTTGGCCCACTCTAACAAAAAAATTATAATATTTGTTTAAAACTCCAATTCCAACACAATATTTATCCAACAGAAAATTTCCAAGAACATATAAGTAGGTCATTCAAATATAAACTGGAATTTTGTTCATTTGACTCGCATAGTGACCTTAGCAGCGCGGCGGGTAATCGGTGGTGGGGGATGGAGAGGGGATAGCCATGCCTACGGCCCCCGCGCTCACGTCCCCGATTTCAGTGTCGCTATGAGTGAACGGGAAGTAACAACGTCTATTACGCAATGCGTTTTCTTGCCAATGAAGGTGTGAAATCAAGTAAGATTTTGAATAGACTCCAAGCACAGTTCGGTGATACTATTGTGAATAAAACCCAAGTGTTTGATTGGGTCAAGGACTTTCCAAATGGTTTTGACAACCAGCGCCAATATTCAGGCCGTGCATGAAAGATTGCCGCATTATTGATTGCATCAGAGGTGGGTATAAGTATTGGAAGTGTCCATACTATTATGTCAGACACACTTGAATACAGAAAAGTATCAACAAGGTAGGTTCCATGTCTTCTCAAAGAGGCACAAAAGAATGTGCGGAAAGACATCTGTCAGCGACTTCTGAAAATAAGAGGACAAGTATGGAGTGGTGGAAAGTTGGAGAGGGGGTACCAATCAAGACCAAGACTCGACTGTTAGCTGGGGAAATTCTGGCAACTGTGTTTTGGTACTAAAAAGGTGTATTGCTGATTGACTAGCCACATGCTTAAAGGACATACTACTGCCAGCTGCTGGATGATGCCAAGACTGCTTATTGCAATAAATGATTCTGATAACTGATTTGCGATGTCCTTCTTCTGGACAACACATGGCTGCATACAGCAGTTCTAACTCTTGATAAACTCTCTGTAATACACTGACCACCTCTTCAACACCCACCTTACAGTCCAGACTTGTCCTCATGTTTCGTCCACTGAAGGAGGCATTAGGAGGGGAGAGATTTGAAGACCATGCTGAGGTCGAATAACACATGAGCAATTGGCTACTGGAGTAGCTATCTTCTTTTTTCTATGCGGGGATTAGAAAGCTGTTGAAGGAAACTACATAGAAAAATAAGTTACTCCATTTGTATTTTTACCTATCACCAATAAAGCTGTGTGAAACAATTCTGGTTTATATTTGAATGATCCATATACAATTAAAGAAATTTTAAAAGTGACCAAATTTTAAGTTAATAACTTTCAAAACACCATCATGACATAAAGTAGTTTTTGTCCTTTCTCTTATTATCTTGTGCTATAAAATAGTGCTAAAAGAAAGCTAATATTTAAAAGAATTTGTGAAGCCTTACCAAAGTAAAATGATTTTCCTGAAAATTTCCCAGAGCTTGAATCCTGTGATTTTGATGAATATTTATTGGTGGATATTGTTGTAAATGATCAATTTTTTTTCCAGAATGACTCTCTGGCAAATTGTTTATTAATTGAGAATTTGACTTTGCTTGGCTTTTACTGGAATCCAGGGTAGAAATTGAATCTAAATTTTCCAATGAGACATTTGGGACCGTTTCTGTAGATTTCTTATCACCTAATGTTTGTTTATTTGAGTCATCAGAATATTTATTAGGAGCTCCTTTTTCCTTCAAAATCGACTTGTTTCCATTTTTTTCATAATAAAATCCCATATCACTTAACAGTCTTCGTAAAGTCATTATTGAAAAATTTGGAAGGTTATTGCAATTAATATTTTTTAAAATTACACTTAAACTGGGCACTACATTTTTTGCTTTTAAATCGTAAATTATATTTTTTATTGCTTCCCTAACACTCTCATCATACTTAACGAGTCTATTATTGGTATTGATATTTTTTCTAATTTTTGTTTTAGATGGTTCCTTGAACCCTTGAGGACTGACTTCCTCCTTTCGGAATGAAAAAATACTTTTTTCACTACACCCTGTTGCTTTTGCTGTTTGCCTGACGATTTCTGTTACATTTGTGTCAGGATTCTGAGATCGAAAATATTTGAATACATTCATTATTATTGTTTTTTCTTTTTTGGAGTAAGACATTCCTTGTTTCATTTTCTTAACTTCGCATGGTACATCTTTATACATCTTTCCTTTCACTTTATTATTATTTACTTAATTTAAAACAAATTAAACAAGAGAATATATTTATTTATAACAAATTAAGTTGTTAACTTTGTGTTTAAGTTGTTTGGTTATGTTTACAACACAATAATAAAGGATTAGGTTAACAGTCGTATTCTTTTAAAACCATTTTGCTGTGTCAAATATCATCTCAGAACAAAAATGGAAGTATTTATAGTATTCAGTACGCAACACTTATTGGGTCACTTCGGTGTCTGTCTGTCACACCCGATTTTCTCCGAAACTATTTGACATAGAAAAGAAAGTTGAATTTGTCAGAAATATAGTAATTGGTGGCCCAGTTAGAGTCGTGTAGTTTTGAAAACTTGTGAAAACACGAGTTCAAAAGTATATATGACACACTCTCACAAACTTTTCTTTATATTATTTTTAAAAATTTGTCAAAAATCACTGTTTCCCCACCCTATCTCTAAGAATACTAAATAATAAATTTTGAAAAAAATTCTGAAATATTCCCCTTAAGGAGTGGATTGAACGAAAGTTACCACAAGTGCATTACCTTTGATAATTTATCCAGTATAAAAAAAATATATTTTGCTTAATAATATGGCTGAGATTCTTTTCAACATGTGTGCAGAAAAAGCGATTCACGTTGTTCTCGAATCGCTGTAAATTGTACTCGGTGGGAAACACAGTCCTGGGCAACTTATTCCAAAGGGATGATGTTCTCCATATTGTAACGTGTGCAAAAATGTGCTGCCCCAAGCTTGAGCACAATTTTCTTGCAGCCCCGCTTTAATTTCTGCTAATGAATTGAGTGGATCCGATTTTTAAAAGAACTAAAGAAATTAAACAAACACTAGCTCAGTTTTCCTTGGTAGAGAAATATGGGTAAGAGATAATTGTCTTACGTCTTTTTTGGAATTCATTTCTATTTTTTTAAAGGCTTTAGCTGTACGAAATTTTGGGCACCATCCATTTTAAAATAGAAAGGATCTAACTTCAGCTAAAAAATGGAAAAATGCTGAAGGGTTTTATGGGTATTACTAAAAAGAATTAGTCTAGTACAACTTATCCTGAAAAGAAAAATAAATATTCAGTGAGACACTAGCTTTAATCAAAAAAAGAAAATTTATTCTTGTTTTTTAAAATGAAAAGTTCTAACCTTTACAGTTTTACCTAACAAATTCTAGCCTAACTAGTAGTTGTTACATTAGAATTTCAGACTATTATAACCCCCGAAGACGAGAAATCGTGCTTTACACTTCACTTTTTAGTCTGTTTTACGTTGCAGTTAAGGCGCTACTCTCGAATAAGTCTATTGATGTCGGCTAGATGGAAAATAGCCCGGCAGCGGCTTGATGGTACTGCCTGGTTGCGGCTAGATGGAAAAACAACCCCGATTCAAGTTCTGAGGAGCCTTAAATAATCGTGCGACTTTTGCCGGTAATATCACGACGCTCCAATCAAAACTGCCGATCAAACATTCCACCAATCGCGGCGTAGCGAGAGGTTCGGTCAGGAACCCGCACCACTCACTATATACCGAACGTCTGGGAATCCCTGTTTAATATACCGTTCGGAACAAAAATGAAAATAAGTACAATTTGAAATGGAAAAATCAGTAACATTACATGGTCTTAAAATCTAGGAAAAAATGAATGTTACAATATAAAAGACTGCTTGAAAAGCGTTGTACGAGGAGTAACGAGCTGAACTTCATACGGATGTGAAGTATTAGAGCGATGTGTATTTCTAACATGCACTGTGGGAGGAATTAAGCGGGCTACATCCTTTGAACACCTTCCATGAAAATACTTGTAGAATAGACTTAAGTCGCCAACCTTTCTTCGATGTTCCAGCGAATCAAGGCCGCCAGTCAGTTCCGGGTCTCCAATCAGACGAACAGCTTTCTTCTCTGAATAGAATCCAGCAAATGCAGTGTATGTTTGGGAGCGGAGCCCCAAACATGGGAGCAGTATTCCATAGTTGGTCGAATTTGAGCTTTGTAAAGAATTAACAGCTGTTGTGGAGTGTAAAGCTTTCTGATTCGAAATAATATTCCCAACTTTTGAGAAGCTCTCCTTGCTATGCCTGCAACATGTTCATGCCAGGACATATTTGCACCCAAATTAACGCCCAAAAAATTGAGTGACGATGTTAGAGGAATATAGTGCCCCGACATAACTATTTCGGGTTCAGCAACGTTAACTTTTTTTGAAAAAACTGCCGCCTGGTTTTTTGTAGCGTTAAATTCCACTTGGTTACTGTCACCCCAAGATAGAATTTCTTCCAGGTCTTTATTAAGTTGAATGACTTCCTGCTGTCTGCGGATATTCGTTTGAGTAGCCGTTATCCGAGCGTTCAAAGTGAATGAAGAGATAAGCGTACTGTCATCTGCAAAGCTGTAGATTGGATTCCCGGTTTTTTCCAGCAGATCGTTAATGTAAATGAGAAAGAGACTCCTACTCTTTATAGTATAGAGCCTTGGGGCACACCGGCATTGATAGTGAAGGTATTAGAAAGAAATGCGTCGACCGTCACTCGTAAAGAACGTTCTCTGAGGAAACATGAGAGCCACAAACAGAACTTTTCAGACATACCATAAGAGCGTAGCTTATCCAACAGTTTATCGTGCCAAAAACGGTCGAATGTTTTGGATACGCCAAAAGCAACCGCTCGAGATTCTCCAAAGTGTTCGATTGCGTTGTTCCAAACATGTGTTACATAAGTCAGAAGATCTCTCTATTGATCTATGTTTACGAAAGCCATATTGGTGATCGCTAATAATGTTGAATCCTTCAAGATATTTTAGAAGAAGCTGATTGATAGCTTTTTCCATAACTTTCGATATTACTGAAAGCAGTGCGACTGGTCGGTAGTTATTTGGCAAGGTCTTCTTGCCTTTTTTAGGTATCGGCTGAACTGTGGCACATTTTCAGCAGGAAGAAAATATTCCCTCTCTGTAGGATAGGTTGAAAAGTCTACAGAAAACTGATGTTAGTTCCCTCGCACAGTTTTTGAGAACTATGGCAGGTATTTCGTCAGCGCCAGAAGCTTTTTTGGTGTCTAACATCATTAAAATACGTTTTATGGAACGCTGCCTGAAGACAATATCGGGCATTCTTGACTGCACTATGGGAATAGTAGGTGGTGATTTTCCTTGGAAATCGACAGTAGAATGTGAAGCAAAGAGTTCAGCCAACAATTTCGAACAAAGGTGGTACGATTTATGGTGTTAGGATTTTCACGCCATTGTCGGTAGGCAAGATGTTTAGAAGCAACAGCTTCTTTGCATTTTCGGTCAAACCAAGGCTTGCCGTTGAAAGGGCATTTCTTCGAAAAAGGGATGTTAGCTTCCATATCAGCCAAAACCCAGTTGATGTGGGCATTAAAATCGCCCAGGATGGCAATTTTGGCATTTGAATAGTTAATTTGTAAATGATCGATGGTGTCTGTAAGAGAACCGAAAAGTGTTCTAAAGTTAGTATCACTTGGTGGACCTTGTACGATGCAATCAGTAATGTACACATATACTTTTCAGTACATAACTGCTTTAAACATTTGGCGAATCACAGATGAAATAAATTTCCATGATGACTGGTGACCAACGGATAGGCACCGAGACAAAATAATTTTATTTTATTTGTTTACAATTAAACAAAAATTTAGGTAGTTTTACACTTTTACTACAAAGATGTTTCGCTTTTTATATATTCTTGGTAATTCTTATAGCAAAGAAGAATGTATGACTGAATTTCATAGAATACTTCAGCTTCGATGAAATACTAATTGCACAAGTCCGACTTGCCCTTGGCCGTTTTTTTTTTATCTACTATGCTCTAGTAGCATTCGGTATTCAGTTGCGAATTTGTGTATTCATGTCTCTGGTTTCAGTCAGAAAATGGAGGGGATTTGATAACGAAAATGTATCCTAATTGTGATGTCTAGTGAATCGGAAATGACAGCCATTTTCAACCTCTTGGTTAGTTCCAAACTCCCATTCAATATGTTGAGCATTTTACATTAATGCTGTCCATAATTGTGTTATGTCGGACATCATCATGCATTCATTTTTATTCATCAAGACAGTTAAAGACGGATGCGAAAATGCCGGAAATACTAGACATTTAGCTCAAACGAATGGTAATTAACTTCATTTCTGTCGGAACCTTTGCTAATATTTTTTCTAGTTTTAGTAAATAATACAGAATTTTTAGACTCGTTTGCGTGTGTTCAAGTTTCGAATCATTTTAAAGTTTTGCCCTCGGACTTCACAGATCAAATTAATTTAAGGTTGTGTTTCTGAAATTGGCGCTTTCTAACTAGTTGAAAATGACAAAATATCCTGTGTTCCTCTTTACAACCCCTCGCGCAAGGGGAGGCGTGTTCAGGAAATGAAATTTTGAGGGATTATTTGTCTACCTTGATTGGTATTGTTAATCTCACCAAATACTTGTCGCTATAAACATCTTCCCCGCGTTTTTTGTTTACAGTATTGTAAAATGCCGTTTTTTCCTAATTACAAACGCCCCTAGAGGGAATACGAGAATAAGCATAAACAAAGAGTTTTAAAGGTTAACCTGATAGTTATCAAATGTATAGTTTTATAATCGGCACAGGTACGTATTTCTTTAGTTCCAGAAAAAGAAAACTCATAAGTTGTTACTCTTTCTTAAGAAGAGTCACAATCGCATGACGAATTGTCAAATATGTACTAAACGTACAAAACAACACATTGTCAACGTTAAGTTAAATTATACTTACTTTTTACGGTTATAGATTTTTTTGTATTATTTGAAACAAAAAAAGTACTTCAATTGCCGTTATTAAATGTAAAATACAAGTTTTGTAACAATCCCGTAAATTGTATAAAAATATGGACAATTATCATTTAGAAAGATTCTGACCAAAAGCGTACCTTGTGAACACGTGAGTGTAAGGCGTAATTACGTTATTTTCTTAGTTTTTCCTATTCCTACACAATGAGCATAAACGACTTCTCTGACAATTTGAAAAATAAATTAAAATAAGTCACACCAAATGGTAGAATATTTTGCAAATTTAGATTAATTGATCTCTTGCGATGCGTTAAAAATTTATTTAAGATTATATCATAGAAAATATAACTGTCCCTATAGATAAAGAGGTTAGTTCAGGTCACCGTAAAACGAAGTCGGCTCTTTATCGCCGTCGATCTTCTTAGAGATGCCGCGCAAGCAGAAGTCGTATTATATGCACCAATAATAGCGATAAATATCCGCGGCGTCTCTAAAAACTCGACAAGATACATTTTAACGATCCTGCGGTACCTAGTCGGTGTTATTTTACGGCGACGTTTTATTCCACGAGTCTGTCTTTCTCTAGCGATAGCTATATTTTCTGTAATCATGTTTTTAAAACTGAGGTTGCTTAACTAGTTAAAAATGGCGACACTTTTCCGTGTTCTTCCTTACATTCTTCGCGCAAGGGGAGGCATGTTCTATATCCCCTCTATTCTCTGGTCTCATCTCACCGAATGCAACTATAACATAACCAAACTTTCAACCCATAACTAAAACAGCAGCATAACCAAATTTTATAACAATAAAGAAAACAGGGAAAATAAAGTTTATTGATAATATTACGGCATAAAATAGATGATTTATTTTATTTTAAATAGAGCAATAAAACACCAAAACAAATGTATAAAAGTATACCTTGTGAAGTTAAAAAGATGAAACAAGGAATGTTTTATACCAGAAAAGAAAAAAAACGATAATAATCAATGTATTCAAATATTTTCAAACCGAATATCCGGGCAAAAGTGTTACAGAAATTGTTAGGCAAACAGCAAGAGCAACCGGATGCAGTGAAAAAAGCATATATTTATTCCGGAAGGAGGCAGTTAGCCCACAAGGGTTCAAAGAACCATCTAGTACGAGAATAAGAAAAAATATTAACATTAATAGTAGATTTGTTAAATACGATAATAATGTTAGAGAGGAAATAAAAAATGTAATTTATGACTTGAAAAGCAAAAATATATTGCCTAGTTTAAGTGAAATTTTTAAAAATATAAATAATTGTAATATTCCTAAATTTTCATTATCAACATTAAGAAGAATGTTAAGTGACATGGGATTTTACTATGAAAAAGATGGAAGCAAATTGATTTTAATTGAGAAAAATACTACTAATGAAAAGTATAATGGTCCAAATAAACCCACTGTTACTAAGAAGCCTATAGAAACAGCACCAAGCATTGTACATTTATCCTCTGTTGATGTTAAACATAGTATTTTTGATTTGTAAGAAATATTCTTGTGTGTTTATCCAAAAAAATTCCACTTATTAATGTATTTTTCTAGATTAATGCACAGAATAATTGTTTTTATATTTTCAGTTTATTATTTTCTATAAATAAAATTAAGTTTTGTTAAATTTATATTTATAGTGCAATAGAGAGTGCAATCACTGATTATATGTTGTTTAGGTTAAAATTTGATTTTAAAGTATTGTGTTTACATTTTCTTGTTTTAACCTAAAATAAGCCTAGAACTGAAAGCTGCGCTGCAACAAATGAGGAACAGTAGATGCTCGGGGAAAAATCAGATCAGCAATAACATGTTAAAGGTAGGAAGTGAATCGTTGCTCGAAAGTGTACGAATTTTACTTGATAAGTGTCTGCTGTAAGCAATAATCTCAGATAGCTGGCAAATGGCAGAAGTTATCTTATTGTACAAAAAAGGGAAACGAGATAACATAGAAAACTATCAACCCATCAGTTTGCTCTCCCACTTATAAAAGCAACCGACTAAAATCACAGATTATCAAGCAGGTTAGATCAATATCAGCCCTTCCAACAAGTGGGATTCATGAAGGGTTATAGTATCGTCAACCATCTTCAGACACTTCATACTCTCATCGAGAAGTGTACAGAGTACAACATATCTCTTTGTGGCCTTTGTTGACTACTGTAAGCCTTTTGATTTAATAGAAACCGGGGCAATTCTGAAAGCTACGAATAATGCAGTGATAGACTCTAGATACTCAAACCTAATTACATATACCAGGTGTACAAGTATGAAACCAGACCTGAGGGGCGTGGTCTATTATGAGCTGTTAAAAGCTGGGGAAACGGTTAATACTAAACGTTACAAACAACCATTAACCGATTTGAACCGTTCGCTGCTTGAAAAAAGGTCAGGATACCGAAAGAGGCAACACAAAGTCATTTTTCTTCATGACAATGCTCCATCACATACGGCAAAACCAGTTCGCGACACGTTGGAAGCACTCAGCTGGGAAGTTCTACCCCATGCAGCTTACCAGACTTGGCTCCTTCCGATTACCACTTGTTTGCATCGATGGGCATTTGCTGAGCAGTGCTTTGGTTCATACAAAGATGTGAAAAAATGGCTCGATGAATGGTTCGCGGCAAAAGGGGAAGATTTTTACTGGCGTGGTATTCACAAATTGCCCAAAAGATGGGAAAAATGTATAACAAGCGGTGGAGCATACTTTTTATCATTCTTCCGAATTTAACATGTTTTTTTTTTAGAAAAAAAATATGCATTTCATACTTGTACACCTGGTACATACATATAATCATGCATCACTGCAGATAATCATTGATGAGATCTCAGGACCAGTAATATTGGTATTGAAAAGGGAATACATCAATGGGTCACAATTTAACCCAATTGTTCATCTGACTGCTGAAAGATGTGTTTAAAAACCTGAACTGGCATGAATTAACATAGATGGTGTACGACTCAACCACTTAAGCTTGGCAGATGACATTGTTATTATTAGCGAGTCAGCAGAGGAACTTCGAATCATGTTGCAAGAATTCCATGAGGCTTCCTTAAAGGTTGGACTAGAAATTAACGCAAATTAAACTAAAATAATGAGTCCTAGATGTGACTGTTGCCAACCAGTTGCTTAAAAACATACCCTCGTACATATATTTAGGACACTAGATCCAATTGGGAAAAAGAGAACCAAGATGTGGAAATGTCCAGACAAACAAGTCTTGGATGGGCAGCATTCAGTAAAATGGGACATATAACGAAGTCACCAGTTATCCCAATAAATCTTAAAAGGAAAGTCTTTAATAGTTGTATGCCTGTTCTCACTTATGGTCTAGAAATTACGGCACTAACTCGCAAGTCGGCTAGCAAGCAAATCACTCAAGAGTCATATTTGGAATAAGCCTAGAGACCGAATCACAATCTAAGATATCCGAGAAAGAACAAAAGTAACCGGATGTATTGGAAAAAATAGCATGGTTAAAGTGGCAATGGGGGAGCCACATTGTGAGACAAGATTCGAATAGATGGACTGATAAATTGTGGACATGTGTAAACAGGGGTCCAAGAGAACTGTGGGAAGACCACAAAAGCGATGGCGAGACGACATCCAGAGGATTGTAGGAACGAACTGGACACAAGTTGCAATAGATAGGTTTTGAAAGAGGCCTACCATACATTCAGGGGTGGATGAACACAGGCTGAGAAAGAAGATATTTTCTTAATATAATCTAAGAAGTTTTATGTTACTCATACAGTTTTTATTTCTATGTTTACTTTACTTTAAATATTACTGCATTATCTTATTATACGTCTATAGTCATGCAACCGACCTAGAATTTTTTAATGTCACCACAAGTCTCTTTTGAGGTTATACTTACGGGCAGCTTGCAGACATCATTTTCAGGGAGTAACTTGTTGATAGTGAAACCACAGTAAACATACTACAGTAGCGAAACTGAGCTCCAATTTGGTGACGAGATTTTGACGGCGCGTGCGTCAACGGGTCCTTTTTCAAAATGGCCGCTCAGTGTTTACATCCGATCTCGGAATGTGCCTTTGGAAATGTATTGTCCATCGTTTCTTGTTGTGACTGCAGTTTATATAAATATAAAGACAGAAGGAAAAGAGAATTAAAAACGTTTGTCAAGTGAAGGGAATCGAAAACGTTGAGAAACAATTTATATAATCATGGGGAAAGGAGGTTATTGTTGTGCCTTTGAGAATTGCAATATTCCATATAATTATTTTCGCAAATTATTTGCTCGAATCACACTTTTTTATGCTCTAAAATTTGCAAATAAGAAATTTCTAACTCAATCAGGGCGCGCTAAGACTATTATTCTAAATCATAACTAAATTTAATTATGCTTTATTTACATCACATGTAATCATCAACAGTATTATCCGTCAAAGTTTAAGTTGCTGCATTAATGATTTTTTTTTTTTTGCAGTTCCTCTGTTTTTAGTTGAAACAATGATTTCATAGAAATCATGGTATGCGATTAAAGTTGTTGGAGTTGTTGATTATTTTAATAAACCGCTATTGCTTGCTTTCACAAGACAACTTTTCACTATCTTAAATGCATTTTTGAAAAAATACATATGCATGAAAACAATATTATCATTACTAATGTACATTTTGTTTAGGCGTATTTGCTCAAGAGACGGCCTTCCAGGGAACCTTGATTGATTTAATAAAACGTTCGTATTGGTAGAGTGATTTGGTCATTAAAGCTTGAAATTTATTTCTAAACTTAGTTCGGCTGGTTATTTAAAAATCCTGACGTGATTGCTCAATTCTGACCTCGGATTCGGTTTCAGCGCCCAAAAATACATATAAGTATAGCGATCTGTTCGGTAGTGAAAAACTTTTTTTTGTGTGCCTGTGTAATTTTTTTATGATTAATAAATAATCCTCCAAATTCTGGTTTTTAGAAAGATTTATTTTTGTGTAAACTAGTATTCAGTTATTTAAAACTATTTATATTTGATACATTATAAATAAAACATATTATTTTTTTCTAAAAGGTGTATTCTCAAGAGGCTTCTAGTTTTCAATAACTTCATCTGAATTAATTGTTTGACACACCTTTGTAATAATAAACCTGATAAATTTAACACTGTTTAATTGCAAGTACAATCAATACTCTGAAAGTGACTTTTTCATGCCAATCTTTTAAAAGTTTCTGTGTATATATTGTAAGGAATACAGAACCTATAACAACATATTTATTATTTTCAAATTTTAGACAGTATATTTTATTTTCTTATAAGCTGGGTTTGAAAGTTTAAATATTAAGTGTCGTGTTGAGATCACAAAACCACTGGGGATTGGGATTATTGAAATAACTGATATAAATGGATTATCAAATATGCTATTAAAATAAGAAAAATTTTAATGTGATTCCAAAGAAATTTTTGTAATATGATTTTGTCAGACGATGTGTGCCAGAGGGTAAAATATTCTGAAAATAAGTTCGTTAAATGGACAGTACACCTAATCGAAGTCCATTTTGATGGTAATTATGGTTACTATTAAAATTTTGAAGATTTAGTTACCTGTTATTAATATTCCTCCTATAAAGAACTTATTTCTATTGTTGTATGCCTATACTATAAATTAAATATAGTTATTTTCCTTTTAAACTATAATTGACAATAATCAGTATATATGAGTCAATCATTTCTCTTAATGAAGCTAATATGGTTAGCGAAACGCGCGTCGAGGGCAAAAATAAAGTGTTTGGTGTAGTGGTGATATATACTGAGTAGTGTCATTGTGCCAAAGATTCCACATTCCCAATATAGTTGTAATTGACAAGTCAGCTTGGTCATAACTAAGTATTGTATGTAACTATAATTAGGAAATTACTGTATTGACTCTTTGATCTAAATATTAATTCATTGTAAATAAAAGCAAGCGTTAATTACATTATCAAAAAGCAATACAGATAACAGAACACAAAAAGGTATAGAACCTCTAAGAATCATTCACATAGAAAATAGAGGTCTATACATATACGTTCATAATTCATTAATAATATTATATTAACCTTTCTCGAAGTTACACAATATAGTTTTGTAGTTTAAGAAAAAAATAAGTACCAAAAAGGTAGATACAGTGTTTTTTAATTAACGAGAGATCTATCACACCAAACAACACAACACTGCTTAGAAAAAAATGCTCTTATTTTAGACATCTTAGTAATGAAAATTAAAATTAAATTAATTTAGTCCTTAAAAAACATCTTTAATCACAAATTTACTTGAAAAATGATGTAAATAAAACTTTAACCTCAAACAGTGACGTTTAACTTTGATAGACTTTTTGGATAAGGTTATTAAAAACTGAAGTTGAATATGAAGAATTCTATCAAATACCTTCCTATCAAGTTTTTCACCTGTATTCATTTATTTTCTAACAAAGTGCTCCATTCTTTTTTTTTATCTTACTCATGCTGCATTAACTTTTATATTACTCATGCTGTATTAAATAACAAATCAAAAATTTTCAGACATTTCTATGTCTATGATTTTGAATGATAAAACTTTGCACAACTTTATTTGTATTTCAAATCTCGCGCTGGTCCACTTTTAACATGGCGGATTGCCACGTGACCTTCTGAAAACTAACCTGATTTTCCTATGCGATTATCCTTGAGTTTCGCTACTGTATAGAGTGTTTACTGTGGTGAAACATAAATTATTCAATTCTCAGCTAGAGTTGTAGTAACATCTACGTTTTTTAAGTATAAGGCTTGATGAGAAGCCTCATGTGGGGTCTTTTCAGGGTACTGCTACATACCATATCAAATGTAATGATCAAGGTAGGAATTGGGGCAACTCTAAAAGCTTATAATCATCCTTCCCAGAATAAGATAAAATCGTTTGTTTGGGGCTTTTGTAAATGATGACAGAGTACATACCATGCAGAAGAAACTTCTAGGATTGTATTTAAAATCCAAGACAAAATATCTAGAGAAAAAAATTCGTGTAACCTATTTTTACAACACTACAACAAAAGGTAACTTATTTCTAGGTAAGATCAGGTATATAGTGGTACAAAAGAAATATTGCAACTTATTTAAAATGTGGGTTAAGGTGCCACCTTGAAACCAAATCTCTGCCCCAAAACACTTCTAATAAATAAATTCCAGAAATTCACATGAACATACATTTTATTGTGTGAGAGTTTTTCAATGTAGTTACTTCTCAGTGGTGATACTCTTATCTAATACACTACAGTGATCAAAAAATAGTAACGACTTTTAAAATAATCATTTATTTTTCCAAATTTATTCCCTTCAAAGTAATCCCCCTCGGATATAATGCATTTATGCCAACGTTTTTTCCAATCTTCGAAACAGTTGTTGAATTCGATTTCTGGAGTGGCCTTTAAAGCCTTCTTCGTTTCGGTTTTAATCTCCTCAATCGACTCAAAATGACGTCTTCGAAGCGGTTTTTTGAGTTTAGGGAATAGCCAGAAGTCCGACGGAGGTATATCAGGCGAATAGGGCGATTGCGGAATATGAGTTGAATTTTTGATGAAAAAGTCGCGAAGAACCAAGGCTGTGTGAGAAGGCGCATTATCGTGATGAAAAAACCAAAAGTTAACGGCCCATAATTCCGGCCTGTTGAGACAGATACCTTCACGAAAACGACGTATAACACTCAAATAATATTCCTTGTTGACAGTTTGGCCCGGCGGAAGGAATTCATAATGAACAACATCACGATAATCGAAGAAAACTATTAATATCACCTTGATTTTCGACTTGCTTTGGCGTGATTTCTTCGATCTGGGCTCACCTCTAGCACTCGACGATTTTTGAGCACCAAATCCTTGATTTGCTTGACGTGGTTCTCATCGGTAGATGTTGAAGGACGATCAGGACGTTCATCGTCCTCCATACGTTCTCTGCCTTCTTTAAACAATTTATAGTAATCAAAAACACTTGCTCTGGATAGAGCATCATCACCAAATGACTTTTTTATCATTTCGAACATTTGGGAAGCCGAAAAACCATTTTTAAAACAAAATTTACTGCAACTTCTTTGCTGAATTTTTTCACTCATATGATAAACGCACTTTTGTTGTTGAACGAATGCAAGCGAATCTTATTAACTACTGACGCTATTGTAGACATAGAGGATGGACTGAGTGTTTCGTATCCCGTTGTGAAGTAAATATGGACGCAAAAGTGTGAGAGAGACAAAACGAATGAGTGGCCAGTAGCTGCCTTTTTTTAGAATGCCGCTAAGCTACGGCGCTCTTAAAAATAATATTTCTAAGTTTTCTATTTGAACTAAAATCGGGTATGGGGCTTTTCTCGCCTTGAATTCCGTCTCGGGGTACACCGCCTTGTTTATTACAGGCCTACAGAAAAGAGACAAGTATTGGCCGCACAATCGCTTTGTCTCTTTCTAGAGAGTGGCCAATTTTATGAAGTTAATGCTCAGTCCATTCTCTATGTCTATGGAAGCTATGGTCTTAAAATTTGACACAGATGGCAGTGAAGATCCTACCAACCCAACGAAAAAATAATAACCAGAATTGGAAATGCCCGGGCGATTTAACACGTTCGGTGCCGATAACGCGCTGGCGCGGGATGCCGTACTCTCGCTGGGTGCCGATCACGCTCGAGCGCGTTAGACGACTACTCTTCATTCAATGCGATATATTTAGATCGGCGTTAGACGACGGCCTGTGTTATTGTGTCGGCATTATAGAAAGGGTATAGGTAGGTGATTTACGCGGTTGGTTTCGATTTTTGAGTGAAACGTATTATAGAATTACACATGGCGGAAAAAGATATGGATGTAGCAGGACCTTCTCGGCCTAAACGGGCAAAAAAAGAGACGCAACGTGCCCTAACAGAAGCCGAACTACTTGAAATTCTAGAAGGCGAGTTGTCAGACCATTTAGATGAAGATTTTGATTCAGGGAGCGAAGACGAGTTCGTGCCCAATGCATTTTCCGATGATGACATTTCTGATGCGAACCACGATGACGACACTGAAAGAGAGCAAGAAATACAGCAAGAAAATCCTCAAGAGGAAGCCATCTTGGAGGAGGTAACGTGGGAGGCTGATTCGGAGTCCGTGAAATTATTTCCTTTCACCAAAGCTGAAAATTTTGTGGCACCTACTACAGGAAATGATCCAATTGATTATTTTCTGCATATATTGACAGTCAATTTCCTGGATGAAATAGTTACGCAAACAAACAGGTACGCAATTGAATTATTTTTTCGGCCTAATATAAAAGAAAAATCTCGCATTACTTCATGGAAGGACGTGACTAGGGATGAATTATTAATATTTTTGGGTTTATTACTTCATATGGGGAATATTCATCTGAACCGCATTCAAGACTACTGGAAAACAGATGCTTTGTTTGGTTTAGAAATATTTGCGCATAATATGAGCAGAAATCGTTTTTTACTGATACTAAGAGCCTTGCACTTTGCACAAAATCCTCAGGAAGGGGAGGCTCGACCAGAGGACCGCCTATACAAAGTAAGAAACATTATAAACCTTTTCAACACAAGGATGTCTGAAATTTATTACCCTGGTCGCGAACTAAGTCTAGATGAATCGATGATATTATGGCGTGGTCGGCTTACTTTTCGTCAGTACATAAAAAATAAGAGGCACAAATATGGCATCAAATTGTATATGCTGACCACACCTGGAGGCATAATATTGAACTTTATGGTTTACACTGGCATGTTGGACGACTGCGGGGGGGAAAGGACATGGGGAAAAAGTTGTATTGAAATTACTGGAGAGTTTTTTAGAAGTTGGACATAGCGTCTATATGGACAATTACTATAATTCTTTCGAATTGGCAAAATCCTTAGCTGACAAACGAACTCATTGCACAGGGACAATGAGATCAAACAGAAAAACATTTCCAAAAGAAGTCAGAGAGAAAAAATTAAAAAAAGGCGAGACGGTGACAAGATATTCCAACGGAATTATGATAGGAAAGTGGAAGGACAAACGTGACGTCTGGTATATCTCAAATGAGCATAAAAATGAGATGGTAGACATTCCAACTAGAAGGCGAAATGAGGAAGTCAAATCTAAACCACTGCCAATAGTAAATTATAATAAATATATGTCTGGCATCGATAGGCAAGACCAAATGCTTGCTTACCACCCTTGTGAAAGAAAAACGATTAGATGGCCCTCTAAAATTTTTGTACATATGCTACAGCTCATGATGATAAATGCCCATCAACTTTACAATAAAAATTCAGGTAACCGCGTACCAATTTATGACTTTCGTTTGTCTGTTATAAGAAGTTTATTGAAGACCCCATCCAAACCTAAAGCAAGCTTGCCTATGAACGAGCATGTTTTGAAAATTCGAGAGGAGAAGAAAGCAGGCAAGGTACAAAGGAAGCAATGTAAAAATTGTTATTTACAGTATTATTGTATGCATGGTATGCCCTGGAAATCCCGGTTACTGTTTAGACTGCGCAAAAATAACCCATGACTGACAACTTTTTTATAAATCAGGTTTTTGTTAGCAATTAGGTATATTTGTTCCTATCATGTGAGGTTTTTATTATTACTTTTTTTATTACTTTGAGTTGAAAATGTTTATATTGACTTACTGAAATAAATATTTTGTATCTTTGTTTAGTTTATTTTGTTCGTTTGTTTTTATTATTTTTTTCATTTGTTCCTTCAGTTGAATAGCTTTTTAGTTTTTGATAATTAAATATTTTATTATAGTTTTGTTTTATTCATTTTACTGTATCACGCGCTCGCGCGTGATGCGGCCACCGGCGACGAAATTTGAGCTCAGTGCCGGTAACGCGCCAGCACGTGACATTAATGAAAATTAAATTAATGCCAAAAATATTAAAATATAGACTAAACTTAAAAAACATTAATAAAAATATTTTATAACTATAGTCCAAAAATACGTAGTCGGCTTCTGGGGTACGTATTGCTCACCGACCGGCAGCGAACGTGTTAAACTTAAGTCTTACTATTTTTTGATCACAGTAGTACAATGTTCTTTAAACCTTAATAATTAATTTTAATTGTTTTCAATTTGAGACAAATAAATGATTATGGGGGTTAATGGCGAATATTAGTCTATGATATCAGGACAGGGCATAGAGAGGTAAAGAAAACAGCTTTCTAATATAAAGAAAGCCCGAGATCAAGAAGATAAGTTTTTTAAAAAAAATCTTGTAAAAAAAACAACTAAAACATGTTCTTACTTAAAATATATTTATTAACCTACATACATTTAAGTAAAAAGGTTAATACAATCTTTGTGGGGGGCCCATTGATGATTTCACGTGAAGGGACCTGACGTTCTGCCAGTGTTTCTTTAAAAGTGACACCAAGAAATTAATTGATAGGTGCACATTTTGTACAAGTTCGTCGGGAGTCATGTCTACGTGTCCTACGGCTACAGAAAGGCAAAGTACCTGAAAATAATAAAAAGAAAATATCAATTTTAATTTCTTGCGTTGTGCAGTTTTCATAAAAATGTGAAAGAATATAAATATATAAATAAATATAACCCGTTCACGTAAAGATTTAATTATATCTCTCCGTGACTTTTACAATGGATACAAAAAAATAGTAGCTCGGAAAAAAATGCTACTGAAAGGAATGAAAGAATTCTGATAGTATTCGAGGGCGAAGCCGTGAAGACAACGAGCGTTCCTGAAGACCTTCCGACTGCAATCACGCCTGAAATAACCGTCAAAACTTTAACAAATTATTCGGGAAGATCATCCTCAGACAATTTTGAGTATCTCTTATCAAACGAGAAGAGTTCCTCCTACATCACGACCATGCACCAGTTTACGGTTCGTTCCTTACGCAATAGTTCTTGGTAGAGAATGGCTCCCCCATCACATTGCTCGACTTGGCACCCTGTGATTTCAGACTGTTCCCTCATATAAAAACCGGTCAAGTGCAAGTTGAACTTGCACAATTAGTGTTCCGTACGTTGATTGTTTTTAAAATAAAATTTTTTGTTAGGGTGGTATAAAACGATCAGCGAGTTCACAAAACACACCCCAAATGAGTTTTCAACAAAGTTTGTTTACGATCTTTACTGAAAACTGGTGACCTTGAAATTTTGTTTTTTTTTGTATACCAAATAAATTATTATAGGTAATGCACTCGTGATAATTTTTGTTCAATCTATACCCCGTGGAGAATATTCCAGAATTTTTTCAAAATTTTTTGATCAGTACTTTTCGAGATAAGCTAGGGGACAGCGATTTTTTAAAAGTAATACGAAGAAAAGTGTGCGCAAGTATTACATTTATATATATATATATATATATATATTTTTTACTCGTGTTTTCACAAGCTTTCATTTGACACCACACTCGATGACCTAGTAAAAAAAAATTTTTTTTCACTTCCGATTTCACCCCTCAAAACGAACCCCTTAAGTCAAAATTTATGTTACGGTGGTATAAAATGATTAGTGACTTCACAAAACACACTCCAAATGAGTTTTCAACAAAGTTTGTTTCCAATCTTCACTGAAATCTGATGACCTTGAAATTTTTGTTTTTTTTACATACCTTATAAATTATTAAAGGTAATGCACTTGTGATAATTTTCGTTCAATCTACGCCCCGTGGAAAATATTCCAGAATTTTTTCGAAATTTTTTGATAGGTACTTTTCGAGATAAGGCCCGGGACAGCGATTTTTCGCGAATTTTTAAAAATAATACAAAGAAAAGTGCGCGCAAGTATAATATTATATCTACATTTTTTACTCGTGTTTTCACAAGCTTTCATTTGACACCACACTCGATGACCTAGTAAAAAAATTTTTTTTTCACTTCCGACTTCACCCCCCAAAACTAACCCCTTAAGTCAAAATTTAATTCTCAAAACTACATGGCTCTGATGAGGCCATCAATTCCTATATTTTTACCAAATTTCACCTTTCGATGTCAAATAGTTTCGGAGAAAATCGGGTGTGACAGACAGACAGACAGACACCGAAGTGATCTTATAAGTGTTCCGTACGGAACACTAAAAATGAAGTTAAAGGGTTATCTCGGCGGTGACAGCATCTTTGGCGTAATATTACACAACAGTTATCATCACTACACCAAACAAACACTACTTTTGTTAACCATCTGAAGCGATGATTGAGTGAATCATCGCTCCTGATGACGCTAACATGGTTAGCAAAATGCTTGTCGAGTACAAAAATAATGTGTAGGGTAGTAGTGATAACTGTTGTAACATATATACTCCAAAAAATATCAGTGAAAAAAGTGGTGTGAGCGGTGCATTTGCATGCAAGGAACTACTTTGTAGGTGACTAACGTCACGAAGCCTAAAAATAACTACTTCAGATTCATAGTGTTTAGTCCGGGAACTTGAAAATGTCTGCAATATTAAAGCCACATTTACATGGGAAAGGTAAAAGCGGTAGTTATAATGGCATATACTATAGCATCATTCTTCCATACAGAGCAAATTGGATTACATTGCTTTGTTGGCTTGAAGATGCACATTGTAACAGTTCCACTGTGTGTGAGGCATTTACTACAAAATAACCCACACTGTAAGACAGCTTATGTATTCTTTCACTACTTTTGTTTACTCTTTATTCTGATGCTGTGTTTTAGTAAAGCCTTATATGAATCCATTAAAGGAATAACAGCTAATGGGAATACGCTGAACATACGGTATGCTGATGATACTGTTCTATTAGCAAACAATATCAATGATCGATCGAGTCATATCAGCCAGCGACAGATTTGGAATAACTATGACTATAGGAAAAACCAAGTAAATGGTAATAACAAAAAAAGAATACCGCGAAATTAAGGATATATCATCACATTTAAATATTTGGGAACTAATATAAATAAAAAAATGAGATCCAAGACAGGAGACATATACCAGAATTGAACAAATCTGAGTGACATACATACAATATGAACACATATGAATAAATTTTTCTAACAAACGAGTCTCAGTCTTGAACTCCGAATGAGAATTATGAGAACATATTGTATTTTCCATGCTATTGTATGGATGTGACTGCTGAACTCTTGACCCTTACCTCACAAAAACGACTGGAAGAAGCATTTCAAATGTACATTTATAGACGCCTAAAATAAAAACCAGAGAAGTACTAGTAAGAATGAATAAAGCGAAAGAATTACTAAGAACCATAAAAATAGAAAAAATTTAATACTTCGGACATATAATTACAGGCTCAAAATAAGAATTGCTACATTTAATTATTGAAGGCAAAATAAAGGATAAGCTACTGATCAGAAGATGACAAAATTCTTGGCTGAAGGACTTGCAAAAGTGGTTTGGACATGCTTAGGGTAATATTTTTCAAACACCAGTTTCTAAAGTTCTTCAGCATAGATCATTAACCTTTGTGAGGAGACAGTGTAGTATGAATATTTTCTTATTTACACTATGTATGCATGTCTTTCAGTGGACTACAACTAAAACCTAAATAAGGAAAAAATATACCAAAAAACATCTTAAAAATCACACGTTACAAAATATTTCCATTAATAAAAAAAATTAGAATAAACAAACATTACCTTTTTCATCTGGAATTTGATGGTAGCCTTAACTTCATCAATCTTCTGGGTCATTGATTCTTGGTGCGATAAAAGACCAGGGAATTTACCAGCCTTGTTTAAACCAGGACCCAACAGACGAGGGATCTGTTTGATCAAAGCTTCAGAGGCCAAGAAAGCATCATACTTCTTTGCCAGTTTCTTGACAAGCTTCTTGTTCTTGTTCAGTTTTTTCAAAGCTTCAACGTCCATGTAGGGTACGTTGTTAGCGGCAGCTTCATCACAATGTTGTTGATCGCCAAGAATGCAGACTTGCATTTTTGGACGGGGAATGTGTTTAAGCCTATAATGAATTGGTTTTTGTATTAAATGAAGAAAATATGGTCATTTTTTAGAAAAACGAATAAAAAATGTTTTTACGAATGTAAGTCTCATTCATGCACAATTTTTTTATATAGAAAATTATGCTTGGTAGGATACAAAATTATGTACTTCCTTGAGAATTGTGGTAAAATTTAGTGTATTATATCACATTGGATAAGGAAGATATAACTGAGGATATATTAGTTCTGTGAACAGCAATAGAAAAAAGTTTATTTGGGAGATTGAAAAGAATAATCTTTCTGAGTCGGTTTGCTAGGCTGGTAAATTATGGATTTTAATTTATATTTTAGCTAGATACAACCTGTTTGAAATTCTTTTATTTATTTTTATTGCTTACATATTCTTAATACTTGGTTTAAAAAGTATACTGAAAGTTTTTAATAATTTAAGGGGCTAATACTGGTGTAAGCACTTGAAAAAATCAATTTTTTTTTCATTTTTGGAAAGTATGACATCTATAGAATAACATCTCAAAGTAAACTCCTGGACAAAATTAACGCAACAATCTGAAAATTAATTTATCTTTTTCTTATGTCAGTTTTAAAGTTTATCGAGTATTTGAATAGTAGGCTATGCATATTTTGTTTCGTTGTTCATGACAGAAATCAAAACAATTCGTTTAGATTTACAGTTTTAAAGAATTTTTTAGAAGATAAACAATTTTCTGTAATAATGCGATAGATTTTCTTTAAAAGTAAGCTTATAAATTGTTCCCTTTTTCAAAGTAATACGTTTTTGTGGTAGACTGTTTTATTTTTGACCCCGAAGAATTAGAAAAATGAATCGAACAAGGAATTTAACTGAACACGAGGTAGTGCGAGCCTCAGTTTTATTGGACGAGGGATATTGTCAGTTATTTTGCTAATTTGTTAGGCATACATCGTTCCACAATAGTCGTATGGTAAGACGCTTGAATGAAGTAGGAACTTATTCTAGAAGGCTAGGGCAAGGGCGAAAACGATCCACTAGCGACCTAGATGAATGTTTTATAAGACAATATGCTTTAAGAAACAGGACTGTCACTAGTTC
Source organism: Pachyrhynchus sulphureomaculatus (assembly GCA_019049505.1). Lineage (NCBI taxonomy): Eukaryota > Metazoa > Arthropoda > Insecta > Coleoptera > Curculionidae > Pachyrhynchus > Pachyrhynchus sulphureomaculatus. Next base: position 17,537,731 of record CM032449.1, on the reverse strand, counting down.
TATAATAAGAAACGAGCTCGAAGCTGTTCACAATGTCACAATTTCTTCTAAAACAGTTAGAAGACGGTTAAAATGAAGCTGGATTAAACAGTAGGAGACCAGCCATTGCGCCCTTGCTTACTAGAGGGGACAGAGTTGCCAGGTTACATTTTGCTCGAAATCACGAAAACTGGTCTGTGGATGACTGGAAACAAGTTTTCTTCACAGATGAAACTAGGGTTAGTCTAAAACATTCAGATGGTCGTGAGCGAGTATGGCGAAGACCAGGAGAGAGGTTTGCTCCTTGCAATATCTCTGCAAGGATTCCATTCGGCGGTGGCTCTGTTATGTTCTGGGGTGGCATCTGCTTTGATGCCCGCACAGAGTTAGTTCCTGTCTGTACAAGATCCATGAATGCTGACTACTATCTTGAGAATATTGTAATAGAACATGTGATGCCTTTCGGTCATTTTGTGGGGCCCAATTTCCTGTTTATGCAAGACAACGTTCGACCTCACGTGGCTAGGGAGGTACTCGATTATCGTAATCAAGTTGATATACCGATTATGCAATGGCCATCAAAAAGCCCGGATCTGAATCCGATAGAACATGTATGGGATCACCTTAAGAAAAATGTGAAACGTCATATACCTGCACCTAGAAACTGAGGGAACTTGAAAATGCAGTTATCACAGAATGGGAGCAAATTCCTCAAGATTTTATCCAAAATTTAATTAGAAGCATGCCTAGGTGCATAAATGCTGTCATTTATGAATCTTCGATAAAATGTTCCGCGAAGGAAGCAAAAATGAAAGAAAAAGGAGGTTCAGACACCAACTTAACCCTATCTGGAGATGGCATGTGGAAAAAACGTGGATATACTTCACGTTTCGGCGTGACGACTCTTGTAGGATAGTAAACAAAAAAAAATCATTGACAATTGTAAAATCTCCTTACTGCGACAGTTGTGAATATTGAGAAAAGAACAAAGATTCAGATCCCAAAGCATATGCAATATGGCACGACGGACACGACTGCGATAAAAATCATGAGGGATTGGCTGCAAAAATGGAGGTAGATAGCGTGAAAGAAATGTTTGATCGCTCGGAAAAAAATTATAGAGCCAAATATACGCGCTATGTCTGTGATGATGATAGTGCTACTTTTAAAGGTCTATTAATTTTAAATCCATACAATATTACAGTTCAAAAATTAGAATGTTATTTACACGTGAAAAAAAGGATGGTTTCGCGATCGAGAAATGAAAATTTTTGGGAGGAAGAAGTAAAAGTACCCTGAAATTAACTGATGCCGTTATAAATAAGCTTCAAAAGTACTATGGTTTAGCTATAAGCAGATATCAATAGTACTGATGAAATGTATAGAGGCATCTGGGCCACACTCTTCCATACAAGTTTGATCAATGATAATCCGCAACATCAAAACTGTCTGGCTGGCGCGCCAGGCAGAAGCTGAGGGCCACAACGTGAAGACATTCAAGCATGATTATCTACCTCTAGATCCAGCTGTTTAAACTGCCATAAAGCCTATCTACACAGATTTAAGTAGACGTGACTTGTTAGAGAGATGCAAGGGTAATAATACCCAGAATAACAATGAAAGCTACAATGGTTTTCTGTGGCATTTCGCTTCAAAATACCTCCACAGTGGTGTAAAAACCATTGAACTGTCTAATTATTTTGCTGTTGGCATATTCAATGATGGTTTCAAATCAGGATATTCCGTATAATGGGAGTGATGATTCGGTCTTGCATAAATGATTTTGCTAAAGAAGACGACATGTTTCAAATGCAGCTTGTAGAAAAACGGACTAAGGAGGCTTCAAAAGAGGGTCGTACAACTCCTAGAAAAGTTGCATCGGCTCTGCAGGACTTTTTTGAGGAAGAGAAAGGTGAAATGTACGCATCTGGAATGGCAGAATAACTGTTAAGTATGATAATTTCAATTTTTATAAAAGTAAAATCTGTACTTGTTTGTCTCGAAACCACGTTTTTCAAACTTGCTGCACCTGTGGCTCGAGAACAAATTAACTGATCAACTTGAAATTCAGCACATATACTTAGAACATATTTTGTCATATCACAAACCTCAAATATTTGCAATTTCTCAAAAAATGCAATTTGAGATGCAAATTATGGGCCATTTTCTTGCAAAAAAAACATTTTTTTTTATTTAAATGCAGCCATTTTGTCAATTTTTTTACTTTTTCAAAAAAGTGAGGTTTAGGTCTTAATTAACCTACATTTTGAATCCTTTGATTTCTGGAATTCTGATGTCACTTACAAGTGCAGTAATTTTTTTTTTTTTCAATGGACTTTGGGAACTTGCTGATCTCTTGGATATTTATTAATATTTTGACCTAATAAAGCTTTTTGTAACTTCTTTTTGAGTTGCTTAATATAACTACAAAGTTTAAAAACATTCGGTAAAATAGTTTTTGTTTTATTGAACCCCGAAAATCACGCTTCTTTTTAGGCCATCACACTAGTATAACCCCTCAATTTGGCTTTATTCTCAATCTACATTACCAAGTCTTTTATAAATGTAGCCCAGAATGTATTTTGGTAGATTAATTAGTGCTGTGTGTTTTGTTTTTTGACTCCTGTATCACTTTATTTAAATTTAAAATTTTTATAAAATATTAACCACATGAATTTTTAAACAATTCTGACATAATTGTAATTTCTTAGTGTGCAATAAAAAGAAGGCCTTATTTATGTGCTGAAAACTATATAGTAACCAATAATGGGAAAAAAAAAAATAAAACTTGGACTTTGTTAAGTGACTGGTTGTGGTTCAGCTGATACTCAAGATTTAATGTTTCTTTTAACTGCCAACAGTGTTAATTAAAGACAAAATCACGTGACAACATCTTTGAAAGTAAAAAAATCAGTAACCTAACCGTTAACAAAGCAATATTACTAGAATTAATATTTCATAAATTACAATTTGGTCATATGTTGATTATTGGCAATTTACACCTCAAAATATAACATACCCTGAAAAAATTATAACTTGTCGAGATAGTTTCGAGACACTCACATACAATATGTACTTGTGGTCACATTCCAAAGATGGAATTATGGATGTATTTAGTTGAAGGACTCAATAGGACAACTAAGAGCAGTGATGGGAGAGTTCTAGCTGGTTTTATCAGGAAAAATACCATATATTAGGGGATACATGAAGGCTGGATTTTCTGTGTGTGTTTTAAGTTTGGTAGTTCTTGGTCTGATACTAACTTGATACACCTGACAATCTGTAGCACTCTTCTAGTAAGGCTCTGTCATGAAGGCCAAACGAGGCTAGATATAAAAAAGCTCTTTAAGTTTGAATATTTAAAAGAGCTTAAAAATATTGTAAAAGGAAATCAGTAGGGTTATAAACTTAGTTTCCAGACAGATGGTGAACCCTATTGAATAAATAAAAAAAATACCAGGGCATCCAAACTCAAGAGCATGTAAGGGTTATTAAAACAACCACCATTCAGCGAAATAGACTGTGGCCATAAAAAGCAAAAGAGAGAGAACTTTTGAATGTGAATATTTACCAAAACTATCGGTCACTTTTTATACTGAAAATTACAGCTAGAAAAATCATGGATCTGTTCATCACACTGTGTTGTTTCACTTGAATTTGTTATTTTAAGATGTTTCTAACTCACTACTACAACAAATGTGTATATGCATTTAATAACTTACCAACATCCCAGTGAAATATGTTTAATAAATTAACTGGGCTGTCTTCATAGTTTATTTTTAAAAAATTGGTCGATATACTCAGGAGAACCAGAGTAGTATCTCCCCAATTATTTTAAGACCCTGGGTGCAGGTCCGCCAATTTCTTGGCTTCCTGAATGTAAAAACAACTTAAAGGTTTCCCAAAACTTACGATTTCTCATTAAAAATTAAATGAAGTTGTATAAAATTGAAAGGCATATGGTTAACCTTTAACTTGTTTAATTCAGGTGACATACTTGACGGTGCCGCTGAAACGCTTGTCTTTTTGGGGATCATAATTCTTCAAACCAATTTGGATTTCAACAGTTTCAAGGAAATTCCTTTTCTTTTCCTTTGAGTTGGTTAAAACGCCGTTAACGCACTCGTAGAGAGTGTCTCTGGACACCTTCGATCTAAAAAAAAATATTTAAAATGGAAAATATGGACAAATATTTATAAATCTAAGTTGGTATTATTATTTAATAATAAAATAAACTGAATATTCGTTAAGATGAAGAAGATAAATGTAAAATATTAGATACTCACGACATGTTCAACACACAACCTTTTCAACACGGATACCGAAAGAAAAAGAAGCGGACTTTTGACAATTCTCAAATCTTAAAAATGGTTGTGGGTAAACTACCTTATATCGGACTTTTAGTAATCAGATTAGGAGTATTTTGCTCCAAGAAAGGATTCCGAACGATTCTGAACAATGCGAAGCAGAGTACTGGCTGCACAGTTTGAAGTGTTTTCATTTTTAAGCAATAATTATATTTTTACATCTAATTTAATTCTTTTGTCGGCATAAATTTTGTTTTCAAAACATATTGCTGCAAATATAAAGGAACTTTAAAAACTAATACACCCTTTAAAAATCAGTAACTGGGTAGGTAGGATGATTTTTCATAACAAAAGGACCCTTTCTTAAGTAGAAATTTACACCCAATTTAAAAACCCCTTGCTCGGGGGTTAACATATTTCACAAAAAGAACTCCCGTTGAAAAAGCCCTGTTTCTAAGAGGCACTATTTTCCATATCCATAATAGCTAAGTGGGAGCCAGGAGTGTTTATGCCACGCATGCTAGTGTGCAACAGCGATGGTGCGTTCTTAATGGTATGCTGTGCAACAGAAATGGCACTTACCGCAAATTGATGATCTCTAGTTATCGCACTACACTAAATGGCAGTGTTCTTGGTTCGGATTACGATTAGATGTCGCAAGTTGTTAAAATGTCAGCACGTACCATATCAGCTGTTGGCGCTGTTATTTGTGAACTTCTAGAACTAAAAAATTTGTGTTACTGTCATTGTGCCGTGTGTTTGTTGATTTTCGAATTTAAAACTTTATATTTGAATTTGTTTAAAATAGAAAAAGTTTTGGCTTAATTTTTTTATTTATATTACTTGTATGGAAGAGGAAAATATGATTGGAAATCCTAACCAACAAACACCTCCGTCAGTATTTCGATTTGATGCTTATCCCGGGACTAGTAGAATTTTGCCTTGGGATACAAATAATCAACAGCAAAAATTTCCTAATTTTTCTCCTCAGTTACCGAATTTACCTCATCAAATACCAATTTTATCTCCACAAATGCCCATTTCACCTTCTCAAATTCCTACATCTACTATATTTCCAAACTATATAGCATCTCCACAAATACAGTCTCCAATTCCACAGATTCCTAGTTCGTTTTCTTTTGGAAGTCAACCATCAACAAGTTCTATGTTGGGTCAGTTTCCATTTCAAATTACCACACATGAATTGGGTGATAGAAGTTTCAAACGAGTACTTGGTAAAAGAAAAAATGATTCACCTGCGTAAGTATTGCGTCTAAATATACAATTTTTTTTTCGGCAATTTTTAAAGCATTCTAACTGCATTAAAAGGATGAAGTATTAAAAAATGAATTTGTCAAATGAGTAAACTATATCTTAATTTATGTTACACATGAAAGTCTCTTTTAGAGGGCTAGTTCAGATTAACAGTAAAGCAAAGTTTCTGTTTCAAGCCTCACAACTTTATTGGAAACTATCATGCGGTGTCCAAGTTCTTATAAAACTTTTTTGGTGTTTATACAATAGTTATCCAGTTATTTTACTCCAAATCAAAATAACATATATTTCAAATAACGATTTTTATCAGTTCATTTATCAATTTATTGTTGCCATTAAGTATCTGTGCACATCAATAAAATGTGTGTATAAATAAATTAAAGTGAAAACTTAAAGTAGGGACAATCGTTTAGAACTTTAAGAAATTACAATGCAAAAAATACCAGGTTGTCGAAAAAGTATTGAGTCTTTTTTTTATGAGATAACTTTAGAGTCATATATCTCAGGTAATATAAGTCGCATCAGGTCATACCTAGCTTCAGTTGAAAGCTGACATTTGACAGTAGTAGACATGCAAAATCTGTGATTTCAAGATGCATGAATTTTAAATTTTGGCAAAAGTTCTCTAAATTTTACAATTTTATTTTGATCAAGATATGTTATGAAAAGCAATAATCAAAAGATCGTTCAGTCACTTTCCCTCTGGAATTTCAATGTCAAAGAAGCTCCTTACAATGGTAGACCAATGATAGAAAAAGTTGATAGAATTTTGGCAAAAGTTGAGCAAGACTGGCATGTAAGTAGCCACGACATCGATAAGGAACTCAACATCCATAACCAAACAGTTTTAAACCATTTGGAAAAAGCTGGCTACATAAAGTAGTTTGATGTTTGGATGTCACATGATTTAATGCTAAAAAATTTACTCATTTATTTTTATCTGCAAATCTCTACAGAAATGTATGTTATGAAGAATGGATCATGTATGACAATAGTGTGTGAAAAAAGTCTTGGTCAAAAAAGGATGGAGTGCCACAAACAATGGCACAGCTTGCATTGAAAAAAGGTGATGCTGTGTGTTTAGTGGGATCGGAAGGGAATTCTGCATCATGAACTGCTGCAGCCTAGTTTAACAATTGATTCTGTACTCTACTGTCAGGAATTTGTCAAGATTGAAGCAAGCAATCAAAAAAAATCAAAACTAGTCAACGGAAAGGTAGTTTTGAAAGTTAAATTTTAACTTAATGGGTTAGTTTTGGGGGGTGGAATCTGAAGTGAAATTTTTTTTTACCAGATTATCGAGTGTGGTGTAATACTTGCACACATTCGAAAACTACTGATCAAAAAATTTTGAAAAAATTGTGTAATATTGTTCATAAAGTGTAAATTGAGCAAAAACTATTATATGTGCACTGCGTTTGGTAATTTATCTGGTATAAAAAAAAGCTATGAAAACCATGTTCCTTGACATTAGGGTTTTAAAAAAGAAACCAACCACAGGCAAAGGCGAAAGGGTTGCCTATGTCTGTATCAGATACGGCACTTCAAGAAGTCCTGCGTCGTTCCTGTGCCCAGACATAATTTTTTTTTATTTGTTTATAATTATACAAATATTTAGGTAGTAAATATTTGTTCTACAGTTTTATTAGTAGATTCTAGTTTGAGCTAGATTGATATATTGGCTATTAGGTAGGTAAGATGCTATAACTATTATACATTATTAACTAAAAAAAAACGTGAAAATATATATTGGATCGCAGATTCTTTGTAGAAACCAATAGGTTTAGATTGCCTCTCCATATTCCCACTTCAGGTGTCCAGGGTTACAATCTGGGACCTCTTCTTTTCAATATGTTTGTTGACGACTTGCTGAATGAAATAGGTTGCCAGAAGCTTGTTTCTTTGCTTCATTCGGTTAGGGATTTGGGTATCATCTTTGACGAGAAATTTTCTTTTGCTGACCATATTGAACAAATGGTTGCTGGTGCATCAAGGATGCTAGGTTTCCTGATTAGAATTTGTAGAGACTTTACTAACATATCTGCAATCAAGCTTCTCTATTATTCCTTTTTTAGATCTGTTTGACTATGCTTCTATTGTTTGGTATCCAATCTACAATTACCATAATAACTCAATCGAATCGATACAGAAGTTCTTCATTATATATCGTATTTTCAAGGGGGATGGTGTCCATCCAGACCGTGGTGTTAATCATGGACTAGTTTTGTCAAGGTTTAATGAGTGCCTCTTGCAAAGAAAAGGGACATTCACTCCATCAAGTTCTTATATAAGCCGTTAAATCACCATATTGATTGCCTTTTCCTATTAAGCAATGTATTTTTCGATGTACAACGCCTTGGGGCAAGGCACTCACCTATTTTTAGTCTCGGCCTGGCTAGGTCAAATATATTATTCCACAGTTCTATTTATATAATATGCAAGAACGGAATGTCACTGGAAAATCTGGTGATTTCCATTCCGGTAGGCTGTCGGTACTTATTGGTTCTCTGCTCAGTGTTTAGAGGTTTTATCAAATTTGTAGTTTTTAGTGTTCTGTACGGAACACTTATAAGATGACTTCGACTTCGGTCTGTCTGTCCGTCTGTCACACCCGATTTTCTCTGAAACTGTCTGTTATTTATTTATTTATTTATTTACGGTTCATTAGAACCTAATTTAACTATCAGATAGGCATACTTTACAATGTTGATATAATAGTTGCTTAAATTTATTTATGGTTTCACAATTTTTAATATTATTTGGTAGGTCATTAAAATGTTTAAGTCCTTTATAATAAAGATTTGCTCGATCAGCTTCATTTGTAATTCCCACTACTCGGACGTCATTTCGTCCTCTGGTGTTGTAGTTGTGTATCTGATTGACGTATCTAATTTTCTCGGTCAAATATGCGGGACAATTTTCTATCTTTATATTATAGATGAATTTCATTGCGTAATAAAATAAGCTCTGCTTTACACTCAGCCAATTTAATCGATCTAACATATCTTTTATGTGCGTATCTCTAGGCTTCCACAATATAAATCTCATTGCCTTGTTTTGAAGTTTTTGCAGTAGTTCTATTTGTGTATCCTTAGCAAGAAATAATACCGAAGGACAGTAAATAAAATGTGGCTCAATTATGCTTCTATATATTAATATTTTATGGTATTCACTTATGATGTGGCAAGTTCTATACATGAGATAAAGTTTTTGGTTTATTTTATTCACTAAATATTGAAAGTGTGCATCAAATTTAAGTTTACAATCTATTATTATATCCAAGTATTTAATTTCATTTACTTTTTCTATTTCACGATTATTTATGTATAATTTATGATTATTATTATAGTTATTGTGTGATATTATCATATATTTAGTTCTATCTGTATTTAGTTTTAACATATTTATACACATCCACTTGTAAAGAATATTCATATAGACTGCATTTTATTAATAGCCACATCCAAACTAACATCACTAATTGCAATCAGTGCATCGTCTGCAAATAGTCTAACATCCCCGTACTTTAAACCGTCTTTAATGTCATTTATGTATATGAGAAACAGTACCGGCACAAGGACAGAGCCTTGCGGTAGACCAATATTCACTGGTATCGCTGACGATGTGTCGTGTTTCCAATTTTTGTTTGTTGCTTTCTATTCGATAGATAATCTTCAAACCATTTTAATTCCATATCACGCACTCCAATTTTGTGTAGTTTCATAAGCAATAATTTTCTGTCTATAGTTTCAAATGCTCTTTTTAAATCTATGAAAGTTGATACAATGTATTTTTTATTCATCAATCTTCACGCCATTCACTTATAACATAATTAATTGCAGTTTCACATGAGTGTTTGAAAACCCGATTGCTCTGGAATAATAATATTGTTATCATTCAAATATTGCAGTAACTGATTTTTTATCACTGTTTCAAGGATTTTTTCGTGACTTGGAAGCGTATTTATTGGCCGCAGTCTCTTCAGGTTTTATAGTATATTTTATTTTTTCAATTGGCACAATTTTGGAAATTTTCCATTCGTTAGGCACTTTTCCTTGCAGCATGCTATTATTGATGATATTGGCGTAAAAAAAAAGCCGTGTACGTTATAGAATGTTTAATTACACCTTCAGATAAAATATTCTTACCGCCAATTTTATTTTTAAATTTTTTAACTATTTCAATTATTTCGTTACTATCTACTGTTTGAAATTTAAATTGGTGATTAATTATATTTGTATTTCCCATAGTATTCTGCACAACGTCTATACCATTTTTAATGTCATGACACTCTGAACAAAGAATTTATTTAAAAGTTCAACAATTTCTTTTTCATTTTCAATTATTTTACCATTCATAACGATTCTGTTTATTGCACTGGTACTTTTTGACATACAAATTTTCTTCTTTTAAAACCCTCCACATTTCTTTGCTGTTTCTTTGATTATTTTCAATTTTATTGTGTACATATTGCACTTTCTTCTGTTTAATCATATTTTTATATAATTTTTTCACTGTCTTGTAATCTTTCCAATCATTAGTTATTTTGGCTATTTGGTATTTTTCATACTTTATTCTATGTATTTCTGTCAGTTCCCAATCATACCATTTGTTCATCAACTTTATATTTACGGTTTTTTCTTCAGTTAGCGATAACATAATATCCTTCAATGCGTGGCCCATGAAAAACACCTTAAAATCTATATCACCGTTTAACATATCACAGAAATTTATCATTCGTAACATTTCGATAATTTTATCACAGTCATAGTTTTCCCAGGAAATAATTTTTTTCGTTAATCTCATTTTGTACTTTTTCACAATTGGTATTTTGAATAATATTGTTTCATGATCTGATATTTGATCGTTTTCTAGTTTAGTACTTGTTACGTTGTTTATATCTGTGTATAGATGATCTTTTTCGTACTCGAATTTTCACTCAACTCTTGTATCAAATGTTATAATTTGTTTCATTGCTGCAGAGCTAAATACATTTTCCAGTTCTATAAGAATCCCTTAAAATCACCAACCATAATGTTGTTTGAGTAAGTCATAAATTTATCTTCAATTATATTATGCACATATTGTATAAACTCCATGTGATTGCTGTTTGGCGAATGATAAAGAACACCTAATTGTAATTTAATATTATTTTTAAGCCTGATAATAATGCACCAAAGATTTTCACTTATTGCTTCGTATATATTGTTTTGTGCTTAACTCATTATGTACATATATTATAACTCCTCCTGTATGTCGACTGTGTGAGTTACAAATTACACTCTTATATGTTGGGATATTGATTTCACTGTCATTTATTTCTTTGGTAATACGAGTTTCGGAACAGAATATGAGATTTGGTTTAGTTTTTTCTATTAGCACAAGAATAGCACAAGTTATAGAAAGTTGAAATTTAGTAATAATAATAGGAATTGATGGCCTTATTAGAGCCATCTAGTTGTGAAATTTAAATTTTGACTTAAGGGGTTAGTTTTGGGGGATGAAATCGGAAGTGAAAAAATAATTTTTTTTACTAGGTCATTGAGTGTGGTGTTAAATGAAAGCTTGAGAAAACATGAGTAAAAATATATATAATGTAATACTTGCGCGCACTTTTCTTTGTATTATTTTTAAAAAATCGCTGTCTACCCGCCTTATCTCGAAAAGTACTTATCAAAAAATTTTGAGAAAATTCTGGAATATTCTCCATGGGGTGTATATTGAACGAAAATTATCACGAGTGCATTACCTTTAATAATTTATCTGGTATATAAAAAAAAACAAAAATTTCAAGGTCATCAGTTTTCAGTAAGATTGAAACAAACTTTGTTGAAAACTCATTTGGGGTGTGTTTTGTGAAGTCACTGATCATTTTATACTTTTATTTTAAAAGCAATCAACGTACGGAACACTAATTGCGCAAGTTCAACTTGCAGACCGGTTATTTTTTATTATTACCATTTTCATTTTTTTTTTACTTTGGAGATTGTTCAAACTGTTAAATGTTCTTACTTGAATACTCTGATTATTATTTGAATTGTATCATTTTTGTCTTTTAAATCTAGCTCATTAGTATTGTAATTGGGCCTTGGCCTGTTGGAATTGAATGTATAAGTAAATAAATCAATAAATAAATTAAGATGTCAGGGCCCTAATTAATTTTACAATAACAATACAAAAGAGGAAATGGTCACAAACTCTCGGTCAAGATATTGTATACAGTTGATTTTGGAACCCCCAAATTCATCTTCTATCATTGTTACAGATGATTGATAAAATCACAAACTTTGAATGTTAGGTAAGGATTTCATTTTATTTTGAAAGCAATCACGGCACGGAACACTAATTGCGCAAGTTCATCTTGCACTTGACCATTTTTTTTTTTTTAAAACAGTGTCATATACTCTGCTCTACCCAAGATTTTTGCTTAGACCACTTCACATTTTTACAATAATTTAATCATAATAGTTTTTTTCTACATATCTTACATTTTTGTTTTAGTTCACAACCACTCAAAACAACATATCACTGAAGAAAAAATGGCCGAACACATGTCAAGGCTTCACATTAGTTCTGAAACTGCTACATCACCCTTGGAGCCTGACTCGGTTAAAGAAAAAAGACTATATATGTGTGAAGAAATGAGAAAGCTGCAAGCCGAGCCCCTCATACCACCGTGTCTAGTTTCACAGATAGAAAGACCTTGTACAGCTTTGGTGTTATGGCAGCCTCCGTCTAAAATATTGCCCATGTTAGGTAGGTTCATGTTTGGTCATAAACTTTGCCTTTACCTAAACCTTATAAGACACTAGTACACAATAATAATGAGATATGTATGGTATGTTAAAAGTGACATATTGTTTTTAATTATTGAAATCAAAGTAAATAAAGTGAATCAAAGAAACAATAAGACTGAAAAATTGAATAAAGATGAGACCATTTTATGTAAGTGAAATATGTAACAACAAACCAACCAAAAATCTTTTTTTAAACCTTGTCTTGTATTACCTAAAATACAATTGATTTGTATTTAACTAATTATCATATTATTTATAAAAGTTATTAAATTTTCAGGTTACAATTCTAATAATATTGTGTTTACTCATGTAAGTTCTAAGGGAATTACCGCAAATGAAGCCTCAATACTCAATACTGTTTATTCATGCTAAATTATACAAAAAACTTCTTACAACAAGTCAATAAATAATGATATGATAAAAAAATGTAGCTAGTGAACTGATGCAAGTACTAAGATTACTACACAAATGTTGATACATATAATTTCTATTACTATGCCATTTACACTTAAAGAAACATTAAGACTATGGAAACAAACTCCTCAAAAATAAACTTAAAACCTAAAACTTATTAAAAAAGCATTTTCTACTAGATGTTTTTAACATATTTTTTTTCAAATTCTTTGTCTGGTAGATTTCTAATATTTTGAGGTAATACGTTAAGAAATTTGTCCAGTACCCAGGTACCCTTTGACATCTATCTTTTCTCCAAAATGTTGGAATTACATTCTCCTTATGCCTGGTGTCATGACATTGCACATCTCCATGGCTTCTCTAGGAATGAACATATTGCTTTAAGAACCAGAGATTTAGAAGAGTGTACCGTGAAGGAACTGTTAAAATTCTGAGCGATACAAATGACTGTCGGCAGTCATCCCTGAAACCAAGTCATCCCATATTCTCAGTACCTGCAAGTTGAACTCTCGATAGATCTGTGCAGAGTGTCCCCAGACGAGAATGGAATAAGCAAGATGGAGTGAAAAATCGAGTGTTTGCTCATTTTTTAATACTATACTGTGTACCCTAATGCAGCTTCAGATCCAAATATACGTCCAAAAATCTCACCCACTCCCTCATTCAAGTAACACAGAAAATATGTAGGACATAAGTTTTAAATAATTAATTCCATTTTCTTATTACGCAGTATGTACAGGGCTTATTGATTAGTAAATTTTTCAAACAAGGGTATGAGAGTTAGGCAAAACTTTGTTAAATTATTGTTGTCAGTTTTTAGAACTTTTAGTTTCTAGAAACGAAAACATATAGTAGACTCTTAATATTTGCATATGAACGTGTTTTTCTCGTTTCATTTTGATATGGGGGTAAGAAAATTATCAGCTAAATGGATTCCTAAATGTCTGAACCAAAAACGACTGAGAATCACAACATCCAAGTTGATTTGTAGGCATTTTGAAGAGGAGTCATCTAACTTTTTGGATCGAGCGGTAATTATAGATGAATCTTTATGTTCAGAGATAAAAGGTTAGTCGAAGGATCGGAAACATACAGGCCCATATTATTCCAAAAAGTTCTTGCTTCTGTTTTTAGGACAAGGACGTGATAACTGAACTAAAAGTGTCTAAAAAGATATTGTTTGTAAGATAATGCGAGGCAAATTTTAACGAATTGGAGGTAGCTAGCCGGCTTCGTTGCGACAACGTTGTCTTTCACGTGTTTGTCTTTCTGTAGCGATAGCTATATTTTCTGTAGTTCTAGGGATCAATATTTCTTTGGTAATGGTGTGTTAATCTTGGGAGCTTGCAAAAGTTCATCCCCGATTTCCATAAATTGCAGAAGCATGCACTCTTGACTGTGCTGATGTGTCTTTTATAATCATATCAGTTATCTAAATGCGTCGTGAGTTAACACAACCTTAAACCATATTCAGAATGAAAAATGAAAAGTTACATTTTCATCATGTTGTGTTATATGAATTTAAACAGGGAGTAAGTGTTAGAACTGCAACAAAAAGTATTCAAGACGTTTATCTGGATCGTGCCCATGCTCTTGGGACAGTTAAAAAGTGGTTCGGTCGATTTCGAAATGGGGACTTCAATCTGAACGGTAAAATTCGCTCTGGGCGATTTCCTAGCGTTGATAATGACTTTATCCGTGACTTAGTGAATAATAATCCGTGGATTACCACTGAAGAAATTGCTGAGAAACTAAATGTTGACAATTCGACTGCATTTCGCCATTTAAAGTAATTTGGATGCACTTCAAAACTCAACATGTGGGTTCCGCACGTTTTGGCAGAACGGAACAAAATGAACCGTGTTTCCACAGTCATTTTTCTCCTCGCTCGTTAACAAAATGATCCTTTTTTGGATCAAGTCATAATAACTGAAGATGGAAAATGGGTTGTGTAACAATATAATAAGAAAAAGAAGCTGGAAGCATGGAAGTGGAAGAGCAGAATCTATGACAAAGGCTGAATTGCATCCGATGAAAGTATGGTTATGTGTGCGGTAAAATTGCAGAGAAATAATTTTTTACGAGCTTCTTCCACGTGGCCAAATAGAAACTGCGGAGAAATATTGTGAGTAAGTCACCCAACTCAGTATTAAAATCCAAGAAAAACGTCTAAATTTGGTCAATCGAAAAGGCATCATCTTTCACCATGACAACGCTAGACCATATGTCGCTCAACACTGCAAAAACTTAGGGAGTTAAAATGGGAAGTCTTCTAGCACTCGCCGTATTCCCCTGACCTTGGCCCTTCAGATTTTTATCTGTTTCTTTCCCTGCAAAATAATTTGAATGACGAAAAATTTGATTCTACGGAAGAAGTCAAAAACTACCTTACGACTTTCTTTGAATAGAACCATGCAGTTTTTTTGAAGAAGGAATTTAAAACATTAGGGAAACAGTTATAGAAAATTATGGAGAGTACATTATTAATTAATAAATACTATTTTCCATGAAAATGTATTGTATTTAATTTGGTTTCTAATCGGGCACAAACTTTTGCAATTACCCAATAGATCAGTGATTCCCAAAGTGGTTCAGGTGAAACCCCAGGGGTCCACGGGAGACTCGACGGGGGTCTACGTTGGCCTGAAAAAAAAATGGGGTTTCACAAGTTGTAAGTGGGGATCCACGAAAATTTATCTGGTTTCGATAGTAAAGAACAAAAATGTTGGCTTGACTTTACCTATCAATGTAGGCAGATAATACACTACTCAAAAAAATTAAGGGAGCAAAAAAAATTCCAAATTTTTGACAGGCTATATTTCGGTGAGAAATGGTCGTATTGAGACTTTAAAAAAAGCATTTTGAAGCTTTAAGATTCTAATTTTCAGATTTTTTGGCTAAAATTTTTTAGGAGCTACGGTTCTCATGCAATCCTAACGCGAAAAAATAATATTGCAAATATTTTGCTTTTTTTTGGTCCACGGGCTTGAAAAAAATTTTTTCAGTTAGGCCGGCATATGGATCAAATAGCCTGTTTATTTAGCATTAACTTCCTTGTTTTAAAACCTCCCTTAATTGTTTTGAGTAGTGTATTTTAAAAAGGTCAGCGACTGTTACTTGTAAAAACTTGCATATTCGATATTCAGTACAAAGCGCGTCGAGACTTGCAAAGCGCCGCCCGCCCGCAACGCAACCCGTTCAGACGTGCAAAGGGACGAAATACGACTTGTGCTGTGCTTGCAATCTTGCATGAACTTGTTTGATTCTTCACCAATATAAATACGAATGCCAAGGACAAACGTTACTCATTTGTTTCCGGAATTTTGAAAAGAAAAGTGTGAGTGAATCGATGTCAGTGTTTGCCAGTGCCGGAAAAAGTAAGTACCTGCCTATTTGTTACTCATACTTTTATTTTATATTGTAATAATATTATATTTGTTATGTTTGCGTGTAGTAGGTACGTAATAAAAATTAAATACTGAACAGGGCCATTATTCGATACTTCTATAAAAGAACAGAAAGCCGAGAAAGATTGAACTTTTAGTACTTTTTATTATAAAATTATTTATTTACCCGACTGTGGTGATTCACTAAAGGAGAGATATATGATTGACCTGCATGTTTGTACATATTTCAGTGCCCTCGTAGTTGCTAATGCTAAATGACTAAAAATATTTTCATAAATTGTACGTGCCTTTATGTACCACTCGTAACGTAGATCAAAGTAATAAATAAATCATTAAAATCGCGGAGTTTTGATGTCAAAATATTCTTTAAAAGTATTTTCTCTCGAATTTACAGAAATGTGTCAAAATATAATTAATCAAAAAATATTTTATATTACATTAAAATAGGTTCAGCCGTTTTGTGAAAACCTCTATATGGGTCTTAGCAGTTTATTGCTTTTAATAATTAAAATCAGTTTTGCCGCCTATTTTATTCTGTTAAAATAGCCATATCCTGTTAAAGACGCCTTATGATTACTAAAACAAACATTTTTTTCTTTACAGGTAGGTAACTGATACGAAACATGGCTGAATCTAAGAAGAAATGTCGACAGTACAGTGTTGATTATTTGAAATTTGGTTTTCTTCCATCAAAGGCAGACAAACGATTGTCCATATGCCTTTTATGCAACAAAGTTTTGAGCAATGACTCTATGAAACCATCGAAGCTCGAAGATCATCTAAGAAGGTGTCATCCTGATAAAATAGGTAAAGTTTTAAAATATTTTCAAACATTGAAGGAAAAATATGAAAAGAGACCCACCGTGCACAGTATGTGAGCTTTAACGTCTCAAAGTAACGATGATGGCTTGCGGGCAGCTTACAATATCTCATTGCTTATAGCGAAATCTGGAAAACCGCACACCATCGGAGAACAGTTAATTTTACCCGCTGTTGAAGAGGTTTTAAAAACTGTTCTGCACAAACCTCCATTTGACGTACTCAAAAGAATTCCTTTGAGTAACAACACTGTACAAAGACGTATTGATGAAATGAGTTCTGATATTGAAAGCTTCTTGTGTAATTATCTGCAAACAACTCATTTTTCTATTTAACGGACGAGTCAACTTTACCTGGTAATGAAGCATTATTATTGGCATATGTTCGATTTGTTATGGACGAAGAAATCCATGAAGAGCTGCTATTCGCGAAAACTTTGGAGACGGACACTAAAGGCGAATCAATATTTAATGTCCTGAGTGATTTTTTTAAGGAAAAATCGATTCCATTTACAAACATTATTTCGGTGGCAGCAGATGGAGCTCCTGCCATCTTCGGGCGATATCGTGGGTTTATCAGCCATCTTAAAAGAATTATTCCAGGAGTAACTGCAATTCACTGTGTCATCCACCGACAACACCTGGTAGCGAAAAATTTGAGTGATAGATTGCACCAATCGCTTCAATTTGTGATTAAAGCAGTTAACAAAATAAGAAGCAATGCGTTGAATACCCGTTTATTTGCACAATTGTGCGACGAAAATGATGAAGACTTCGAACGATTGCTCTTACATACTGAAGTACGCTGGTTGTCGAAAGGTGCATGTTTAACAAGATTTTACTCACTTTTTGAATCAATTTTAGAGTTTCTGGAAAGTAAAGATCCAGATTTAAAAGAAAACCTGATCAAATTGAAAGCAGACATCGCGTATTTGACAGATTTGTTCAAAAAAATTAATGACATTAACTTCCAGTTACAAGGGGACAGCTTAAATTTAATAAAAACAAAAAACAAAGGGTGTAATTTCGGCTTTTCTTGGAAAATTGAAATTTATGAAGCAAAATATTAGTCGGCGCGAATTCTCCCAGTTTCCAAACTTGTCACAGGCAGAATGTCTTGATGAGGATATTCAGACATACGTTCAACATTTAAATGCCTTGCATGATGACTTCAAAAATAGATTTGAAAATATTCTGACGATGGAAATACCACCATGGATCATAAATATATTTGATGAAACGGAAGTGGCGAATGTGGTATTACAAGAGGAGCTACTCGAGCTTAGCATCAACGAGGAGCTGAAGGTGAAATTTAAAAAAGGCTATCAAACATTTTGGCTGCAGGCAGAAATACCCGAAAAATATCCTGGGCTGTGGGAAATTGCGAGAAAACTTTTGATAGCATTTCCCTCGTCATACCTTGTTGAAAAAAGTTTTAGTGTCGTTACAAACCTATTAACAAAAAAAAGGAGCAGATTGAACATCACAGAACGGGGAGATTTGCGGTTATTCCTTACAAAACTGAAGCCAAATATTGATAATTTGCTGTCAATCCATCAAGTACATCCCTCCCATTAAAATTATGACTATTTTTTTTTTAATTGTTGTTTTGCATTGTTGAAGTTACGGTACGTTATTAATGTTTAATTTTAATTCTATTAAGTCATATTATTTTAATAAATAGAACACAAGAAAATATATTATTTTTCTTTTTATTTTTACCACTCCGAATTTAGGATTGGAACTCAGCCACGACGCAAATTTCCATCGTTAGATCTAATCTTCACATTTTTTGACGAGTTTTGGGAATATGGTAGACATGTAGCAGCAGGGGGTCCACCGAAACCAGTAAAATTTTGAAAGTGGTCTACGAGAAAAAAAAGTTTGGGAACCTCTGCAATAGATGAATAAAGAATGTATGCGCAAATTTAACTCCCATTTGACTGGTGTTATTTTTTTTCAGGAAACGAATCTGATAATATGACTTCTAATAAAGAAAATGTTAGTAAAAGCCGTACTCCTAGTAATATAGAACCAATTGACATGGATAATGAATATATTGGAAATATGGATATGGATGCGTAGTCAAGATAGTTGTTAGGCGAAAAAAATAGAATTTCAGATTGCTAAGACTGATTATGAAGGGTAATATGTACTAACAGTGGACGATATTTTGAAATTTTATTAATAATTCTAAATATTTTTCTGGCTTTAAAAATAAGCATAAATTTGTTGATTTTGCCTATAATTATAGCCAAAGTGGTGGTAAGAATGAGAGTAAAAACTAAATTTAGTCATTTGAAGCAAACACATTTTTAGTGTCATTTTTTAGGTATTTATAATTTTCAATTTTGGGTTTTTTAGGTTTTGTTTGTTCTCGTTAAATTTTTAAACATGATGTTGCTTTTTCCGAATAATATGCAGAGAGACAAAAAGAGTAGAAACACGTCATGTAAAATATGAAAACGCTTTGGCATTGTTTTTGCGATAATAATTTATTATTGAAATAAGGTTATAGGATACCTTTCAAATATTACATTTTTGCTATTTTTTTAATCTCCGAAATTTTTGCTGGAATAAGAATAGAATTGAACAGTTCAGCCGAGTTTTTTTAGCCGATCCGAAAGCTGAAATGATTAAAAAATGGCGCTAAAAATCTATGCTGTGTTACGGGTTCGATTAAAAACTTTGTAATGCCAAGAAGTTAAAAATTAACCCTAAAAGTAAGGAAAGGGCAAAACATTTTTCAAACGTTACAGCACCTTGAAAGAGTTATACCATATAAAATTTAGCACAATAAACTTTGTTGTATTCCGTAATTGAAAACGACGTTTGTTCGTTCGATTTCGCACGAAAGTTTTCGATTAACAATGAAATTTTTCGATCTCATTTGTTATTTCTCTTGGCCTAACGAACGTACTGACTCATGGTGCCTTTCAATTTTTAAGATATTGCATTAAATATAAAATACTTGTCAGACAGCGATTCAACTTGTACCTGTAACTTTTGTGTTAATTTGTTTTTTGTGATTTAGGCTAATTAGTGTTCCATACGGAACACTTATAAGATCACTTCGGTGTCTGTCTGTCTGTCTGTCACACCCGATTTTCTCTGAAACTAATTGACATAGAAAGTTGAAATTTGGTACTAATATAGGAATTGATAGCCTCATCAGAGCCAGTTTTGAAAGTTAAATTTTTACTTAAGGGGTTAGTTTTGGGGGGTGAAATCGGAAGTGAAAAAAAAAAATTTTGCTAGGTCATCGAGTGTGGTGTCAAATGAAAGCTTGTGAAAACACGAGTAAAATATATATATATATATATATATATATATATATATATATATATATATATATATATATATATATATATATTAGGGTGTTTCATTTTTAGGCAATATTTTTTTTTTCATCTGATATACCAGAAAATCTCATAGTTTATAGAAAATAAAAAATATTGCCGCCGGGTAAAAGGTTTCAAGTCGAACAGTGGCTTAGCTCTTTAAAAAATTCGATTTGCCATCTAAATAACACAGAAAAAAATTTTTCTTTGTTTTAATTGAATATATTATTATAGCTTTTGAAGGAAATTAAATTCTCTGCAAAAATGTATAACCAGTTGTCTCGGAGTTATAGCCCGTCAAACATGAACATTTTTAAAAATATACATTAAATTCCATTTAATCACCAGTTTATTACTTTTACATAAATAATTTAATTATATTTTACATTTTAGAGCATTGAAATTTATAATTTGACTAATGACTCGTTTTAATCCAGCGATCAAATTATTATTAATACTCATTAATCGTTATAATTATTGAAAATTTATTTTTCGTTTATTCTTCTAAAAATGGTAACATTAAAGTCTTCTTGTTCGCATTTGGGAATTTTTTTCTGTGCAAAGCTACAACCTGCAACAAGTACTGCTTCTGTTCTTCATCAGTAGTTAAGCTTTTATTGTAGGCTTCCATTAGTTGGACCGCCCGTTCCGCAGTATCATTAACGACATGTAAGTTTTGAAAAATTTTTAAACAAGTATTGTAACTTTCGTCAGATTTCCACTGATCAGGATGTAGATTTAGAAAATCAGTTGGGAGTTCAAACCTCTCAAAAATAATCAACGATTCTTGCGAAGCAAAATCGTACAATTGTTTGTTTAGAAATGAATTAATTTTACATTAATTCTTTTAAAATTTTTAACTTGACTTTTTTTTTTCTTAATCGATTCAATCAATTTTAATTTGACTTCTACACTAACATTATCATCAAATAATGACAAACAAATAAGTTGTTCAGATAAATACCACAGGTGAGTGCTAAACTTTTTTGATGCTACTTCTGAAATATTTTTATTTATTTTTTTATAGTTTAGTAAATTTTTCATGAATTCTAAATCCTGTCGAGGAGCTTGGATTGCTGAAGGTGCACAATACCATGCCTTGATGTACAGGACAATAATAAAAATACAAATATGGCGGAGTCCCGGAGCTTCTGCCCGGCTGAGTGAAAATTGTTCTTGAAACATATAGATTTTTAAGCAATATATGGCTTTAGAAAGCCATCGTGCATGATGTGTCGGCCCTGGAGATTTAAAAGTCATATTTTCAGTTGGTCGATGTCCCAAAAACAGTGATGATAACTCTAACAGTTCACGATAGTCATCACGTGGTTGATTTTCCTATGAATAAAAAGTTTTTATATTTCAGATAAATTCGAGTAAAAAAAGTTCAGAGTAAAAAGTTTATAATTCTGCATAAATTTCAATTTTACTTAAATAATATTTATGTAATATTTTTGTTGTATCTTAATTGAAAATAATGAAACGATAATCTTAAATACCTGTAATTGTTGAGAGATGAAAAGCAGGATGTCATCTTTTTTGTCATGGATAACCGAGGCTACCATATCGTCATCTAATCCAGTTTTATAATTTTTTTTATTGATATTTTGCCATGACTGTTGAAATCTGTTGAATACTAATACATTCGGACCTGAAGTGACTGGCCAGTAAACTTCAAAAGCGCATTGTAAAATTAACTCATGAATATGGTGCCGACAAGCAAGATTTAAAAAACTTTTTTACATTTTTTTTTCTAATAATTTGCACACACCTCTCGTTTCACCTACAAAAACAAGAACCTTTTAGAGAGAACTGATGAACAGGATAATGTCAAGTTGGAAAATAATGTACCAGTATTGACACTCGTAGTGTCAAAGCATAAAGCTCCAATTCCATCTATAAGATTCCAATCTTCTAGCAACTCAAAAATTCACTTCGCTTTGATTTACAGCGCCTGAATCACTTAACTTTGACACGCCTAATATTTGTTCACAATCAACACCCGTTACAATCACTGGAAGTTTTCAACTTTTTTTGGAACCTGTCATTTCTGGTAAGAGTTTTCCATCCCAATGAAGAGTTAAGATATTGGTAGGATTGAAATTTTTTCTTATATTTTTTCCAATATTTTTTCTGTCTTCTTTACGATGTCGGTAAATAGTACTTGGAGACATGTTAACTTTTTCTAAAGGAATACCTAAACTTTGTGTAACAGCGGCCAAAATAATTGCTGCATTCCTTGGTGTTGTATTGGTTCGATCCAGCGCAGAATATACTAGAGGTGTCATAAGGTCAATTTTCTCTTCTTTTGAGGTCGTGGGCAATTCATCTTCAAAATTAGACGGAATTCTTTGCAAAGAGTAGAAACTATCGGTGCGTGATTCATTCGAAATAGTAATATTCGATACCGACTTGCTCAATTCTACAAATAAATAATACAGAAAATTATGTAAAATACCACCACAATAAAATTACATGAAAGTACCTTCCAGCCACTGCTCAGATTCAGAATCTGTTTCCTCAGAATCTCTTTCCTCAAAATCGAACGGTATAATACTACGACGTTTGTTGCTTCTTTCATTTACCAAAAATGTTTCTTGCTCGCTTGTTAAGCAGACATTCTTATTTTTACTTGCTATATCAAATAACTTTTTAGATAACAGCTTAAAATTTTCTTCTTTATTTTTTTGGGCAACCGATTTTGTGTGTTCGGTTTTTTTTATTTTAATCCACTTTTGATACAGGTTTTTTTAATTTCTCAGCACTATTTGGATTCTTCATCACAGGAATCTTAGTTTTACTCCAAATAGCATTTACTTCATCAATAACAATTTTTATACTATTTTGAAGTGATTTACCTAGTGATTTATAATTATATATCAAAAAACTAAGTACCTTCTGGTTATTAGGAAGTTTCCGTTGAGGTAGACATTTGCGTTCATGTCCAAGCAGAAAAAAATTTTTAGAAAATTTACTAGCTGACATTTCGCCGACCTTATTATTTTAATTACAACCTGTCATCACAGATAGAACTAATATTAAATACAACTTATATTTATTGGCAAGAAAACTTTCTATATTCGAAAAATAACATTAAACAACACCATACATACAGAATATAAACATCAATATCATTGAGGTTAATTAATGTTGATCTATATTTAGTGCCAATCGATGCAAACCAGCCAAAAAATGAAAGATCAGTTATCATAGATCGAAAACGCAGAGATCGATAAAAATAGGAAACAGCGCCAACCTCAATAAAATATCAAACTAGCGAAACTGTATGAATTTGCGTGAAAATATGATTTCCGTACATGAGTGTTATTATTTCACAGTAGTTATAATTAATTAATAATAATAATAATAATTTTATTGCTGGATTAAAACGAATCAATAGTTAAATTATAAATTTCAATACTCTAAAATGTAAAATATATTTTAATTATTTATGTAAAAGTAATAAACTGGTGATTAAATGGAATTTAATGTCTATTTTTAAAAATGTTCATGTTTGATGGGCTATAACTCCGAGACAACTGGTTGTACGGTTTCGACCTCAAGGACATTTTTGTAGAGAATTTAATTTCCTTCAAAAGCTGTAAGAAGGATTTTTCAAAAAAAATTTTTTTAACAGTGAAAAATTCAATTAAAACAAAGAAAATTTTTTTTCTGTGTTATTTAGATGGCAAATCGAATTTTTGAAAGAGCTAAGCCACTGTTCGACTTGAAATTTTTACCCGGCGGCAATATTTTTTATTTTCTATAAACTATGAGATTTTCTGGTATATCAGATGAAAAAAAAATATTGCCTAAAAATGAAACACCCTAATATATATGTATATATATATATATAAAATATATATGCCTATAAAATATAAATAGATATATACATATATATACATATACATATATATATATATATATATATATATATAATATATATATATATATATATATATATATATATATATAGATATATATATATATATACATATATATACATATATATATATATATATATATATATATATATATATATATATATATATATATATATATATATATATATATATATATATATATATATATATATATATATATATATATATATATATATATATATATATATATATATATATATATATATATATATATATATATATATATATATATATATATATATATATATATATATATACATATACATATACTACTTGCGCGCACTTTTCTTTGTATTATTTTTAAAAAATCGCTTAACGCCTTATCTCGAAAAGTTCTTATCAAAAAGTTTTGAAAAAACCCTGGAATATTCTCTACGGGGTGTAGATTGAACGAAAATTATCACGAGTGCATTACTTTTAATAATTTATCTGGTCTATAAAAACAAAAATTTCAAGGTCATCAGTTTTCAGTAAAGATACGAAAAAAACTTTGTTGAAAACTTATTTGGGGCGTGTTTTGTGAAGTTATTGATCGTTTTAGACTTTCGTAACAACAATTTTTATTTCAAAAGCAATCAACGTATGGAACAAGTCCAACTTGCACTTGACCGGTTTTATTTTAAATGCGTTAGCAACAAAAACTTAGAGATGATACTACTACACAATTAAAAAAAGTAGAATGACAATGAAAATTGCAGAACAAGTCATATCTAGGGCTTCTAGTAGTTCTAGTCCTCTAGGAACGTTTTTTTTTTTCACAGAAAAAGGTTTTTGCAAATTAATAATAAAATCGTTCCATTTGTTACGATTTTTTTGACTCCTTTGTATACGTCAAATTTGAAATATTTTTAGAAACTTATTTGCTATTTCCAAGGGGCCTATCTCCTTCGTAATGGTGAAATATTGATCACAAACATTTAGGACTTACATGCCAGTATAATAACAGAGATATTTTTAATAGTTTTCAGCTTAACATGAAAAGGAAGCTTTCGTGGGTTTAGTCAGATAAGACGCCCAAATTTTCGTCTTAGAGCATGTCAAATTGTAATGACATTTCAACTTTTGCATACAAACTCAGAGGTCTAATCTCAGAAAGTAAAGATCCCTGAAATGTATCGTGCAATCGTAGGCAAAGTCACTAGAATTTCACTTGACCTAAGCTTAATAATTATGTTTTGCCAATATCCAGACTTTTTTATATTTCTTTTAGTCAGAAAAATATCGGACAAGTTAGTACATTTTCGATGCGGACTAAATATAAACCTTGATATTACCACTTTATCATTTTCGATTAAATTTCATTGTTAAATATTTAGAATTTTTATTAATATTTTAAAATTTTTAACTAGTAAATTTGAATAAGTGTAAGCTCAAATAATTATTATATGTAAAATATAAAATAAGTTGTAACTAGACTTTATCTAATCGAAAAAGTATTACAAATAATTTTTGCTTGCTATTTTTCTAAAAGGACTAATAAAATTTTATTTGTTAATATTAAAATATTAATGTGTGATTGGCTCTAATACTACTTTATATACCTATCTGTCCATGTATAATTTCCTGTAAATTCACCAGTTGTCTTCGAAAATGTGGTAAATATTGAATAGCGCATTTATTTCTTTGCTTTTTCTTTATTCTTGTTATATATAATATAACTTCTACTTTCATCATCAGGAAACTCGACGAGGCACATTTTAATGCTACGATGT
Source organism: Pachyrhynchus sulphureomaculatus (assembly GCA_019049505.1). NCBI lineage: Eukaryota > Metazoa > Arthropoda > Insecta > Coleoptera > Curculionidae > Pachyrhynchus > Pachyrhynchus sulphureomaculatus. The sequence continues at coordinate 17,511,737 of CM032449.1, read as the reverse complement.
TAGCCAGCCGGCTTCGTTTTGCGGCGGACAATGGTTGACTAAATTATTTTGCTGACTTTAAACTAGTTTACAATCAACCGCTGATAATGCCAACTAAACTTTGAAACGTTTGCGACTGTTTAAGTCTATATATACTCTATATATATATATATATATATATATATATATATATATATATATATATATATATATATAAAAATATGAGAGTACATACGTTGATCAGACTTAAACAGTCGCAAACGTTTCGCCAAAGTGTTAGTTGGCATTATCAGCGGTTGATTGTAAACTAGTAGAGGTAATCCGATCGCCTTGCCCTCCTATTATTAGTTTAGTATGGGTGTCAGGAGTGGGAGAGACAACTCGATCGGCTCTCTCGATAACCCAAGTCTATGACTGGCACAGTTATTCTCGCCGATGTGGGAACAGCATCACGGATTCGACTATTAAGGCTGTTGATTGTCTCCATGAGCGACGTACCCTTAACGCTGTCTACTACTGCCAACTCCAGTCAAGTTAGAGTCGTTAATCGACAAAAAAGGCAATACATGCCCATTTGGAGTGTAGAACTGCTTCACGACAATGCTCGGCTCCACACAGCTGTATTGACTCGATAAAAATTGGAACAAATGCGCTGGAAACCCTTGGAACACCTGACCTACATGCCGGATTTGTCGCCCTGTGACTTTTATTTGTTTGAACCTTTGAAAGAAGCGTTGGGAGGCAAGTTTTTCGAAATGACGAAGGTGTAGGATCGTTCGTTCGCAGTTAGTTTCTGACGCAACCTGCTTCATTTTACTATGACGGTATATAAAAAAAAAACTTCCCTTTCTGTGGGAAAAATGTGCTTTGAATAGGGAAGACTAAATGGAAGAATAAGTTTTTTTTTTTATTTCTTTCATTATTATAAAAATACATTTTTGGTTTACCCTTGTATATATATATATATATATATATATATATATATATATATATATATATATATATATATATATATATATATATATATATATATATATATACACACTACCGTCAGAAAGTATTTTCCCACCTAGAAATTTCAATGTAACTGCCAGAATTTAATACCTAATTAAACCTTTTTATTATATTAGGTAAATTTAATTGTTCTTAACAAGAGTCTATCATAAAATTGTTTAGATAAGCCTTTTTGGTGAAATCAAAAACCAATTAGAAGTTTTGCATGATAATCGTTTTGAGGCGATTTCTGAGAATTCCAGTTCAAGTAAGAACTCATTTCAAGTTTCTAGGGATTATGGAAGTTCCTAGTGACATTTTATGATAAAAACTATGCTATAAATACCATTGCCCTTTTGGAAATTAACCATTCGCAAACAGTACTTTGTCATTGTTTTGTGAAAATGCCAAAAACAAAAGAAGTTTCCGTTAAAAATCGGGCTCTGATAATTGCGAGACATCAAATGGAGTCGACAAATCGCGAGTGATATGCGGATGCCAAGGAGAACGGTGGACTACACCGTAAAAAAAATTTCTGCGGGACATGGAATTCACAACCAAAAACGTTCAGGAAGGTTTCGAAAAACGACTCCCGCTGAAGACAGAGCTATAACAATGTCCAGCAGACGTAATCGCCGCATCAGAAATCATGGCTGAAGTAAACCTGGAGCGGCCCATCCCCATCAGCGTGACAACCGTGAAGAACAGGTTAGCAGAAGGTGGACTACACGGGAGAGTTGCAGTGAGGAAAACACATCTTAGACAAGTGAATAAAAGTAAATTATTAGAATGGGCCCGAGAACATGAAAATTGGACATCAGAACAATGGAATTCCGTCTTTTGGAGCGACGAATCTAAATTCGAAATTTTCGGTTCAAATCGACGAGTTTACGTGCGGAGGTCAGCTGCAGAGGGGATGTTGGAAGCCTACAGTAAAACATGGTGGAGCTTCAATAATGGTTTGGGGTTGTTTTGGCAACGGTAAAGTTAGAAAAATCTTTAGGATAGAAGGAATCATGCGAAAAGAACAGTATCAAGAAATTTTGCTAACTCAAATTCTTCCTTCTGGAAGAGATATTTTTCATGGGAAATTTATTTTTCAGCATGACAACTACCCTAAACATTCTGCTAAACAAATTAGAGAACTTTTGGACCGATGGAAATCCGATGACGTCCTGGAAGTGATGACTTGGCCTCCACAATCACCCGACTTGAACCCCATCGAATTGCTGTGGGACCATTTGGACAGGTGTGTTTGAAAACTCAATTCAACATCAGAAAATCACTTGTGGGAACTTTTACAAGCAGAATGGGTTAAAATAACCTAAGAAACTGGACAGAATGCCGAAACTCTATAAAGCGGTAATTAAAAACAAAGGAAGTCACATAAATGAGAAAAATCCTGGAAAATCATGAATATTTTTCTGATTTTCTAGACTGTAAATAATGTGAAAATAAATAATAATTCATTAAAATTTTAAAAAATATATATTATCTGGGTTTTTGTTATCTTGGAACTGAAATAACTAGGTAGACAAATACTTTCTGACGGTAGTGTGTATGTATATATATATATATATATATATATATATATATATATATATATATATATATATATATATATATATATATATATATATATATATATATATATGTATATATATGTATATATGTATATGTATATGTATATGTATATGTATATGTATATGTATATATATATATATATATATATATATATATATATATATATATATATATATATATATATATATATATATATATATATATATATATATATATATATATATATATATATACAGTTGTAGTCAAAATAATAACAGTGCTTCCTAAATTTTTATCAAAACATATTTATTAAGTTTTTTTAATAGAACAACTAAAAACATAAATATGTTAACTTTGAAGCCCACCTAAGATGCATCAAAGTAGTATAAGGCTAATTAATTAAATTCTTAAAAATCAAAGAAAAACGACAAATTTCTAAAAATTATGATGGACAGAATAATAACAGTGTTTTACTAAAATTACTGTTAAAAAAAACTGTACAACTAATTAACAATATTTTGCACAACGTCGTGGCATAGAGTTAACCAAATCTTGACCTCTAAAAACAGGAATGCTTTTCCAAGAATCTCCGATTACAGCCCAGAGCTCGTCTTGATTCTTAGGTTTTTCACGTGCTAGGCTATCTTTAATATCGCCCCACAGATTTTCTATCGGGTTCAGATCTGGGCTTTGAGCTGGCCAATTTAAGACATTAATTTTTTTTCTTTTCTAAAAATTGTTTACATAATCGACTGCTATGTTTTGGGTCATTGTCATGCATAAAAACCCATTTAAGTGGCATTTCATATTCTGCATAGGGCAACATAACGTCCTGTAAAATTTCAACATAAACACTGGTGCTCATTAGGTTTTTAATCCAAAATATAGGTCCTACTCCGAAGTAGGAGAAACATGCCCATACCATTATTTTTGAACCTCCATGTTTAACTGTCTTAATAGTGTACTGAGGCTGATATGCGGTTCCTAAAGTGCGTCTAACGTATGTTCTGCGGCCTACATTTCCAAATAATACAATTTTGCTTTCGTCGGACCACAGTATATTACGCTATTTAAATAGAGGCCATTCAATATGTTCCTTTGCTAACTCTAATCGCCTCTTTCTGTGTGTTTTATTTAACAAGGGTACCTTACGCGGACTTCTTGCTGGTAACTTTGCTTCTTTAAGTCGTCGTCGTATGGTCCTAGGAGCTACATCCACTCCCACAATCTCCTGAAGTTGTGTTGACGAAGCAAATGGGTTTGCTTTTGAAGCTCGAACTATAAGTGTGTCCTGTCTGGATGTAGTTTTGCGTTTACAACCGCGAGTTTCAGGTGTAGGTTGCCATCTTAAAGCGTTTGTTACCATTTTAGCTGAGCATCCCAAAATATTTTGAATCTGCATGTACGATTTTCCATCACGACGCCATTTTCTTACCAATTCACGTTTTTCTTGAGAACAGTGCTTCTTCCTTCCCATAGTTGTATTGAAAACAGAGAAAGTGTTGATGGATCTGACACAAAATTATTCTAAATTTGACAATTTAACCGAACACAAGGAGCAAAAACCATTTAGGTTTGAAACACACCAGTGTTAAGCGAACACTGCTATTATTTTGACCAAGCAAAATTCATCTCCTGCTACAAAAAACGTAAATACTTTGTTTATAGTTATTATAAAAAAATATACATATTTTTTGTTGAAACCTCAGTATAGTTGATAAGTTTTTAAACGATAAAATATTTTTTGCCTTAATGGAATTTTGCAGTTACCTTTCAACAGTTTTAGTTATTTTTATATTGAACCACTGCTGTTATTTTGGCCACAACTATATATATATATATATATATATATATATATATATATATATATATATATATATATATGTATGTATATATGTATATATGTATATATGTATATATGTATATATGTATATATGTATATATGTATATATGTATATATGTATATATGTATATGTATATGTATATGTATATGTATATGTATATATATATATATATATATATATATATATATATATATATATATATATATATATATATATATATATATATATGTATAGAGAAAAAATTTACTGTACACTATAAGGCAACAATCCTCGTAACAAAACATTCGCACTCACATGATTTTGAGGTTTTGAAAGACGATAAAATTGCTCAACAACAGTGCCGTTGCTTGGCAGTTTAGTAATGAGAAGAATGGATGCATAGTTGATAACACATTTTTAAGCAGGAAAGAGAGCTGGCTTAATGACACATTCCTAAACATACACGAATATTCAACACAACAATATGCTGGAACGTAATTTCTTGTTCAGTGGCTCGTTGGCGACGCAAACCGTTTTTTCTCGCACTCAGTATGTCTTCAGTTCTTACTTCTCATCACTTTATAGGAACAAAAATGAAATTCATCATGAAGGCGTTATCTTGCGTCCCTAGCTTCGTAGTATCGGTTCTGCATACGTTGCCGATGGTTCCGGGTTCAATCCTGGCAGGTCAACGTACTTTTTTGCATATTTATTTAAATATATCTGGCTTGCTCATGCGCATACGCATAGGTATTATTTTTGCGGAAATGCAATAATGCCCATGCGTTGTCTAAGAAGTACCGTGAAATACATTCCCTATTCGGGCAGAGAGATGATCGATAAAAAAATCTAAACTCTTGTGTGTTACCAATTTTTTGTTTCATTTTAAAATGTTTCTGTAGCTAAGATTTTTTTTTCTATGAAAAATAATAAAGTAATCAGTGTATTGCAGTGAGTTTATCACGCATTAGATCTGATGTTTGCGGCACTGCGTTATCGTGCAGAAGGAGGACATCGCGAATCAGTTGCCGGCGTCGTTTGTTGCGATAAGCAGTCTTGGCATCATCCAGCAGCAATCAGTAGTAGGCCGCATTCGCCGTCCTTCGAGCATGTAGGTAGTCAATCAGAAATACACCTTTTGAATCCCAAAACACAGTTGCCAGAACTTTTTTGGCTGACAGTCGAGTCTTGGCGTTGATCGGTGCCCTCTCTACACCTTTCCTCCACTCCATACGCGTCCTTTTGTGTTCTGGGGTATAGTAATGGACCCATGTTTCGTCGCAGGTCATGATACGCTCCAAAAAGCCTCCCCCTTTTTCTTCAAAGCGATTCAGAAGTCGCTGACAGATGTCTTTCCGCACATTCTTTTGTGCCTCGTTGAGAAGACGTGGAACCCACCTTGCCGATATTTTTCTGTATCCAAGTGTGTCTGACATAATGGTATGGACACATATACCCACCTCTGATGCCCAATCTCGGTAACAGTAATGCGGCGATCTTCTTTCACAAACTCACGCGCGGCCTGAAAATTGGCTTCATTTAAAACTGGTCGCCGGACGCCTTTTTTGACTTTGATTTTCCACGTTATCACGACCATTTTTAAATTTCTTGGCCCAATCGAACACTTGGGTTTTACTGAGAGTAGCACCACCGAACTGTGCTTAGAGTCTATTCAAAATTCCACTCGATTTCATACCTATGGTTGGCGAGAAAATGAATAATGACGCGTTGCGCAACAGACGCTGATACTTCCCGTTCACTCATAGCTACTGCCTTTGAAAGCGCGGATGTGAGCGCTAGGGCCTTGGGCGTGGCTATCCCCTCTTCATCCCCCGCCACCGATTCCACGCCGTGCCGTGCACACGCTGCTCAAGTCGCTATGCCAGTATTTGAATGACCCGGAATTTTAATGTATTACATTACCATCCGTATATTATATATATATATATATATATATATATATATATATATATATATATATATATATATATACAATATATTTTATACGGATGGTGGAATGTAATACATTAAAATTCCGGGTCTCAATCCGTTCGTCTAACGATGAATTTGCACGACGTTTCGCCAAAATCTCATTTGGCATTTTCATGTGCTCCCGCTGCTGCTACTACTCGATACTGTGATCTTGCTGCAGCTGCCGCTCGAAGTTAAGAGTTAGCTTCGAGCAGCAGCAGCAGGAAGATCACGGTATCGAGCAGCAGCGGGAGCACATGAAAATGCCAAATGAGGTTTTGGAAACGTCGTGCAAATTCATTGTTAGACGAACGGATTGAGACCCGGAATTTTAATGTATTATATATATATATATATATATATATATATATATATATATATATATATATATATATATATATATATATAAATATATAAATACATATATAAATACATATTTATATATATATATATATATATATATATATATATATATATATATATATATATATATATACATATTTATATATATATATATATATATATATATATATATATATATATATATATATATATAAATACATACAAGTGAAATTAATGTTAGTAAAAGTCAATATTTAGTTGAGCCACCTTTAGCCGCTATCAAAGCTTTAATTCTGCGCGGCATGCTATCAATGCAAGATTGTACTGTCTCCTGCATTTGAGGATGATGATTCCACACATGAATAATCTTTTCTAGGAGCTGGGTTTTGTTGGTAATCACATCTTTAGGCACTTCTCTTTTCATCAGCTCCCACACATTTTCAATCAGGGCTATTACCCGGCCAATCCAACAGAGGGATATTTTTTTTCTGCCAAAAAAGCTTTAACAGACCGAGCAGTGTGGCAGGGAGCTCCATCTTGCATGAAAGTGAATGGTTCCCCATTTGGAAACCATTCTCTGAGCTGCGGAATCAACCGATTTTGTAATACTTCTTTGTACTGATCTTGCCTCATTATTCCTTTGACGACGTACAGACGTCCAGTGCCCTTGCCGCTGATGACTGACCAAATCATCACTTTGGTGGGATGTTCAACCGTCAGGACGACACAATCAGGATGAAACTTTTCTCCATGACGACGACGCACATACTGAGCTTTATTCTGCAAAATTTCGAATGTGCTTTCGTCACTGAAGCAGACCTGTCAAAAATAGGAAAAATATATAAACTTCCATGTTTATTTGCTTTATTTAACTGAAAATGATAATAATGTATCAATTATTGATTAAATTGCTGTATCTTACCGATCTCCAGAAGTCCACATCTTTGTCTTGCCATTGTTTGGCCCACTTCAGGCGCTTTGCTTTCATTGCAGCTGTTAACTTGGGCTTCCTGGCGGGGCGACAGGCCTTAAAATCTAATTCTTTCAATTTTCTTCGAACAGTGCGCTCAGAAGCATTTACGCTAGCATCCTGGAGTTGTGATTTTATTACCTTTGTGGTAGCAAATCTGTTTTCTACACAATTTTTCTTCAAACATCTCTCTGACCGTGGAGTGAAAATTGGTTTTTCTACCGCATCTTTTCTTTCTTTTCGGGCTTAATTCCTTCCCTGACTCAATTTTCTTTTTTATGCGTCGTACACTAGCTTCAGAAACCTCCAATCTTCGTGATATTTCTCGGTTTGTAAATGTTTTCGCAATCCCAAGGGCCTTCACTTCAGCTTTTTTACGTGGTGAAAGATCGCCTTTTCTACCCATAATGAAAATAGTCCAATTACTTTTTTAAAACACTGCATGCAAAATAAACTAATAACTGAGTAGTATAAAACTGTTAAACAAACAATCACAGTCCATAAAGCCACAGAAACACGTCCGTACCTGACTCGATTCCGATCGCGACTGATACAGGTTTGTACTTATTTACGTTCATGTATCACTTTGTCAACACAGTGTTGCCATATGTTAAAAATAAATACAAATATGTAGTCTACAACAATTCTTTTAAATAAAAATCAATAATATTGTAGTTTAAATATACCATTATTGCATAAAAACTCTTAAGAAACATAAAATTACTAAAAAAAATACAGTGCGTCTAATAATTTGGCCAGGGACTGTATATATATATATATATATATATATATATATATATATATATATATATATATATATATATATATATATATATATATATATATATATATATATATATGTATATATATATATATATATATATATATATATATATATATATATATATATATATATATATATATATATATATATATATATATATATAACACATGGGCTGAAAAGTCCCGGGGCCTAACAAAGAAAACACGGTTTTTTTGGTTCAAAATCAGCTTTATTCATCAAGGTAATCTCCATCAAGAGCAACGCAATCATTCCAGCGCCGCTCTAACAATGGCCAAACACTGCTCAGAATCATCAACACGTTCTTGTTTTTGATAAACAGTGAGCAAACGCGGCACCCACTTTGAACAGAGCTTTCTCATAGTCAAATGCTCATGCAATGTAAAGCCAACACGTTCTTTTGATATCTTTACGATGTCAGCTAACTCACGCAACTTTACTTTTCGATCATTCAAAACGATTTTATGGATTTTTTTGATGTTTTCTGGTGTTACCGCCTCATTTGGACGTCCACTGCGTTCTGCATCATCGGTGTCTCTACGACCACGTTTGAAGTCAGCAAACCAACGTTTTATTGTTGTTTCTGATGGAGCGGAGTCCCCATAACACTTTTCAAGCCATTGCTTCGCTTGAACGGTATTTTTTCCCATCAAGAAGCAGTGTAAAATTAAAACACGAAATTGTTTTTGATCCATTGTTTTGAAAATAACAAAAGTAGCGTCACTCTTAGCACAATAACTCACAAACTAATGAATAGAATATCATGAAATTTTAACAGCTGTCTTTTGAAGGTTAGTATTAACTGAAAAAAAATGGTGACTGCAATAAAACTAGCGCCATCTATATGTTAGGCCAGGGACTTTTCAGCCCATGTGTTATATATATATATACATATATATATAATTATAATAAATATATATATAATGTTACCGGTTGATTGATTAAACTCACAAACTCAAAATCTTAAGTGGAAGGTCCGGGTACGGATCCCATCGAGGTAAAACTTTTTCGCATTTTTTAAATTCGTCCGAATGATACTAATGTTCATTTGTTGATAATAGTTATAATTTTTAAACTGAACGACATTTTTTTGTGTAGTTTCTTTTTTATGTACAATGTCAAATTACTGCCTCTCTGTGAAGAACAATTTTATATATGTATTTAAATACTGTATATCTGCATTTAGTTTTTAAGTAGATTTTTATGGAAATTTCTAAAAATGAAACACTAGTCTAAATAACAAAATGTTCAGAATAAAAAACAATGAACCAATTTTTAATAGATGAAACTTTTCCATTAAACTTTTAAATTATTTATAAAATATTCCTGTTAAAATTTTCATTCAATTATTTTCAAAACCCTGATAAAACTATGTCATGTGTTCAAATCTACTGTCTTCTCTGTTCGACTCACATAATTATGCTTAAAGGTTGTCTATTATTTCAACTCAGTAAGAGGAAATTTTTTATAATACTATAGAAATTATAGATTTGTCAGTCGTCACCCGTTTCTCCGCAGCGATATCGCTCGAAAACGATAGGTTCCTTCCTCACTTTATCCGTGATCGTATTACATTACATACACATAATCTGTTGCCATGCCCGTCTTTCCAGTCTTCGGCCTCAGATTCTGTTCGGATCCTGTCTCTTTTTGCAGCCGTCTTTTCTCCTTTCCGCTGTTTCAGCTAATTATTTACTTGGGTATTCGTTCCTCCCCCATTCTGTAGCATGTTTTGCTCCAATATGTCACGTTCAAGCATACTTTAAAAATGATAGGGAAAAGGCTGCATCCCTGTTTTAACGCTTTAGTGACGATGAAGTTGTCAGAAAATCTGCTTTAGAATTCTAATTTTGATATCTTATTATTGCAAAAGTATGGATCTCGTATTATAGTTACAGTTATCTACAAAAAATAGGTGTAAAGATAATGTCTATACATGAACGATCTGTTCGGAATCCAAATGGCCGAGACTCATCCGCACGAAGTCTTTTGATTATTTTTTTGGAGGTCTGCTGACTGAAATCCACCGATAGTTACTGCATTCTCTATTACTACTTTTTTATCTTCTTCTTTCTCTAACTTAGGCTTATCGCCTTTTCAATTTCATCCACCTGCCCACCACTATTCCACGACATTCAGACTATCACACCACCTCTTTCGGGGGCGGCCCACACTCCTATGTCCTAGTGGTGACCTATCACGAGCTATTCTCATTATTCTTCCGTCTTTCATCCTACTAATGTGTTCATTTCACTCTCTTCTCCATCTCACCACCCAATCGTTGATATCCTCTACCCCAACCTGTTTCTTATGTCTTCACTTCTCTCCCCATCTAAAAGTGTCTTTCCAGCTATTCTGCGAAGTATCTTCCTTTCTATTAATTCCAGTAGTCTTTTGGTTTTTGATGTTTCTGGCCTGGTTTCCGCAGAATATGTCATAACATGTGTTATAGCTGTTTTGTAAATTCCCGATTTGGCTTCGATTCCTATGTTTTTGTTTAACACCATATTGTGTTGTTTAGGCAGCCTGCTATTTTTGCGGCTCTCGTCGTTTGGTCCCTTATCTCCGCTTCAATATCACCATAAGCTATGCCTAGATATTTAAACTTCATTTGCTGTTTAATAATTTCTCCGTCCACCTCAAGTTTACATCTTAAGGGTGTCTTTGACGTTGTTATGCATTTTGTCTTGGAGGCAGATATTACCATATTAAAGGATTTAGCTGTGCAATTAAATTGGTGTAGGAGTAGCTGTAGATGGTTTTCATTTTCCGCAAATAGAACTGCGTCATCGGCGTAATATAAAATGTTAATCTCATTGTCTCTCATTTTATATCCTCTCATGGTCCGTACTTTTCTTATTATTTCGTCCATGATGATGTTGAAGAGAAGGGGGCTCAGTGAGTCGTCCTGTGGAACACCGTTCCCAGCTGGTATCGGTTTGGTAAGTTCTTCGTTTATCTTTGCTTGTATACATTCTCTGTAGTCTTATATTATATGGGATTTGCTTGTTGTAGAGGAGATATATAACATCCTTCAGTTGGATACAGTCAAATGCCTTTTGCAGGTCAATAAAACGTATATGGGCGGGCTTGTTGTATTCAATAGACTTCTCCGATATTTTTCTGAAGACAAAAAGGGCGTCTGTACAGGATCTGCCTGACCTGAACCCTTGTTGCTCATCTTCTAAGGAGGTAAGAGAGAGATAATTTTATTCGTTATGATCTTTGTTACGAGTTTTGTGTATTCTGTAATGTTACTTTTTTATGTATTGATGTTATACATATGTCTTTTAACTATCTGGGACTTCTCCATTTACATATCTGTCAATGTTCTTTTAGTAAGGTGTAGCGTAATAATTTGGGAGTCCTATTTTTAAAAACTCTGCGGAAATTTCTTGGAGTTCATTAGCCCTTTTATGTGTCATGGAATTTAGGGTCTTAATTACTAGTTTCCTTATCGAAATGTGTATGCCTTGATGTTGGTGTAGTGTAGGTGATTTGATGTTGGTGTAGTGTAGGTGATTTGATGTTGGTGTAGTGAAGGTGATTTAAGAATTCCTGTCTATCTTCTCTGAGTTCCTTTTATGGTTTTCTTTCCATTTTTCTCAGCTGTATATTTATTCTATTTATACTTTGAGTTTTTACATTTCTAACGCTTCTGATTATTCCGTCCTCTGCACATTTCCGTTCCATATTTTGATTTCTACTGGTTTATATGTTTGAATTTAATTTCCACATTTTGGTACTTTGTTCTATCTGCTAGCTTTCCTGTGTTTTATTATTTGTAATATACCTTCTGTTTTTGTTGTTTTTGCCAATTCAATACACTATTTCATAATATGCTATTATTCTGTTGATTTAGTTCTTCGCTCCCTAATGCTTCTGTCGTCAGTCAATCATCGCTCTCAAAGTGTTTGGTGTAGTGATGATACTCTTACTTACTTCCACCGTTCATAATATATATATATATATATATATATATATATATATATATATATATATATATATATATATATATATATATATATATATATATATATATGTCCTATGAGAAGCTAACACAATAGACTAGATAATAGCGGGGATATCAAATAAGAGAAAATGGTATAGTCACAATATAAAACATATAACATATAACAAATGTAGTTCGAGGTAACACTAAGGAAAGCTGACTTAGCCGATAATGTCCAATAGGAAGTCGAGTCAGAGAGTGGATTCCATTCTGTGAGGCCTCCTGAAAACCTTCTTAGAGGGCAGTTACTAACAATGTTGTTCATGGTCTGCCGAGCTTCCCGCAATCGCATCTTTGGTCTTCCAGTATCTTCCATCTATGCAGCATGCTATTACTCGTGCGGTGTCCGATTCTGAATCTGTTGAGTTGGCACCAGATTTTCCGTGGAGACTCAAAACTAGATAAAGGAATTTGCTTTTAAGAAGTAATAATCTGTGAGAGGTTTCCACCTTTCTTGGACATCATTTGGTTGTTGAAGGGTTTGATTGAGCCAAATAGGGCGTCGTGATTCTATTCGCGTGCGGGGGAGGTTTTGTATGTCCTGCTGGATTGGAAGAATTAGTCGTTTCTTGCAGCGCAAGTAGCCAGATTGTTGGTGTAGATTTGATAGTGTCCGTTATAACTCTCATTTTCTCGTTTAGCTGGCCGTCTATTTTGTAAGTATGGGAACTTCGCTACCAAGCTGGGGCATAGTATTCTGCCGTGGAATAGACGATAGATGGGGGCAACAGAACGAAGTGTATTCGGGTTTATCCCTATGTCGATCCAGCATTCTTGTAAATATTGTTATTCCTGGATTTCTGTTTTTGCACAGTTTTTTTAGTGAACCTTTTAAAAGTAAGGGATTTGTCCAGCGTTACACCAAGATACTTTGGATGGGGATTATATTTTCTGTCGCCGTCAAGGGAACTTTCGACTTCGTGCCAACCTGTTTGTTAGAAAGATGAAATGCACATACCTAAAATTAATTGAGGTTTGGTTTGTTAATGATAATGAGCAGATTTTAAACATAATTATTTATAGTCAAACAGATTATGGAGATAAGTTCTGGAAGAGTTGAAAAGGGCTGGAGGAGGTAGCTACGAATATATCCTGTTATATGTCTTTTCAAGGTGTTTGGAGTCGGGAAGGGTAAAAATCGTGATATTTTAATTTTTTGCCGATCTTAACTGAGAGAAAGAATACTATTTCATTTTTTTTTTAGTTGAAATTTTTTAAGATATTTTTTTAATTAAATATATTCGGAGGAGCGGGTCAAATTTAGTGTTTCTTTCAAAATTAATATTAGTGAGGCTTCTGGGTAAATAATTAACATTATTTTTTGTGTTTTTTTTTTATATCTTATTGAATTTAAAAAAATTGTAGATTACTATGTATTTTGATAAGATATTTACAAATTTCGAATATTTATTAATTGGACTTTAAATTTTAAATGCAGATGTCTAAGTACTTTCAGTTTTATATTAAAATTGTGATTTTAGTGTATTCAGATACACCTAGTTAGTTATATTTCTTAATGTTTCGAATTTGTTATTTTTGATAATTATAATAATACATGTTTCAAACATTAGTATCTTCTTTTATTTATTTTACAGTTTTATTGCTTCATGACATGTACTATTTAGATAAACTAAGGACTATTTGTACTTTGAACAAATTAAATGCCTTTTTGCAGTTTTTGGAGCGGCTATATATATATATATATATATATATATATATATATATATATATATATATATATATATATATATATGGGGCATTCTTTTTAAACTCGGATACCCCCTCTGCCCAAAAATAGAAAGCAATTCCAGGGTTGGTCTCAAATTTTAGATTTTTATATCTAATTTTGAATGTCACATGGCCTTTTTACAAAACCGAGATGGTCGAGGCATTGTCTCGGAATATATCCGGTAAAAAAGTGTAAAAAATGCAATTTTTTTATTCTAGGCTACTTTATTTGTAAATTTTATGTCAGCATTGCTAAAATAATGATAGAATAAATGATAGACACTTCCGTACCATTTTGGACCATACTAGAGATCGCCAGAATCTTTCAGAACCAAAATTTCCCCCATATAGTTGGGAATATGGAATTACTGATTCCATTACACTTTGTTCAGGATTTGGCTATACAGAAACTCTTAAAAATGAATTCAAATGCTTACATTTTGAGTCACTTCTTAACTTCGCAAAAACAACAATTACCTCCATATCGTAAAAAACATGGGTCTGTTGATACTATTTATGTTTAATTAGGAATATCGTTAGAAACAATTTGGACCAAACCAAAACCCTCCAGCGTCCTAGTTTAGCCAATAACGTAGAAAAATTATAGTGGACTCGGTTTATAAAATAATCAAATGTTAAATTAAAACATAATTTTTTGATTTCTTTATATCAATAAAATTCTTATTTATTAATAAATATCAGATAAAAAAATAAAAATAAATTTGAATTAATTGGCTATTTTTTATTTAGTAAAGAATACAACATACTTAGGGTACATACATGTTTAAGAATTTTTTTATATAAAGTTTTATGGCATATTTCTCGGGGCCAAAGTTATACGATTTGGTATATCATCGATATTTCATATGAATTTGAAGAGGTATTTCAGTCGTCAGTCCTAAATAAATAACAGAAAAATCGATAATTCCAATTTTTCTACGTTATTGGCTAAACTAGAGTGCTGGCGGTTTTGATTTGGTCCAAATTGTTTCTAAATTTTTAGAGGGTGTATCCAGACGAAATTCTGATGATTTTTCAAAAGGTATTTTAACCGTAAGTCCTAGTTAAAGATAAATAGTATCAACAGATCCATGTTTTTTACAATATGGAGGTAATTGGGGTTTGTGCCAGGTTAAGGAATGGTCAAATGGACCAGAATTATCCAGTTTTGCCAAAGCTGGCTTGTGTCAAATATTTACTATCAGGTAACGACTTAACGCGTCAAAAAATAATTTATCGACGGAAACGTTTATTGCTGCATTTTGTGAAACTGCGAATTGAGCGTAATATCATAATGATACATTTAATAGAAACTGAAAGAATCACTTTGTGAATGATGGTTGGTTACGGAGACCGTAGGAGAATACAAGAGGAGAACGCAGAATATCCGAATCGAGAACCTATAACCCAATCCGTAGTTAGCAAAACATTAAAACGATTTAGACAATTATGTCATGTTAAAGATCGTTCTAAATTTGGACCTCCAAAAGTTAAAACAAGTGATGGTAAAAAGTTTGATGTTTTATTGGAAATTACAGAAAATCCCCATACATCCACTCGTCAGCTTTGTCTAGACCACAACATAGGTAAAGATAGCCTAAGTCGTATATTGAATGAAGAAAAATTGCATTCATATAAACCCATTCTATTGCAACAATTATCTGAAGATGACTACGATAGACTCGTTGAATTTTGCGAGGTCATAATGGAACGAATCAGTAATGATCCTAATCTAATTCATAATATTGTTTTTTCTGATGAGGCCATATTTGTCTTAACGGAAGAGTTAACGGGCATAACTGCCGGCCTACTGAGAATCCCCACTGGATAATCCACAGTCATTCTCCAAGACTACAAAAGATAAACGTGTGGGCAGGGATTTGTGGACGTCATATCATTGGTTCCTTTTTTATCGATGGAAATCTGACAAGTTTTTACAGGTACTCCAAGGGCAAGTCTTTTTCCCGATGAAAATAATTTGGATATCCCTAACAGGAATCTGTGGTGGTATCAACGGGACGGAGCACCTCCTCACTATGAAATCAATAATCGTAGATATTTGGATGCGATTTTTCCTAATTCGAAACAGAAGAGGTGCTGTAGAATGGCCTGCAAGAAGTTCCGACCTTACGCTACTCGATTTTTTTTTATGGTGTCATTTGAAAACCAAAGTTTATCGAAGTCAACCTGAAACTGTACAAGCTTTACAACGGAGAATTCAATATGAAGTAGCACATATCCCGGATTCTCTGCAAAACTCTGTCCAGGCTGTTTATGACAGATTGGGTCATTGCCCCTCTGTTAACGGTCATTTTGAGCAATTGTCATCTTAAAAATAAACCTAGGGTATTTATTATAGTTTCAATTTCAAATGACAATAATTCCAAAACAGTTCAATTTAGACATATGGTATGTTAGACAAATAATATCTAGAATTTTTAGTATGACTCAAAAATAAAGTAATATATAGGGCTTTCCATTAAAAAAAAAAATCAAGATGGCGTAATTTCTTCGAACTGACAGTTCAAAACATTTTATTGTCGACGTCAGCATGTGCGCTGTATAACACCTTATAACTGTTATTTAAACATTTTTTTGATACACTGTTTAATAAATGCTGTGGAATCATTCCATACATATGGGGAACCCTGTATATATATATATATATATATATATATATATATATATATATATATATATATATATATATACATATACAAAACCAGTAAATGAAAAAGAACTCATATTGAACATAAAATCCTTTAAAATCAGACTCCTCCCCCGGTGAGGATGGCATAACTGTAAAATTAATTAAAGCGATCCACATGCATATTTTAAAACCTTTAGTCTATTTAATTAATTTAACCTTTAAAACTTTTAGAATACCTGTGGAATGGAAAACCGCCATAGTTGCTCCTGTTTTTAAAAGTGGAGACCCATACCAAATGACAAATTATAGACCAATATCCCTTTTAAGTAACTTTTAAAAATTATGGGAAAAATGTTTAAAGGCACGTCTGGTTGATCCCAACAACAAATTATGGTCCATCAAAACCAATGTATTTCCTCCCCTTAACTCCACAGAATTGAACCGAAGACATAATGTAATAATGAGAAGACTGGCATTGGGACACACCTACTCCACGCATGTACACCTATTAAAGAGAGATCCCCTCCACTCTGTCCTAAATGTGACTCGCCCTTATCAGTGTTACATCTAATCGAATCCATTCAACATCAAAACTTGAGAGACACCCACGGCATCCCATCCAACATCACCATCCTCATAAAATCTTTTGTCCCACTTAAAGAAAAGATAACCAATTACGAGGCTGGTTTGAAAAGTCCGTGCAAAAAATAAAAACTACTTATGTGTTTGGGGTAAACCTTTTTTATTTTTCGACATAGTCTCCTTTTAGGCTTATACACTTCGTCCAACGATGTTCTAGTTTGTTGATCCCTTCCGAATAATAGGATTTGTCCAAGTCTGCAAAATATCCATTAGTGTCTGCAATCACCTCCTCGTTTGAATAAAATCTTTGTCCCGCCAGCCATTTCTTCAAATTGGGGAACAAATAGTAGTCCGAGGGAGCCAAGTCTGGAGAATAGGGGGGATGTGAAACGAGTTGGAACCCTATTTCCATTAATTTTGCGACCACAACTGCTGAGGTGTGTGCTGGTGCGTTGTCGTGATGGAAAAGGACTTTCTTGTGGGCCAATCGCGGGCGTTTTTCTTGCAGCTCGGTTTTCAAACGGTCCAATAACGATGAATAATATTCACCTGTAATAGTTTTACCCTTTTCCAGATAGTCGATGAGGATTATCCCTTGCGAATCCCAAAAGACAGTCGCCATAACCTTTCCGGCCGAAGGAACGGTCTTTGCCTTTTTTGGTGCAGTAACTCATTGTTTAGATTGTTGTTTGGTCTCAGGAGTATAGTAATGTATCCATGTTTCATCCACAGTGACGAAACGACGCTTAAAGTCCTCCGGATTCTTCTGGAACAGCTGCAAACCATCCTTGCAACACTTCACACGATTCCGTTTTTGGTGAAGCGTGAGCAATCGCGGCACCCATCTTGCGGATAGCTTTCTCATGTCCAAATGTTTATGCAAAATATTATGTACCCGTTCAGTGGAGATGCCCACAGCACTAGCAATCTCACGCACCTTAACTCTTCTGTCATCCATTACCATATCATGGATTTGATCAATGATTTCTGGAGTCGTAACCTCCACAGGCCGTCCAGAACGTTCAGCGTCACTTGTGCCCATATAGCCAGTCCGAAAATTTTGAAACCACTTATAAACTGTTCTAATCGAAGGTGCAGAGTCACCATAATGTTTATCAAGCTTCTCTTTAGTCTCCTGAGGCGTTTTGCCTTTCATAAAGTAATGTTTAATCACCACACGAAATTCTTTTTCGTCCATTTCTTGAAAATCACTCGACTTCCTTGATTCACACGAATGCCAAATACAAAGAAATAGACCAATATGGCTGAAACTTGGTATGCGTTCATTCAAGAGATGCTACTAACTAAACATGACCTCGATACGCGCCGGTGGTGCCATCTCTCGGACTTTGCACGGACTTTTCAAATCAGCCTCGTACTTAAAAGAATGCAACTTCATAGTCTAATCTATTTATACCAAACTAACTCTAGTGGGCGCTAAATGAACTTAGCTGTCGATGCGCTCTGCCCAACACAAATAAACAAACAAAACAAACGTCTGGTTGACTTTCTTGATTCACAGAATGTCCTTTTTAATGAACAATTTGGTTTTAGACGAAACAGAAGTACGGAGGATGCGATATTCTTTTGGTTTCATGAGATTATATCAAAAATGCAACAAAATAAAAAATGTCTTACAGTCTATATGGACTTTGCAAAAGTCTTTGACACAGTTTCCCATTCCCTGATGCTAAGAAAATTAGAAAGCGTTGGGGTAAGAGGCCATGTGCTAGAACTTTTTTAAGTTCTATTTAGCAAATCCAACGCAAAAAGTACGATGTAATGAGACCTTAAGTACTGCAAGGAGAGTGAGTTCTGGAGTTCCTCAAGGGACAGTCTTGGGACCTATTCTATTTTTGATTTATATAAATGAATTAGGAACCATAATAAAGAATGGGTCAATTATTTGCTACGCCGATGATACTGCAGTGATATTTACGGACGATACTTGGGAGGGCGCATACTTGAAGGCAGAACAGGGTCTTGATGTTATATATAACTGGATATATGATAATAAAATTAGTCTAAATATATTAAAAACAAAATTTTTAACATTTTCTTTGACAACTGCCGATCAACCAAAAAAAAATGACATTAAAATTCACGACTCATCATGTAAATTACTAAATAATAATTCACAAAACTAATAAAATTAAATGTTTAGGCCTATACATTGATCAACATCTTCGTTGGAATGAACATGTTATCGAAACCTCAAAAAAACTCAGAAAACTCTATTATAAATTTTATCAACTACGGAATGTCTTATCTGAAAAAAAACAATAAAAATAGTATACAACTCACTAGTCGAGTCAATTTTAAGGTATTATGTAGTAGTTTGGGGAGGTCTTAATGATAATGCAGTGCAGGTTTTAACAGTATGCCAAAACAAAATTCTCAAAATCATTTTAAACAAAAACAATCAATATCCTACAGTTGATCTTTATTCTCAATTTGATGTCTTAAATTTTAGAGGCTTATTTGTAAGTACAAGCCTTTTTTCTATAAAAAAAATTAAACACACCTTTGGAGAACTAGACCATCACTACAACACCCGCTCTAAAATAAATTATAATTTACAGTCACACTTTTTCAATAAATCACACTTGCAAAAAAACATACTATTTTTACTTCCCAAGTTTTTAGGAATGCTACCTTTAAACCTTAGGGCAAAGATTGAAAAAAATGATTACAATGGGCGGTTAAATTTCGAAATAAAAAATTTTATTATTCACAACTAAAAAGGTAATGAAACCGTAGATAAGGAAAAAATTAACGGCGTTAGTAAATTTCACACCAAGACTACCTGTGCCCTTAATACAACAGGTAAATTCCACACTAGCCTTATAAGGGTGCTTAAATTTTACAGGTAATTTTCACACCAAGTAAATATAATTATGCTTTATTCATCTAAATAAAATTGGACGGATTTCTTTTAAATCAGTTTTTATTGAAAATTTTAGATATTTGCAAAATATATGTTTTTATTTCATAGTAGAATAATATTGATAAAACATGAAGTTTTTGCTAAATACATAAAATACAATTGGACAAATTTCTATACATATCTATTTATATATATTTACAAAGACAGGTTGAGAAAAATAGGAGACACATTTTAAAAAATGGAAACGATTAATATTTCCTAATTGTCTTTGTTCATAAAGATTTTTTAAATGTTTTAATTTTTGATTATTATGATTATTACTTATTTTAGACTCGTCGACACTTTTGTATTTTTATATATACGTTAATCTGAAATTCTTTCAGCCTATTGATAAAAGTATACACAGACGGATGTGTAGAATAAAAAGAATTATTTAGATGGGAATGAAAGGACTGACAACAGTTAGTCGTTCGAGTTAAAGATGGACTCGATTCTGCCCATATTTCAACTGGAAAATCGGCTCCTTCCTCTATATACGTTTCTAGTAGGTAATCACAAAATTTATTTAAACGTTTATCCTCAGGTTTTATAGAATATAAATCGTATGCCAAACTCTCACCTAATTCTTCGGGTGCTAAATAGGACAAGCCGAAACAATACTTTAACCAACCACCAATTTCAGAATTTTTGTCGCAATATTCTTTAGCTAGACCTAGATTCTGTATCTTGCGAAACTAAGATTGGTGTAAATGAAATCTACATCCTAACACTTTAGCATTTGGCCAAACTTCAGATACTGCCTTATGAATAGATTTTTCGAAGTCAATAGTAATTTTCTCTGGATTGAAATACAGTGTATCTGTTGAATAAATCTTACATTTTAATAATGTGAAGAGGTTTTTGTATGTTTCAGCTCTTATCACGCAATAAGCAAAATAATAATGGAATGTAATGACCGTTTGCAAAACCATGCACTGTAAATAACTGTGTAAAATATTTAGTGCAGTATGAAAAGGTGCCGTCCATATATATATTGGATATTTTACACAACATATTGACATTTGTAGTGCATGAAAAAACAGTAATGCCACTTTCGAGTTCATTGATATATAGAAAATTCTCACCCTTGCTAGTTTTAATTTCAAATGTCTCTAAAACACTATGCACCTCCTCAGCACTTCTTGGATTTTCGTCTATGGTTATAAATGTTTTTTCTAATATTTTCGACATCTTTTTCTGTTTACTGTTTCAGGCAGCGTGTTTTGTAGTTCTTGTTGGATAATTTTAGATGGCCTTTCACTCATATGCTCTCCGGCTTTTCTTTTGCAGGAATTACTAATTATTTGCCGATTCAGCTTCTTGGTGTCGGCTTCGTGTGTATGGAGTCCTTCACTTCTGGTAACTAAATTCTCGGGCCCAACGGTGAAGACTTTTGATTTGCAATCTTTCTCTCCAAAATGTTTCTCCACATTTTAGCACCTTTTGTCGAAAGTAAGTGTAGTAATTCACACATAACATGTCCTTTCCTCGATTACTTTTTATTACCTTTGCTTCCATATTAGCAACACTTTAAAAAATATACGCAAAACCAAGTAATAATCACAAATTAATAATATGTACTAAACTGATATGTAGAAGGGTTTAATAATGATTTAATTGAACAGGCCGGTGCGTACCACCACCCATTTATCAACCCTCATCCTCTACCTGAAAGTACTCGGTGTGGAATTTACTTCTGCAATTACAATCCCTTAAATATGTGTAGGTCATAAACGGATTAGTGGTGTGGAAATTACCTGCGCCCAAAATTAAATGCATGAGCCCATAATGCGTAGACAAATCAACATTATTTACTAAAACTCAACCTATTTTCTATTTTTATATGTCATATTGCATTTTCTTTTCGATCCTTATATAGGGTGTTTTTTATAGAGGTATAGAACTTTGAAATGGAATAAAACAAAGATGAATTTTTTAAATTGACATGAAATTTACTTTATTCGAAAGATAATCTTCTGGCATTATAATTTAAATATGACTTCTGGCATATGACCGCCACGGCTGGCTCGGACGTAGTCTAATCTGGAGGTCCAATTTTCGATGACTTTTTCCAACATTTGTGGCCGTATATCGGCAATAACGCGGCGAATGTTGTCCTCCAAGTGGTCAATCGTTTTCGGCTTATCGGCGTAGACTAGCGACTTCACATATCCCCACAGAAAATAGTCTAGCGGCGTTAAATGGCACGATCTTGGAGGCCAATTCACGGGTCCGAAACGTGAAACTATGCGGTTACCAAACGTTTCCTTCAATAAATCAATTGTGGCACGAGCTGTGTGACATGTTGCGCCGTCTTGTTGAAACCACAGCTCCTGCACATCATGGTTGTTCAATTGATGAACGAAAAAGTCAGTAATCATGGCTCTATAGCGGTCACCATTGACTGTAACGTTCTGATCAGCATCGTTTTTAAAGAAGTACGGACCAATGATTCCACCAGCCCATAAAGCACACCAAACAGTCAGTTTTTCTGGATGTAACGGTGTCTCAACATACACTTGAGGATTATCATCACTCCAAATACGGCAGTTTTGTTTATTGACGTATCCATTCAAACAAAAGTGAGCTTCATCGCTAAACAAAATTCGCTTATGAAAATTGGGATCAACGGCAATCTTGTTTTGGGCCCATTCACCGAATCTACGCCTTGCTAGGTGATCGTGTGGCTTCAATTGTTGCACGAGTTGGATTTTGTAAGCACGCGAACCAAGATCTTTCCGCAAAATCTTCCATAAAGTGGATGGACACATATCCAATTCCTGTGCACGATGACGGATAGACTGATTCGGGTCTTCCTCTACGCTACGCTCTACAGCAGCAATGACTTCTTCTGTACGCACTGTACGACGTCTCTGTGGATGCGTATTATCATTTAGAGTAAACGTGGTGCGAAAACGTTCCATAGTTAATCGAATTAATTGCTCTGATGGACGATTATGTTGACCGTAAAATGGACGTAGTGCGCGATACATATTTCGAACAGAACCATGATTTTCAAAATAAATTTGCACAATTTGGAAGCGTTGTTCAGGCGTCAGTCTATTCATGTTGAAATGCCAAACCAAACTAAACATAAATCACTTGACAGCTGACAAAATGGCCGCCAGTTAAAAAAGTGTTGCCAACTTAAAGTTTTATACCTCTATAAAAAACACCCTTTATATATTATATATTCTAATTTTCGATTTATTTTGCTTCACCAGCTGCAACCCTAGTATAGGGTTGGGGGATATATACTTGTTATAATCGAATGTGTTCTTTTCACTTGTAAAATGTGTATTAAAACGAATATTTTAATTTCTGGAACATAGGTTTTACTACCATACAGGTCAAGGAATGAAAGACTTCGAATACAGGCCCATGAATGGTCTAGTGAAGTTTTTTATTCCGTAACAGACAATAAGGATATGATGTGTAAACACCTGAATTATATGAGGCGTTGCGGATAGTAAGGGCGAACTCAACAAAATGAAGTTTCGAAAAAATTGAATTTATAGAAAAATCTAAATGGCGAACTCAACAAAATATTGGCAAAATTAGGTTTTTATTATTTATTTATAATTTATTAGCTTTTTATTATTTACTTAAGTAGAATAGTGTATTCCGTGAATTTTTAAATGTTTTTTAAATATTTATTTGTGTATTTTTTTTCATATTTTACTGTTCGTTTCTGATGCTACACTATCACCTAAAATTGGCAATACCTGGGAAAAAATTAGACCGGTATTAAAAATTTTGAACACATTTTATTTAATTTTAAGGTTATTGTTTTAATTAAAGGTTTTGTTATTACAAAATAGTTACTTGATACAACATACAAAACAGTGGAAATATGGTATTGAAACTAACATAAAAAAAACTAAAGAAAAGAAACAAATAATTAGCCAAGTTCAGTTGTAATCTATTTGGTCATCGTCCATAACATCTTCATTTTCGGTGCTCTTATTCGTTGCTGCGTCTTGAGAGGCTATAATGTTAGTAAAGTACCGACTCCAAGGTAGGGGAACATACGGTAACAAGTCCTGAATGTCCTTTAATTTGGGGCTGGTATTTTAATGGGAGCACTGTAAAGTCTCGTCAGTGTTTCACTGGCCAAATGAAAATGATCAGGATCATAGTTTTTTCACCTTGCCTTTTTGTAGTTTGACTGCCGTTTTGACATCCAAATTGTAAGCAGAATGAATGTAGAAACCCTTGCTTAAAGTTATTTGTAAATTCAAAGATCCTTCCATCTTTAAACTTAGCACCAGCCATCTGCATTTTAGTAATTTTTCTTTTGAAAATTAGAGAAATTGAAAATCATGTCCTGTCTAAGTTGGACAACGCAAAACTGGTTTTTTTTTCGGCGACAGCTTTCAATCATTAACTTATAGTGATCCATGGTATACACAGTGCTATTCCGTATTTCTCTCTCAATGTTCCCAAAATCCCTATCACAGGGAAGGTATGAGTGCCCAGGTATCATAAAATAGTGTTTAATTTCAGTGAACTGGTCTTTGTGTATAAAGTATAGATTTGCCAAAACAAGATTTAAATTCTTGTTCTGTCCAGAACAGTTATCACTGAACATAATAACTTTTTTAACATTAACATCAACTTTACACAAATAATCGTACAAGCAACTTGCAATCTCACATGATCCACGCCTCCCTGTACTTTCATCCCAAAGGTACATCGTTGAAGAACCGGTTTTTACATTATGGATACAAAAGTTATAGGTCCATAGCTTCCTTTTGTAATACTGAATCCCAGTAGTCAGCTTTGGGGTTGGCAAAGCCTGCTGCAGATCAAAAGCTATGACCAGAAAAGAGTCATCGGCATTACTCCTTAATCCCTTAAGAAGAGACTGAGCAGCTTTTGCACGGGTCAGATGTAACTCCTTCTCTTGTTTAAGATTCTCGATTTCAGCAACATTTTCGGAATCGTGCATTTGACTACTTTTAATTTTTATGTCTACTTTATCGCAATAATTACAGGTGTCACTTTTTGGGGGCTCAAAACCAATATTGAACTGCATATTAAACGTATCACGATAATAGTGCTGATTTACCGGGCTGTAACCAGGGTAATTTTCCGTAAGCCATTCATTGTAAAGAGAATAGAGCTTTTTAATATTAAGTCCAACAGGTAAGTATTTTCGATGAGGGCTTTTGGCGCGACTGTAATGACTGGTGACAGTAGGTAGTGACATGATGTGTTCTTTTACTTTAGAAAGATCGTCATTTCCTATTTTCTTCGCGGGTTCACACCTCCCCCTTTGATCCGTTGTAACAGTTCCAGTTCTGCTGGTTTTGTCAAGTACGACTCGAACGCGCTTTTTCAGAGATGCCATGAATGTTATAAAACGCAGTACGACAAACTTCACGATTAGCGTGATCAATAGTCACATTATATTGAATGCGTCTCAGGGTACGACTTGGACGCCCCTTTACGTAAGATCTTTTTACATCATTGCAGATCAACAATTTTGATAAGTAAGCATTCTGTAGATCATAGTTTTCCAATTTGCCAAAAAGAGTCAAAAATATTGGTGACCAGTTCAGCGCCTATTTTCTCAAAACATCCACACTTGCAAGGAGGTCCAATTTTGCGGGCAACAACGTGCCTTTTGTTATTTCTTGAAATGTAAGCACTTCCTGAATTTCGTTTCAACTTACACTCGTTTTTTTGCCAATCATTCATCTTAGCAGGTCTCTTTCGCGAATAACCCCACACAGCACTACCATCTAAATGTTGTACACTTACTTCACTACTAGAAGGTCCAGGTTGCGCCATACTTTTCTTAAAAAAAGAAGCAACAAAACCAAACAAAACATAAACGTATTAACTTCAAAATTAACTTGAACTAACACGCAGAAAGCGTAAAATTTCAAGTAAACCTCATTTAGTGACGCAATACCGGCGGTTGCTCCGCGCGAAATTGTTGAGTTCGCCCTTACTACCCGCCCGGCTATCGCCTGTTCAAAATTTTTCATTTATTTGATACTGAAATTTGAAGGCGAAGCAAGGGCGAACTCAACAATTAGACCGGTATGTGATGTAGGAAAAGTACTATAAAATAGAATTATATAAAAAAAAAAAATTTGACCCAATGTTGAGTTCGTCCTTACTATTCGCAACGCCTCATATTAACTTTATGTATTGTAATGTAATGTAAAAAACTTACTGAAATAAATATTGTATTGTATTGTATTGTATTGTATATATATATATATATATATATATATATATATATATATATATATATATATATATATATATATATATGTATTCTTAAACCTTAACTAACCTGACAGCATGGCGAATGTGCCGACATCGTTCAAGACCTTCCACAATTTCGCCCCGCTTTTGTGAAAATATAACGCTACAGAAAAAGATCGAATCGAAACAGCTGATTGCAACGCTTGCGTGCAGCCAGTTTTTGAAATCAGCATGAACGTCCGGGTTCATGTTCAGGGTGGTGTAAATTTTTAATAATAAATGCTATGTTTATGACATTTTACGTACGTAATGCCAAGTTTCTTTATTTGTTTAACCTTAAAATTCGACCGCTTCCCTTATAAAAAATTGTGAGGTTAATTAAAGGGATGTAACATGATGAAAAGGTAAGTTTTTGGTCTGAAGGCGAATAAAGTTTTCTTGTATTTGTTTTTTATTTATTGTTAATTAAAAATAACACATGTTTTGCGGTGGTCTATTTTACGGTAAGAAATTCGGAAACCATCTCCGTATTATTATCATTTATATTGGCAATGACAGGTGACAATTATGAGTTTATAAATATTTTGAATTGCCATCGTTTATAATATAGTTTCCATAGGTGATTTTTTTTTTTTTTTTATTTTTTATTACGTTTATTAATTTTCAGTAGCTTATGGTGAATTTATCGCTTTCCTTCCCTTACACTACGCTTTGCGTGGGCTCCTTTCGCGAGTGACGCTGGGTGCATGGCTAGAGTGGCAAAATCTAAACAATATCTTTATATAGAGGTATCTTAGTAGAACCGACACGTGTTCAGAGCGGTGCGAGCGGTTTTTTGAAACGCCTACGGCATCCACATTTTTTGACGTTAACGCACGAGTCGCTTCAGCTGCTAGTTGACTTTGGGAAAAGTTACAAATTATTACAACAATGAAGTATAAATATGTAGCAGTATTAGATAGGTCAGTAAAAAATTGTAGAATTTCGTGAGTAGATTATATAATCGCTTGCTAGTTAATGGAGAGTGGACCCATATTGCGACCGACTGGGGAGAAACAAGTAAGATGCTACATTATTACAAATGCTTCCAAAATAATGTATGCCTCCTTCAAAGTCCTGATTATCAATTCACTCACTTTGTGTTACACTATAGGGCAACATTTGGTAAACTCAGAAATGTGATCGTAATACATCCACAAATTTTCTTGATCTGGCTTTATTAAATTTCTTTTTAAATTTAGTGGACAAATAACTAAACTGGTGAGCAAAAAAATCGACTCAAACGATTTTGCTTCATTTAACACCGATCCTTGAATTTAATTTTCAAAGAGTGATATTATTTTCTGTGCCTTTAGAATGCTGATTTTCTGCTCTTTCCAATAATATCAAAAACATTTGGAAATTTTATTGATTAAAACAAGTTTTACTCGCTCAGCAATGTAATCGTTGCGCGCTATTCATTCCTAGAAAAACACATGCAACTGCATTTTCCTATGATTTCTTTATCGGAACTTGAACCGTAAACATTTCTGCTATACCTACTCACTAATTACGCCATCGGAAAATACATTCCAACCCGGAAGAAACGGTACAAGTCATTGCCCTATTGCAAGAAGGGCATAGCCAACGTCTAGTCGCTGCGCAACTGCACCTGAGCCTGTCAGCTGTCTCCAGAGTCTACAGATGTTACCAAGAGACTGGCGCCTTTACACGAAGACCAGGGTCAGGAAGACGAAGGTGTACTTCGGAGCGAGACGAGCGCTTCGTTGTCAACATAACTCTAAAAAAATCGTCACTTGATCGGTGTTGAGGTCCAGCAGGAGCTCCGATAAGTTCGTGGTCGGACTGTTAGTCATTGGACAGTCAGAAGAAGACTTAAAGAAGCTAACCTAACTCGGAAGAGACCAGCTAACGGACCCAAATTGATAGCAGCCCATTGACAAGCGCGACTCAGATTTACCCGAGAACGTGTTGACTGGACCTTAGAGTAATGGCGCTCCGTTTTATTCTCCGACTAGTCCCGAATATGCCTACATGGCAATGATGAAAGAAGACGAGTGTATAGAACGCCTGGGAAGTCTATGCGCAGTGCTGCATTACTGAAACGGATGCCTACGGAGGAGGTTTGTCTTGGTGTAGGGAAGCATCTTACTGGATGCGAAAACCGATTCGGTTTTTGTGACTGATGAAACTTGTAGCGGTGGGTTAATTGCTCACCGGTACATCGAGGATATTCTGCGAGAATACGTCGTTCCTGACGCTGGGTTTGTTGGCGATAGCTTTGTGCTAATGCACGACAATGCGAGGCCACATGCTACTGCCTCGGTGCGGTAATACCTGGTGGAAGTGGGATACCCATATTAGACTAGCCTGCGCGGAGTCTTGACCTCAGTCCAATCGAGCACATGTGGAATGAGCTCAAAAGAAGGTTCGAGCCAGAAATCCAGCCCCTGCATAGCTGGGGGACTTAAAGGTTGTGATGGCGGAAGAGTAGAAAAGAATTTCACAGACAGTGGTGAAAAAGTTCACCCGCTCCATGAAAAACCGGTTGGAAGCGGTAGTGGGAGCTAGGAGGGAAATATAAAGTATTGATTTTGGTTTTTGTCAGTAAATTTAATTGTTACACTTAAAATTTGCTTAATTTTTCTTTTCTCTAACCCCTATTTTCAATCCTTGTTTCCCGTTTCAATCATTTTGATCAGTAAAAAGCATGAGGTCTGTTATGGAATTTGGTACCATTAGAAAGAGAATAGAATGGGCTTTCAAATGATACTAAAATCCGTAAAAAATGTATGATCACTAAATTCTAGAATCCGTGTTAAATATATATATATATATATATATATATATATATATATATATATATATATATATATATATAAATAAAATAATATAAATATGTAAAAATCACTGTGACTAAAACTATTACCACAGTACAGAAGCGAAAGTGAGCTCAAAGTTGGTGACGAGATTTTGACGACGGGTCCCTCTTTCAAAATGGCCACTCAATTTTTACATCTGATTGTTGATTGTTTCTTGATGTGACTACAATTTATATTAATTTAAAGACAGAAGGAAGAGAGAGTTTGTATAAAAAGAGAATTAAAAACGTTTGTAAGTGAAGAGAATTGAAAAGGTTGACAAACAATTTATACAATTATGGGGAAAGGAGATTATTGTTGTGCCGTTGATAATTGTAAAAATAATTCAAAAAGTACTCCGGAGTGAGGTTCTTCTTCTTCCCAAAGATGTTGAAAGGTAAGTGATTTAATTAAAGAATAGCAATTGTGTAAGAAATCATACGCGGATAAATTGAATAATTCTGAGAAGCTATTTCTCTTATGACATTTTATTGGCTATATAGCAAAGATTTGACTTGCAGCAACCAAAACGCGATAACAGTTGTCCAACTGAAAATTTGTGCAAAAAATTATAAAATATGCTTCTCACATTTTTCTGAGAAAATGTTTAAAAATGATTTGAAAAACCATTTATTCGACCATGCATGTCCAGATGTTAATACAGGATAAAGAGTACGTGTGTCAAAGATTAATAACACAGGTGAAGTTCCTTCAGTTTGTATTCGGACATAAAATTCCTTGCTGAATTCAAATATGTATTTAAAAATTTGAGTTCCAATTTCAGTTTTCAATTTTGGGCATTAAAGAGTCTCAACAAAGCGTTGGGCCCAAAATTTGATATGCCTATTCAATTTCCAGGAGAAAATGTTAAAACTTTTGTCTGCGAGATTTTTTTTGAAAATGCCTTTCTGTCCAGTTTTTCACTTTTTTTCTAACAAAGCGATCCATTCTTTTTGTTTATCTTTTTACATTACTCATGTTGCATTAACTTGGCATTTTATTAAACCAAAAATTGTCAACCATTTGTATAATACCTATGATTTTGAATGAAAAGCACAGTAACATAATTTCTATTTAAAATCTCCCACTGGTCCCCTTTTTAACTTGGCGGACTGCTACGTGACCTCTTAACAACTAAGACCTAATTTTCCTATACGGTTACCCCTAAGTTTCACTACAGTATTAGGTTTACGGTGCTATTAGTGTCATACAGACACATGAATAGTACTTTATAATTTATTATTATAATACGTTATGTGTTATACATCTTTTTTAAATAAAATAGGCAACAATAGCAAAAAACAGAAGCTTCTAAAAATTATGCCACCAAAACCTGAAAAATGATATGACGTGTTTTCTGTCAAGGTGATTTTATTTATTTCTTTGTTTCCAAGTGCTTCATCTCTATATATAGGGTATTATGAAAATAGTTTAATATATTGAAATGGGCGATCCCTGGTACCACGTAGACCAACGTTCAGTCCTTTTTTTTCTCAATTTAGATATACTTAGAGTTTGGTAAAATTCCCATTTATTACTCCAGTCTGACGCCTATGATCAATGTTGTCAAATATTAATTTCTTCTTGTAAGTAATTTGATGGTCCTGATGACATTACCAACGAAATGCTCAAGTATGGAGGTATTAGAATAGAAAAAGTCTTGACAACTTTACTTTAAAAGATAATCTTAAGCCAGAAAATTCCTGCAGACTGGAGGAACAGTATTACGATCCCAATATTTAAAAAGGGAAATAAAAACAACCCCGACAATTATAGTACCATTATCCTGCTAAATAGCACTAGCAAATTACTAACCAAGATCATGACTGCAAAAATAACAAAATAAGCAAGGAACCGCAAGGATTTAGAGAAAATAGATCGATAGAGGATGTTATATTTATAATTCGACAATTGATGAAAGAATCATTAGAATTCAATAAACCTCTATTTCTGTGCTTAGTTGATCTAAAAAAAGCATTCAATAGGGTGCGATGTTACAAATTTTAAGAGATCATGACATCAACAACTACATTAAAACAATAGGACACGTATAAAGACACAGCAAAAACTAACTGAAGAAGTACGAATATCATCTGGAATTCGACAAGGTGATCATGAGCATGATCCAACACTGTTTAATTTAATAATAGAAAAAATAATAAATAGTGTCAATGAGGTCAATAGCGGATACAAAATGAGACGAAAAACTCTAAAAATATTGTGGTTTGCTGATGATGCAATATTAATAGTAGAAAATGAAGATGGCTTACGGCGACTAATACATCGTTTTCAAACCACAGCAGACACTTTGAACATGAGAATATCAATGTAGAAAACAGAATCAATGGTGATACGTAAAGACCCCATTAGACGTAAGTTAGACGTCTAAAACAAAACAATAGCACAAAACATGCACTGCACATACCTGGGATTACAGCTATCGAGCTCAAAAAATCTGTATCAAGAAGTACTCAATCAGGCAAATAAAGCATCAAGAATATCTGGTTGTTTGAGATACTTAATATGGAAAAATGCCTACATGTGTACAAAAAGCAAAGTGCGTATATATAGAACTGTGGTACGACCGATTCTAACATATGCAGTAGATACAAAAGCAGAAACATCTAAAATAAAAAGCCTCAAGAAAGCTACATAAATGAAAACACTGCGCACGATTAAAGGAATAACACCGTGAACAGGTTTTTTTTTTTTTTTTTTTTTTTTTTTTTTTTTTATACAGGGAGAAATCCGCTTTATGGATTTCTGGAGCAGTCTGCGTCACCGTAAGGGTGCCCCAAAGTGCTCCAGGTATGTGGGGCTCACCGACCTGAAGGGTTGGCATACCCACTAAAACTCCTTGTGAGCTGGGAAAACCCTCTACTCCTTTTACAATTCTGGTTTGTCAATGTCTAGATATTTGATGTATGCTAACTCTAAGGTTAATTTTCTAATATGTGGATCTAACCTACCTTAATGCTAACTTAATGCTAACTTAATGCTAACTTAATGCTAACTTAACCTAGTTCCCCATTTTCCGGGGTGTGTGGTGTTATAATTGTGTTAGTCGTGTGTGTTGTTTACACTTTTTAAAACTGAAGGAGTTGCTCAACTAAACTACGGCCTTAATTAATCAAGGGTAGTCCATGTTGAATCTAGTGTTGGTTAGTCTAGTGGTAGAATGTCCGTTGGTCGTAGGTATCGATTGCCGACATTTACGTTGCCTCTGAAAGTGTTCGCTATCTCGGGGTTAGGATGGACCGCTGCTTTCTCAAGGAAGCGAAGCTGGGCATTACGCGTGAATTCTTTTATTGTGGGCATTTCAAACTCCCTGTGCAACTGATTGTTGCGGACGAACCAGGGAGCTCCTGCTATGATACGGAGGGCTTTATTTTGGACTGTCTGGACCTTGGTCCGATGAGTTTTGGACATCTGGCACCAGGCCTGACAGGCGTACGTAAGTCCGGCCCTGATTATCGATTTGTAAATTAGCAACTTGTTGTTAGTTGATAATTTACTACGATGATTCAGGAGCGGATACAGCTTCCCTAGAAGCTGATTTCCCTTGCGCACGACCATAGGCACTTGGTCCTTCCATACGAGCCGTTTGTCGTATAGAAGGCCCAGGTACTTGATGTTGTTGGCCCATCGGAGCCTAGTTCCATTCAGTGAGAGTTGAGGAGGGGGTATGCGGAAGCCTTTTCCAAAGATTATGGCCTGGGTCTTGGCTGGATTGACCTTAATCCTCCACCGGTCAAACCAGTCACAGAGGCGCGTTAGATGACGTTGAAGTCGGGCCGTGATGTGATCAATTCTCGCTGCTGAAGCGGTAATGGCCGTGTCGTCTGCGTACAATTGGAGGTTGGTGAATCGATCCTTAGGGATATCGGACGAGAAGATATTGAATAGGTGCGGGGATAAGGCGGAGCCTTGTGGGACTCCGGCCCTTATACTCTTTACCTCGGACAGGGATTGTTCGACACGGACTTGGAAAGTCCTATCGGCGAGGAATGATTGAACCAGAGTTGTTAGGTGAGAAGGGTAGCCAAAACGGATAAGCTTAAGGATTAAGCCTTCGTGCCAGACTTTATCGAATGCTTTGGAGATGTCAAGGAAAACAGCGCCAACCCGGAAACCGCGGTTGAAACCGCTGGAGATGTACTGTGCCAGTTTTGTGGCGTGATGAATGGTACCATGCTTTGGTTGAAAGCCGAATTGTTCATCAGGGATGATGTTGAGTTCGGTGCTTTTGTCTCTGATTTCCTCAAGGATAACCCTCTCGGCCACTTTGCCCAATGTTGATATTAGGCTAATTGGCCGGTAGCTGTCAGCCTCGTGGGAAGGAGAGCCAGGCTTCCGAATCATCACAATTTCGGCTTTCTTCCAAGTAGTGGGAAAATAACTGAGTCGGAAAATGCCATTGATGATGTTGGTGATCTCTGAGATCTGCTTAGGAGGAAGCTCCTTCAGAGATTTGGCAGAGATTTTATCATGGCCTGGAGCTTTCTTAGTTGAGCGGGTCTGAATGATGGACTTGACTATTTGCGGAGTCGTAAAGATCCGCACGGGAGGAAGTGGGGTTTGATTGAAGATGCGAATGGTTTGGGCCACCACCGCATCTCTGCCGAATCGTGGGTGAGTGTGAGGGTTTGGTTGAAACCTGTCCTCGAGCATTTCTGCGAATAGACCTGCCTTCTCTAGAGGGGAAGACGCGGTGCCATTCTCGTGACGTAAGGAGGGAATTTGGCTAGGTCCGTCATTGGAGACGGCTCTCGCCATCCTCCAGACGGATGTGGTATCAGGGTTTAAGTCTTCGAGTTTGGAGTTCCATCTATCATTATGAAATTGATATAGGGCCTCTCTGACTATTTCAATATGTTGATTTGCGAGCCTTTTGATGTTAGGGTCGCCGGTCCTTGTAGCTCTCCGCCGGATGCGGTTTTTTCTCTCGGATTAGTTCCTTGATGTGGGCGGGAAGTTTGCCCTGCATCTTTGCTGGAAAAGTTCGAGTGACAGTGGCATGGGAAAAAGCCTGCTGAATGTCTGCGGTTAACTTGTCAACTGCAGCATCCAGTTCCTGAGGGGAGTTGATCCTTGGGATTGGATCAGTATTGTGAAGCTGTTGTTGGAAACTAGTCCAATCTGTAATTTTGCGAGTGACAGTGTCGGGGGTTCTGTCAGCCGGATTTCCCAGTGTGAGAATGATTGGGAGATGATCTGAGGAAAGTTCGTGGAAAACTGTGATGTTATGGCGGAGATTCAGATTCTTGACTAGGAACATGTCAAGAAAATCTGGTTGACCTCTACCGATGAAAGTGGGCTCGTCTGGAGTTATGGGATTGAACATAAATCTTTGTTGAAGGGCGTATAAATCAGTGCCATTCCTGTTCGTTGTTAGGTTTCCCCACAGAACATTCTTGGCATTGAAATCTCCGCCCAGGATAGTTACTTGGTCATCAGGACCGAAAAGTTGCCTGTAATCATTTAAAACTATGGGATGGGTTGGGGAGCCCCTCTGGTAAATGGAAGAGATCATAACAGAGCTATTATTTGACAAGTGGACTGTGATTGTGGACGCCTCGGCAGAGACTAAGTTGTAGCTTGGGGGTGGGGGGTTGTGGCTGAGGGAGCGCCTGACAAGGATGAGAGTGCCACCATTCAGGACGCCCACCTTGTCATCCCTGTAAGCATGGAAATTTGGGATTTTGAAACGTTCACCTGGTTTTAAGAAAGTGTCTTGTATGAGGGCAATATCGATTTTATGCTCTTGCAGGAAATGGAGCAGCTCTTGTTTTTTATTGGAGATGCTGAAGCAATTCCAGGACATAATGTTTAAAGTCGACGGTTTGAGTTGTGTATTCATGTCTGTGCGTTAGTAATAGTTTGGGTCATGAGCGTTTTCATCTGCTCCGCGAACATCTTGGCTATTTGCGCAAGCTGTGCGTGGGAGAGAAGGGATTCGTTAGAGGAAGCAGGTTTGGGAGCCTGCTTTTGGGGTTTTTTGGGGGAAAGACGGGAGTTGTCTTGGGTCCCCCAACCTTTAAAGGAAGATTGTTTTTGGGACCTGATCTGGGAAGGGTGCCGCGGGCACCCGCTGAAAGAGGCAGGATGGTCACCTGCGCAATTTGCGCATTTGGGTGGAACTTCTTTTGGTTTTGTGCATTGAGAAGTGTGATGATTTTCACCACACTTTACGCATTTAGCAGGGATATGGCAGCACGGGGCGGCATGCCCGTGGTCCTGACAGTTGTAGCATTGAATGCCACGGGACTTTGATTTTTGAGATTCTACACGTACTTCGAACGTGCGTATGACTTGGAGTTTGAAAATGTCTGTCTCGGATTTTGGTAAGAGAACTAGTACAAGTTTCATGGGCCAGCCGTTGGTGTGACGCCAACGAATAACCTTTTTTGGGTGGAACCCTTGGTCTTTGAGATCGTCTAGGATCTCCTCGTCTGTGAGGTGTTCAGGAATACCACGGAGGACCACGTGGTTGGATTTTTCTTCCGGGAAGCGGAAGGTATAGAATGGCTCCTTGTTTTGGTCAAGGAGCTGCGTGGCTTTCCTGTAGTCTTCCTCGGAACAAGGAAAAATCTTGATTCCGTTTTTCGGACTACGATTGCTGATGAATATTTGACATTATTTGTTCTGAAAAGACTGGAAATGCTGACAAATTTGCCAGCATTTGTGATTACAATGGGGGGTATGGATTTTTGTCCTGACAGGTTTAGGGACGATTTTTGGTGCAATTGTCGGAGCAGCTGGGGGGGTGGTCGGGGCAGCAGGGGGGGTGATTGTATTTCCGGGAGTAGGGGTAGGAAGGGGTGGGAAGTCTTCCCGAGTCAATTGTCTATGATTCAACATGGACTTACCTGCTGGGGCGTTCGTGTTATCCGGCTTTAGATTGGTTTTCTTAGGAGGCTCGGCTTGTTCGTCGTCAGACGATTGAGCAAACTTCCTCCTTCTCTTCTCTTTCCTATTCTCTTGTCTGGTCTGGATCGTATGGAACTGGTCCTTTGAATCCTCCTGTTCCTGGTTCGCTACGTAGGTATCCATTGCGTCCTGGGGGGAGCATCGCTTCCAGAAGCGGAAATTGCTTCTTCCCCTACGCTGTCTACGGTTGAGTTATTGATCTTTGCAGCTTGGTATTGTATTATTTCAGTTAGCTCATCGAGCTTTTTCCTAAGTTCGGTTATCTCGATGAGTAGACGGTTGTTTACTTCATCTTTCTTGATGGCGTCTTCTCTCTGCTGACGGATGGTATCCTTAAGTGTCTCGATCACCTCCGCGTAATCCATTGTCCGACACTTAAAGTCACTTGAGTTTTAAAGAAAAAACACTTTATTTAAAAGAAACACTTTAATAGTTTTAAAATTCACTTTGGACTGTAGCTTGGGTTTTCCCCTACAATAATGAACGGCTGCCCGGTTTCCGCCGGGCTTCACTTTTGTTGAACTCCGAGTGCAGGTAAAGTGTTGACCTTACCGGACCGAGGTCTAGACAGAACTGTCCGTGAACAGGTACGAAGCACAACTATACGAGAAGAACTCGAGTAGGATGCCAGCTAATAGCTGACTAAGATGAGCAAAGATGAAAAACTAGAAACAAGGAGATCTCCCGGTCGTTCACCAAAAAGATGGCAATAAAACTGGACATCTATGTCACAAGAGGCTTAAAAACAGACGAACCAAGACCTTGTCTAATGGGAAGAAGAATAAGAAGTACTCCGATTTTTGGTGAAAAATATTTTATAAATTAACGGGATTTTCAAGTTAAAAACTCAAAAAAACTGTTGTTAATATAATAATAATAGTTAATATTTACCCAAGGCATCTTTGTGTTTCAACCCAATTTGCATAACAGGTATTTCAAATGATAGTTACTTCATTTCTTCATGATTAACAAGTAATATCTTATCCCTAAAAAAGTAGACCTAGAAATAAGACCTGTACTCAAAACATATTTTTTATATTGTATTGTGAATGATGAATGAATGATTAAATGTTGAACAAATTTAGGATTTTTACTTTCTCTAATAAAAAAGAAGCTAACCTTATGAAGCCATTGAGGAACACGGCGTACGCTTAAAGTACATGTGAATTTCCACAATTTATTAAACAAGTACTAAAAGCCTATAAAAAAAACTTCTTCTTAAGCACTTATCAACACAAAAACACAACTAAATGAGTGGCCTTATTACCTGCGAATTGCGTGCGGTATTACAAATTCACAAAGATAACATGGAAGATATGAACTTAGGTCGTACATATATTATCCACAATGAATAAATTAGCTAGCTAGGAATAGTGACATTTAGGCAGGGAGTGGCTAAAGTTTTAATAGAGTAGAAATAAAATTTGCATTTAAATGTTCGTTTCTCTTATCATGTAAGTTGGGAATGTGGAATCTTTGGCACAATGATACTACTCAGTATATATCACCACTATACCAAACACTTTATTTTTGCACTCGGCGCGCGTTTCGCTAACCATGTTAGCTTCATCAGGAGCGATGATTGACTAAAGCTAAACTACAAATCTACCCTATTTATACTCAGTCTAACCCTTGAATTACTCAAGCGGAACTAATGACATAGGCAAGGCCATCAGTTCCGGTCAAGTAACCAGTAGAGGGGACTATAAGGAATAGGCCCTCTGTCTTTATGTAAACTACTTTTACATTTTATGATTTCCATATTTTCGTATGCGTTCAACAATCTCGTATCAGATACATTTTTTATTCCATCCATTAGTACACTTCCAGAAAATAGTAAATCATTTGTTAGGGAAGCATGTCGCAATCAAATATCGAAAAACATGGTTAACAACACAAATTCCAATTCACGAAAAGACATAAAAGTAGTTAAAGGATTGAAAAAGAAAGATGTCTTCTATTTAAAAGCGGATAAAGGAAATAAGGTTGTTATATTAGATAAGAAAGATTACTTTGAACGCGTAGATAATCTTATCGAATCTGGCCCTTATGAAAAGGTAATAAGAAATCCATTACCGAGAATGATATCAGAGGTTAAAAATTCTTTAAAAAAATGTAAAAACCTTGTCTCCGATTCGCTAAAATTTAAATTAAATGTGAGTAATCCGACCATACCAAAATTGTATTGCTTACCCAAAATTCACAAACCTGGAAAAGCAATGCGACCCATTGTTTCATCGGTCGGATCACCCACATATTTAATATCCAAATGGTTATCAAAAGAACTTGAGAAGATACCGTTAAATACTTTCGCAGTGAAGAATTCGTTAGAATTCATTAATAAAACAAAAAATCTAGTTCTCAATGAAGGTGAAGTCTTAATTTCTTTTGATGTTAGTTCTTTGTTCCCAAGTGTGCCAATTCCACAAACTTTACAATATCTCGAAGAATTACTTAGAATGAATGACTTTGAAGACGAAATTATTCGTGAATACTTAACATTATCTAAACTTTGTATGGAACAAAATTATTTCCAATATAACAATCAATTTTATGTACAGAAAGAAGGAACAGGTATGGGTAATTGCTTATCACCTTTCATAGCCAATTTATTCATGAGTAAGTTTGAAATTGAAGCCAGTCAAGAATTCGAATATTTCCCAAGGGTATGGTATAGGTATGTGGATGATATTTTCGTGATTTTTGATACAAAGAAAGCAAATATTGATGATTTTATTTCTAAATTAAATAACCGGTATGATTCCATTAAATTCACTTACGAAGTTGAGAACAAAGGACAATTGCCTTTTCTAGATATTTTAATTATTAAAAATAATAATAGATTAGAATTTGATATCTATAGGAAGGACACAGTAACAGATATATATATTCCTAATGATTCATTTCATTGCAAACAACATAAATTAGCCTCATTAAATTTTTTAGTTCATCGTTTGGTCACTTTCCCTCTGAATAGAGTAAACTTTTAATAAGAAAGGAATCGTATTAGAAATATAACTAGAGTTAATGGTTATGACGATGACTTAGTAAATAAGCTAACAAATAGACATAAGTTTAGGTTTAATATTCAGAATTCCACCTTTTTTACACGCGAAGAAAATAACACCAAGTATGTCTCCATACCATAAAATCCGAAATATAGCAAGGGACTCAATAAGGTATTTAATAAGGTAGGCCTCACCTTAGTCTATAAGTCATCAGACAATCTGAGGAATATCTTAGGAAATCCCAAAGATAAGATTCCTAATTGTGAGAAAAGTGGAATTTATGAAATTAGTTGTCATGATTGTGACAAAAAGTATGTTGGGCAAACTAAAAGGTCAATTAAAACAAGATTTAAAGAACACTTAGCACACTTAAAATACAATAGAACAGAAAAGTCTAGCATTGCCGAACATGCCCTTGAAGCTGATCATACTGTAACATTAGATAATCGAAGATTATTAAAAAGTGTATCTGATAGGAGATTGTTGAACGCATACGAAAGTATGGAAATCATAAAATGTAAAAGTAGTTTAAATAAAGACAGAGGGCCTATTCCTTATAGTCCCCTCTACTGGTTACTTGGCCGGAACTGATGGCCTTGCCTATGTCATTAGTTTTGCTTGAGTAATTCAAGGGTTAGGCTGAGTATAAATAGGGTAGATTTGTAGTTTAGCTTTAGTCAATCAAGGCTCCTGATGAAGCTAACATGGTTAGCGAAACGCGCGTCGAGTGCAAAAATAAAGTGTTGGGTATAGTGGTGATATATACTGAGTAGTATTCTCTTATCATGTAAAAAATCCTTGTATTAATCAAAGTAAAAAATCATAAACTACAAAAATGATTTAAAACTGTACTAAACCTAACTAATAATAATAGGTTGGAAACCCAGACCAACCAGTGGCTGGAATAATAATGGATTCTAGCGGTAAACCTTCTTTGTAAATTTAGATATGTTCTATAATTATCTACATATTGAAATGCATATATTGTTCAAGACGTTAGTAAATAGGTTTGCGTTTAAAAGCACTACCATCATAAATTATAGCGTTCGTTACCATAAAAGTATTGGATTCATTCAAAAAGACACGCTGTTATTTTAAGCGCAATATCTCAGCTTCTATTCATCCGTTTGTCATGAAAATTAGATATAATCTCGGTGAAAGATGTACCTTTCCAACGCATATTATATCTAATGGCGTTACTAATATTGGCTCTTTTCAAAAACTTACTATATGTTTACATTTTTTAAATATTTTGCTAAAAATTTTAAGAATTAAATAATTTAATTAAGAATGTACCCAGCCTAGCTGTGTAGTTATTTATTTACGATCTGATTATTCTTTTTAAATGTATAATTTCTGGTGTTCCATACGGAACACTTATAAGATGACTTCATACGGAACACTTATAAGATGACTTCGGTGTCTGTCTTGTCTGTCACACCCGATTTTCTCCGAAACTATTTGTCATAGAAAGTTGAAATTTGGTAATAATATAGGAATTGATGGCCTCATCAGAGCCATGTGGTTTTGAAAGTTAAATTTTGACTTAAAGGGTTAGTTTTGAGAGGTGAAATCGGAAGTGAAAAAAATTTTTTTTACTAGGTAATCGAGTGTGGTGTCAAATGAAAGCTTGTGAAAACACGAGTAAAAAATATATATAATGTAATACTTGCGCTCACTTTTCTTTGTATTATTTTTAAAAAATCGCGAAAAATCGCTGTCCACCCGCCTTATCTCGAAAAGTACTTATCAAAAAATTTTGAAAAAATTCTGGAATATTGTCCTGGGGGTGTAGATTGAACGAAAATTATCATGAGTGCATTACCTGTAATAATTTATCTAGTATATAAAAAAAACCAGAAATCTCAAGGTCATCAATTTTCAGTAAAGATTGGAAATAAACTTTGTTGAAAACTCATTTGGGGTGTGTGTTTTGTGAAGTCACTGATCATTTTTTACTCCGCAACAAAATTTTTTATTTTAAAAGCAATCAACGTACGGAACACTAATTGCGCAAGTTCAACTTGCACTTGACCAGTTTTTCTAATCAGTCGGCAAAATAGTTTTAAAATGTTAATTCGGTCTGTGGTCAACAATCCTTAGTATTGGGTAGCACATATGTTTCTATACATACGGAAATAACGCGTTTTGCTCTTTTCTCTATGAGTTAAACTTGTTTTATGTAAACACGAGTCCGCGAATTTCGTTTTTCTCTAATCGGATTATCGGGAAAAATTGGTTGGGCATTTTTTATAAAGGAATTTTTATAGGAAAATAACCGGCCAAGTGCAAGTCTGACTTGCGTAATTAGTGTTTCGTACGTTGATTGCTTTGAAAATAAAAAAAATAACCGGTCAAGTGCAAGTTGAACTTGCGCAATTAGTGTTCCGTACGTTGATTGCTTTGTAAATAAAAAATTTTGTTATAGAGGTATAAAATGATCAGTGACTTCACAAAACACACCCCAAATGAGTTTTCAACAAAGTTTGTTTCCAATCTTTACTGAAATCTGATGACCTTGAAATTTTTGTTTTTTTTTATGTACCAGATAAATTATTAAAGGTAATGCACTCGTGATAATTTTCGTTCAATCTACACCCCGTGGAGAATATTCCAGAATTTTTTTCAAAATTTTTTGATAAGTACTTTTCGAGATAAGGCGGGTGGACAGCGATTTTTCGCGATTTTTTAAAAATAATACAATGAAAAGTGCGCGCAAGTATTACATTATATACATATTTTTTACTCTTGTTTTCACAAGCTTTAATTTGACACCACACTCGATTACCTAGTAAAAAATTTTTTTTTTCACATCCGATTTCACCCCCCAAAACTAACCCCTTAAGTCAAAATTTAACTTTCAAAACTACATGGCTCTGATGAGGCCATCAATTCCTATATTATTACCAAATTTCAACTTTCTATGACAAATAGTTTCGGAGAAAATCGGGTGTGACAGACGGACAGACACCGAAGTGATCTTATAAGTGTTCCATACGGAACACTAAAAATTGTTATGGAAATTTGAAATGATCAATGACTTCACAAAATACACCTCAGATGAGGTTTCAGCAAAGTTTTTTTTCGATCTTTTTGAAAACTGATGACCTTGAAATTTTTGTTCATTCTTTTTATATACCAGATGAATTATTAAAGGTAATGCACTCGTGATTATTTTAGTTCAATCTACATCCTACGGAGAATATTCCAGAATTTTTTCAAAATTTTTTGATCAGTACTTTTTGAGATAAGGGGGGGGACAGCGAATTTTCTCCATTTTTTAAAAATAATACGAAGGAAAGTGTGCGCAAGTATTACATTATATATAATGTTTGAATATGTGTTTTTACAAGCTTTTATTTGACAACCCCACCTATGCACAGTGATTCGGCAAGAACATGCTAGCGGGACAATATTCATGACGTAATTTCCAGGAACCACTGATAACGACTTGTAAAAACAACCCCCCCCCCATTTAACGAATTCCAAGAATTAATTTATTTATCACCTCATAAAGGTATCTTATCAGGGGATCAAAGTAACCCTTATAAGAGAGGTCATTTTCATTTGCAAATCAGTTGCATTTTATGCACACTTGTGATAACATATTTTTAAAATTGGTAGCAAAGTGAAACGAGTTTTTTGTGATGGAAGATTCTGTTTGAAGGTATGTACTCTATTATGACTTATATTTTTTATAAAAAATATGTATACATTTTGGTGTAATATCAATTTGTAAATGTATAGATAAATCCAGCAAATTTTACATTAATTGTAAACTTTAAAAGTAGCAACTTTTTTTATCCACATATATCCACCTAGATTTTTCTATATGTAATACCTACAACATTCAGGCACAGATTCATATATGTTATAGACCCCGAAAAGGCCCGAAAGTAAAATTATTTTATTTTTTTCAGAACGAGTCGTGACTATGACGAAAGTGGAGTTTCTTGAAGAATGGCTAAAAACATGACAAAACTGAACGAAACAATGGCATTTTTTATTATATAAGTGAAAAATTCAATATGTGATGTTTCTGACGATTCTCTAAAACGACTCAAAATGAAAATATCAAGCCTTTCAGCAAAATTCAATCAAAAGTGGACTTCTTTAAAGTGTAACAAAGAAATGTTTCTAATCAAACATAAAGATTGGTTAGAGGGATCCGGAATCGAAATAAAGATGTGTGTTAACCAGCCGTGCACTTCAACATCATCAGCGGCTCTTTCCGTAGGGCGACCCAGAAAATCATTTGAAGACTCATCAACGAAAACGAAGAGACGGAGAGTAGAAGATCTTTTGGAATCGCGAAGTGCAAGTGAGCTTATTACAGCAGCTGAGTTAGCTACTCGAAAAGAAGGGCATCGAAGTGTTGCTAAACAGATCCATAACGTCGCGGTCAGTGAAACTAGAGAAAAGAATAAGTGTTCTGAACAAAGTCGGCAGTTAACACCAGACGAAGCTTTAGCTTATTATGTGGACTCGAAATCGACTTCTCACTCATATAAACAAACAAGAAAATGGCCAATGAAAGCGGGACATCAAGTGTATCCATCGTTTTATAGTTTAGGTAAGTCCAAAGCTTCTTGTTGTCCTTCTGACGAATATATTTCTGTGACTGAATCTCGAGCTGAAATTAAACTTCACGCGATTTTGGATAAAACGGCTGAACGATTAGTTAAAGCTCAGACGGAAGTCATTAGAAGTGTGTTACATCGTTCATATTATACGTTGGTAAGCAAATGGGGCTGTGATGGGAGTTCGGGGCATAGCACGTATAAGCAGAAATTTGAGAACACTAACGCTACAGACGAATTTTTGTTCGTATACTTATTTGTCCCTTTGAGACTGCTTGATGGCGAAACTGTGATCTGGCAAAATCCAAGACCTTCCTCTACTTTATATTGCCGTCTTATTAAGTTTATTTTTGCCAAGCAGACAAAAGAGTTTACGAAAGAAGAAACTTAATGTAACGTTGCTGGATCTCAAATCTCTGTTAAACACGATTTGTTGTTGACAATAACTGATGGCAAAGTGTGCAATGCCTTAACAGACACAAGTTCAACACAAAAGTGTTATATTTGCGGTGCCACCCGTCGTCTACTATGAACGAGGAGTCGAAGAAATATCCCAGCAACGAAGAACGCCTTGCATTTGGTTTGTCTACTTTACATGCATGGATCCGCACGGTTGAATGTTTGCTTCACATCAGCTATCGTTTAGAAATAAAAAAGTGGCAAGTCAGGGGAGATAACGACAAAGCTGTTGTGAAGCAACGCTCACAAGTGATATAAAAAGTGTTTAAAGATCGTATGGGTCTCATTGTAGATAAACCAAAACCTGGGTATGGTAACACAAACGATGGAAACACAGCACGTAGATTTTTTTCCAAAGCTGAATTGAGCAGCGAAATAACAGGATTAGACGTAAACCTTATTCGTAGATTTCAT
Organism: Pachyrhynchus sulphureomaculatus; assembly: GCA_019049505.1. Lineage (NCBI taxonomy): Eukaryota > Metazoa > Arthropoda > Insecta > Coleoptera > Curculionidae > Pachyrhynchus > Pachyrhynchus sulphureomaculatus. Next base: position 17,466,922 of record CM032449.1, on the reverse strand, counting down.
GTAATTTTAAGAACTTTGTCATCGGGATATGACATAAATTATATAGAATTCGAAAAGTTTTGTGTTGATACTAGAAAATTATACCTTGATCTGTATTCGTGGTATTCCATGCCCGTTACTGTGCATAAAATTCTTGTACACAGCGCGGAAGTTATAAAGTCTTTTCTTCTTCCCATTGGACAACTCTCCGAAGAAGCCCAGGAGGCAAGAAATAAAGACTGTCGTAGATTCCGTGAACGGCACACCAGGAAGCGGTCACGTATTGCCACAAATACAGATCTTTTGAGAATGCTTTTAATTACGTCTGATCCTGTTATCAACTCGTATAGAGAATTACCGCGAAGAAATTTTACTTCTTTGCCATCGGAGGTTCTGCAGTTGATTAACCCACCTTCATTGCCTTCCGAAACACCATTAGTAAGTCATCATCACGAATTAAATGAGGAGGATTATTTACTCTCTGAATATTCTACTGAATGGGAGAGCGGTGATGACGACTCATCTGATGGTGATTAGTAGGTTTAAGTATTTTTTTATTGTAATTATTACTCTTATTTTATTGTGTGTTATAGTTGCTTATAATTCATGCCTTAGTATATAAGTTATTTAATATTATATTTCTTTTACTTATACACCTTGTTATTGTAAATAATTGATATATAGATACTGTTATTGTACTAATTTATTTTAAAAGAAATAATATTTTGTAAATTAATAAATGTGGGTACTATCATTATGATTTTTATTTTTTTCCTAGAAATTTCTTTGTGAACAAACATGATTGTGCTTTTCACACATAATGAGTAGGTAGACGTATGTAGCTAATTAAAGAACAATTAGCGACAATAGTGAACAAATGAGACACATTAGTAAACCACTTCCGTCTTGCAGCTACATATTTCGATTAATACACATACAGTACACATTTTTCAACTTTTATTTTCTTAAAATAGCTTAAGATACCTGGAATATACATAAACAATTGAAATAAGTGAAGCAATAATATTGTCCCGCTAGCTTGTACTAGTCGAGACCTTGTGCGATAACCTGATAAAAATTTTTTTTCACTTCCGATTTCACCCCCCAAAATTAACCCCGTAAGTCAAAATTTAACTTTTAAAACTATATGGCTCTGATGAGGCTATCAGTTTCGATATTAGTGCCAAATTTGAACTTTTTATGTCAAATAGTGTCGGAGAAAATCGGGATGGACAGACAGACACCGAAGTGATCTTATAAGTATTCTGTATGGAATACTAAAAAGCAGTAATAGGAGGAGCGATTTAATCGATTTAATTCTTCTTCTTGAAGTACCATATCCGGTACAGACGTAGGCGACATTCTCGTCTTTGCCTATGGTTGGTGCCTTTTTAAGTGTTCCACAGACAAAGGGGACCTACGGTTTAATGCCGGTTTCGAACGGTCAAACTAAGAGGACTTTACTAGGTGCCATACTACGGGTGGTTTGCTATTGTCTTCCCGAGAGAGGCGAGAGGCTTTTTTTCTTATCATTTTCCCGGGCCGAGATATGAACTCGGCTCGCCGGCGTAGAAAGCAGACACCTTGCTCACTACGCTATAGCTGCCTTTAATTGGCGTTGACAAAGGTGCATTATCTAGATTGTAGAGGGATTCCTAGGGTATCGTTCAGCTATGATACACTTTTTCAGGCCGGATGTAGATTTAGGATATTTGTCTACCCAGGGCTTGCACGCATCCCGTATCCTATTTTCCATATCTACTGGTGTTGTAGGAGAATTCACATAAACACGATCTTTAATGTAGTCCCACAAAAAGAAGTCTAAAGGTGTTAAGTGACATGACCGAGGGGGCCACCGAGAATCCATCCCTACCGATCCATTTTTGTGGGTAATGATCGTTTAAAAATTCCCGAACTTTCCGGTGGTAATGAGCAGGAACTCCGTCTTGTTGAATCCACATTTGTTCCCTTTCAAAGTTATCAACTTCTTCAAGAAGCTGGGATAATTCGTTTTGCGAGAAATTTCGATATCTAGGCCCGTCAAGCGACTAGTGGTTTTGGTTTTGAACTTTCCCGACACAAAATGGATTAACTGTAAAATGCATGTTATGGCTGTAAAATGCATGTTATGGCTGTTAACTGCTCCATTACCGTGAAAAGTAGCTTCATCAGAAAACATTATTTTGGATAAAAAATTTGGATCGGCCTCTACTGCTCCATTCATGGTGGTACAAAAGTTTACTCGTCGTTCAAAATCACGGTTTTGAAGTTCTTGGTGTAGTTCCATATGAAAGGGATGATACTTGTATTTTCTCGTGGTGCGATTAGCTGTAGATTGGGATATGTCAGATAAGTCAGCTAGTTGACTGCTGCTGACCTGGGGATTGTCTTCAACATGAAGTAAAATCTCCATTTCTTTTTTGTCATTGGTAGCAGTCTAGTTTACTACTTTCCGTTTCGTATACTCAACACTACCACTACCATTAAACCGTTCCATTAAGCACTGAAAAGATTTCCTAGATAGTATACGTCTGTTAGGGTACTTTGCTCCATAAAGTCTTACTGCCAAAAGACAATTTTTTTTCCCGCCTCGCCTAATATATAAACCATATCAATTAATTCATTTTTAGGAAAATCCATAACTATTACCTTTATACGTCACTTACTACAACAAATTAAACTATTTTTACTTGCTTAATAGACATGTCAAAATTTGACAATGCCTACATTTTTGTTTTGTCTCGGCAACTATGATGTTATAGCGTAAGTGTATTAAAAACAAGGGTAAAAATTGAAAAATTCAAAATAAATCGAAAACTATTAGAAATAGGTATATGACATACTTAATAATAGTTGGAGGGTTTTGTAAAATCTATCAGAAAAAATAATAATATCCAGGGTGTGCCGTTTAAAAAATTTGAGATTTTTTCGATTTAAAATAGTCGAAATGCATAAATTTATTTTGAACACCCTGTAGCATTTATCTCAAATTTCTTTACATATATCTATTTTTTTTCATGTCTATACGAGGCTGGTTTGAAAAGTCCGTGCAAAGTCCGAGAGATGGCACCACCGGCGCGTATCGAGGTCATGTTTAGTTAGTAGCATCTTTTGAATGAACGCACACCAAGTTTCAGCCATATTGGTCTATTTCTTTGTGTTTAGCATTCGTGTGAATCAAGGAAGTCGAGTGATTTTCAAGAAATGGACGAAAAAGAATGTCGTGTGATGATTAAACATTACTTTATGAAAGGCAAAACGCCTCAGGAGACTAAAGAGAAGCTTGATAAACATTATGGTGACTCTGCACCTTCGATTAGAACAGTTTATAAGTGGTTTCAAAATTTTCGGACTGGCCATATGGGCACAAGTGACGCTGAACGTTCTGGACGGCCTGTGGAGGTTACGACTCCAGAAATCATTGATCAAATCCATGATATGGTGATGGATGACAGAAGAGTTAAGGTGCGTGAGATTTGCTAGTGCTGTGGGCATCTCGACTGAACGGGTACATAATATTTTGCATAAACATTTGGACATGAGAAAGCTATCCGCAAGATGGGTGCCGCGATTGCTCACGCTTGACCAAAAACGGAATCGTGTGAAGTGTTGCAAGGATGGTTTGCAGCTGTTCCAGAAGAATCCGGAGGACTTTAAGCGTCGTTTCGTCACTGTGGATGAAACATGGATACATTACTATACTCCTGAGACCAAACAACAATCTAAACAATGGGTTACCAAGGGGGAATTTGCATCAAAAAAGGCGAAGACCGTTCCTTCGGCCGGAAAGGTTATGGCGACTGTCTTTTGGGATTCGCAAGGGATAATCCTCATCGACTATCTGGAAAAGGGTAAAACTATTACAGGTGAATATTATTCATCGTTATTGGACCGTTTGAAAACCGAGCTGCAAGAAAAACGCCCGCGATTGGCCCACAAGGAAGTCCTTTTCCATCACGAGAACGCACCAGCACACACCTCAGCAGTTGTGGTCGCAAAATTAATGGAAATAGGATTCCAACTCGTTTCACATCCCCCCTATTCTCCAGACTTGGTTCCCTCGGATTACTATTTGTTCCCCAATTTGAAGAAATGGCTGGCGGGACAAAGATTTTATTCAAACGAGGAGGTGATTGCAGACACTAATGGATATTTTGCAGACTTGGACAAATCCTATTATTCGGAAGGGATCAACAAACTAGAACATCGTTGGACGAAGTGTATAAGCCTAAAAGGAGACTATGTCGAAAAATAAAAAAGGTTTACCCCAAACACATAAGTAGTTTTTATTTTTGCACGGACTTTTCAAACCAGCCTCGTAGAACGCTTGTACCAATTATGAGTATTTCACCTTCAGAAACAATGGCGCTACTGGCAATTTTTTACAAAACTGAAAACTAGTATTTTAAAAAAAAATTGAAATATTAGAAAAACTACTAATAAAAAAGTTATAAAATTTTACGCAGAATTTAAAAATCAAATAGAAAATAGGATGTTCCATTTAAAAAAAAAAACATACGTTATATCGGCCACACTTTTTTGAAGTACCCTGTATACTCAAAAATAATTTTAAACTGTGCACTCTAACATTCCCTAAAACTATTGTATTTAACATTTTTTTCGTCATTTCCGAAACAAATGAGATAATGAACTTTACTCTATCGTTGACTCACCCTGTACATTGCACTGATCGGAACTTTCTTTTAAAAGATACTAGAATAAACGCGTGCCTCGCACGCGCATTTATTCAATTATTAATACTTAATAATTTATATATTTTTAATAAATAATCCAAAGAGTCGTTTTAATTAATTATACGTAATTTTTATTGTATATCATGTAAAAGTATCAAGGTTATTATTAGAGACCGGATTATATGCAACATAAAAATATTGAAATATGCATGAAAAATGCTTAAAATATGCATGAAAACCTCGAGTTTCAAGCTTTTTAATACCCGCAGGTATGTGGGAAAAGTGAGTGCTAATCAAAGCTATTTTTTTTTAATATCAGAATCGTTAAATGCTTCCTTGGATTGACGAACTGCTATAGCCTCTGCACTATCGAAGTCATTTATTACACCTTTGATGGCTTCGAAATGTTCATTGTAAAATAGTACAGCTTCAATCCATGTTCCCCATCGAGTTACCACTGGTTCGAGAGGTAAAGGCACAGACAGTTTTTCTTTACAGGCGTCATTGCGAGCAGGTGCCTTAAGAAACACTTTCTTTGCTGATGAAATCAGTTTATTTCCATTTCCAAACGTGGATCGTACTTCTTTAGCGAGTCGATGGACTCCGTGAGCAAAGCACGTCACATGAATTAAATTTGGATAAAATACTTGGGGGACTTTGGCTGCCTATATAGTGAGCAGCAGCATCTGAAATATAAACACTCTTTCATCTGCAGAAGATTCAGGAAATATTTTTTTAATACCCTCATTCACAAATCTGGCTATCGTAGAATGATTTTTCTTGTCAAGTTCTTTGCAGGCCACCAAACAGCAAGAAGAATGCTCTAATCTTACTGCACTCACAATTAAATTCGCAAAATAGCGACCACAACTGTCGGTAGTTTCATCAGCTGAAATCCAAATAATGTCATCCTTAAGTTCAGTACCTATTTCTTCCAGAACATGTTGGTAAATTGTTGGTATGTAATTTTTACGCAGTGCTGATTCGTCTGGTATTTTTTGATTCAAGCAATATTTTCGCAGAAAATCTTTGAATGTAGGATTTGTAAGTTTGTGGAGAGGAATATTACTTGCAAGCAATGCTTCACATAAATCCATTCTAAAGTGTTTTTTTTTGTTTGCCTATAGAAGTGGAATCACTGCAATCCTGCGATATGAAGACTTGTCTTGAGATGCTGGTCAATTTGAAACTTTTTTGTGCACGAAACATTTTTCTCGCAAACTCGACAATATAAAACATTTCCGTCGTATGTAAATGTTCCAGGATAATCAGCTACCCACGAAGAGACACTTTTTTTGCGGGTGGCATGGTACACGTTAAACTTTAACACAACACGTTAAAAATCGCAAAAAGACTATACTGATGCAAGCGCGTCAACAATAATGTTAAAACTGATATCTTGTTTTAAAATAAAAATTCGTCTTCGAGAAAATTGTTTATTTGATCCACGCTCAAACAAATTCTTAGAAACTAACTACTTATCACTTAATATCCCGACCAAGAAACAAAGGCATAGAATACCGTCGTAATTTTGGGTATTCCCTTGGCACTATAACCCAATCGATGTTTAGGCTATTGCAGGTAATGTCCCAGCGATAAGATCGGATCCAGATGGCGACATTAACAATACTCTGAGCAATTCAATTGCCTAGTAATACCGAGAAATATTATAAATATAGGGAAAATATGCATCATTACAAGATTTTGGGTAAATATGCAATAATCGGTGAGAATGGTCTAAAGATGCAAATGCATATGAAAATATGCAAATGCATATAATCCGGCCTCTAGTTATTATAAATAACATGTGATTGCGTGCGGCAAAAAGCAAGCGAGAAGCTACGTTGCCACATTAATTATACCCTGAAAATTAAATTATTTCACGTCTTTTTCTAACATAATGCTTTCTCTATCTTCCGGTAAGAAATACCATAATTACAGTTGGTATTGTACTCTTCTCTAACAGGTAGCGGCCCGTGGCTCCGTGGTGTAGTACTTGTTTGCAGTGCAGAAGGTCTCGGCTTCAATCCTGGCAGGTCGGTATACTTATTTATTAATTTATTTAAGTATATTTGACATAGCCACGTACATAGGTAGTAGTTGTGTGCAGAAATGCAATAACGTCCGTGGCAGCACTACCTAAAGGTGCTGTGAAATACAAAAATGTACGTTTTGGCACTTGGACAACGTTGCCGGGTATTACGACACCCTCGCCGATATCCTTAGGATATATGAAAGGGTAAAATACTTACTCAGGTGGGGAGGTAAACGATAAAAAAAATAACTACCTCTACTACCAAGTCTTGGTACTAAAGTCGATGAAATACGACATAACATAGCTTGCTTACGGATCATTATCAATATGTAATGGAAATATTCGTCGTCTTTTCTTTTCATAAGACTTTGGCGCATATTTCTAATTAACTTCGTTACTAATTGTATGCCATTAGGCCGCAGTTGTTTGCCATTAAGAAGAATAATTATTTAAATTGCTTCTGGAAAAAGTTGCGAAATTGATTAAAAAGGAGCACATTTTTGTAGGAAAGTTATTTATGTCGTGCACATTGTAGGATGCTTTTCATCTGCTGCTGTTCCTGCCATGGGAGGCGTTGGCTGAGTGAAATAAACGACAAAAATGTCATCCGATTTACCATTTATTGAAATGATACTTACAGGGTTATTGATTATAAATTGACCACCTCTTTGACTCTTTTAACTGAAGTATTAAGAATTTTTTTACGTAGTTAAAATACACGCAACCATGCTTCTTGTCCTTGACGTATGGGACATACTTTTTAGTGTTCCGTACGAAACACTTATAAGATCACTTCGGTGTCTGTCTGTCCGTCTGTCTGTCACACCCGATTTTCTCCGAAACTATTTGTCATAGAAAGTTGAAATTTGGTAATAATATAGGAATTGATGGCCTCATCAGAGCTATGTAGTTTTGAAAGTTAAATTTTGACTTAAGGGGTTAGTTTTGGGGGGTAAAATCAGAAGTGAAAACAAATTTTTTTACTAGGTAATCGAGTGTGGTGTCAAATGAAAGCTTGTGAAAACACAAGTAATATATATATATATATATATATATATATATATATATATATATATATATATATATGTATATATATATATATATATATATATATATATATATATATATAATGTAATACTTGCGCGAAAAATCGCTGTCCACCCGCCTTATCTCGAAAAGTACTGATCAAAAAATTTTGAAAAAATTCTGTTATATTCTCCAGGGGATGTAGATTGAACGAAAATTATCACGAGTGCATTACCTTTAATAATTTATCTGGTATATAAAAAAAAACAAAAACTTCAAGGTCATCAATTTTCAGTAAAGATTGGAAACAAACTTTGTTGAAAACTCATTTGGGGTGTGTTTTGTGAAGTCACTGATCATTTTTATACCACCGTAACAACATTTTTTATTTTAAAAGCAACCAATGTACGGAACACTAATTGTGCAAGTTCAACTTGCACTTGACCGTTTTTTTTTTTAAATCGAGCATCTTGAATATCATTTTTTAGTTGTATGAAACTCTTAATTTTATAAACGCTAATACACAAGGCTCGTTTCAAAGGAAGTATCGTTTTGATATTAAAAAACACAAGGCTATTTTCTTTAACAATTTTATTTTTATATGAACACCCTGGCCTTAAACTGCTTTTCAACATAATTTCCACATGTATTAAGGCACCTTTCGTATCGTAAGATCAGTTTCTGTACTCCATCCTCATAGAAATCTGCTACTTGGTTTGCTAACGACTGCAGCACGGTCGTTTTGGCGTCGGTGTCGTAGCTTCGATCACCAAGCTGCTCCTTTAGGTGCGGGAACAAATGGTCTTCACTGGCCGCCAGGTCAGGACGATACGGGGGATGATCAAGTTGTTCCCGGTCATATGACGTCATACTATCTTGGGTTCGATGAGCCACGTGTGAGCGAGAATTGTCGTGAAGCAAAACGATCCCTCCACTGAGCATGACACGCCTTTTGTTTTAGATTGTACGACGCGGTTTATTTAAGGTCTTACTATATGTCTCAGTATTTACTGTGCTCCCTCCGAGGCAAAAAATTCACAAGTAACACCGTGCACATCATTTTTCGGGCTAAAACTGTTTGCTTGAACTTCACTTTCTTGAATGCGCCTATTCCATGGACTGTTTTTTTATTCCGGTGTAACGTGAGCAATCCAGGTGTCGTCATCAGTGACAATTTGGCATAAAGACTGATCACCTTCGACAATGTGCCTCTCGAGGAATGTCAAAGCACTGGCTAAACGATTGATTTTGTCTGTCTTCGTCCTTCACCGTGCACGTTTATAGAGCCATCTTCAAATGCTCTAGCCCATTTTCTTACCATTCCATCGCTTACAGCATTTTCGCCTTACGCTTCACTAATTTATCAATGAATTTCAAGAACACATTTTGACGTCTTTTGCATTTAAGACGCGAATTACCTCGCGTATTTCACAAAACACCCTGGCCGTCAGTCTTGGTGTGGTATAATGAACAATAGGGTAATAGGACCACTATTTTTTCATATAAATTTAAATGGGCAACATACGTGGAAATCATAACGGAAATTGTCACATGGTATTACATAATAAACGTTTCTTTTATGGATTGGTAGATTTAGAACTTTAAGGACGTTCCCAAGGGGCAGTCGTGCTCGATTTACAGAAAGATCCCTCCTATCTAAACTACCATGCGTATAATTAAAAATAGTTGAGGCGCAGTGCGCTCTTTTGCTCCGTCCCATATGCGCAGAAATACAAAAATAATCCCACTGCGTCGTTTTTTGGAACTGGCACGTTACATTCCTAATCTGACCGAGACACGAATTGTTTATGTTGGGTGTTAATGTTTTGGAGTATTTTGCGAGGTTACGTTTATATGGGAGATGTTTAATAGTGCATAACTGCTGAAAAAAATAAATATAGTATTAGCAAGTATGTCTAATGCGAAAAAAAGGAAATTCAAACAACAATCAATGATTAGTCCAATCTAAAATTCTTGATGAGAATGGTATAGTTCCATTGAGAAATTCCTCGCCTGCAGAAGTCTTTTAGATATGGAAAAATTGAGTGAAGAAATAAGTCAAACAATTTCAGTAGGCCATATTGAAGTCATTTAAAAATATCTGTGTCAAAGTTCAAAACGAAAAACTTAATATGCCAACAAAGACAGCGAAAAGAGAATGGGTGACCCAGGAAGTATTGGGACTTATGGATGAAAGAAGACGGTATAAAAACAATAACAAAACTAAATATAAAGAGATCAGTAAACTAGATTCGAAAGCTTATAAGAAAGGCTAAAGAAAAGTGAATGGAAGAACAATATCAGGAAATGGAAGAATTACAGCTAAAGCATGACTATTTCAGTATGTATAAAAAAGTTAAAGAAGTTACCGGTCAAAACAGTACACGAACACCAACATATTTAATAAACGGTAATAATCAGATATTAACCGAACAAAAAGAGCTAGAAGAAGAATGGGCTTGATACATTAAAAATACCTTTGATGACGACAGAGAATTACCAGATCTCATTATGGACGGAATTTCTTTAAATATACTCCCAGCAGAAGTTAGGGTTGCAATAAAATATGCAAAAACTGGAAAGGCTCCTGGACCTGATAATCTTTATGCGGAGATGTTCCAACTTTTAAATGAAGAAAATATTTCTCTCTTGTGCAGCTGCATAAATTCCATTTACAGTACAGGAACTATACCAAAGGATTGGCTTAAGTCTATGTTCATACCATTACCTAAAAAGCCAAATGCGAACAGATGTGAACAGTACCGTCTTATAAGCCTAATGAGCTACGCTTTGAAAGTAATGCTTAAGATCATTCACCATTACGCAATAAATGCGAACAAGATGTTAGCGAAGAGCAATTCGGATTTAGACAAGGATTTGGAACTCGAGAAGCACTTTTCGGGTTGAGTGTATTTTTACAGAAATGTAGAGATCAAAGGAAGGACGTTTACTTGTGTTTTATCGACTACGAAAAAAGCATTTGACCAACTCAAGCATCCACAATTAATACAAATGCTTCAAAATATGGGCCTTGACGAAAATAACATCAGATTCATTACTCACCTATATTGGGATCAGGTGGCGACAATACGAGTAAATAACAGAGAGACTGAGGAAATAGGAATAAAAAGAGGTGGTCGTCAGGGATGTGTTCTTTCCCCGCTCCTGTTAATCTATACTCTGAGCACATATTCCAGAAGGCCTTAGAGAATGCCGTAGATGGTATCAAAGTTAATGGCAAAGTCATTAACAACCTAAGGTACGCTAATGATACCGTTATTATAGCAGATACAGCGGATGGACTTCAGCGTCTTATGAACAATATATCTAGGGAAGGCGATATTTTAGGCATGAAAGTAAACGTTAATAAAACGAAAGTAATGGTCATTTCAAAAACACCCGATCAATTGATAGAACAAGTAAACAAATTTAAAGACCTAGGGTGTTTAGTAACTAATGATTTGAATCCTGAAGTTGAGGTACGAGTTCGCATTGAAATGGCTAGAGCGGCTTTTCTCAAAATGAGACACCTCCTCACAGACTCAACCATTTCTTTGGATACTCGTTATCGTTCTGTAATTATATGGAGTTGAGGCCTGGACCTTGGGAGTACGATCAATTAATCGTCGGAGTCTTTCGAATTATGGGTCATGCGCAGAATATTGAAGATCTCTTGAACAGAGCGTCTTACTAATGAAGATGTACTTTGTCGAATGGGTAGAGAAAGAGAACTATTGTCATTTATTAAAAGACAAAAAAACTCGTTACTTGGGACATATTTATAGGGGTCCACGTTACTCACTGCACCGGTTGTTGATGTAAGGGAAAAAAAAAAACTGAAAACGATCAAAAGTTTACTCTCAACATTTTTTTATAAAAATAAAACCGGTCAAGTACAAGTTGAACTTGCACAATTAGTGTTCCGTACGTTGATTGCTTTTAAAAATAAAAAATGTTGTAACGGAAGTATTATATGATCAGTGACTTCACAAAACACACTCCAAATGAGTTTTCAACAAAGTTTGTTTCCAATCTTTACTGAAAACTGATGATCTTGAAATTTTTGTTTTTTTTTATATACCAGATAAATTATTAAAGGTAATGCACTCGGCGATATTTTTCGTTCATCTACACCCCCTGGAGAATATTCCAGAATTTTTTCAAAATTTTTTGATCAGTACTTTTCGAGATAAGGTGGGGGGACAGCGATTTCTCGCGATTTTTTAAAAATAATACAAAGAAACGTGTGCGCAAGCTTTCATTTGACACCACACCCCTTGACCTAGTAAAAAATTTTTTTTTCACTTCCGATTTCACCCTCCAAAACTAAGTCCTTAAGTCAAAATTTAACTTACAAAACTATACGGCTCTGATGAGGCCATCAATTCGTATATTATTACCAAATTTCACCTTTCTGTGACAAATAGACAAATCGGGTGTGACAGTCAGACGGACAGAGAGACAAACACCGAAGTCATCTTATAAGTGTTCCGTACGGAACGCTAAAAAATAAATACCGCTTCCTATAATTTTTTTTACAGAAAAATATTTGTTATATTTTTAATTAATGATTCTAAATTTTTCAAAACCATAAATACTAAACCACTTATTCTTTTTAATATATCCTTATTTTCTTCACATAAGGAAATTAAAGTTAATAAATTAAATTCTCCAACTAAAGAATAATAAGTTAAACGTAATCTATAACAAGCAGTCAATCCTACTGAAATATAATAAATAATATAAATAAATAAACTTAAAATTGTTATTGATATAGATTCTACAACTAAATCCTTAGAATAAAATCCAGATAAAAATGGTAGACCACATAAAGATAAATTACAAATATTAAATAATAAACAAGTAATAGGCATAAAAGTTACTATACCTCCTATTCTTCGAATATCTTGAAGATTGCCTAAATTATGAATAATTATACCGGCGCATATAAATAGTAAAGCCTTAAATAAAGCATGTGTTAATAAATGAAAAAATGCTAGCTCATCTCTTCCTAAAGCTAAAATAGAAATTATCAATCCTAATTGTCTTAATGTTGAAAGAGCAAGAAAATTACCATTGTTCTATAATAAAACATCCGGTTCAACATAGGCCGGGAAAGAGTTCGTATGTTAAAAATGCAATTTTTAACAGCCAGTATTTACAAATTTAGTGCCGTAAGGAGTGTTGAAATTTTTCCTACGTATGAAGGACATTAATAAATATGTATATTCAAATTTTCTGGATAATCCAAAGAAAAATTATTTTCTTGGGAACGTCCTTAAACTTAGATGTAGCTGTATTGGACACCTTTTTATGGGGCTACGTGTATTTAAAAATTAAATTAAAAGATGAAAGAAAGTTGACAGTAAATTGGGTACAGGACGGAAAATTTTAATGACCAAGCCAAGAACTCATTTTGATAGCGACAGATATTAAAAAACGGACTTGTAGGAAGTGCATTCAACAGAAATGGAGACATGGTGAGCTTTTAACAGTTTTGGTTTAATTGAAATAGTTGTAATATCATACTTGGAAGATTAAAATGGCTACCAAATAGCCCAGATTTAATTGTGTTTGACACTGTTTTATGAGACTAGTTAAAAGATAAAGAAAAGTTGACAGTGAACTGTCTAAGAGAGAAAATTACGCTGGTAGCCACAATTTTAAATGATTGAGACCAAGAAATCATTTTGGCAGCGATAGAAACGAATTACACACAATACACTGAAGAGAATGGTGGACATGTTGAGCATTTACCATAATCAATTTTAGTTTATTTGTAACAACAATGATTTTTAGGATTAAATGAAGAAACTTCTTTTTTATATTTTTTGTTTTTAATTTCTGGTAGTTTTCACCTTGTCACATTATTATTATCTTTTTAACGTTGTTTTAGATAAGATGTGGTTGCAGAGTACAAGGGTTGCCCTTTAAGTTTTTACAAACGACCCCTAGATGGCGCTATTGAGATGTGATATTACCACTGTTGTAAAATTTGCCCTTTGTTATTGTTAAAACAATGGCAGCTCAGAAATCGGCAGAGTTATTTGTTTACAGGGAGTGTTTAAAAAAAAAAAAAAAATTTTGTGAACAAGTGGAAATTTCATGCCAAGGTTTTCGTTGGATAATTTTTGCGATTTTAGTTAAGGCCTAACTCAACAGCAATGGTTCGAATCGCTTGGCAATGAATAACCATCAGAAAAGACTGTTTACAATTGGTTTGCAGAATTTCGTCATGGTCATGCTTCCGTCAGTGATGAATTTCGTGAAGGTCGACCAAAATCGGTTGTTCAAAAAAACATCGATCTTGGGCGCAAAATTCTTAGGCATATCGAAGACTGCAGTACATTCGATTTTACATGAATTACAGCTGTGAAAAAGATTTGTTCTTGAAGCATTCCCCATAATTTGACCGAAACTGAAAAACAGGCTCGTGACAATTGGTGTAAGGAAATGCTAAAAAAATTGGACCGATGACATGCAAAATCCGTAAACAGGAGACGAAACGTAAACTAGGCAACAATCAACTGTTTGGATATTCCACGATGAACCGAATCCAACAAAAGTGGTTCGTCCACGAAGAACTTCTAAGAAAACGATCGCTTGTTTCTTTGTTTATACCGAACATGTTGCAACCATTGCTTTAGAGGATCGAAACACAATTAATGCGGAATGGTATACAACAATTTGTTTGCCAGAAATCATCGATGAAATCAGGAAAAACAACCGAAAACGTGGGTGGCATCTTTCTTAATCATGGCAATGCCTGCTTTCATACAGCACGTCAAACAATTAATTATTTGACGGAGAAAAACATCTAATTAATGTCGCATTGCCTGTATTCACCTGAGTTATCACCTAACGACTTCTTTTTTTTCCCGAATGTCAAAAAAAAGTATTTGGACAGCGATTTTCATCGCCTTGAGAAGCTGTTGAAGCCTTCCAAAACCATATTTTTGAGGTACCAACTTCAGAGTGGAAAAAATATTTCGAAAATTTGTTCGAATTCATGCAGAAGTGTATAAATCTTAAAGGCGAATATTTTGAGAAACAATAAAACAATTTGTACCAAGACATTTTTTTTCTTTCGTTATTACTTACAACTTAAAAGGTAGCTCTCGTATTAGAAATATATTTATGTTAGGGATTCCTTAGTTTTATTTGACTATTATCAAAATTCCCAACATTTCTCAACCTTTGTCAATTTGTGCTTTGTCCAATATGACAAGCAAAGTTAGAAAGAGTGTTTTTTCCTCCTCATTTTGTGTAATAACACCACAAAAATATTTCTCGCCGTTTCTAGAGTCAAGAGTTCTATAAAACTGAAAAGTAATATACAGTGTGTTCCATTTAAAATATATAAAGATTATGTTATATCTCAAATCGCGATGCACGATTGTTTCTGTTTTAATTTTATAAAAAAATTCTTTAAATACGCTCAAACTGTAATCTGCATTCTTGTATAACTGTTAAAATGAACTAATTACAGGGGAGGTCAATTTGTAAACAATAACCCTGTATATTATTTATTTCATTCTAAGCTTTTTAGTGTTCCTTACAGAACATTTATAAGATTACTTCGGTGTCTGTCCGTCTGGTTGTCCGTCTGCCTGTCCATTCGTCTGTCCGTCCGTTTGGTCTTTTATCCGCCCGTCTCTTTATTCGTCCGTCTGTCTCTCCGTCCGTCCGTCTGTCTCTCTGTCCGTTTGTCTATCTCCCTGTTACACTTGATTTTCTCCGATACTATTAAAAAGTTGAAATTTGGTGCTAAGATAGGAATTGATGGCATCATCAGAGTCGTGTAGTTTTGAAAGTTAGTTTTTGACTTAAGGGGTTAGTATTGGGGAGTGAAATTGAAAGTGAAAAAAAATTATCACGTCATCGGGTGGTGTGTTAAATGAATTTTTTTAAACAATCGCGAAA
The DNA here is from genome assembly GCA_019049505.1 of Pachyrhynchus sulphureomaculatus. NCBI lineage: Eukaryota > Metazoa > Arthropoda > Insecta > Coleoptera > Curculionidae > Pachyrhynchus > Pachyrhynchus sulphureomaculatus. The sequence goes on along the minus strand of CM032449.1, from coordinate 17,451,265 downwards.
AATCGCTGTTTCCCCTTTTCTCGAAACGTACTGATCAATAAATTTTGAAAATACTCTGGAATATTTCTCACAGATTGAACGAAAATTGTCATAAGTGCATAAACTTTAATAATTTATCTGTTACATAAAAAAAATTCAAGGTCATCAGTTTTCAGTAAAGATCGGAGAAAAAAATTTGTTGAAAACTCATTTGGGGTGTGTTTTGTGAACTCATTGATCATTTTATTCCTCCGTAACAATTTTTTGTATTCTAAAGGCAATCAACATACGGAACATTAATTGCGCAAGTCAGACTTGCACTTGATTGATTATTTTAATTTAAAAAGTTCTTGGAGTATAGGGAATATATATAAAAATCATTTACCCTGTATTTTTAAGGAAAAGTAAGTTCTGTGACTTCTAATGATTAAAAGTCATTCATCAAAGTATCTTAGGAAAATGTAGGAAATATTAGGAAATTTAAATTTGTCGCATCACCCTGTGAAACAAAATGTTTTTCAATTTAGCATGAGAAAGAATTTCAATTCAATATCCTTCGTCGTCTAGTGTCAAAGAAAAACGAAACCTCTTCCGAATTTAATTCAAATTCTGACAATCCGAAAATTCCGATGCCACTTACAGGAATAAAAGCTCCAAATCTGGCCCATTTGAATCGGTATTTTGCAGAGCCTTTTTGTCAGGTAATATTCAATATGACTAGGGTACTTCAAAAGATATCCAGAATGTATTGATTATCGTAAAATACTTTAGGAATGAAATTGTCTGGAAATAATCCTGCAATCTGAAATAATATACGAGGCATATTCGGAAAGTAAGGGCCGTTTGGTCACAAAAAAAAAATGTTCTTTAAAAAAAGACGGTTTTAATTTCCTACAAACCTACTTTACTCTTCCACATAATCGCCGTTCACTTCTAAGCACTTTTTGTAACGCTGCAGTTACTTTAATTCCTCTGCAAAGAACTTCTCCTGAGAATTGAACCAGTTGACAACGGCGGTCTTGAGTTCCTCGTCGTTTTTAAACCGTTGTCCACCGAGCCACTGTTTCAAGTACAATCGTCAATCAGATCGCAGTTTTTGGTGCATTTGTTGAACGATTTCATTGATCTAGATACTGGGCCTGCCACTCCGTTCTTCATCATGAACATTTGTGCGGCCATTTTTGAAGTCCCGATACCATTGTCTAACCTTTCTTCACTCATTGCTGTAGGTCCGTAAAGTAGGCCCAATTCCCGATAAATTTGAGCAGCTGATGATCCTTTTGCACACACAAAATAGAATCACAGCATGTACTTCGCAACTGGCGGGAGTAACGATTTTCGCGAGCATTGTTGTCTGCATTCACCGACAGGCAAACGATTACTAAATGGAAACAATAATTTCAGTGGCTTCAGAAATAATCAATAGATGGCGCTGCATGTGTACAACTTCATTCAGATCCACCAAAATTTAAATGTAAGCAAGAGGTCCTTACTTTTTGAATACGCCTCGTATATATTTTTTTAAAACGATTATTCTAATCTGAATTGCAGATAATGATTAGATCTTAGGATTTCTAATACCTTCGCTATAAACGCCGGTGTGCCCCAAGGCTCCATACTATCTCCTGTTCTCTTTTTCATTAACGATCTGTTTAAAGGGCTAGGAATCCAATCTGTATCTTTGCCGATAACAGTATCATCGGCTACTCGTGCAAATATCAGCTCTCAGCAGGATGTAGTTCACCTTAATAAAGATCTAGACGAAATTCTAACTTGGAGTGAGAGTAGCCAAATAGAATTTAACGCTACAAAAACCCAAGTGGAAGTTTTTTCTAAAAAAATTAATTTTGCTGTAGCTGACATGGTTATGTTGGGACATGCCATTCCTCTAGTATCGTCACTGAATTTGCTGGGCGTTAATTTGGGAACAAAGCTTCTCAAAGGTAAGGAATATTACTTCAAACTAGAAAGCTTTACACTCCACAGCAACAATTATTTCTATACAAAGCTCAAATTCTACCAACGATGGAAAACTGAGAAGAGATCTGTTTGCCTGATTGGAGACTCGTAACTTATCAACAACCTTGATTCCTTGAAACATGGAAGAACGGTTGGCGACTTGAGTCTATACTGCAAGTATTTTCATGGAAAGTATGTAGCCCGCTTAATTCCTTCCATACTAGGAATACATGTCGCGCTAATAATTCGCATTCGTATGAGGTTCTGCTTGTTCAAGCAGTTTTTTATATGGATAATCTCATTCTTTTGAAATAATTTGACTACGATTAAATTTTTCAGAGACAATTGAAGACCAACGTAAAACGCTATTTCCGCATACGCGTCGCTTCTGTAGAGCTTTAGGGACTTCCCTACAGTACGTGTGCTTCATCCATAAAAAAACTTGTATCGTCGACGTTTTTTTGTAATGTAACTTTTTTTTATAGGTCTAGTACACGTGCTGCAGGGAAATCCCCAAAGCGCTACGCGCTACAGGAGTGACATGTGTGCGGAAAAAGTGATTCACGTTTGTTCTTGAATCTCTGTAAATGGTACTGGGTGGGAAACACAGTCCTGGGTAAATTATTCCAAAGGGATTATGTTCTCCATATAAAAGACTGCTTGAAAAGTGCTGTACGAGGAGTAACAAGCTGAACCTCATACGGATATGAAGTATTAGCGCGCAAGAAAGTTTCTCTGTGGCATTTAGACTGTGGCAGTCAGATCATTCAAGTTATTCAAGTTTAGTTGCGGGATTTAAATTTTCATGAAGTTATTGCTAGAATTCAATTTTGGCATCCGCCATACTTGATTTGTCATTTTAAGTCAATTGTTGAAACATATTTATAATTAACAACCTTAAAGAAATTATTTATGCAAATGTTATGGATATAAAATAATAATGGTACGTTTATTCATATTTATAATACTTTTATTGTTCATGGCAGCCATTTTGGGTTCATTATTATTAATCTCGTAACTGTGATATTAGATATATTATCTGCGACATAAAAAAACATACATACACGCATTTTAGCACAACTTGGTTTGAAACTGTAAGCGTTTTCTGTGTCTCAGTCGCTATATAATCAGAAACCGCCATTTTGAAGACGTCCGCTATTTTGAAACAAAAGTTTAATTGCAAAATCGGCTCCGACAACTTTGTTCGAAATTTAATAAGCTTCAATTTAAAAAAAAAATCGTCCAAATCGAACCAAAATTGAAGGCTCTAGACAATTTTGAAACACGATTTTTCGTTTTTTTTTTTTTCCCCACTGTGCGCCGGTCAGTTCCGGATCTCCAATCAAACAACAAGCTCTTCTTGGATAGAATCCAACAAACGCAGTGTATTTTTGGGAGCGGAACTCCATATTCCATAGTTGGTCGAATTTGAGCTTTGTAAAGAATTAACAGTTGTTGTGGAGTGTACAGTTTTTGGTTGGAAATAATATTCCCAATTTTTGAGAAGCTCTCCTTGCTATGCCTGCAACATGTTCATGCCAGGACATATTTGCTTCCAAATTAACGCTCAACAAATTGAGTGACGATGTTAGAGGAATGGAGTGCCTCGACCTAACTATGTCGGGTTCAGCAACGTTAACTTTCTTAGGAAAAACTGCTGCCTGGGTTTTTGTAGCGTTAAATTCCACTTGGTTACTGTCACCCTAAGATAGTATTTCTTCCAGGTCTTTGTTAAGTTGAATGACTTCCTGCTGTCTGCAGGTATTCGTCTGAGTAGTCGATGTCCGAGTGTTCAAAGTGAATGAAGAGATAAGCGTACTGTCATCGGCAAAGCTGTAGATTGGATTCCCGGTTTATTCGAGCAGATCGTTAATGTAAATGAGAAAAGAGAGTAGGAGACAGTATGGGTACACCGGCGTTGATAGCGAAGGAGAGAAATCCGTCGACTGCCACTTGTGAAGATCGCTCTCTGAGGAAACATGAGAACCACAAACAGAACTTTTTAGACATACCAGAAGAGCGTAGCTTAACTAACAATCTGTCGTGCTTAACACGGTCGATTGCCTTGGATATATCAAGAGCAACCGCTCGAGATTCTCCAAAGTGTTCAATTGCGTTGTTCCACACATGTGTTACATAAGTTAAAAGATCTCCTGTTGATCTATGTTTACGAAAGCCATATTGGTGGTCGCTAATAATGTTGAATCCTTCAAGATATTTTAGAAGATGCTGATCGATAGCCTTTTTCATGACTTTCCATATTATTGAAAGCAGTGCGACTGGTCGGTAGTTATTTGGCAAGGTCTTCTTGCCTTTTTTAGGCACATTTCCAGCAGGAACGAAATATTCCCTTTCTGTAGGATAGGTTGAAAAGTCTACAGAAAACTGGTGTTAGTTCTCTCGCACAGTTTTTGAGAACTATGGCAGGTATTCCGTCAGCGCCAGAAGCTTTTTTGATGTCTAGCTTCATTAAGATACGTTTTATGATACGCTGTCTCAAGACTTGTTTATAGATGTAGGTGTCAGTCTACGAAGCCACGGTTACAGGACTAGGTTTATCGAATTTGGTAGCGGATTTTGCGTGACTGCTGTATTCTTTGGTAAAAATCGATTATGTCTTAAATTTGTCAGGTGTCCTCTTTTTGCGGGCATTAAAGTGCTACGAATAATTAAAAATTTTGTGACAATCCCTGTAATTCTACAATTATATATTTACCAATCGAAGATCATGCAGTAACAAAATCTCATGCTTTTTTTACGTATTAAGAATCGAAAATGAACGAACGGTACGAATTAATCCGAACTTAAAAGCTCCCTTACAGTCTGTTAAGTAAGAACGTGGTGTCCACGATAAATTATTTTTGGTAGATGCGATTCTAGCGATTTAACAAAATATCGGTAGAGGATACCTTTGTCTACGACACATTTTAGTAAAAGTATCAGTCGATTCCGAGTTTTCATCCAAATCACGTAAAATCCAAAATGAGTCACTTGTTTGCGTGTAGGTTCGTGGCACTGTTTCTTTGTTTCTATCCAAAGGGGCCTAAAATGACATATTCCGCGCATTAAAAAGTCAGTGTCGTTTGTGAAGAAGTGGGTAAATCATTTTAACGAGACGAAAAATGTCGACGACTTGCTTAAAAGGGGGTCGGTACGTTAAGTCACTCCGAAAGTCGAAAAAAGAATTGTGTCTTAAAAATATTTAATCCCTTGTAAAGAGAAAAGTCAGAGGAAAGGCTCTGAGGACTTTGACTCAGTCGTCACGCGATATTCGAAAAATTTTCAGAGTATGTAGAAAATCTCGTCGACAGCATGCCTCGAAGTTGCCAGGCGATTATTGATGTAGGAGGCGATTGGATAACTTACTAAGGTAATTGTGCCGTTGTTAGCACACTAAAGCGTACATTGATAGCAAAAAATGTTCTTGAAACACATTTATTCAAGAATACGACGGTCACGTTCTTAATTCACAGACTGTACTTAAATTGAATTATATGTGAAGGACCACCCACTATTCTATATTTATTGCGGTGGTTGGAGCGATAAAACTAAGTACTCGAATACTGAAATTAATTGGTTTTTTGCAACATTACTTAGAACTTCATCAGACGTAAATTAGTTTAGTAACAATTTATAATACAGTTTTTGTTTGTAAAATGATATCATGTCCCTAGAAAGAATTCTAGATCAGTTTCTGATCAAGAAAAAAGACAATTTTTGTTAAGGAAGGATGCGTAAATATAGAAAAATATACCACAAATAGAGAAAATATACAATATCAATATATATCAATAGATAACATGACGACGTACGTCAAAATAAAAATAATCAGTAGTTCATTTATATAGCTAAATTTAATTTTTTATAGTTAATTTTTAGGTAAAGTTGCTTAAAGTGACTTAAAAGAAACTAAATAAAACAAAATTTAAACTTGGCTTACAAAATCTCTTCAATCTTCAATAAATGAAGAAAAAAAGTGAAGTAATATTTTAGAAAACAGATTTAGCTGCATGTAGGAACTTTTATTAGTAAAGGGGTAGCTTTAGGTGTTTGCTGCATAGCATTAGCGCAATGTGTCGAGTTTCATCTTCGGCAGGACACTATGTGAATTTCTAATTCATGAGATTGTAACCACAATAACTAGTCAAGTACAAGTTGGACTTGCGCAATTAGTGTTCCATACGTCGATTGTTTTTAAAATAATAATTTTTGTTACGGAGACCTTGATTTTTTTTTATATACCAGATAGATTATTAAAAGTAATGCACTCGTGATAATTTTTGTTCAATCTACTCCCTGTGGAGAATATTCTAGAATTTTTCAAAATTTTTTGATTAGTACTTTTTGAGATACAGTCCCTGGCCAAATTATTAGACGCACTGCAAGATTTCATGTAAAATATTAATTACCGAGTGATATTGTACCGTTTTATTATTTTAAATTGATTTGTTTTTTATTTTTATATTATCCAATCAATTACCTATTTATTTGACATAAATAAAACAGCATTAATTTAGAAAAGCATAAGTTTATTAAGTTTTAAAGAAAAGTGAAATTAATGTTAGTAAAAGTCAATATTTAGTTGAGCCACCTTTAGCCGCTATCAAAGCTTTAATTCTGCGCGGCATGCTATCAATGCAAGATTGTACTGTCTCCTGCATTTGAGGATGATGATTCCACACATGAATAATCTTTTCTAGGAGCTGGGTTTTGTTGGTAATCACATCTTTAGCCATTTCTCTTTTCATCAGCTCCCACACATTTTCAATGGGGTTCATACCCGTCCAATCCAACAGAGGGATATTTTTTTCTGCCAAAAAAGCTTTAACAGACCGAGCAGTGTGGCAGGGAGCTCCATCTTGCATGAAAGTGAATGGTTCCCCATTTGGAAACCATTCTCTGAGCTGCGGAATCAACCGATTTTGTAATACTTCTTTGTACTGATCTTGCCTCATTATTCCTTTGACGACGTACAGACGTCCAGTGCCCTTGCCGCTGATGACTGACCAAATCATCACTTTGGTGGGATGTTTAACCGTCGGGACGACACAATCAGGATGAAACTTTTCTCCATGACGACGACGCACATACTGAGCTTTATTCTGCAAAATTTCGAAGTGCTTTCGTCACTGAAGCAGACCTGTCAAAAATAGGAAAAATATATAAACTTCCATGTTTATTTGCTTTATTTAACTGAAAATGATAATAATGTATCAATTATTGATTAAATTGCTGTATCTTACCGATCTCCAGAAGTCCACATCTTTGTCTTGCCATTGTTTGGCCCACTTCAGGCGCTTTGCTTTCATTGCAGCTGTTAACTTGGGCTTCCTGGCGGGGCGACAGGCCTTAAAATCTAATTCTTTCAATTTTCTTCGAACAGTGCGCTCAGAAGCATTTACGCTAGCATCCTGGAGTTGTGATTTTATTACCTTTGTGGTAGCAAATCTGTTTTCTACACAAATTTTTCTTCAAACATCTCTCTGACCGTGGAGTGAAAATTGGTTTTTCTACCGCATCTTTTCTTTCTTTTCGGGCTTAATTTCTTCCCTGACTCAATTTTCTTTTTTATGCGTCATACACTAGCTTCAGAAACCTCCAATCTTCGTGATATTTCTCGGTTTGTAAATGTTTTCGCAATCACAAGGGCCTTCACTTCAGCTTTTTTACGTGGTGAAAGATCGCCTTTTCTACCCATAATGAAAATAGTTCAATTACTTTTTTAAAACACTGCATACAAAATAAACTAATCACTGAGTAGTATAAAACTGTTAAACAAACAATCACAGTCCATAAAGCCACAGAAACACGTCAGTACCTGACTCGATTCCGATCGCGACTGATACAGATTTGTACTTGTTTACGTTCATGTATCACTTTGTCAACACAGTGTTGCCATATGTTAAAAATAAATACAAATATGTAGTCTACAACAATTCTTTTAAATAAAAATCAATATTATTGTAGTTTAAATACACCATTATTGCATAAAAACTCTTAAGAAACATAAAGTTACTAAAAAAAATACAGTGCGTCTAATAATTTGGCCAGGGACTGTAAGATGATTTTTCCCGATTTTTTAAAAATAATACAAAGAAAAGCGTGTGCAAGAATTATATTATATATATATATATATATATATATATATATATATATATATATATATATATATATATATATATATATATATATATATATATATATATATATATATATATATATATATATATATATATACATATATTTTTAGTTAAGACATTAACTGAAGAAAAAAGAAAATCGTACCTAGAATACAGATCCAATGCTATAACATACAATGATTATAAAAATGTAAGAAACTGGGTCAACGAGAATATCCAGAGAATCAAAAGAGAGCATTGGGAGAAATTTTCGAACGATATGGAACATGATTTGTACGGAGAACAAAAAAAAATATGGAATCTACTGAGAAATAGGAAAAAACCAATAAATGAGTATATACAAAATACAAAAATTACGGTGGAAGAATGGGAAAGATATTTCGAAAAACTCTATAGTCCATCAGAAACCAATTCATTAACACAGGAAATACAGCATGAAGATGAAAATGTTACCCAACCAAATAGGGCTATTTCCTTGAATCAAATACAGCACATGGCAGCGAAACTAAAAAACAGAAAAGCCCCTGGCATGGACGAAATTAAGAAGGAAATGATCAAATATGGAGGTGATAAATTACTAGAAGAATTACAGATTTTCTTTAACAAAATACTCAGAACGAAGATTATACCATCCGAATGGAAAGAAAGCATCTTGATACCAATTTTCAAAAAAGGAGAAAGGACAGATCCAAAAAACTATCGAGGTATCAGCTTAATGAGTGCGGTACTAAAATTGTTCACTAAAATTTTAGCAGAAGAAATAATGTTAACCGGAATCTGTGAAGAACAGCAAGGGTTCAGAAAGAACAGGTCTACTATAGACGCCATATTTATAATCCGCCAAATTACCGAAAAAGCCATAGAGTTTGATAAGATAGCCTTTATGTGTTTTCATTAATCTTACCCAGGCATTCGATTTGGTACGGTTAACTGATGTCATAACCCTACTACAAAAAAGGGGAATTCACCCGAATATAATAAAAACTATCGAAGAGCTGAACATCAACAACCACACATATGTAAGAGTGGCAAATAAATTAAGCAATAAAATACCTATGACAACCGGAATCAGACAAGGAGATAGCCTAGGCCCAGTCTTATTTAACATCATAATGGATGAAATTATAAACGAAGTAAAGAAAACTGGGAGAGGATATCGATTGGGAGGCAAGGAAATAAAAATAATATGTTACGCCGATGATGCAGTAATCATATCAGAAGACGAAGATAACTTACAGAGACTCCTACATAAGTTCCAACAAACAGCAAAAATGCTTAATATGCAAATATCTGTAAAGAAAACAAAATCTCTTAAGATATCTAAAGAACCGAAAAGATGCAAACTCGCGATTTATGATCAGAGTGTAGAACAAGTGATGTCCTTCAAGTATCTAGGGGCAAACATAACAAGTACCAGGAACCTCAAGGAGGAAGTAAAAACTCAAACAACAAAGGCATCATTAATATCAGGATACTTAAGAGATATAATTTGGAGAAACAAATATATGAGCACCAGGAGCAAAGTAAGAATCTACAAAACATGCGTAAGACCGATCATGACGTACGCGATAGAAACCAGAGCGGAGAACACAAAACGACTCCTAAGAACAACAGAAATGCGAACACTTAGATCGATAACAGGATATACCTTATCTGACCGGAAGAGATGTGAAGAAATAAGGGAAATGTGTGAAATACAGGATGTGGTGAGAGGGGCAAGGAATAGGAGAAGAGAATGGAGAGATCATGTGGACAGAATGCCAAATGACCGGTTGGCTAAAGTTGCAAAAGAGAAGCGACCAAACACACCTCGACCGCTTGGAAGACCACCAATAAGATGGTATGAGAGCTGGTCTTCATCATCGCAATTGTTTCGATGGAACCTTTGAAGTGAACACAGGACATGGTCCTAACGTAGGATGAAGAAGAAGAATATATAATATATATATATATATATATATATATATATATATATATATATATATATATATATATATATATATATATATATATATATATTTCTTTTTTTTTTTTTTGAACTCGTGTTTTTACAGGCTTTCATTTGACACTCTACTCGATGACCTGGTAAAAAAATTTTTTTCACTTCCGATTTTACCCCCCAAAACTAAACCCTTAAGTCAAAATGTAACTTTCAAAACTACATTCCTTTGATGAAGCCAGCAATTCCTATATTAGTACCAAATTTCAGCTTTCTATGTCAAATAATTTCGGAGAAAATCGGGTGTGACAGATAGATAGGTGGACAGCCGCACAGACGGACAGACAGACAACGAAGTGATCTTATAAATGTTCCATACGGAACACTAAAAAGGGTAGAGAGGATGTTTAGAGTAACCATAATTTCCCGGGATTTACAATACCAATCGGAATAGACAATTAATCCCGCCAAATTCTGGTTGCTCTAAACATCTTTTTTGCATTTTTAGTGTTCCGTACGGAACATTTATAAGATCACTTCGGTGTCTGTCCGTTTGTCACACCCGATTTTCTATTTGATATAGAAAGTTGAAATTTTGTACTATTACAGAAATTGATGACGTCATCAGACCCGTGTAGTTCTGAAAGTTAAATTTTGACTTAAAAGGTTAGTTTTGGGGGGTGAAATCGGAAGTGAAAAAAAAATTTTTACTAGGTCATCGAGTGGGGTGTCAAATGTAAGCTTGTAGAAAAACGAGTTCAAAAATATATAGTATATAATGTCTTTTCTTTGTATTATTTTGAAAAAGTCTCTCCCCTCTTTTCGAAAAGTACTGATCTAAAAATTTTGAAAAAATTCTGGAATATTCTCCACAGGTGTAGATTGAACGAAAATTATCACGAGTGCATTACTTTTAATAACTTATCTGGTATATAAAAAAAAAACCAAAATCATCAGTTTTAAGTAAAGATCGGAAACAACCTTTGTTGAAAACTCATGTGCGGTGTGTTTTGTGAAGTCACTGATCATTTTATACCTCCGTAACAAAATTTTTTATTTATATTGATACTAATTACGCAGCTTCAACTTGCACTTGACCGGTTATTTTGTTTAGAGTGTGCACTTATTTATAAGTGCGAATACTTATTTATTTAAGTATATTTGGCAAAGTTACAGCTCTCAGGTCATAGAGCTAGGCATCGGAAAATTCTCAAAGCTGACATTGCTGTAATGACAGGTTGTTCCTAAGTTGGATTTGGAATAGAAAACATTGATAATGAAGACAGGTTTAATTATCTTGGCTTTGGACAGTACGTAAATCGGAGGTCGGACTGATGAATTGAGGGGTGACACCGATAATATGTTGTTGGTGGCGGTCTACTTGGATTCAAAAAGATTGACGATAGACCCAGTGTCCTGTCCAAAATATATAAACAGTGCACTGACTTAGCCGTTACTTGATGGAGATCCATAATAACTAGGAATAAAAATTTAAACAAATGTTTAAGATCACCACTTATGTTTATTATTGCTGACAATTGTTTCGACACACTGTGTCTTCTTCTGGAGCACGATGTAAATTAACTAACAAAGTATGTTTCAGAATACATAGTTTACCTAATTACAAGTACTAAATTCATTAACAATATTTACCTTAATACCTAGAACAAGTTCAATAAAGGAGACCCTCCCCCTTCTAATTGATTGTTGAGTAATAGACCTGAGGATTTTTTCTGATTAATTTCTACCTGTTCTAAATAATTCAGTAATTTTCCTTTCTTTCCGTTATGCAAAATTTTGAAATCTTCCTTAAATGTATGATTTTCCTCTGTTAAATGTTTGGCGTAATGAGATTTGTTATTTTTCATTCTAAAGCTATGTTTATGTTCATTTATTCTTTTATAAAAAGATCTGTCTGTTTGTCCTATATACGTTTTATTGCAAGTGCCACAGCATAATTCGTAAACCCCCGATTTATTTTCTTTTTTTGGTTTACTTTTATTATTTTTAATATGTTGAGATAATGTGTTATTTGTAAGGAAAGCGATATTTACATGATTTCTATGGAAGAAATTTTGAATTGTATTAGTTAATTTTCCGGTATAGGTGAGTGTATGAAATTTTTCTTTGTTTAGTTGTTTGTACGGGTACACCAGTGATGACATGTTAAAAATAATAAAAGCAAACCAAAAAAAGAAAATAAATCGGGGGTTTACGAATTATGCTGTGGCACTTGCAATGAAACGTATATAGGACAAACAGGCAGACCTTTTTATAAAAGAATAAACGAACATAAACATAGCTTTAGAATGAAAAATAACAAATCTCATTACACCAAATATTTAACAGAGGAAAATCATACATTTAAGGAAGATTTCAAAACTTTGCATAACGGAAAGAGAGGAAATTACTGAATTGTTTAGAACAGGTAGAAATTAATCCGAAAAAAATCCTCAGGTCTATTACTCAACGATCAATTAGATGGGGGAGGGTCTCCTTTATTGAACTTGTTCTAGGTATTAAGGTAAATATTGTTAATGAATTTCGTACTTGTAATTAGGTAAACTATGTATTCTGAAACATACTTTGTTAGCTAATTTACATCGTGCTCCAGAAGAAGACACAGTGTGTCAAAACAATTGCCAGCAATAATAAACATAAGTGGTGATCTTAAACATTTGTTTAAATTTTTATTCCTAGATATATAAACAGGTTAATTCAGGTTCTTTCGTTCTCGATTGAAATGCATATATATTCTCGTTGTGTTTGCCTTAGTAACCATTTTAACTAAATACTTTGTATACTTCACCCTATATTTTAGTTAACATAATACACAACTTAAATATGTGCGGTTGTCACCTGGAATTATGATCAAACGTACATATATATTTTTTTTTTATTTAGTCTGTCTCAATTTGAATATTGCCATAAAGGTATACATATATTGAAGTTTCTAGAGTTAAGAGACCAGTAAAAATAATAACATCTATAATATATATAAAATGCAAAGTCTCTGTCTGTCTGTCCGTTAGTGCGCTTATCACTGGAAAACCACTTATCCGATTTAATTACTTTTTTTTTTAAAACATACATATGTTTCTCTGGCCAGGTTATAGGCTATATTTTATTACGATAGGTAGTATAAGGAATGAACAGTGACGATAATAGTGAATGAAGTCGGAAAAAAGTTTGCCACTAGCGCGTTCCCTTGCAAAACACAGTCTAAACCATTAAATATAGAACAATATTATGTAGCAGAGAATATCTACAATCTATAATATATATAAAATGCAATGTCTCTCTGTCTGTCTGTCTGTCCATTAGTGCGTTTATCAGGCGAGAACCACTTATCCGATTTACGTGTCTTTTTTTAAATTCATACATATATTCTTTGGCCAGGTTATATAATAATAATAATAATCTATATCTACAATAAATATATATATAAAATGCAACGTCTCTCTGTCTGTCTGTCTGTCCGTTAGTGCGCTTATCCCTCGAGAACTACTTATCCGATTTACGTGATTTTTTAAATTCATACATATGTTCTCTGACCAGGTTATAGATATATATTTTATTACATCTATAATATATATAAAATGCAACATATCTTTGTCTGTCTGTCCGTTAGTGCGCTTATCACTCGAGAACCACTTATCCGATTTACGTGTTTTTTTTTTTTAATTCATACATTTGTTCTCTGGCCAGGTTATCTATAATCTTCTATCTATAATATATATAAAATGCAACGTCTCTTTGCCTGTCTGTCTGCCTGTCTCTCTGTCTGTCTGTTCGTCCGTTAGTGCGCTTATCACTGGAGAACCACTTATCCGATTTACGTGTTTTTTTTTTAAAATATAAATATTTTTCTCTGGCCGGGTTATAGGATATATTTTATTGCGTTAGGTAACATAAAAAATAAGCAGTGACGATAATAGTGAATCAAGTCGGAAAAGGTTACCGTTAGCCCGTTGCAATATACTGCCTTAACCTTTAAATATGAAACAATATCATGTTGCAAAGAATATAATATATATAAAATGCAACGTCTCTCTGTCTGTCTGTCTGTCCGTTTGTGGGCTTATCACTTGAGAACCGCTTATCCGATTTACGTGTACTTATAAATTTGTACATATGTTTTATATAATTCGATATAAGCCTAGATAATGGGAGATAAGGTGAGATAAGAGGAGATAAGTATAAATAATGGGAGATAATGAGAATTAATGGGAGATAAGCAGAGATAAGATATTGGGAGTTATGGTGAGATAATGGGAGATAAGGAGAAATAATGAGAGATAAGTAGAAATATTGCGAGATAAGTCGAGCTAAACCTAGATAATGGGAAATAAGGAGAAATAATAGGAGATAAGGAGAAATAATTGGAGATACGGATAAATAATGGGAGATGAGCAGAAATAAGCCTAGATAATGGAAATTATGTAGAGATAATGGGAGATAAGGGGAAGTAATGGCAGATATTTTATTACGTTAGGTAACATAAGGAATAAGCAGTGACGATATTAGTGAATCAAGTCCGCGCGAGCGGAGCCGCGGGCACGGCTAGTATGACATATAAGGTATAAAGTTATATGCAAATAATTCATTAAAAATGCTACAACTTCTGTAATTAAAATTTTGATTCACCCTTTAAATAAGCGAATTAGAGCAGTAATCCATTCATTATCATAATGCCATCTGCCAATAATTCTTTTTTGGATTCCATGTTAAACTGTAGGTCTCATCTGGTGACACTAATCAGATTTTAAAAGAAGTTGGTAAAAAGGATTTCGTTGGTCTGTTTGCTTGGCTATAGGCCTCCCTAAAGCATATCCGACCAATACTAAAAATTTTTTTAAAAATCGTTAGTAAAATTTCTCATTGGGCATTTGACTTTGTGGCTTCATCATAGTCGGATCAACTGGCGGAACAATTACAATGGATACCACTCTCATTTGTCTGTATTTTATCTATTTAATTTAATCACCTTGTAGTACGCTCCTGACAGCCTATGTTTTTTCCTCTTCTAAACCCTTTCTGGTTTAGGCACTTTTAATTTCGGCCCGTAGATTTATTTTACTGCAAGGGAAACTGCTATTTACATCCAGTTTCACCATATATTTAACCGCCCTTTTGCTCGATTTATGATCTTACTTTATTTGACCTTTTTTTAACCTGTCGGATTTTAAATGCGCGTAAAAATACACATATGTTATAGTGTATTAGGCTGGTATTAGATTTCTTGAAACAGTTTCTTCAGAGAGGAAGAAAAACAATCTCTTCCAATTCTAAATTTTAAAAATAAGATTGTTACTTAAGTTAGTACATTACGTTATATAATCATAAAAAATTTTATACAATATATTGGGTGATTGCAAAAGTTCGTGCGCGATTTTCATAGATGGCAGAAGCATACATGTTAACTCTTCTGATGTTCCTTTTATATTCATATTATAACTGACCGTTATCTAAATGCGTCGTGAGTTAACATAACCTTAAAAAAAATTATTTAAATTAATTTGTGGGCAAGGTTAATATTCAAAATGAAAAATGAAAAGTTACATTTTCGTCATGTTATGTTATATGAATTCAAAAAGGGAGCGAGTGTTGGAACTGCAACAAAAAATATTCAAGATGTTTATTTGGATTGTACTTCTGCTCTTAGGACAGTTAAAAAGTGATTTGGTCGTTTTCGAAATGGTGACTTCAATCTAAATGGTGGGTGATCTCCCGGCATTGATAATAATTTTATCCGTGACTTCTTCTGACCCTTCAAGGCGCCCAGAGTTGAGCATGGGTCTCCCTTAGTTCTTTCTATTTTGTTCGGTTTTGAGCGGCTCTTTTCCAGCTTAATCCCGCTGCTGTCTTAATATCATCATACCAACGTGTTATCGGTCTTCCTCTTGAACGTTTTCCAGTCCATGGTCTCCATTTCAGCATCTTTCCGTTCCATCTCATCATCATCCGGGCAGTATGTCCCGCATAGTCCCGTTTAAGGTGTGAGGCCCTACCATTACTTTGGTTTTATTCCTTATATAGTCGTTTCTTTTTCTAGTCCGTAATGACAGACCTAGCATCTTCCTTTCCATTGCTCTTTGGGATATTTACCATTTGTTTGGTAAAAGTCCAAGTCTGCGCGCCATAAGTAACCACGGGCCAAATACATTGATTATACAGCCTTGTTCGCACGTGTAAGGGTATCTTTTTGTTCGTTAAGATGTTCTTTAGGTTTGTAAAAGCTGCCCATCTGAGCCTTATTCGTCTTTCAACTTCGATGTCCTTGTTTTCTTTGCTTAGAGTGACCCTTTGACCTAGATGTATATAGTCTCGTACGTTTTCCAATTTCTGGTTATTTATTTCTATGTTAGAGTCTTCTAAGCACATAGTTTTGGCTTTATTTATGTTCATTTTTAGTCCTAGTTGATTCTATCTCTAGTTCTTTTATCATATTTTTCAAGGCATCACCATTTTCTGCGAAGAAGACTATGTCATCAGAGAATCTTAGGTGTGTAAGCTTTTCTCCGTTTACATTAATACCTCGGTTCTCCCAATTTAGCCTCCTGAACACTCCCTCCAATACCAGGGGGTAAACAGTTGCGGTGACATTGTATCACCTTGTCTTGCTCCTCTATGTATCTCAACGAACTCAGTTGTGTCATGGATTCTTATTACAGCTTTAGCATTTTCGTATATGGTTTTTATTACGTTTGCATATCTATGGTCCACCCGGGCTCCTGCTAATTCATGGAGTATGGCCCAGTGTTCGACAGAGTTAAATGCCTTTTCGTAGTCGATAAAGGCTATACTTAAGGGCATGTTGTATTCCAGCGCCTTCTCTATTAAAATTTTTATGATAAGAGGTGGTCACAAGTGCTGAACCCTTTCCTAAATACCGCCTGTTCTACGGGTTGGTAGTCTTCGAGCTTCCTATTTATCCTGTTTGAAATTACTCTTGTAAACAATTTGTAAATTTGTTAAGTTGGGAATGTGGAATCTTTGGCACAATGATACTACTCAGTATATATCACCACTACACCAAACACTTTATTTTTGCACTCGACGCGCGTTTTGCTGCGCACCTGATGAAGCTAACATGGTTAGCGAAACGCGCGTCGAGTGCAGAAATAAAGTGTTTGGTATAGTGGATATATACTGAGTAGTGTAAATTTGTTGTAACAGACTGATCGGTCTATAAACGTTTGGTATGCGAATTTTTGCCTCCCCCAGAATCCTCGAGGCAGACCTTTCTTTTGAAGGTGTGGGATTCGGGACTACTGTTCCTAGCCACCTGGGGTATATTTCCTGTTTTATTTAAATTCTCCATTTTCTTCTTAAGCGTTCTTTAGGATTACTACGCCACGCTATCCTACTGCGGGTTGGGAGTGTGTTTGCAGCCGCTCCTGACATGGAGAACAGACTTAGTGAATAATAATTCACGGATTACCACTAAAAAGATTGTTGAATCACTAAATGTTGACAATTTGACTGCATTTCGTCATTTAAAGCAACTTTGATACACTTCGAAACTATAAATACAGTAATACCCCGCTTAGCGCGACCCCGTTACGCGCGGTTTCACTATAACGCGAATTTCAAATTTCGCGCTCATGTAGTCATTAACTTCTCTATGGTCGCGGGGGATCCCCGCTTTCTCTGAATATTCTCTTTGAAGAATTGGGAATTCCCTGTCCTTCGACTTTGTTCTATGGGGATTTCCTCGTTCGTTTCGTGTGTTCATTTGTTCCGTAATGTTAGTTCGGTCGGCTGGCAGTTTTGTTTTAATATTTATTGGAGATACATACATACATAATTTAACCCTACGTTAAAAATGCCGCCTGTAAAGAAAAAAGAGCGTAAAAGCGTCACTTTGGAATTGAAGATGAAAGTGTTAAGAAGAATGGAAAATGGAGGCAAAGCAACAATTGTTGGGAGAGATTTTGGACTCTCAGAATCGACTGTGAGAACGATTTATAAAAATCGGGAAAAAATTAAAATCTCCAGCGAAGGTTCAACACCTATAAGTGCAACAAAACTTTCTCGTTCGAGATCATCTATCTTAGAAAGAATGGAGAAATTACTGTCAGTCTGGATCGAAGATTTGAATAAGAAGAACACACCACTAAGTCAAGATCTCATATGCACAAAAGCAAAATCTTTGTATGAGATGCTGAAAACAAAAGAAGGAGAAGGGAGTGCCACTCCGACTTTTGCTGCCAGCAGAGGCTGGTTCCATCGGTTCAAGCAGCGTTCTAATCTTCACAATATCCACATAACAGGCGAGGCGGCCAGCGCGGACATTCAAGCTGCAGCTGAGTTTCCAGACAAGTTTCAAGACTTCGTTAGACGAGAGAAAATTCCTGCTTGTCTCATCTTCAATGTTGATGAGACCGCACTTTACTGGAAAAAAATGCCATCTCGAACATTCATTTCTAAGGAAGAACGTCAAGCCAGTGGTTTCAAAGCTGCAAAAGATCGACTAACACTTCTGCTGGGTGGTAATGCCACTGGTGATTTCAAACTGAAACCTTTACTAGTGTACCATTCAGAAACACCCCGTGCAATGCGAGGCACAGACAAGACAAGTCTACCAGTTGTGTGGCGATCAAACAGAAAGGCGTGGGTTACACGGGAAATTTTTCAAGAATGGTATTCTAATAGTTTTTGCCCATCAGTCAAATCATACTGTGACAGAAATGGGCTTGAACCTAAAGTTATATTACTCTTAGACAATGCCCCAGGACATCCAACCTCACTTGATACGCCCAGAGACTTAAAAGTGTACGTAAAGTTCCTTCCACCAAACACTACGTCAATATTACAACCTATGGACCAGGGAGCAATAGCAAACTTCAAAGCTTATTACCATCGCCGCACTTTTAGCCAACTAATTCATGAAACTGACGGGGAAGGAAGACAGTCTATGCGAGAGTGGTGGAAGTCATACAACATTATGAAGTCTATTCACAACATAGAAGAGGCTTGGAAGGAAGTTAAAATGAGTTGTATGAATGGGGTGTGGCGTAATCTTTGGCCAGATGTAGTGGAAGCACCTAGAAGAATTGTCCAGATGCAGAGACAAGTGCTTGAAGACATTGCTGCAATGATTGAGGGGTCTGAACTTGAAGATGTCACGGTAGAAGATCTCGTAGAACTTGTAGCAACGCACGACGATCCTATTAGCAATGAAGATCTGATCGAGTTACAGAATAATCCTATCTACGATGAGGAAGAACAAGTAGAAGAGAAAGTTTTATCTTCAGGGGAAATACAAAATGCACTTTCAAAAATTTATTCAGGTTTGGACATATTGCAGAGTATAGACAATAATGATGACCGTGTCTTGACCGTGTGTCAAACAATTAAAAACAGTGTTGGGTGTTATGAACGTATTTTACAAGAACGTAAACAAAACGTTACCCAAAAGACAATAGATGTATTTTTCCGTAAAAAATAAGAGTATGTATTGCATAAAGTGTTCTTAGAATTAAAGTGATTGATTAAAATGATTTGTATTTTTTTGTATTAAATTTTGACTATGTTTAATCATAAACCTCGATATACGCGAATTTCAGTTAACGCGATTTTTTTCGGAACGTATCCCTCGCGTAAAGCGGGGTATTACTGTATATATATATGTTATATATATATATATATATATATATATATATATATATATATATATATATATATATATATATATATATATATATATATAGTTTTCGCACGTTTTGACAGAATGGAACAAACTGAACCGTGCCATTTCTCTCCTCGCCCGTGAACAAAACGAATCTTTCTGGGATCAAGTCATAACTAGAGATGAAAATAGGTTGTGTAACAACATAATAAGGAAAAGAAGCTGGAACCATGGCAGTGAGAGAGCAGAATCTATGGCAAAGGTTGAATTGCATCCAATGGAAGTGTTGTAACGTGTCTGGTGGGATTGCAGAGGAATAATTTTTTATGAGCTTCTTCCACGTGGTCAAACAATAACTACGAAGAAGTAATGTGATCAGCTCACTCAAGTCAATGTTAAAATCCAAGAAAAACGTCCAAATTTGATCCATAGAAAAGGCATCATCTTCCACCAAGACAACGCTACACCACATGTTGCTCAACAGAGACTGCAAAAACTTAGAGAGTTAAAATGGGAAATCTTCTACCACCCGCCGTATTTCTCTGATCTTGCCACTTCAGATTTTCATCTCTTTCGTTCTCTACAAAATAATTCGAATGACAAAAAATTTAATTCTATGGAAGAAGTCAAAAACTACCTTACGACTTTCTTTGAAGAGAAACCACGCAGTTTTTGCAAAGAAGGAATTCAAAAACTTGTAAAACGATGGGAGACAGTTATAGACAATGATGGAGAGTACATTATTGATTAATAAATACTGTTTTTCATAAAAATGTGTTTTATTTAATTTAATTTCTAACTGGGCACGAACTCCTACAATTACACACACACAAATTAAATTTTGCTGGCTTCTATGGATTTCCCAGATATCTTAATTCGAACAACATTCAAATGAGATAAAAAGAGTGGAGGAAGACGCAAAAAGTGCCAAACAAATGAATTGAACATTCTTTTGCGTTCTAAATATACCTTACTCTTATGAAAACTAATGTCTACTATCTCTTGATTTTAAAAAATTCTGAAGGTTTGGTAACAAACACTGTAAAAGTTCCTGGTAAAACATATTACAGAATCCAAAGTACTTTAACTCAGAAAACCAAAAAATTAGGTTTTTTTCGGTGCTAAGCAACATATTGAACAAGATGTGCAAATTTTTAATAAAATTGTTTGGGAAAGCGGAATGAGATTTCTGAACTGTCGAAATTTTTGATAGAAAAAATGTTCACTTTTAGATAACAAAAATTGTTGAACGATGTGAGAAGTCAAATGCTCTAAATGTTACTCTGTTGTGGTGTTTCGAACAACAGAGTAGTAGGCCTAACATTTTTAATACAATATACATAAAATTGAAAACAATAACAGAAGTTGTTGAAAATTTGTCACTACATAATAATAGGAAAATAATCCTGCAGCAGGATGGCGATTCATCACACAACATTATCGTAGTAACCGATTTTTTTTTCGTCAAACTTTCCCTTTATGGATTGGCAGATTCGGAAGAGTAAGTTGGCTATCCCATAATCCGGTTTTAGCTGGACACCTTTTTACGGGGCTATTTAAAAAATAATTCAAAAGATGAAAGAAACTTGACAGTGAATCGTCTAAGAGAGAAAAATTACACACAAGTTCGCAACTTTAATTATCAAGGTCAAGGAATCATTTTGGCTGCCCTACAAACACAAAAACGAATTTATAGGAAACGCACTGAACAAAGTGGGAGACATGTTGAGCATTTAGCATTATCAACTTTAGTGTATTCATAATAGTAATAAAACTGTTTTTTTTTATATCTTTGTTCTAAGTTTTTGGTAGTTTTCATATCTTTGAATTATTTTCTTTCGTTTGAACTTAAATGTGTAATATGTGATATAAGATGTGGTTATATATTCTTGGAAATGTATTTAAGCTAGGGATTCTTCTTTGTCTTCCATTAAATCTTATATATTCCTGTTGCGCTTACCTCTTGTTATAAACCATTTTTATTAAATATATATCCAGTTTTCCACTGTTTAAAATTAAAAAAAATATTTCTATTTTTATACTAACACTTAATTTTAACTGACTATTATCTAAATTCTTAACATAAACAAATGTTATTTTAAACGTGCATTCTTCGGTAAAGTAAAAAAAGTGTTTTTAGTGTTCCATATGGAACACTTATAATATCATTTCGGTGTCTGTCCGTCTGTCTGTCACATCCGACTTTCTCCGAAATTATTTGACATAGAAAGTTAAATTTGGCACTAATATAGAAATTGATGGCCTCATCAGAGCGGTGTAGTTTTTAAAGTTAAATTTTGACCTAAGGAGTTAGTTTTGGGGGTTGAAATCGAAAGGAAAAAAAAATTACCAGGTCATCGAGTGGGGTGTCAAATGAAAGCTTGTAAAACACGAGTTCGGAAATATATATAATGTAATACTTGCGCACACTTCTCTTTGTATATATATATATATATATATATATATATATATATATATATATATATATATGTATATATATATATATATATATATATATATATATATATATATACATATACATATATACATATATATATATATATATATATATATATATATATATATATATATATATATATATACATATATATATATATATATATATATATATATATATATATATATATATATATATATATATATATATATATATATATATATATATATCAAGGATTTTCTACAGCTGACGCTGTCTTCCTTCTCTCAGCCTTTGATTCCATCCGTTTCTATCTTCCCAGTCTCCATCTGTTAGACCCCTGCCCTTCATTGCCTCGTCTACATCGTCTCTCCACGATCGTCTAGGTCTTCCTCTTTTTCTTCTCCCTATAGGGCTCCACTCCGTTATTT
Organism: Pachyrhynchus sulphureomaculatus; assembly: GCA_019049505.1. Taxonomy (NCBI): domain Eukaryota; kingdom Metazoa; phylum Arthropoda; class Insecta; order Coleoptera; family Curculionidae; genus Pachyrhynchus; species Pachyrhynchus sulphureomaculatus. Next base: position 17,428,746 of record CM032449.1, on the reverse strand, counting down.
TCTTTATCCACCTATTATCTTCGCTCCGTCTTATGTGTCCATACCATTTTAATCGTTTTTCTTCAATGGTGTTTATTGCGTTCTCTTTGATGTTTATTCAGTTTCTTATTTCTTCATTTGTTATTCTCTCCATATGTGTCACTCACAACATCTTCTCCAATACTCCATCTCTACCGCGTTAATTTTAGATTTATTTCTTTTGTTGATCGTCCATGTTTCTGACCCGTATGTCATTATGCTTTGTATTATTCGTTTGTATATGCGTGTTTTGTTTCTCTTTGTAATGTGCTTGTCCCACAGGATCGAATTTAATTGTCTTATGCATGTCCGCGTTTGTCCTAATCTAGCTTTAATCTCTTCTTCTGATGTTGCGTTTCTTGAAATGATGGTTCCTAAATATTTAAATCTATCGGTTCCTTTGATTATTGTTTCGTTATCAACTTCTAGATTCTCCACGTTTCCCTCCTTTGTTGTTAGATATTCCGTTTTATCAAAGTTTATTGCTAATCCTGCTTTAGTGTATTCTTCTTTCAGTTTACTTACCATAAAACTGAGGTTTTCCTCATCTTGCGCTATGATTACTTGGTCGTCTGATTACTGGACTTCTCTTTGTATTATTTTTAAGAAAGTTCGAAAAATTGCTCTCCCCTCGTATCTCAAAAAGTAGTGATCAAAAAATTTTGAGAAAATTGTGGAATATCCTCCATAGGGGGTAGAATGAATGAAAATTATCACAAGTGCATGCAATCTTGTTGAAAACTCATTTGGGTTGTGTTTTGTGAAGTCATTAATCATTTTATGCCTCCGTAACAAAAAATTGTATTTTAAAAGCAATCAACGTACGGAACACTGGTTGCGCAAGCCATAGTAAGCATAAGTAAAAGAGTTAACCTGAGGTTTAATATAAAAAGTGCAATAAGTTAGGAAGACAATGTTTTGAGTAAAAAAAAACAGAGAAAATTGAAAAAGGAAAAGTTTGGAAAAAATTGTCGGTCGCACTGTGTAGTTTGTAGTTTTTAGCGTAGTTTAGAGTGTATTCTTCTTGATAGGCAGATAAGAGAGAAAACCTTCATCTCCTTATAAAAATTTATTATTAAATAGATAAAATGTCATTTATATTAATTAATTATTATTTATTACTAATCTTTTCCAACGGAATACTTTTTATCTCCTCGTAATGATCGTTACCAGCATCTTTTTTTTTCAATTCTTTTTTCCTCCTTTTTAATATTATACTTTTTCTCCTTAGCTGTGCTGGCAAACTTCGAAGGATTATAAATCACAGAAGCTCTCCCTTATTTTATAAAAATGTGGATCATCAAACATTTTCCCAACAAGAAAGTGTCATAAGCTTTTCTTTGGGTTTTCGTTAAAATTAGAGTTTTTGTCTGCATTCTTTCTGACTTAGACAAATTGTCGTAGGATATTTAGAGCAAGTAGTTTAAAGCTTGATTAACGACAGTATTTTGGCTTTGCATTTATTTAGTTTCGCATAAAGTTTTGTACCTGTGACTTTTTCTGACAATCATCTATAACAGTGTCATAGATGTTTAAATTATACTTGTCAACACTGTTTTTGTTACACGAAATAGCTCAGTCGCCAGGGGTTTTGAGCTCTCATTAAATGTTAACAGGCTGCATTTTGGCACACAGGTAGTTTTTTTGGACGTAGAATACGATAAAAAAAAAGTTTGCTTAAGTTTGATGTACGCTAAGCCCACAAAATCCAAATTAAAATAAAAAATTCGGTTTTTCGGTAATATTTCGAAAAATAAAAAAAGATATTGCAAAACTAAGAGCACCACATGAAAGAGCGGAAAACTTTACAAAAGGATAGTATATAGATTTTTCCAGATTTTTTTTTATTAGCGTGAGAATTGATTAAAAATTCGGATAGGTGATTCAAAAAGTGTAATGCGCCAAACAGATTAATTTGAAAGTCTACGCGCACCGCTCGCGAAGTTTTTCTTTAATTAGTATAATTTATAGAATCAAAATATATAACTGTTATTATATAATATATCGAAATTATGAATTATTAAATGTTTATATAATAATAATTAATATTAATATATAGCTATTAATTATCTATCGTCGATAATACATTTCTTATAATAAATAAATAAATAATTATTTAAATATAGTATATATATATATATATATATATATATATATATATATATATATATATATATATATATATATATATAATAATAATATATATATATATATATATATATATATATATATATATATATATATATATATATATATATATATATATATATATATATATATATATATATATATATATATATATATATATATATATATATATATAATAGTGTATAAATATTTTATATAAAATCACCAATATTTTTTTAAAAAAACTACATTCTTCTTTATATTATATAAGAAATTTCTTATAAATTTAAAAATTATTTTTAAATTAAAAAATTTTATATATGCATATTTATTTTTATTAAAAATACAGTCGACACTCTATATAGTGAAAGACCAAAATGTTGGCCGAAATTTCACTATAGAAAGTTTTTCACTATATAAAGAAAAAATCCGTATATATTGCTATGTATGTATTTTATATTGGTAATCATTTACTTGTATTTTATAAGGTACAAGCAACAAAAAAAATTGCAAAATTGAATTATTAGAAAAGATTTTATTAAACATTTGAAAGTTTAAATAGTACATAGTATGTACAGGGCTAAATACATACATAAAGTCCGTACGTTATATCTTTACCCGTGCGTCATAGTTTTCAGGCCATATAACAGACGACAAAAAATATAATAGTCGTCTGGGATATTGCCTGAAAACTATGACGCACGTGTAAAGATATAACGTACGGACTTTATGTATGTATGTACTACATACGAAATAAAAAGAATAATACAAAATCTGGTAATACATATGTACATACTACGTACATACGTACTAGGAAAAATAATCAGTTATTTTCTTTTGAACATTAGTTTTGAAAAATAATTGTTGCTCAACAAAATTCTCGCATTTATTCAAATGCATAAAGATTTTGTAGAATACCCATTTCCTTTTTAAGGTAGCGAGATCCATTTCGTCTTCTTCTTCCCATTCGTCAATTTTTTCAGTAAAACCTGCTTTAGAAAAGCAGTTTTTGATTGTTTTCTGAGAAACATTTTCACTCCATACTTTAGCGACTTCGGTTATACACTCTTTAAGGGTAATCAATTTTTGGACTGGAAGGTTGTTATCAATCGCATTAACAATTTTGTGATCAATTCTGTTTCGGTAATGATGTTTTATGTTTTTTTATAATACCCTGGTCCATAGGTTGCAATTTGGAGGTCATGTTTGGTGGAAAAAAGATCAATTCAATATTCCTTAATTTTTTACTGTAACTGGATGTGAAGGACAATTGTCCGTAAACATCACAATCTTTCGCTTTTGGCTGTTCATTTTCGTGTCCAGTTCTTTGATCCATCTTTCGAAAATCTCAGAAGTCATCCATGCGTTTTTATTATTGGCGTAATCTAACTTCAGAGATTTAACTCCTTTTAAACAACGGGGATTTTTGTTTTTACCTATGAGCAGTAATGTTTGCTTCAACCATAAGTGTCTTTACTTGTTTTAACACCAAAACATTTATCACCTTTAAAAGCAAAAGTTTTATTTGGCAAACATTTAAAAAACAAACCGGTTTCATCACAATTGAAAAGGTTTTTTGGCTCGTACTTTTTCAATGCACTTTTTAAAACAGTTTCAGTCCAAATGTCACAGTCCTCCTGACTAACGCTTGCACTCTCGCCAAACACCGTCTTGAAAACAATTGAATTGCGAGTCTTCCAGGCACTCAACCACCCTTCACTAGCTTGAAAATTAGCGCGGTTAAATTCTTTAGTAAATTGTAGAACCTTTTACTTTATTAAATTTCCCGATATTGGTACGTTTTGATGCGCACGGGCCACTTGAAACCATCGTAAAACTGCTTCATTTACATCCTCGTAAGTACTCACCCGTACTCGTTTTCGACTGCTTGGAACACTAGGTTTCTTGATGATACTGTCGCGACTTTTTATTATCAGAGAGACGCAACTTGGAGAAACACAAATTTTGCAGCAACATCAATTTTTTTGCAGCCTTTATCAACTTCCTCCAAAACTTTAATTTTCTCAGCTAAACTTAAACACACTCGCTTGGACATCTTACTTGATTCTTAAACAAAAAGAAACTGAACCTGAATTTGCGAATTACTAGGCCTCGACTATAAAATGGGTTTTTCCCTGGCTTTCTATAAAATAGGTTATTCCCCGGGTTTCTCACAGAAATCTACCTGATTTATTGCCAACCATTAGGCGTTATAAACGCGTTAAGAACCTTTTCAAAAATATGCGTCATAAAAATGGAATTCGTGCTAATGTTAGATAAAAATGGGAAACCCGAAATGGCCAAGATCTCAATAAATGCATAAAAATTTATACATAAAATTCCGGTAAAAATTTTATTATATAGAGTGTTACTATTTTACAGATTCACTATATGCAGGGCTTTTTACATGAAATTTCATTAAAATATTCTAGGTCTTGAAAAAATTGCACTATAAAGAGTTTTTCACTATATAGAGTTCCACTATAAACAGTGTCGACTGTATATAAGTAATTATAAAAGCCGCCCCTCTAAAGTTATGTTATTATTTTTAAACTTTAAAATAATAAAAAAGGGGAAATTTTAAAAATTTTGACCCAAAATGGGGAGATTTTTAAGATAGATTTTTTTAAGAGTGAGGTTTTTCATTTTAAATTGTGAAAAAAAAAGAATGCATTAGAAAAGTTATTTTAAAATTTTTTTTTTAAGTGCTTTAGAAAATAATCTCCAAAATTTGGTCAAAATTTTGACTCTAAGTTCGGAAACCTTACTTGAGCCAAAATTTTCTAATTTTAAAAAATTGCACATTAAAAATTTTCTTGAGGTTTTATTTGATCGCTTAATTGATAATATTTGTTTCCAGAGGGTAAAAAGTAAATAAAAAGACAGTTTTTTAAAGAGGAAACTTTCAGTTTTCCGATGATACTAATAGTTTTTATTTTTGTTGCTTTATAGTGTGTAGAACTTAAAACGAAATTTTTGATTGTATTATTTTAACGGGCATACAGTAAATTACAAATATTTAATAAAATACAGGGTTAAAAAAAATCCTTGTGCATATATGATTATTATACCTTAAGTTTTAATATAAAACTAATTAAAAATATCCACATTGTCTGTGTTAGTTAAAAATTGAGTTTTAAGATATGAAAATTTGCCTGCTGAGTGCGCCGCATTATGGCGATAATACGTAATTTTTACCTAAATTAATTTTCTGACCGCAATTTTCAAGGAATCTTAGTAATTCTTTTTAATATCTTCGTTCTTGATTTCTCTATCGATCTGTCTGAGCAGATTCTTGATTATTTTCCGTGATTTTTTTACAAATTTATCAATATATATTGCTTTGTTGTCCAAAAAACATCTTGTTAGGCAATAAAATGAGCCTCAGTCACGCAATTTTCAAGGAATCTCGATAATTTTTTTTTCTACTCTTCGTTTTTGATTTCTCTATCGATATGTCTGGGTGGATTTTTGATTATTTACCATGATTTTTATTAATCTATTAATATATATTGCTTTTTTTTCCAAAAAAAAACACCTTTTTAGGCAATAAAATGAGTCTCAGTAACGTAATTTTCAAGGAATCTCAATATTTTTTTTTATAATCGTCGTTTTTGATAGCGATCAAGATTTGAATTTTTTACGAGATTTTAAGGCTACAAAGTACGATACGCCTCTAAAATTTGCAGACTTCTTACCCAGGATACATCACGTGGAGATAGAGTCGCAAAATATCCCGTGTGTTGTGTGTGACGCATGACACGAAGAAGGCATTGGGTACCACGGGTGCTTATCTACATGTTTCTTGGCTGTTTTAATGCAGAAGTCTTTGAATTTATTGACGTCAATACCATTTTTCGATGCTATTAGCGGCAGAATAATGTAAAGCCTCTTAATAAAATTTTCATCAACAACTGTGATTTTAGCAATAACGTTATAATTTGGCTGTATTGCCTTTATTCGTATTACCTGCCCCTTGCTTGACAGACTCAACAAGTATACCCAATTCGTTCTGACTGTTATTCTGAATCTCACGAATTGTCTTCTTCAACAAAGTTTTTTCATGCCACTTCCCTAAGGGTATTTTATATGCTAAATGTAGAACCCACTCTATATTCCTTATCTATGTATGGAAAATTGAGAGACCATACTTGTATGCTTCTACATTCACCTTCATCCCCTCATGCCTGACAGTTCCAGAAGACCCTGCAGTACGCTCTCTTTAGATGGTACAAAATGAGGCCTTCAGAGCCCAATATCTCGGATCCTATTGATTTTCGTAAGTTCTGCGCCCACTGATACTTTTCATCAGGAGTTACAACATTTCAGCCAATTTGACTGGGACTACTTTTCCATATGTTGTGTGCAGGTACGACAGTGATATCAACATCGACGTTTATGTGAATTTTCCACTTAAAATTATGTTTAATCAAAAACTTATCGAAATATCATAACTTTTTTCCACATTTTAATACACTCATATAATCGACAGTTTTTCTACCGACACACGTATCTTTATGCATAAATATGGATTTATGATTTATAAAGTTTTCCCTACGGAAAGTTATATTGAGTTTAAAATTGATCGGGTCGGTTTCGCTTTGCCGTAAATAAAACTTGCAGGATTTATCCGAAACTCGATTTTCCACTCCTGCATGTGACTTGAAAATTGGGAATTTTGGAAGACTAACGAGTTGACCGGCATAACTGGTCGTCACCGAGTTTTTAATGAAATTTGGTATGATGGTAAAAATTGAAAAATAAATGATACATGTTTTTAAGTGTTAACGTTTACAGTAATTAGGTGCAAATTTATTTTGCATCAGATAAGTATTAATAATGTTTTTTCATATATATATATATATATATATATATATATATATATATATATATACATATATATATATATATATATATATATATATATATATATATATATATATATATATATATATATATATATATATATATATATATATATATATACATATATATATATATATATATATATATATATATATATATATATATATATATATATATTATTATTATTATTATTAAACAACAGCTACAGCAACACCACAACAACAACAACTACAGACGAACCAAACAACCGCCTCAGTCGAAACTACTCCCGATAGTTTTACCAGATCCGACATTGTAGGTGATGGAAATTGCCTTTTCCGTGCAGTTAGCTTACACTTATATGGCCACCAAAACCATCATGAGAAACTCCGAGAGGTTGCTCTAAGATATTTACAACAAAATTGGTCGGAACTTCACACATTTTCATTAATTGAAGTCGACGATATAAAAGACTTCAATAACTATTATAATTATATGAGGAAAAATGGCACCTATGGAACGAGCCTAGAGATACTTGCCCTCTCGGAAACACAAAATAGCAACTTTCATATCTTCTCAAAACAACGAAGAACAAGACATACAAAAATTACTTTTACGGACAAACCAACAATAATAAGCACGGGAAAATACAACAAAACCATTTACCTTCTACTAACAGGCAACCCAATGTCGGGACACTTTGAGCTTCTGACACCACAAAATATTGAAAATATTCCAGAGAACAACAGACCAATAAAAGAAGCATCGGGCGAGCGACGTAACGGTCGAGGACGTCGCGGGAAATGGCAGCTCGACCAAAACGATGAAGACCAGGCAACCGAAAAAGGACCTGCCAAAAGTGTTGTGTCGGCGACTAAGCCGACACCCACCAAGGCGGGAAAATCACAGCAGCGCATGAGTTGCACCACAGGAATCAACGAACACGCCCTGCGTTGCTGTAATGAAAACACAAAACCTGACAAAGAAATCACTGAGAAGAGAATCACTCGCCGCTTGGACCCACCAACATCAATCCCAAGCGCAACCGACGTAGATACGGGACAAACACAACCACCAAAGCCAGGCCAGGGCCCGTATGTTTTGCAAGGACAACACGCAACTACCAAGGCTGGCAAACCAAGACAGCGGTTAAAGTGGACGGATGAGATGAATAGGACGGTCATGCGCTGTTACTACAACGCTACCAAACTCGAAACAATAACATCGGGCTACAGACCGGAACTGCACAGACTTTTCTTGACCGAATATCCACATCTGCAATTACTTGTTTTAGAACAGAGAGTAATAGACCAAAAAAGAGTTATTACCAAGAACAATCGTCTCACACCTCTCGAATTGCAAACCATCAAGGACACAGTGGCTGTTGAACTGAACACAGACCAACCAAACAATAGAAACAATAAAGCTCCGAACCAGCCTCACACACACACAACCACCCAGTCGAACACAACAAGAGCCACCACCCAGGAGGAGCATAACGCAAAATAATATTGCGAGTACCGCGCAACACCATATCACAGACAACAACATGAATCACTCGCCACCCTCAACAACATCCACACACAACATCACCCCGAATCACCTCTCATACAAACACTTAAAGCAAGAATGGAGTCACATCTAGCTCGATGGTCAGGCACCGACCCCACAACAAGAAATCCCATCCCTCGTTTAATCTTCAGACAGAGCACGCAACCAATCCTCAATACACTAAACAAGCACATAATACCTCAGTATATAACAGACTTAAGCACAATCGAAGACATTCACACAATAATATACGCAGCAGCAATCACCACTCTAACACAAAATAATCAAAAACTCCCTCAACGACAAGGAAACCCCAACAGGACAAAACCAAAATTCAAATGGCAAATAAGAATAGAAAACAAAATCAACAACATCAGGAGAGATCTAGGACATCTTACCCAGTTTATAAGCGGGAACGCGTCCAAACGTGTCACACAGGGGGCAAACAAGATCAAATCTAAGTCTCCCAACAGAACACTGCCAGAAACAAAAACTATCTGTATATGCTGCAAGACTCCGTAGATACAAAGAATCAAATGAGAGGAAAGACACCAACAACCTCTTCCGAAGAAGCGAAAAACAGTTCTACCGGAAAACTATGTACAATAAACAGATAGCAGTGACTGAACCACCAAACAAACAAGAACTCACAGATTATTGGAAAAGTATCTGGTCAGAACCCAAACTACACAATAATAACACCCCCTGGATCAAAGCCGAAGAAGACAAACATAAACATGTGACAGAACAAGAAAATACCACATTAAATACACAAGAAATTACAGAAACTATCAAAACACACACACAACTGGAAATGTCCTGGAATAGACAATATACAAAACTTCTGGTACAAACAGTTTACCACCACACACGAAGCACTCACACACCAAATCAACAAAGCCATTCTACAACCACACACATTTCCCACTTTCCTCACACAAGGAATAACATACGTTAAACCCAAAAGCTCAGACACCACGAACCCGTCAAACTACCGACCTATCACCTGTCTTCCAGCCCTATACAAGATCATCACAGCCACAATTTCCAAGAAAATAGAACAACACCTAACAGACAACAATATTCTCACAGAAGAGCAGAAGGGATGCAAGAAAAATAGTCGAGGATGCAAAGAGCAGCTGATTATAGATAGCGTGATTATGGGACAAACCAGAAAAGAACACAGAAACCTTCACATCGGTTACATAGACTATAAAAAAGCCTTCGACTTTTTTATAGTCTATACCCCACAGCTGGTATACCCCACAGCTGGTTAATCAGAGCCCTAGAAATCTATAAAATCAACCAACACCTCAGGCAGTTCCTCGCGCAAATTATGAAAACATGGAAAACCAAAATACGCCTAGAAACACAAACCGAACGCATCCAAACATAAGAGCTGTACATCAGACGGGGTATATTTCAGGGAGACTCGCTCAGCGCTCTGTAGTTTTGCCTCTGTCTCAATCCACTCTCAAATATACTAAACAGAACAGAGCATGGCTTCAATATCAGACACCAAAAAGTGAATCAACATAAAATAAACCACCTCCTATATATGGACGACATAAAACTCTACGCTGCCACACAAACACAGCTGAAAGAACTCCTCAAAATCACAGAAATATTCACCTTAGATGTCAATATGGAATTTGGTATAAGTAAATGCAAAGTGCTCCACATCAACAAAGGCCAATGGAAGTGCCACCATGAGACAGAAACCATCAACAATGAAACACTCGATAACATGTTCGACAAACAAACATACAAATATCTAGGCTTCCAACAAAGCACCAAACTCAACCACACTCACATCAAAACAGAGTTCAGAACCGAATTCAAAAACAGACTGACGAAACTTTTGCAAACAAAACTCAATTCTAAGAATCTCACTAAAGCCATCAACACGTTTGCTATCCCTATACTCACATATTCATTTGGTATCATCAAATGGTCAAAAACAGACATAGAAAATATTCACATCCTTATACGATCTCAATTCACCAAATACAGGAAATTACACCCCAACGCATGCAAAGAAAGACTTACCATCGAGAGGAAGGCAGGAGGAAGAGGAATTACACACAAAACAAATACAAGCACTTAGGAAATTCTTTCACAGCAAGCAAACCCGCCTCCACACAGCGACAGTGAAAGCAGACAAAAACTACACACCTCTCGACTTAGCCCGGGTAGACCACGCAGCAGACACACACAGTCACACCCAATTACAACAGGAAAAGATGAAAACGTGGTCAGAGAAAACACTCCACGGAAAACACAGATACCACATAGAACAAGACCACGTAAATAAAAAACAATCATACACCTGGTTACAGGATGGGCAGCTATTCCCTGAAACAGAAGGCTTCTTACTTGCCATCCAGGATAAAGTCATATTAACCAGAAACTACCAAAAGCATATCATCAAAGACCCGACTATGGCAGAGGAAAGATGTAGGAAATGCCACCAGCAGAAAGAAACGATCGAATACATAACGAGCGGATGTAAAATATTAGCCGGAACAGAGTACACAGCCAGGCATGATTCAGCTGCCAAAGTAGTTCACCAAGCACTAGCCACAACATACAAACTCATAGAAAACACAGATCCCTACTACAAATACACACCAACATCCATACTTGAAAATAAAGATTACAAGCTCTACTGGGACATCAGTATCCATACAGATAAAACAGTCTCCGCCAATAGACCCGATATTACTTTTCAGTGCAAAAAAGGAAGAGTCACCTATCTAATTGACATAGCTGTCCCCAACGACACAAACATCCAAACGAAATACACAGAAAAAATTTCCAAATACACAGACCTTGCGACGGAAATAAAAAGGCTATGGAAACAAGAAAAAGTCATCATTGTCCCCCTCATTATATCAGCCACAGGCCTTACACCAACAACATTCACACCACACTTACTACAATTAGGACTCAACACAAACATACACAAAAATATTCAGAAGTCAGTGATTTTGAAAACATGTAACATTGTCAGGTCATTCCTTAATACACAATGGTAATGCGTTTGTGCTGACTTGGTTTGCGCCCGTCAGCCAAACATGGAACCACATTGACCAAATGTGAGAAAGAAGAACTTTTTTATAATAATAATAGTAGCTTTATTCCCAACAGTAAGAACCATTTACAGGAAAAACAAGAAAGAATATGAATGAAATTTTCTCTTAAAACTAAGGTACTAAAGTAACAACAAAAATAGACAAAAACAATAAAAAAAAGAAGAAGAAAGAAAGAAATAAAAATGGATAAAGAAATTAAATGAATCCGCGCAGTACAAATAGTGAAATAAAACAAATATTAGTTACATACATCCAACAAGCAAAACAAGCTTCTAAAAGAATTTTTATAAATGTCCTATCAAGTGAAATGATCTAAACATATTGACCGAATCTTATTTTCGGTGTCTACAAAAATGTCACATTCATTACTAATTAAGTTAAATTTATTGCACATAACACTGATTGGTGCAATTAACCTGAGATTAGTCCTAGCACGTGAACAAACAAAAAGTAGCAGTATTTCGTGATTAATTCTAGACACCAATATAGCCACCTCCGATAGTAGCTGAGGACAGTCGATGACTCCGTGCAACAATCTATACAAGAAAATTATAGACGAATACTCTCTGCGAGCCTCAAGTGAATGAAAATTAAATCTCTCCAATAACAAAGAGTACTCTATTCCTCTCATTGGATAGACACCATCTACTTTATATGATAAATATTTTAGAAATCTTCTTTGAACTCGTTCTAGCATTAGTTTGTATCATAAATAATATGGGCTCCAAATAAGAGAGGCATACTCTAGTTTGGATCTCACATAAGACACATAGCAGTATTAAAGATCGTTCACTATTAAAGCTTCTACAGTTGCGCACTATAAAACCATATAGACGATTGGCTTCCAGCGTTACGTTATTAATGTGATTAGAAAAATTCATTTTGTTATCGAATACTACTCCCAAGTCCCTTACACTGCTGGTGCGCCCGAGAGTTGACGTTCCTAGTAAATATTCATGTGTTATTATATGGTTTTTTCTCGTCACCGACATAATTTTACATTTAGAAATATTTAAGTCTAATTTATTGTGCTTACACCAATCCTCAAGCACGCAAAGCTCAGTTTGAAGTACTTTACAGTCCTGAATACATGATACGGGCGCATACAGCTTGAGATCATCAGCGAAAAGCAGCCTGGATGGTTTCAAATGAAAGTATAAACATAAAAAATTTAAGATAGCGGCGAGGAACCGCATTGATAGTTGTAAAATTCATTAAAAATCCTATGTAATTCGATGCGATTTTCTGTAAAAGCGATTCGATCATGATATCCTTATGTATTTTTCGACGCTGAAATCGAATCTGAGGTCAAAATTACCCAATCTCGTCAGGATTCATTCCTAACCTGAAGAAATATGTAAAAAATGACGAAAATCTATTTAAATTAGCAAAGAAATGATGGAAACTTCATATACTCATGTTTTTTGTGACGCTGAACCCAAAACCGATGTTAGAACAGTCCTATCACGTCAGGATTTATCTCTAACTTTAAAAAACAACCTCAAAAATAGTCATAATATTTTTGAAATAGCAAACTAAAGTCGGAAAATTTGTTTACCTTTGGTCTAAATATAATATAATCAATTATAGCCTAATGAGGATGAGTACGATCCATGAAAATGTCAAATTATAGATTTAGAGAAATTATCACATCAACATCAAATGAACCTATTTCTAATTATAAAGATTGTTTAAAAAAAATTACGTACGAAAGGCCTTTAATTGATTGTTATTTAAACGTTTGCTACAGATGTTCAAGAATAGAAAGTTCGTTTTTATACTTAACAGAATTATTAGACAACGCTTCTATTTCTCACGTTCCGGAACGGATAGATCTACAATGGAAGTGTTAACAAAAAGTGTAGATGATTTTGTTGATGATTTTTGTAGTAGCCTTACAGTTTTAAAGCAGCATTCATTTACTGCTAAACAGCAGTCTTTATTTATGGTATTACATGAAAGAAGGCTAATCTCAGTAGAGACGAAGTTCTCGTTATGTTTGATTTCCCTCAAGATTATGCATATGCTGTTCAGGATGCTTCTCAATTATTTCATTTTAACTTTTTAGTGTTCCGTACGGAACACTTATAAGATCACTTCGATGTCTGTCTGTCCGTCCGTCTGTCTGCCTGTCTGTCTGTCCGTCTGTCTGTTCGTCGGTCACACTCAGTTTTCTCCGAAACTATTTGACGTAGAAATTGATGGCCTAATCAGAGCCGTGTAGTTTTGAAAGTTAAATTTTGACTTGAGTGAAAAAAAAAAAATTACTGGGTCATCGAGTTTTTTTTCCATGTTTTTACAAGCTTTCAAATGAAAGCTTGTAAAAACGCGATTTCAAAAATATGTATGTTTTACATGCGCACATTTTTCTTTGTATTATTTTGAAAAAATCGCGAAAAATCGCTGTCCCCCCTCTATCTCGAAAAGTACTGATCTAAAAATTTTGAAAAAATTCTGGAATATTCTCCACGGGGTGTAGTTTGAACGAAAATTATAGGGAGTGCATTACCTTTAATAATTTATCTGGTATATAAAAAAAATAAAAATTTCAAGGTCATCAGTTTTCAGTGAAGATCGGAAACAAACTTTGTTGAAAACTCATTTGGGGTCTGTTTTATGACTGATCATTGTATACCTCCGTAACAAAAATTTTTATTTCAGAAGCAAACATCGTACGGAACACTAATTGCGCAAGTTCAACTTGCACTTGACCGGTTATTTATTGTAATTTACTATTATATGGAAAATGGCGAATTACAACATACAAGTTGTGTGTTTTTATCCGACAGTTTAAAGCATGATACTGTCGCCGTATATGCTATCCAAACAATGCTTATCCTTGAAATAAAAATAAGGTAAAAAATCTGAAAAAAAATGTTTATCAAATCGATGGAGCCAAACAGCAGTTTAAAAATAAATTTCAGATGTCAAATTTAATTCGTCATAAACAAGATTTCGGTATAAATGTGGAATGGCATTTTACTGCAACTTCCCATTGAAAACGGGCATATGATGGAATCGGCAAAATCGACAGAGGCTTTTTTAACTCCTGAAGCCATTTTTGCGTGGACAAAGAATTACTTTAATAAAATGGAAATTTTTTTATTTCCACAAAACTTACCATGACAAAATTCGATTCGAAACTGTTTCTCAAGTTAAAGAAATTTTGACCAATCATGCTTTTACTGTATTACCAGATAAAAAATTATTTATGAAAAATTTTTTTAATGTTATAGCTGAACAAGAAATAGTGTGTATTAGTTGAAAAAATGTTAATTAAATAAATGTTTTGATTACATTTTAATGCTTGTTAAAAATGTTATTTAAAAATGATAATTTTAATTTTGGAAAATATTATATAAATGAGAACTTGTAATTAACTTCATGTTTATTCAACTTAAAAATAGCATTAAATTTAAGAATAATACAGGTATTGTCGGTTAAAAGTCAATGCTTTTAGGCGCGAAAATTAATTTTTTGACATTGTAATCCTGAGAACAAAATTATATGCCGTAAGTAATGAAAATGATTTCTTAATGATGCTTATTTTTTTACTTGGTTCAGGGTATTGTATAATACCAAACACAGTGTAAAAATGATAATTTATAATTTAAATATTTGATTTCTTTATGATAAAAGTAGTTAGTAGAATTTATTATTCAAAAAAATGTTTGTGGAAAAATATATTGAATTCCTATCCTCATTAGGCTTTAATAGGTTTTTTCAGGTTCGAAGTTTGTGGTGTGGAAACTTTGATTTGGGAAATAATATATTAGATTCTTTTCTATCCTCATGTAGGTAGGTTAGGTTATCTTAGGTTAGGTTATGTTAAATCTACACTTCGTGGAATACAAATCTTATGTTTGGACACCATTATTTCGTATTGAAAATGAGTATTTCATGTTTCAAAATGAATATTCTTTATTTGAAAATTAATATTCTATATTATTTTCTATCCTTATTAGCCTCTGCTTGATTTATTATATTTAAAGCAAAGGTAAAAAAAATTTCGTCTTTACTTTGCTATTTCAAAGAGATTATGGCTATTTTTCAGGTGTTTTTTGAGGTTAGGGACGAATCCTGCCATAATGAGGTTATTCTGAAATCAGATTAGGATTTAGAGTCACAAAAAAACATGGGTATATGAAGTTTTCATCTTTACTTTGCTAATCGAAAAAGATTTGCGTCAATTTTTATATATTTTTAGAAGGTTAGGAACGAATCCTGATGAGAATGGATAATTCTGACCTTAGATTCGGTTTCAGCGTCGAGAAATACATAAGGATATCATGATCGAATCGTTTGTACAGAAAATCTTAGTAAGAAATGTTTGCGAATTACACAGGATTTTTAAGCGAATTTTACAACTATCAATGTCGTTCCTCGCCGCCATCTTAAAATTTTCATTTTTGCCACTGAGAATTCGAAAGTAGATACCTGAAGCTTTCATTTGAAACCATCTGCAACTTTAGTATATATATATATATATATATATATATATATATATATATATATATATATATATATATTATATTTTACGTGTTCTTGGAATTAGATCATTAAAACTGTTCTTGGTTTTGTTATATATTTATTAACGTTTCGACCTTCGGAAGAGGTCTTTTTCAAAATTTGCTTTAAAAGATTACATTAGAAGAATTAAATATAGCTAGTATTAATCTGTTTGTTGTATATTTCGGGGTTAAATATTTGTGTCTTTTCGTAGTTTTTAATTTAATAAAATTAACTGTATACATTAATGAGAGCCTTACCTTAGAAAGTAGTTCATTTCGTGGGGTGTTGAGTTTAAAACACTATTTATATCACATTTTTTCTTTCTACAAACAACCCACTTAACTTGAGGGACTTTATATGACTGGTAGGTAGATACGGTTTAGGTTATTTACATCTATTTTTTCGTTTATTGCAGTGGGTGTCAACCGAATATGAACGGATTCGAGAATTTCTCTTTTTTTTGTATTTATTTCGGTGTTGATAATTTTGATGTTTTTGAAATCAAAGGTACGGCTTTTATTTATTTCATGATTCGTAAGGGCTGTACTATTTTTTTTGTCGTATTTATGGCCTTTGATTCTATTTTCTAGATATTGGCTTGTTTGCCCGACGTATATTCCTTCGCAGTTATTACATTTGATTTCGTAGACTATGTTACTTTTTTTATTATTTGGGGTTTTGGTTTTAAGCCTGGAAAAATTGGATGAGAGCAGATTATATAATTTATGACATAACCGGATTTTGTAGTTTTCAAAAAGTTTTTTGAGTGGTTGGGATAGGCCATTTATAAACGGTAGTGCAATATATGTTTTTTTGGTTGTTGTTGGATGATTTTTTACTTATTGGGGTATTGTAAAAGTTATGTATTCGTTGTTTGAAGATTTTGTTTATAAGGTACATCGGATATTTGTTAAGTGTTAATGCTTCTTTAGCTTTGGTTATTGCACTCTCTCTGTATTCTGTGTCAGAAAGCTTGATTGCTCTATCTGCTAGACCTATGATTACAGATTTTTTTTTGTGAATTCGGGTGGTGTGATTCATAATTAAGGTATCTAGAAGACCATGTATTTTTAGTATACCATTCAGTTTTTATATTTTCATTATTGTGGTGTAAAGTTACATCTAAGAAATTTATCCTATTGTGGTCTTCTGTTTCGAATGTGAATTCAATGTTTTTGTGGTAACTGTTGAATTTTTGTATGATATAATTAATTTGGTTTTTAGGTATAGCGGTCAAGCAATCATCAACATATCTGTAAAAAAATGGAATGTTGAAGTTTAAATTTGGTATGATATCAGTTTCTAAGTCTTCCATTACTAATTGTGCAATTACGCTGGAAATAGATGCTCCCATTGCACACCCATCGATTTGTTCGTAAATTTTATTTTCGTATTGAAAATACATCGAATAGAAATAGAATAAGTTCTGTTGCGTTTATAAATTCACTCATAGGGATATCGGTGAATTGTTTAATTTTATCCCAGTTTTTCTTAATGGTTTTAACGGCTAATGCTATGGGTATACTGGTATATAGTGATATGACGTCAAGTGATATTAAGATATAATTATTTGGAAGTTTTATGTTTTTAAGTTTATCTTTAAATTGGAAAGAATCTTTAATGTAGTGGTCATTTTTATATAAGATTTTGTGTAAGATATCTTTCAAGTGTTTGGAAAGTGAAGCATATGGGTATTGGATACATGATACAATGGGTCGTAAAGGAACGTTTTCTTTATGGAGTTTAGGAAGACCGTATATTTTTGGTGGAACTGCATTTCGAATTTTCAGTGATTTTGCGGTGTTGGGGGATATATATTGTTTTTGTTCCCATCGATCAATTAGTTTATTGTTATTTTTTTGGTATACATTTGTTGGGTCTAATTTAATTTGTTTATAGGTTTTTTTATCATTTAATAAATTTTCCATTTGGTTTTGGTAATCACTTGATTTCCTAATAACTGTTTTGTTGGTTTTATCTGCTCTTAATATTTTTATTTGAGGATTTTCTTTTACAAATTTTTTATTTTTTCTTAAGTTTTTTGATAGATCTGTGGTTTTGTTTTGACTTTTTAGTTTGTTTTTGAAATTCGTTAAGATATTACAAGTTTTTGCTCTAAGTTTGTCTTTTTCGCTATTTGTTAAGTGATTAATGCTTGTTTCTACATTTGCTATTATATTATGCACTGGCAGTTGTGATTCGTTTGTTATTTCCATAGCGAAGTTTGGTCCTAAGCTGAGGATTTTTGAAGCATAATCTGGGACTGCCATATCTGTGAGGTTTTCAATCCAACCGTCAGTCGTTTAATGTTAAAATAAAAACCAAAAACATTAAAAAAATAAAAGGGCTTTCAAATAAGAGTCACAATAAAGACAAAAAAACGACTGACGGTTGTATTGAAAACCTCACAGATATGGCAGTCCCAGATTATGCTTCAAAAATCCTCAGCTTAGGACCAAACTTCGCTATGGAAATAACAAACGAATCACAACTGCCAGTGCATAATATAATAGCAAATGTAGAAACAAGCATTAATCACTTAACAAATAGCGAAAAAGACAAACTTAGAGCAAAAACTTGTAATATCTTAACGAATTTCAAAAACAAACTAAAAAGTCAAAACAAAACCACAGATCTATCAAAAAACTTAAGAAAAAATAAAAAATTTGTAAAAGAAAATCCTCAAATAAAAATATTAAGAGCAGATAAAACCAACAAAACAGTTATTAGGAAATCAAGTGATTACCAAAACCAAATGGAAAATTTATTAAATGATAAAAAAAACCTATAAACAAATTAAATTAGACCCAACAAATGTATACCAAAAAAATAACAATAAACTAATTGATCGATGGGAAACAAAAACAATATATATCCCCCAACACCGCAAAATCACTGAAAATTCGAAATGCAGTTCCACCAAAAATATACGGTCTTCCTAAACTCCATAAAGAAAACGTTTCTTTACGACCCATTGTATCATGTATCCAATACCCATATGCTTCACTTTCCAAACACTTGAAAGATATCTTACACAAAATCTTATATAAAAATGACCACTACATTAAAGATTCTTTCCAATTTAAAGATAAACTTAAAAACATAAAACTTCCAAATAATTATATCTTAATATCACTTGACGTCATATCACTATATACCAGTATACCCATAGCATTAGCCGTTAAAACCATTAAGAAAAACTGGGATAAAATTAAACAATTCACCGATATCCCTATGAGTGAATTTATAAACGCAACAGAACTTATTCTAAAATCGATGTATTTCCAATACGAAAATAAAATTTACGAACAAATAGATGGGTGTGCAATGGGAGCATCTATTTCCAGCGTAATTGCACAATTAGTAATGGAAGACTTAGAAACTGATATCATACCAAAATTAAACTTCAACATTCCATTTTTTTACAGATATGTTGATGATTGCTTGACTGCTATACCTAAAAACCAAATTAATTATATCATACAAAAATTCAACAGTTACCACAAAAACATTGAATTCACATTCGAAACAGAAGACAACAATAGGATAAATTTCTTAGATGTAACTTTACACCACAATAATGAAAATATAAAAACTGAATGGTATACTAAAAATACATGGTCTTCTAGATACCTTAATTATGAATCACACCACCCGAATTCACAAAAAAAATCTGTAATCATAGGTCTAGCAGATAGAGCAATCAAGCTTTCTGACACAGAATACAGAGAGAGTGCAATAACCAAAGCTAAAGAAGCATTAACACTTAACAAATATCCGATGTACCTTATAAACAAAATCTTCAAACAACGAATACATAACTTTTACAATACCCCAATAAGTAAAAAATCATCCAACAACAACCAAAAAACATATATTGCACTACCGTTTATAAATGGCCTATCCCAACCACTCAAAAAACTTTTTGAAAACTACAAAATCCGGTTATGTCATAAATCATATAATCTGCTCTCATCCAATTTTTCCAGGCTTAAAACCAAAACCCCAAATAATAAAAAAAGTAACATAGTCTACGAAATCAAATGTAATAACTGCGAAGGAATATACGTCGGGCAAACAAGCCAATATCTAGAAAATAGAATCAAAGGCCATAAATACGACAAAAAAAATAGTACAGCCCTTACGAATCATGAAATAAATAAAAGCCATACCTTTGATTTCAAAAACATCAAAATTATCAACACCGAAATAAATACAAAAAAAGAGAAATTCTCGAATCCGTTCATATTCGGTTGACACCCACTGCAATAAACGAAAAAACAGATGTAAATAACCTAAACCGTATCTACCTACCAGTCATATAAAGTCCCTCAAGTTAAGTGGTTTGTTTGTAGAAAGAAAAAATGTGATATTAATAGTGTTTTAAACTCAACACCCCACGAAATGAACTACTTTCTAAGGTAAGGCTCTCATTAATGTATACAGTTAATTTTATTAAATTAAAAACTACGAAAAGACACAAATATTTAACCCCGAAATATACAACAAACGGATTAATACTAGCTATATTTAATTCTTCTAATGTAATCTTTTAAAGCAAATTTTGAAGAAGACCTCTTCCGAAGGTCGAAACGTTAATAAATATATAACAAAACCAAGAACAGTTTTAATGATCTAATTCCAAGAACACGTAAAAAATAAAAAATATATATATATACCAAGATCAAAGAACCTTACACTCAACAAAAAAAAAAAAAAATATATTTATATATATATATATATATATATATATATATATATATATATAAAACAAGGTATATAACGTTTTTTTTTTTCAATTTACTTTTCAACACAATCTCCATTGAGATTATAAATTTTTTATTCCATCAAAAAAAATTGTTTTGAACTATATATAATACTCGTTCGTAGCATCGTTCGATAACATCTTCATTTCACAATTGGGAGCTAAATCTGAAGAAGATGTCAAAAGTCGCTGTCCCCACTATCTCGAAAAGAACTGATCAGAAAATTGTGAAACAATAATAAAAAAATTCTGGGATATTCTTTGATATACGTTTGATAATTTATTTGTTATAAAAAATCTATTAAACTATGTTACATAACAATATGGTGGAGGTTTTGTTAATATACTTTTCAGTACATTACTGCTCGCGCGTCGCTCCTGTACCGAGATAAAAGAAATTTATTTTATTTGTTTATAACTAAGCAAATATTTAGGTAGTAAATATTTGTTGTACACTTTTATTACTAGATTCTATATTGAGCTAGATTGATTTATTGGCTATTATGCTTTAACTATTATATATTATTGACTAAGAAAAAATGTAAAAATACATATTGGATCTTACGATATATACATATCAGGGGCCTAATTAACTTAGCCTAGGTAAGGATTTTATTTTGCCAGTCGGACTCTCCGTACGGAGAGTCCGATTGGCACTTGGTCGTTTTTTTTTTTATTATTTGAATGAAACAACTCGGGAAATGCTGACCAAAGTATATTGGTGTAGGCCGTAGTTACCTAGAAAAATAATTTTTTTAAGCTTTACAAGGTTAGCTAGGTAGATAACTTAAAGAAACACCCTCGTACTATTCTTAACATATCATTGAATTAAAACATATCATTAAATCTGCTTCAACACTTAATAATCAGTATATTAACAAAGAACAAAATTGCTTAAGATGACCTAGATAGGTATAAAGTAGAATAGATTACTAGGTAAAAATACTTTTACTTTCAAGATATTTCTTATATTGTTTGTAAAACATACATTGTTATCCATAAAACTGAAGAGTAAAAATAAAGAAATGATTCTGACAGGACCCACTTTGTCTCGCTTTATTTTTACAAAATGGGGGTTATCTTAAGGACGTTCCCAAGGAGCAGTCGTGCTCAACTTAAAGAAAGATCCCTCCTATGTAAATTACCGTAAGTACAATAAAAGATAGTTGAGGCGCAGTGCGCTCTTTCGCCCCCGCCCCATATGCGCAGAAATACAAAAATATTCCCACTGCGTCGTTTTTCGGATCTGGCAACGTTACATTCTTACTCTGAGACACGAATTGTTTATGTTGGGTTTTAATGTTTTGGAGTATTTTGCGAGGTTACGTTTATATTGGAGATTTTTAATAGTGCATAAATAATGACTTAATATTAACTTTTTATTTACGATAACCCATATTTTTTCTGTATCTGTGAGCTACACGCATTTATTAAAACCAGCTGTGCATTGATGGCATTTCAAACTTCCCGCGCAGTGCGATGTTGCCAAGTCGCGAATTTCTATTTATCAAGTTATGCGAGGAAAACTGAAAATGATCAAAAGTTTCAACATTTTTTTATAAAAAAACGAATACCGCTTGCTATAATTTTCTCCACAGAAAAATATTTGTTATATTTTTAATTAATGATTTTAAGTTTTTCGAAACAATCGTAAGAAAATTACCATTGTTATGTAATGAAACATCCGTTTCAACATAGATCGGGGTAGGGTTCGTATCTTAAAAATGCAAATTTTAACAGCCAATATTTACAAATTTAGTGCCGTAAGGAATATTGAAATTTTTTCTCCGTCTAAAGGACACTAATGTACGTGTATTTAAATACTCTAGATAATTATAAGAAAATTTATTTTCTTGAGAATGTCCTTAAGCAAACTTATTGAAACAAAATGACAGTTAATTATAATGTTCAACCTGGTCGGCTTGTCATTTTTGTCAATTGCTAATAGCTTAAAAGTTCTACAATGGGGCAAATGAATATAATCTCTTGGAAAGTTTTTCATTTACAATGATTATTCTTTTTTTCTGTGTTATTCCATCTCGAGAATTACGGACTGCGCGAATATTTTGTTTTTGTTCTTGAACAAAAATTACTTTTAGTCGGGAAAAAGAATGAAAATAAATTTAAATGTATTGAAGGTGACTTGTAACTTTAGATGTAATGATTAAACTTTGGCTAAAGTTTTTATTTCGATTGCTAATGGAAGTATTGTTTTCGTGAAAAATTACATTCGAAGATTTTCGCATTTCTTTGCGTTTCATGACCCTTAGATTACGAAAATCATAGTCTCCACTTTTCATTGATCTGTTTGTCGTCTGTCTATCTTTTGACACGATAACTCTCGAACGAAATGAGATATCCATGTCAAATTTGGTACACATATGATGCGTGAACTAGGAATGAAACGGTAATTTTTTTAGCGAGATTGTTTCAGAGGAAGGAGGCTGTGGCTCAACCAAGTGGGAATTAGGGGGCGCATGTGCCCCTCTCCCCCACCCTTATCGATGTAGAATATAAAGCTTTTTCACTTTATCCCCTGATTACACAGGTATACAAAAAAAAATCTCTGTCTTTTGAGTGAGATACGTGTTTTCTTAAGTATTTTTTTATGCTGAATTTAAAAAAAAACTAAAAAAAGGCATCCACCGTTAGATTTTTTCAGAAAACACACTTAAATTTGCCAGAAAACTATTAAATTGGAACAAATATATTTTAATAGACAACGTAAAACTGTATGATCATTAAAATTATGGAATAAAACTATTATTTCGGATATCTCTAAATGTTCTGAATCTACATTTATCATAAAAACTTAAAAATATTAGGTTTTAGTGTCCATGTTTAACAAAAAACACGCATACACCACCTTTAACTAAGCTACGGAGCAAAATGCTGTTTAAAATAAATATGTGCAACCGCTAAATTAAAAAATTGTTTTTCATTTTTATTAATATTGAACAAAACTACTATTTCCAGTGTTTTTTGAAGTTCCTAATCTTGACTTGACATCAAAAAATTAAGTTTCAAATTCGAATTTGATATCAAAACATGAGAAATAGTATTTGGTGTGGAAAAAAAATATCCGTTTATTATTTAGGAACAAAAGGTTGCAGAATGCAGTCTAATGCATATCCTTGGACAGTTTTAGAAGTCAATTTTGTGGATAGATTGATTAAGTGAGTATGGGGGAATGTGAGTGGGTGAGTGAGCCAGCGAGCTAGCGAGCTAGTGAGTGAGTGAGCGAATGCGTGAGTGAGTGTAGAAGTAAGTGGGTGAGTGAGTCTGGGGGTACGTGAATGAGTGAGTGTATGAGTGGGTGAGTGACTAAGCGAGCGAGTGAGTGAAAGAATGAGTAAGTGAGTGTAGAAGTAAGTGATTGAGTAAGTATGAGGGTATATGAATGAGTAAGTGTGTGAATAAGTGACTGAGTGTGTCAGTTGGTAAATAGATGATTGAGTGAGTATGATGATATGCAGTGACTGAAATGTGAGTTAGTATGTGAGTATTTGAGTATGTTGATTTACAATTTATTTTAATTTTTTTTACATAAAGTTAAATCTTTCGCTTATACATTCTGTTTTTTATTTTCTTTTTTTTCGTTTTTTTTGTTAGAAATGTTTTATTCACTAGGGATAACTTTTTCCTTTCTTTTTTAGTCTTTTCAGTTTGTCTTCAAATCACCGAATGTTTGATTTTCTTTTATGATTTCTATTTATTAAAATGCATTTTTTTTTTAATTTAATAATTTTCTTGCAATTTTAAGTGTGTTTTATGAAAAAAAAAAACCTAACGGTGGATGTATATTTTATGATTTTTTCGGATTCCGCTACAAAAATACTTAAGAAAACACGTGTCTCACTTAAAAGACTGAGTATTTTTTTTGTATGCTTGCGTTATTGATTTTTAAGGGGATTTATATTTCTAAAATTTCACTGTATCTAGGCGTTATTTTACCCCCTTCTCGATCTTTAAATTGGGTGTAAGTTTTTAAAGCTTCACTGTAGGAGAGGCCTCTTTTTTTTTATGAAACCCCCTCTCCCCATAAGCTTAAGTTTTTAGAGTGCAAGAGAGGTATTTTTCCTCAAGGGGGCTTTGTCCTTTCCTTAATGTCTCTATCGGTACCTCCCTATGTGGGTGTTATCTTTTTTTTCCTTAAGGAAACGCCTTTTGTATTCATATTCTTATACCTCTCTCGCCGGTTGGAGATCGATAAATTTTGTATAGTTTCAAAAGTATGACAATTTTTCCTATTTTTGATTTTTTTTTTTTTTTTTTTTTTTTTTTTTTTAATGGTCTAGCACACGTGCTGCAGGGAAGTCCCTAAAGCGCTCCAGGAGCGGCACGAGTGCGGAAAAAGCGATTCACGTTGTTCTTGAATCGCTGTAAATTGTACTCGGTGGGAAACAGCGCTGGGCAAATTATTCCAAAGGGATGACGTTCTCCATATAAAAGATTGCTTGAAAAGCGTTGTACGCGGAGTAACAAGCTGAACCTCATACGGATGCAAAGCACCAGCGCGACGTGTATTTCTAACATGCACCGCTTTGGGAGGAATTAAGCGGGCTACATCCTTCGAACACTTTCCATGAAAATACTTGTAGAACAGACTCAAGTCGCCAACCGTTCTTCGATGTTCCAGCGAATCAAGGCCGCCGGTCAATTCCGGGTCCCCAATCAGACGGACCGCTCTTCTCTGAACAGAATCCAACAAATGCAAAGATTTGGTTGAGATAATAAACAACGAATATCATTTATGGTGTGAGAGGTTAAAAAAGTAGGGGAACGGTTTAGAGGGGCTGCTTAGAGTCGAGGAAACTGAAAATTATGTTATTTTTTTCTTATATCCAATTCTAACAAAAATGGTATGTTAAGAGGGGCGATTAGTGAGTAACCTCAAAAAAGAATATGTTCATTTTCCATCTTGTAGTTGCTACCAGAATTTTATTTGAATAATTGTTACATTAAATAGTAAACCATGTATGAGTATTGAAAATAGTACTTTTAAGACGTATATGGGAGTTTCATGGTACAAACAATAGACGATAAAAGTGTATCGAACACACGAGTTACATACTGTACTCTTACAAGTATGAAATGCGGATTTTTTTTCTAAAAAAAAAACATGTTAAATTCGGAAGAATGATAAAAGTGCTTTATTCAAAGTATGCTTCATCGCTATACATTTTTTCCACGCCAGTAAAAATCTTCTCCTTTTGCTGCGAACTATCCATCGAGCCATTTTTTCACATCTTCGTACAAACCAAAGCGCTGCTCAGCAAGTGCGTGACCCATCGATGCAAACAAATGGTAATTGGAAGGAGTCAAGTCTGGTGAGTAAGCCGCATAGGGTAGAACTTCCCAGCTGAGTGCTTCCAACGTGTCGCCAACTGATTTTGCCGTATGTGATGGAGCATTGTCATGAACAAAAATGACTTTGTGCTGCCTCTTTCGGTATTCTGGCCTTTTTTTCAAGCAGCGAACGGTTCAAATCGGTCAATTGTTGTTGGTAACGTTTAGTATTAACCGTTTCCCGAGGTTTTAACAGCTCATAATAGACCACGCTCCTCTGGTCCCACCAAACACAGAGCATGGTCTTTCTGCTAAAGCGATTCGGTCTTGCGGTCGATGTGGATGGTACGCCTGGGTCTACCCATGATTTTTTGCGCTTGGGATTCTCAAAGTAAATCTACTTTTCATCCCCTGTAACTACATTATGCAAAAACGACTTCCTTTTGTACCGAGCGAGCAAAATGTCACACTTGTTTTTTCCGCTTTTCCATTTGCCTGTCGTTCAACTCATGTGGTATCCATCTACCGGTCTTCTGAATCTTTCGCATCTCTCGTAGCCGATTGGAAACAGCTTGTTGACTAACGCCCAATTGCTCGGCGAGTTGTTTTTGTGTTGCGAATCATCTTCGTCCAACAATGCTTGCAATTCCACATCTTCGTGTTTTTTGCCGGTTTTCCACGTTCTTTGTCTGCAACATCGAATTCACCACTTTTGAAACGCCGAAACCATTGTTCACACGTATCTTGCGATGGAGCATGTTCATCATAAGCTTCTCGAAGCAATCGGTATGATTCAACAGCAGTTTTCTTCAAATGAAAACAAAAAATTAATGCTGTCCGCGAATGCTCTTTGTTCGGTATAAATTTCGACATATTGAACACAACACAACACTTTTCCAATTTATCACTCGTGCGCGTCTGATACTTGTTGATGACACAACAAAAGGCGCAGTGTCAAATCTTTATAGCACAAACTGCATTGGTGCACCATCTGTTGTCTCAAATTTGCATTTCATACTTGTACAGCTGGTATATTGTATCGGGTGGTCTAATCTTGACAAGACATGAAGTAAAGCGATTTTTCAATTATCGGTAATTCATTATTTACGTTCGCTAGCTAGCTAATGTAATGTAATTTTAATTTTGATTGGTAATTCTCTTCTTCTTCTATTTTTAGTTAAGCTCATTGGTCTAAGCTACTGATATTATTGTAACTATTTTCCGTGCCTTGTACGTCACTGTGGGATGAAGTTAAGACTTAGCTTATCACTCCGGGTAAAATATGCAGGAGTGCCATTACCCCACATCAGGTAAAGGGGTAACGTGTGAACATAAAGAGTAATTCAGTTCACTGAAAATTTAGTTGGTATGAGGCGTTTCAAAATTCATGAATAATCCTGCGACTATTTAACGATGAAAATTTCTCGTTTAATGCCTTTTTTTTGTTTTCAGTATTTTCTTTCTGTATGAACATCAATTTTGGAACTAGTTTGGAATAAAATGTATTCATTACAAGTTTTAATCAGCTCAAATTTGTTCAAAGCAAGGCTTCCCGATTCTTCTTCTGTACACATTTATCTAGTTTTTCTGTAGTTTACTGTTAATTCTAAGTTTTCATAGTCTTTAAACTGTTTTTTTTTATCATAAATTCCTAATGCTCTTTGTCTTGGGTAATCATAACTTGGTTACCTGCAAAGTGAAGCGTTTAGAGCATTTTTTAAATTCATTCAACTGTATTTCTATTCCACTACATGCTCCTCCCCATATCAAGGTGTAATTTTTTTTTTGAGAAGAGCGTCTGACAAAGTGTTGCTTAGTTTTATTTATTTTGGATTATAACTGATTTTACAGGTATTTTATTGCAGAAGGAAAAAAAATTATAAGTAATGCCATTAAATATATATAATACTTTATTTTGCCTAATGTTCACTAAAAGGTCAATATTAAAGCGATTACCGCACAATAATAAGAACAATTTACCAAAAATTGTCGAAATTGAAATGCTGTGATATCATCTGAGATTTTGGGGAGAAGCCGACAGACTGTGAGGTTTCACGTGACTGCGCAAACTCACTATCGCTAAATAACATCGCATCTTTTTCGATTTTTCCTTTCATTGGCATTATGCCACTGTAAAGGCATGAAAATGAATCAACTTTTAAACATTTTTTTTTTCGAATCGAAAAAAAAAATTATTCAAAAAATTAACTATATTATATGGTTATATACGTATGTATTGAGGTACAAAGATATATTTTTTGATATAATATATTTTAAAAAATGGCGGGACAGTGCAGCTTTTTAAAAATTTTTAAAAAAAGGGCTCCGGGGCTTGCAGCATCTTGAATAAATTTGATCCTGTAACAAAATAAAAATCTGCTTAATCTACACGTAAATAGCTAGAGAAATACGTAAGATATGTTTAAAATGTTTTTTTTTAAAAAATTTTTTAAAAAAATTTTTTTAAAAAATGGCAAGCTTTTGAAAAAAAAAAATCTCGATTTGCACTGAAAAAATTAACAGAATTTATTAATAACTTTTGCAATTTTTAATATTTCGTAAAAATCCTACGTACCTTTCTTCAGAATCTACTCGTAATATAGAAGCTACAGTTAAAATTTGAAGTTAATCGGATAAAAATTGTTTAAGTTATGCTGCAAGCCGATTTGAAAAATGTAGTTTTGAGATAAACGCACTTAAGGTAGTTCACTCGTGACAATCGGAGCCAAAAGTATAGTCTGATATTAAATACAAAAAGTTTAAAATACTCAATGGCAAAGTGTTGTATTTTTGTCAGAGACTGTATTCGATACACGGAAACTTTCATATGGAGACACACCGTTTTAATGAAAATAAATGTGGCAACGCTGCCAAGGCGTATACCGATTGCTCTATAGAATGACGTTTATATAGGTTATTTATTATACTTTGTGTATGTTTACTGTTTCGACCGTATTACTTCTATTTAAAATAATAAAAATATAATTAAATAAAAAATGCCTTTTGATTATAATCAATTGCGACATAAAGGAAAATTTGCAAAGGAAAATATCACCAATAAACGCAAAAATTGTATATCGGTAATGAATGACGCGAAAAAAATAAAAACTGTGTAGTGGTCGACGGATCGTTGAGTTAGATGAGTTAAGAAAAAATTTAAAGTGTTGTCTGTGTAAAAAAAGTCCTTTCACTAGAAAAGATAATTCATGAGAAACGTTTAAGTCTTAATTACAAATTACGTATCGTATAAAGAGTGCGCCATGAAAAAACTAATAGTGCCATCATTAATGCCTTTAAAAAGTGTTATTTCACATTTTATGATTAAAAGAATTGCATCAGAATGCATAACCTTGGAAGATCTAAAAAGTCCTTATGATAAAATGGGGTTCTACAGGAAAAGTGAAAAAGGCAATGGCGAACCACATGTAATCAAAGATACGTGTAATAAATAATTATTTACTTTACAAATAATTTATAATACTTTATTTATTTATCATTAGTATTTAGTTTTACGGAGAAGATTTATAAAACCGTTTTTTAGTGTTCCGTACAGAACACTTAAAAGATGAATTCGGTGTCTGTCTGTCTGTCACACCCGATTTTCTCCGAAACTATTTGTCATAGAAAGTTGAAATTTGGTAATAATATAGGAATTGATGGCCTCATCAGAGCCGTGTAATTTTGAAAGTTCAATTTTGACTTAAGGGGTTAATTTTGGGGGGGGTGAAATCGGAAGTGAAAAAAAAAATGTTTTCCTAGGTCATCGAGTGTGGTGTCAAATGAAAGCTTGTGAAAACACGAGTAAAATTATATATATATATATATATATATATATATATATATATATATAATGTAATACTTGCGTACACTTTTCTTTGTATTATTCTTAAAAAATAGGGAAAAATCGCTGTCCCCCCACCTCATCTCGAAAAGTACTAATCAAAAAATTTTGAAAAAATTCTGGAATATTCTCCACGGGGTGTAGATTGAACGAAAATTATCACGAGTGTTTTGTGAAGTCACTAATCATTTTATACCACCGTAACAAATTTTTTTATTTTAAAAGCAATCAACGTACGGAACACTAATTGTGCAAGTTCAACTTGCACTTGACCGGTTATTTTATTTTTTTAATATATATTTAATAATATTGTTATCAATTGATATGTACGAGGCTGGTTTGAAAAGTCCGTGCAAAAATAAAAACTACTTATGTGTTTGGGGTAAACCTTTTTTATTTTTCGACATAGTCTCCTTTTAGGCTTATACACTTCGTCCAACGATGTTCTAGTTTGTTGATCCATTCCGAATAATAGGATTTGTCCAAGTCTGCAAAATATCCATTAGTGTCTGCAATCACCTCCTCGTTTGAATAAAATCTTTGTCTCGCCAGCCATTTCTTCAAATTGGGGAACAAATAGTAGTCTGAGGGAGCCAAGTCTGGAGAATAGGGGGGATGTGAAACGAGTTGGAATCCTATTTCCATTAATTTTGCGACCACAACTGCTGAGGTGTGTGCTGGTGCGTTGTCGTGATGGAAAAGGACTTTCTTGTGGGCCAATCGCGGGCGTTTTTCTTGCAGCTCGGTTTTCAAACGGTCCAATAACGATGAATAATATTCACCTGTAATAGTTTACGATAGTTAGTCGATGAGGATTATCCCTTGCGAATCCCAAAAGACAGTCGCCATAACCTTTCCGGCCGAAGGAACGGTCTTCGCCTTTTTTGGTGCAGATTCCCCCTTGGTAACCCATTGTTTAGATTGTTGTTTGGTCTCAGGAGTATAGTAATGTATCCATGTTTCATCCACAGTGACGAAACGACGCTTAAAGTCCTCCGGATTCTTCTGGAACAGCTGCTAATCATCCTTGCAACACTTCACACGATCCCGTTTTCGGTCAAGCGTGAGCAATCGCGGCACCCCCATCTTGCGGATAGCTTTCTCATGTCCAAAAGTTTATGCAAAATATTATGTACCCATTCAGTCGAGATGCCCACAGCACTAGTAATCTCACGCACCTTAACTCTTCTGTCATCCATCACCATATCATGGATTTGATCAATGATTTCTGGAGTCGTAACCTCCACAGGCCGTCCAGAACGTTCAGCGTCACTTGTGCCCATATGGCCAGTCCGAAAATTTTGAAACCACTTATAAACTGTTCTAATCGAAGGTGCAGAGTCACCATAATGTTTATCAAGCTTCTCTTTAGTCTCCTGAGGCGTTTTGCGTTTCATAAAGTAATGTTTAATCACCACACGAAATTCTTTTTCGTCCATTTCTTGAAAATCACTCGACTTCCTTGATTCACACGAATGCCAAACACAAAGAAATAGACCAATATGGCTGAAACTTGGTGTGCGTTCATTCAAGAGATGCTACTAACTAAACATGACCTCGATACCGCGCCGGTGGTGCCATCTCTCAGACTTTGCACGGACTTTTCAAACCAGCCTCGTAACAGTGTTGATAAATAAACATAATATTAACTTAAAATATTGAAAAATTATTGAACCTACGAACATATTTTTGTTTACGTTTTAGTTAAATACTAAAGCAAAACATAATAAATGTCAAATTTTTAATTAATACATTTAATATTTTTATTTGATGATTATAGATAAAGATAATAAATATATTGTGTTTATTCAATAAATTATTTAACCTACAAATTAATTTCGGTTTAAAAGTTAACCACCTTAAATGCTGGTTTGAATGTTGGCGCGTAAAATATGACGACATATAGCGTTGTCAAATTGTGATATTTGTCCCTTGCTACAGAGTTATTCTTTTAAATAAATATCAACTTTAAAAATTTTTATCTTTTTAACAAATCGATAAAAAAAAAATTTTATTTCAAAATTTTTATAATTTTTCTTTACTAAATATTAGTTGCTTAAAAAGTTCTTAAGATATATCAGGTGTACAAGTATGAAATGCGGATTTCAGACAACAGATGGTGCACCAATGCAGTTTGTGCTATAAAGATTTGACACTGCGCCATTTTATTGTGTCATCAACGAGTGTCAGATGCCCACGAGTAATAAATTGGAAAAGTGTGTGCATAGTGTTGTGTTGTTGTGTTCAAGTTGTCGAAATTTATACTGAACAAAAAGCATTCGCGGACAGCATTAATTTTTTGAATCATACCGATTACTTCGAGAAGGTTATGGTGAACATGCTCCATCGCAAGATAGGTATAAACGATGGTCTCGGCGTTTCAAAAGTGGTGACTTGGATGTTGCAGACAAGGAACGTGGAAAACCGCCAAAAAAATACGAAGATGTGGAATTGCAAGCACTGTTGGACGAAGATGATTCGCAAACACAAAAACAACTCGCCCAGCAATTGGGCGTTAGTCAACAAGCTGTTTTCAATCGGCTACGAGAGATGGGAAAGATTCAGAAGCCGGTAGATGGGTACCACATAAGTTGAACGACAGGCAAATGGAAAGGCGCAAAAAAACACGTCTGACATTTTGCTCGCTCGGTACAAAAGGAAGTCGTTTTTGCATCGTGTAGTTACAGGGGATGAAAAGTGGATTTATTTTGAGAATCCCAAGGGTAAAAAATCATGGGTAGACCCAGGCGCACCATCCACATCGACTGCAAGACCGAATCGCTTTGGCAAAAAGACGATGCTCTGTGTTTGGTGGGACCAGAGGGGTGTGGTCTATTATGAGCTGTTAAAACCTGGGGAAACGGTTAATACTAAACGTTACCAACAACAATTGACCGATTTGAACCGTTCGCTGCTTGAAAAAAGGCCAGAATACCGAAAGAGGCAACACAAAGTCCTTTTTCTTCATGACAATGCTCCATCACATACGGCAAAACCAGTTCGCGACACGTTGGAAGCACTCAGCTGGGAAGGTCTACCCCATGCGGCTTACTCACCAGACTTGGCTCCTTCCGATTACCACATGTTTGCATCGATGGGTCACGCACTTGCAGAGCAGCGCTTTGGTTCGTACGAAGATGTGAAAAAATAGCTCGATGAATGGTACGCAGCAAAAGGGGAGGATTTGTACTGGCGTGGTATTCACAAAAAAATGTATAACAAGCTATGAAGCATACTTTGAATAAAGCACTTTTTATCATTCTTCCGAATTTAACATGTTTTTTTAGAAAAAAAATCCGCATTGCATACTTGTGCACCTGGTACACGAAACTATGCCTTTTTTATACCTCATTGGTCAATTGCATGTTAATTTTATGCAGTTTAATTATGTATATCTCTCTTCACAATCGGTCAAAAAAGATTTTTTTTAATTAAATGAAAAACATTTAGATTAACATCATATTTCAAGTGGATTTGCGAGTGAATTACCTTAAAGTATCAACTACTGATTTTAGTTCTTAAAATTGAAAATTGCTAAATAAAAAAATTTTACCATTAGTCTGCGTTTCCGGTACCATATAAGTGGCCTTCTAAATTGATATTTTCTTCGTCTTGTGTCCTTCTCGTGGATTTGGAGGAATTTGTTGAATGATTTTAATTTTTTGGCAGATATGCCGACTCCCTCCGACTCCGTCTCCGTCTCATATCTATTCAGCGGATATTTCTTTGAAACGTTACTGCTTCTTGCGGACCACGTGGAACTTTTCGAGCCTTTTTTGCCACGATAAACTCTATTTTCATTTTTAATTCACTTGATTACGAGGCTGTTTTGAAAAGTCCGTGCAAAAATAAAAACTACTTATGTGTTTGGGGTAAACCTTTTTTATTTTTCGACATAGTCTCCTTTTAGGCTTATACACTTCGTCCAACGATGTTCTAGTTTGTTGATCCCTTCCGAATAATAGGATTTGTCCAAGTCTGCAAAATATCCATTAGTGTCTGCAATCACCTCCTCGTTTGAATAAAATCTTTGTCCCGCCAGCCATTTCTTCAAATTGGGGAACAAATAGTAGTCCGAGGGAGCCAAGTCTGGAGAATAGGGGGGATGTGAAACGAGTTGGAATCCTATTTCCATTAATTTTACGACCACAACTGCTGAGGTATGTGCTGGTGCGTTGTCGCGATGGAAAAGGACTTTCTTGTGGGCCAATCGCGGGCGTTTTTCTTGCAGCTCGGTTTTCAAACGGTCCAATAACGGTGAATAATATTCACCTGTAATAGTTTTACCCTTTTCCAGATAGTCGATGAGGATTATCCCTTGCGAATCCCAAAAGACAGTCGCCATAACCTTTCCGGCCGAAGGAACGGTCTTCGCCTTTTTTGGTGCAGATTCCCCCTTGGTAACCCATTGTTTAGATTGTTGTTTGGTCTCAGGAGTATAGTAATGTATCCATGTTTCATCCACAGTGACGAGACGACGCTTAAAGTCCTCCGGATTCTTCTGGAACAGCTGCAAATCATCCTTGCAACACTTCACACGATTCCGTTTTTGGTCAAGCGTGAGCAATCGCGGCACCCATCTTGCGGATAGCTTTCTCATGTCCAAATGTTTATGCAAAATATTATGTACCCGTTCAGTCGAGATGCCCACAGCACTAGCAATCTCACGCACCTTAACTCTTCTGTCATCCATCACCATATCATGGATTTGATCAATGATTTCTGGAGTCGAAACCTCCACAGGCCGTCCAGAACGTTCAGCGTCACTTGTGCCCATATGGCCAGTCCGAAAATTTTGAAACCACTTATAAACTGTTCTAATCGAAGGTGCAGAGTCACCATAATGTTTATCAACCTTCTCTTTAGTCTCCTGAAGCGTTTTGCCTTTCATAAAGTAATGTTTAATCACCACACGAAATTCTTTTTCGTCCATTTCTTGAAAATCACTCGACTTCCTTGATTCACACGAATGCCAAACACAAAGAAATAGACCAATATGGCTGAAACTTGGTGTGCGTTCATTCAAGAGATGCTACTAACTAAACATGACCTCGATACGCGCCGGTGGTGCCATCTTTCGGACTTTGCACGGACTTTTCAAACCAGCCTCGTATTATAACAACAAAACTGGATTCTAAAAAAAAAATTTAAAAATCTCTATTTTGCAGCGTGTACCCGTACTGGCAGCGCGTATGTCGAACGTACTGTTAACCGCGTAGTTTCCACGGTTGTACCATCACTATGGTGAAAAACTTGAATATAGGATAATTACAGGTGCCCTCTATTATCATGTTCCAAAAGTACATCGTAAATATAGGTCTCATTTTTATTATGACAGTCAAAAATCCGAAGCGCGCGAAATTCACAATTTCATACGTTTCATAAAGCATGACTTTCTTGACTTAAAGTGTTTAAATATATTTAAAAAAAATTCTTTTCAACATAAAACGATTTCTATTATACCTTTGAGATGCTAAAGCATCGATTAAGCAATTAAAAAAAAGATTTTTTCAAAAAATTACGAGTAGCCTAAGGCCTTAGCAATATATTAGTAATAGAACTAATGATGCCCTACTCTGAAGTATATGTGACTATAATTTTCCCTTAATACACGTGGAAAAAAGAAGTAAAATAGTAAAAATACGAAGTACAAAAAAGAAAAGAACAATTTCATTCGCTTCAGTGAAATACGTAATCCGTGGCAGCTGCTAAACGTATATAAAAAGCAAACAAAAATTAGGATCAAAATTACGAGAAATGGAAGATAATTTACGAAAATGACAACTTTAATCCGGTAAAAGAATTAATCTATTTTAGCTCCCACTTAGAGATTAACGTCTCAACGAAGTATTACTCTTTTAAATTATGAACGGAAACGATTGTAAACTTTTGAAAATGTATACTGTTGTGGTTGCTTTACTCGCTAAGCGAAGTAAACCTTTTAACCAAAAAGAAACACAATTTTTAGTGGAAACTAAAGTGCAGTCCGGTTATAATTGTTCAAATCAAGGTCGTGGTATTTACCACAAGAACATTTTCATTGATGTACTACTTTCTTGTTATTGGCATAAAGTCAAAGAAAAAAAAGAAGTCACCGAGTGCTAAATCAGGTAAACGCGGACAGTAATTCTAAACATAAATTTGGTTTTTGCTAAAAAAATGACTCACAGTGTCGGAATAAGCCATGTTTCATCACTAAGAACGATCGTCCAATGATTTGTTTTCGTAACTAAATTTAATACATCTTTGTACGAAACTCGTTTTTCGATTGTACGTCAACACACACTGTTACTCTTACCGCTCTAACTAGGCATCCAATAGAACAAATATTATAAACAACGCTAATAAAGGTTTTCATTTTTGCTAACAAAAAAGTAGTATCTAAGATTTAGACAATCGGTTAAATGGACATAAATACAGAAAAATTCATCTTCAGCTTTACACAAGCACGAAGGAAATAAAAGTCACGGATTTGACTTCCCAAAAAGTAAAGTCTCCAAGAAAGAGATTACCGTAAACTACTTGTAAAATAATTTGTATAAAAAAAGAATAACATGTTGTTAATGACCCTCAAGATATTAGCAATTTAAGTCAGATTTATTATAATTTCATGCAATAAATATTGCACAAGAAAAAAATATTAATACAGCTCTGTTTAATTTCACATTCTTTATCAATTATCAATCTTTTCTATATACCAGATAAATTATTAAAGGCACTCGTGATAATTTTCGTTCAGTCTAGACCCCGTGGAGAATATTCTAGAATTTTTTCAAAATTTTTTGATCAGTACTTTTCGAGATAAGGGGGGAGACAGCGATTTTTTCGCGATTTTTTAGAAATAATACAAAGAAAAGTGTGCGCAACTATTACATTATATATATATATATATTTTTTACTCGTGTTTTCACAACCTTTCATTTGAAACCCTACTCGATGACATAGTAAACAATTTTTTTTTTTCATTTCAGATTTCACCCCCCAAAACTAACTTTCAAAATTACATGGCTCTGATGAGGCCATCAATTCCTATATTATTACCAAATATCAACTTTCTATGACAAATAGTTTCGGAGAAAATCGGGGTGTGACAGACAGACAGGCGGACAGACAGATGGGCAGACAGGCGGACAGGCAGACACCGAAGTCATCTTATAAATGTTCCATACGGAACACTAAAAAATACTAAAAACTGTTAATAAATACTCTAGGTTTATTTTTAAGGTAACAATTACTCAAAATGTCTACCGTTAACAGCGGGACAATGACCCAATCTATCATAAACAGCCTGAACAGAGTTTTGCAGAGAATCCGGGGTGATCTGTGCTACTTCATATTAAATTCTTTGTTGTAAATCTTCTACAGTTTCAGGTCGTCTTCGGTAAACTTTGGTTTCCAAATGATCCCATAAAAAAAATCGAGTGGCGTGAGGTCGGGACTCCTTGGAGGCCATTCTACAGCACCTCTTCTGCCTATCCCTCAATTAGGAAAAATCGCATCCAAATATCTACCAACATTGATTTCGTAGTGAGGAGATGCTCCGTCCGTTGATATCACAAATTCCTGTTAGGGAAAAAGATCTACACAAGTTGGAATAACTTGCTCTTGGAGTAACTGTAGATACCGCTGTCCTGTAAGGTTTCCATAAACAAAAAAGGGACCAATGATATGACGTCCACAAATCCTTGCCCACACGTTTATCTTTTGTGGTCTTTGAGAATGATTATCCAGTGGGGATTCTCAGTAGACCAGTACCGGCAGTTATGTCTGTTAACTCTTCCGTTAAGACAAAATGTGGCCTCGTCAGAAAAAACAATATTATGAATTAGGTTAGGATCATTATTGATCCGTTCCATCATGACCTCGCAAAATTCAACGCGTCTATCGTAGTCATCCTCCGATAATTCTTGCAATAGAATGGGTTTGTATGGATGTAATTTTTCTTCATTTAAGTATACCACTTAAGGTACCTTTAGTTATGTTGTGGTCTAGGCAAAGCTGACGAGTGGGTGTATGGGGATTTTCAGTCATTTCTAATAAAACATCTAACTTCAGCAACTGTTACCTTAAAATAAACCTAGAGTATTTATTAATAATTTTTTGTCTTTTTTTATTTTAATTTTCAAATGACAATAATTCCAAACAGTTCAATTTAGACATATGGTAATAATATCTAGAATTTTTAGTAGGACTCAAAAATAAAATAACATACAGGGCTTTCCATTTAAAAAAAATCAAGATGGCGTAATTTCCTCGGACTGACAGTTCAAAACATTTTATTGTTAACGTCAGCATGTGCACCGTATAACATCCTATAACTTTTATTTGAACATTTTTTTGATACATTGATTAATAAATGCTGTGGAATCATTAGTCCATACATATGGGGCACCCTGTATATATATAAATATATATATATATATATATATATATATATATATATATATATATATATATATATATATATATTTATATATATATATATATATATATATATATATATATATATATATATATATATTTATATATATATATATATAAATATATATATATATATATATATATATATATATTGTGTTTTGTGAAGTCTTTGATCATTTTATACCTTCGTAACAAAAAATTTTATTTTAAAAGCAATTAACGTACGGGCCACTAATTGTGCAAGTCCGACTTGCCCTTGGCCTGTTATTTTCTAAACAAATTGACACACGCTGTAGAATTTGGATGTGTACTACGTATTTCAATAGTCGAAGAAGCTGATTACATGTATTTGTGTATAAAATAAGTTAGAGAGATTAAGTTCACATAAGGGTAAAAAAAACCGGCCAACCCCACCCCAAATGAGTTTTCAACAATGTTTGTTTCCGATCTTTGTTGAAAACTGATGACTTTGAATTTTTTTATATATATTATTGAAGGTAAACTCATTATAATTTTCGTAGAATCTTTGAGAATGTTATAGAATTTTTTCAAGATTTTTTGATTAGTACAAGATACGGGGGGAGATAGTGATTTTTCGCAACTTTTTAAAAATAATATAAGGAAAAGTGTCGGAAAGTATTATATTATGTACATTTTTGAACTGAAATGTTTTTACAAGCTTTCGATGACCTGGCAAAAATTTTTTTTTCACTTCCGATTTCACCCCCCAAAACTAACTCCTTAAGTTAAAATTTAACTTTCAAAACTACACGGCTCTGATGGGGCCATCAATTCTTATATTAGTGCCAAATTTTAACTTTCTATGTCGAATAGTTTCGGAGAAAATCGGGTGTGACAGACGGACAGACAGACGGGTAGACACTGAAGTGATCATATAAGTGTTCCGTATGGAACACTAAAAATAGACGGAGACAAAGAAGGAGAAATATATTCGAAAAGTAATGCTAGTGCTACGAATCGGACTGGATACGACATCCAATCGGTAATATATTATTCGATTACACTTTCGTTTTACAGTAAATTGCGTGTTATTGAAAACGATTTTGTCCGATTTCCAAAATTTTATTCTTTGATTCACTACCTTTCATATAACCTAACGAAGTGCATAGTTTTCGTTAAATTAGAATAAAGTCAATAATATTATATTTAGAATTCATAATTGAATATTTTCCAAATTTGCCTTTTAATGTGTGATCATATATAACCGGCTATTAAAATTAATAAGTATAAATGGCAACACGGCTAAGGTATCTAAAGTAGTATATATTACAAAACAGCAGGCGCGTTTAGTATTCCAGTTTTCTTTGTGGCGATGCATGGATGTAGTATTAAGTGAAATTTTGCATAGGATAGGTTTGTAATTTAGGTCACTATTGTCTACTTAGCTTTACCATTCTCACTAAAATTTTAAATGAATGTTTGATTGATACTGTGGCAAATAATATATGTATATATATATATATATATATATATATATATATATATATATATATATATATATATATATACTAGCCGGGTCCGCGGCTCCGCTCCCGTGGACTTGTTTCACTACTATCGTCACTGCTTATTCCTTATGTTACTCAACGTAATAAAGTATCTCCCATTATTTCCCCTTATCTTCCAATATTTCTCCTTATCTCCCATTATTTCTACATAATTTCCATTATCTAGGCTTATCTCTGCTCATCTCCCATTATTTCTCCTTATCTCCCATTATTTCTCCTCATCTCCCATTATCTCACCTTATTTCCCATTATCTAGGCTTATCTCGACTTATCTCGCAATATTTCTCCTTATCTCCCATTATTTCTCCTTATCTCCCATTATCTCACCATAACTCCCATTATCTAGACTTATCTCTGCTTATCTCCCATTATTTCTCCTTATCTCACTTTATTTCCCATTATCGAGGCTTATTTCGATTTATCTCCCATTATCTCACCTTATCTCCCATTATCTAGGCTTATATCGAATTATATAGAACATATATTTAAATTTACACACGTAAATCGGATAAGTGGTTCTCGAGTGATAAGCGCACTAACGGACAGACAGACAGATAGAGAGACGTTGCATTTTATATATATTATATTCTTTGCTACATGATATTGTTCCATATTTAATGCTTTAGGCAGTGTATCGCAAGAGAACGCGTTTTAGCGGCAAACTTTTCTCTGACTTGATTCACTATTATCGTCACTGCTTATTGCTTACGTCATCTAACGTAATAAAATATATCCTATAACCTGGCCAGAGAACATACGTATGTTTAAAACAAAAGCACGTAAATCTTATCGGATAAGTGGTTCTCCAGTGATAAGCGCACAAACGGACAAACAGACAGAGAGACGTTGCATTTTATATATATTACAGATATTCTTTGCTACATGATATTGTTCCATATTTAGTGGTTTAGGCAGTGTATTGCAAGAGAACGCGCTAGCGGCAAACTTTTTCAGATTTGATTCACTATTATCGTCACTGCTTATTCCTCATGTTATCTAACGTAATAAAATATAGTCTATAACCTGGCCAGAGAACATACGTATGTTTTAAAAAAAAATCACGTAAATCGGATAAGTGGTTCTCCAGTGATAAGCGCAGTAACGGACGAACAGACAGACATACAGACAGACGGACAGAGAGACGTTGTATTTTATATATATTATAGATATAGATTATTATTATTATTATTATTATTATATAACCTGGCCAAAGAATATATGTATGAATTTAAAAAAAGACACGTAAATCGGATAAGTGGATCTCGCGTGATAAACGCACTAATGGACAGACAGAGAGGCATTGCATTATATATATATTATAGATTATAGATATCCTCTGCTACACATTGTTCCATATTTAATGGTTTAGATTTTCTATTGCAAAAGAGCGCGCTAGCGGCAAACTTTTTTCCGACTTCATTCACTATTATCGTCACTGCTCATTCCTTATGCTACCTATCGTAATAAAATATAGCCTATAACCTGGCCGGAAAACATATGTATGTTTAAAAAAAAAAGTACGAAAATCGGATGAGTGGTTCTCCAGTGATAAGCGCACTAACGGACAGACAGACAGACAGACAAACAGAGATACGTTGCATTTTATATATATTATAGATGTAATAAAATATATATCTATAACCTGGTCAAAGAACATATGTATGAATTTAAAAAATCACGTAAATCGGATAAGTGGTTCTCGAGGGATAAGCGCACTAACGGACAGACAGACAGATAGAGAAACGTACCATTTTATATATATTATAGATATAGATTATAATTATTATTAAATAACCTGGCCAAAGAATATATGTATGAATTTAAAAAAAGACACGTAAATTGGATAGGTGGTTCTCGTATGATAAACGCACTAATGGACAGACAGACATACAAACAGACAGAGAGACATTGCATTTTATATATATTGTAGATTATAGATATTCTCTGCTACATAATATAGTTCCATAATTAATGGTTTAGGCTATGTATTGCAAGGGAAGGCACTAGCGGCAAACTTTTTTCCGACTTCACTCACTATTTTACGTCACTGCTCATTCCTTATGCTACCTATCGTAATAAAATATAGCCTATAATCTGGCCAGAGAACATATGTATGTTTTTTAAAAAAAAGTACGTAAATCGGATAAGTGATTCTCCAGTAATAACAGACAGGCAGAGAGACGTTGCATTTTATATATATTATAGAAGAAGATATAATGTAATCGACTAATCGAATATTATTTCTTCTTCTTCTTCAACTGACTGTATCCATTGTCAGATAAAAGTCTTCCTCAACTGCTGTCATTGTTTTTTATCGTGTATTCTCCTCAGCCAATCATCGATTAGTATTTATATATTGTAAAATGCTTTTTTTTTAATTAAAAATCCTTCATAATCAGATACTTCATAACAACTGAAAACAAACACGCTTTTAAAACAAAGGACATTCTCAAAAAAAAAGAAAAAATGCCTTTTTTATATATCGCTACTTTCTGCAACTTTTTCAATTATAAAATTGTTTTATCTGAACCGTAAGCATTTGAAATATGCTTTAGGTATTCTAAAATGTCGGTTTTGGACGAGGCACATCCGAACTCGTCCTAATTAAGGCAGATACCAAAAATAAAATATATTTTTTTAAGAAATAAAAATCATTCGGGAAATTTTGGGTTTGGGATGACATCCGATACTTTTTGAAAAAAAAACAATATTTTTTCCGAGAATCGATTTTTTTCTACAACATAGTTTTCTTCAAGAGAGATTTACTTATTCCAGTGAATTTATAACAGTTAGATACTTTTTATATAGTATAATTTGTCGAGCTCTCTAAGCCTCAGTTTTCCATTCGGCTGTTCCTGAAGCCACCTTTTCAAATTTAGAAAGAGGTAATAATCGCTAGGGACTAGGTCTGGTGAATACATTGGATGAGGAACCAATTCATGGCCCAATTTGTCCCATTTCACCATTGATTTTATGAACGATTTTATGAATGATTTTATAAACGAAAATTATGAAGCTAAGCAGTAGCGAAATTCGTTTTTTTTTATCGGTGATATACCGATGAAAATTTATTTTGAAATTCTAAAAACTCCTACTTATTCCAAAAATGTTTTTGGCATTTCTTCTTTTTGTGCCGATGGGTTATTGGATATTGGCGATCATCCTGGCAATTAGGACTTCGTTTACAGCTGCTCAGAATAGTCCTATTGTTGTTGTTGAGAACCATATTCGCAGGTTTTTCAGCCACGAAACACCTCTCCTACCTGGTCCTTTTCTTGCGCCCACCATGCCCCAAGGATTTTTTTTTTATGCCATATGTGACAATGGATGAAACATGGATCCACCACTACACACCGGAATCAAATCGGCAGTTAGCTGAGTGGGCAGCTGCCGGTAAAAGCCGCCCGCAGCGACCAAAGACACAACAGTCAGCTGGGAAGGTTTTGGCCTCTGTATTTTGAGATGCGCATGGAATAATTTTTATCGACTATGCTGAGAAGAGAAAAACTATATAG
Source organism: Pachyrhynchus sulphureomaculatus (assembly GCA_019049505.1). NCBI lineage: Eukaryota > Metazoa > Arthropoda > Insecta > Coleoptera > Curculionidae > Pachyrhynchus > Pachyrhynchus sulphureomaculatus. Next base: position 17,385,241 of record CM032449.1, on the reverse strand, counting down.
TGAATATTATATAAAGTTACTGGTGCGTTTGAATGCAGAAATCGCAAGGAAACCGTCCCAATTGGACAAGAAAAAAAAGTGCTCTTTTATCAAGACAATGCACCATGTCACAGATCAATGGTTACGAAAATTGGTATGAATTGAAGTTCGAGTTGCTTCCTCATCCACCGTATTCTCCAGATTTGGCCCCTTGCAACTACCATCTATTCGTAGGCCTCAAAAAATGCTCCCGGGAAAGAGATTTGGCTCCAATAAAGAAGTTATCGCCGAAACTTGGGCCTATTTTGAAGGCAAAAAACAAATCCTTTGACAAGAAAGGTATAGAAATATTAGAAAAGCGTCGGACGGATTGTATTGCTCTTAAAGGAGACTAGTCTGATCACTGGATCTTTGCAGTCATGTGATCAGCGCGACCTCAAGAATATTCATACGATTCAATCGGTTGTCAATTCAGTGTCGGCGGTCTGAGTTTTAAATGACAATTTCAAAAGTCAAAATAGAATTTAAAATTTTTCATACTGTATTATATGTTAAATGTTAATGTATAAATTAAACATAAAGATGACGTACCTCAATCCGTCAAAGAATGATTGGGGTATTAGTTTAGGTTATTGGATATTGGCGATCATCCTGGCAATTAGGACTTCGTTTACAGCTGCTCAGAATAGTCCTATTGTTGTTGTTGAGAACCATATTCGCAGGTTTTTCAGCCACGAAAAACACCTCTCCTACCTGGTCCTTTTCTTGCGCCCACCATGCCCCGTAGTATCAGTTGAAGTAGACCATTTCTTTCCTCGTTTCTTATGATGTTGCCCAGATAATCGAGTTTTCTTCTTTTAATTGTATTAACAATTTCCAGGTCTTTGTTCAAGAGTTCTGGCACTCGCTTGTTGATAGTGTGCTCTGTCCAAGATATTCTAAGCATGCGCCTGTAGTGCCACATCTCGAATGCTTCCAACTTTTAACATGATGTAGTAGTTACAGTCCAAGACTCCGCCTTATACAGAAGAACCGGAAAGACGTAGCATTTGAGAGGTCTTTTTTGATTTTTAAACTTCTGAATACTTTGGCTACTGGCTGCTCTCGCTTTTTCTATTCTACATCGTAGTAAAAAATATTGACTCTATCATTCCTTTGGTTGCTAATATAGAGTTATCCTTGTAATGCAGAGTTTTTGTTTATGATCATGTGTTTAGTCTTCTTTGTATTTATATCTTTTCCATATTTTCGACTGATATGTGTTATTCTGTCCATCAGCATTTGTAGGACCTGGCATTTATCCTATAAAATGTAACAGTATTAAAAACAAACAATTACAAGTTTTAGATTCCACGACGGCTCAATAGGGTCTGAGTTTTGGATTCCTTTAGGGAATCTGGCTATAAATGTCTATTTTTCTATATCAAGTGACTTTTGGTGGATCTCTGTCTTTACTTTGGACTGGTCAGATTAGGCTGTATCCAAAGTATAATCAGGGAATAGGCTGGAATAAAGAAGATAAGAGAGCTGAAAGCCCTGTGTGACGAGGGCACGGGGTCCTTTAAGCCAGGAAGATAAGCGATAGACATAATCAGGAGCATTATTTACCCGCCGAGTGTATTTTTTAATTTTGGTTTGTGTTAGATTGAAAAGAATAAGCCAGATTTAGCAGATTTCAGTAAGCAAGTTGTCATAAATTATATTTTTCGCGATTATGTGAATTAAAATACAAATCAGAAAATTTAGCATCAGACGGTTTTTCTTATAGAATTGGGGTCGATGAATAAGAATTCATAACCCGTCTTGCTCCATTATGGAATATTTTTCTTTAAGGGGCGTCTTCATTATGATGGTTGGTAATTAATCAGGGGTATTAGTTTCCTTGAGACTGCCGATCTAAATACCTTGTTTGTAGTGCAGTTAAAGCAGTCCTATCAGTTTTGGAATCATACTGTCGGTCAAGTAACATGTCGGCTGAACAGTTCTTGGTCTTTGGTCACATAGATGGGGCCCTTTTTAAGGGAGTACCAACCGTCAAACGATACGTGTCAAAATTTCATGACATTTCGAAGATTAGTTTACAACTTACAGTGGTTTTAGTAACGCTTCTTTTGATATTTTTAAAACAATAGAAAAAATCGAATTTCATGTGTTGATTAAACAGTTTTTTGATGGGAAAAAATCCCATTCAAGCAAAGCAATGGCTTGATAAGTGTTGCGGGAACTCTGAACCTGGAAAATCACTCATCATTTACTAATATGCTGAATTTAAACGTGGTCTTACAGACACAAATGATGCAGAACGCTCTGGATGCCGAAATGAGGTGATTACACCCGAAAATATCACAAAAATCCACAAAATTGTTTTGGATGACCGTAAAGTAAAATTGCGTGAGATAGCTGACACTCTAAAAATATCAAAAGAACGTATTAGTCATATTTTGCATGGACATTTGGGCATGAGAAAGCTCTGTTCGAAATGGGTACCGCGTTTGCTCACAGTGGTCCAAAAACAACAACGTGTTGATGATTCTGAGCGCTGTTTGGACCTGTTTAAGCGCAACAAAAAGGATTTTTTTTTTATGCCATATGTGACAATGGATGAAACATGGATCCACCACTACACACCGGAATCAAATCGGCAGTTAGCTGAGTGGGCAGCTGCCAGTAAAAGCCGCCCGCAGCGACCAAAGACACAACAGTCAGCTGGGAAGGTTTTGGCCTCTGTATTTTGAGATGCGCATGGAATAATTTTTATCGACTATGCTGAGAAGAGAAAAACTATATAGTGAATATTATATAAAGTTACTGGTGCGTTTGAATGCAGAAATCGCAAGGAAACCGTCCCAATTGGACAAGAAAAAAAAGTGCTCTTTTATCAAGACAATGCACCATGTCACAGATCAATGGTTACGAAAATTGGTATGAATTGAAGTTCGAGTTGCTTCCTCATCCACCGTATTCTCCAGATTTGGCCCCTTGCAACTACCATCTATTCGTAGGCCTCAAAAAAATGCTTCCGGGAAAGAGATTTGGCTCCAATAAAGAAGTTATCGCCGAAACTTGGGCCTATTTTGAAGGCAAAAACAAATCCTTTGACAAGAAAGGTATAGAAATATTAGAAAAGCGTCGGACGGATTGTATTGCTCTTAAAGGAGACTAGTCTGATCACTGGATCTTTGCAGTCATGTGATCAGCGCGACGTCAAGAATATTCATACGATTCAATCGGTTGTCAATTCAGTGTCGGCGGTCTGAGTTTTAAATGACAATTTCAAAAGTCAAAATAGAATTTAAAATTTTTCATACTGTATTATATGTTAAATGTTAATGTATAAATTAAACATAAAGATGACGTACCTCAATCCGTCAAAGAATGATCGATTATTTTTATTGCCTATAATCTCGGCGGTACTGGCTTCTAAAACATGAAGCTAGACCCAAATTCCAGGTTGCTCGCTGTCTTTCTTGCATATGTACAAATAACCGAGACAGCTAATAGAGCGAATGTCGTAAATAACTTCAGATGACCGAAGACCCACGTTATTAAGTTTTTAAATATACTTAACATGTTGACAAGAAGAATAATCTAGACCAGTGATTCCCAAAGTGGTTCAGGTGGACCCCCAGGGGTCCACGGGAGACTCGACTGGGGTCTACGTTGGCGTGAAAAAAAAATGGGGGTTCACAAGTTTGTAAGTGGGGGTCCACGAAAATTTATCTGGTTTCGATAGTAAAGAACAAAAATGTTGGCTTGGCTTTACCTACCAATGTAGGCAGATAATACACTAATCAAAAAATTAAGGGAGTAAAAAAAATTCCAAATTTTTCGGTGATTTTTGACAGGCTGTATTTCGGTGAAAAATGGTCGTATTGAGACTTTAAAAGAAAGCATTTTGAAGCTTTAAGATTCTAATTTTCAGATTTTTTGGCAAAAATTTTTTAGGAGCTACGGTTCTCATGCAATCCTAACAGATAGCGCGAAAAAATAATATTGCAAATATTTTGCTTTTTTTTTTGGTCCACGGGCTTGAAAAAATTTTTTTCAATTAGGCCGGCATATGGATCAGATAGCCTGTTTATTTAGCATTAATTTCCTTGTTTTGAAACCTCCCTTAATTTTTTTGAGTAGTGTATTTTAAGAAAGTCAGCGACTGTTACTTGTAAAAACTTGCATATTCGATATTCAGTACAACGCGCGTCGGGACTTGCAAAGCGCTGCCCGCCCGCCCGCAACGCAAACCCGTTCAGACGTGCAAAGGGACGAAATACGACTTGTGCTGTGCTTGCAATCTTGCATGAACTTGTTTGATTCGTCACCAATATAAATACGAATGCCAAGGGCAAACGTTACTCATTTGTTTCCGGAAATTTGAAAAGAAAAGTGTTAGTGAATCGATGTTAGTGTTTGCCAGTGCCGGAAAAAGTAAGTATCTGCCTATTTGTTATTCATACTTTTATTTTATATTGTAATATTATATTTGTTATGTTTGCGTGTAGTAGGTAAGTAATAAAAATTAAATACTTAACAGGGCCATTATTCGATACTTCTATAAAAGAACAGAGAGAAAGATTGAACTTTTAGTACTTTTTATTATAAAATTTTTTATTTACCCGACTGTGGTGATTCACTAAAGGAGAGATATATGACACTGTGCACAGTATCTTCGCTTCAACGTCTCAAAGTAACGATGATGGCTTGCGGGCATCTTACAATATCTCATTGCTTATAGCGAAATCTGGAAAACCGCACACCATCGGAGAACAGTTAATTTTACCCGCTGTTGAAGAGGTTTTAAAAACTGTTCTGCACAAAAAGAATTCCTTTGAGTAACAACACTATAATTGATGAAATGAGCTCTGATATTGAAAGCTTCTTGTGTAATTATCTGCAAACAACTCATTTTTCTATTTAACTGGACAAATCAACTTTGGTACCAACCTGGTAATGAAGCATTATTATTGGCATATGTTCGATTTGTAATGACGAAGAAATCCATGAAGAGCTGCTATTTTCGAAAACTTTGGAAACGGACACTAAAGGCGAATCAATATTTAATGTCCTGAGTGATTTTTTTAAGGAAAATCGATTCCATTTACAAACATTATTTCGGAGGCAGCAGATGGAGCTCCTGCCATCTTCTGGCGATATCGTGGGTTTATAAGCCATCTTAAAAGAATTATACCAGGAGTAACTGCAACTCACTGTGTCATCCACCGACAACACCTGGTAGCAAAAAATTTGAGTGATAGATTGCACCAATCGTTTCAATTTGTGATTAAAGCAGTTAACAAAATAAGCAGCAATGCGTTGAATACCCGTTTATTTGCACAATTGTGCGACGAAAATGATGAAGACTTACAACGATTGCACTTACATACTGAAGTACGCTGGTTGTCGAAAGGTGCATGTTTAACAAGATTTTACTCACTTTTTGAATCAGTTTTAGAGTTTCTGGAAAGTAAAGATCCAGATTTAAAAGAGAACCTGATCAAATTGAAAGCAGACATCGCGTATTTGACAGATTTGTTCAAAAAATTTAATGACATTAACTTGCAGTTACAAGGAGGCCTAAATTTAATAAAAACAAAAGGTGTAATTTCGGCTTTTCTTGGAAAATTGAAATTTATGAAGCAAAATATTAGTCGGCGCGAATTCTCCCAGTTTCCAAACTTGTCACAGGCAGAATGTCTTGATGAGGATATTCAGACATACGTTCAACATTTAAATGCCCTGCATGATGACTTCAAAAATAGATTTGAAGATATTCTGACGATGGAAATACCACCGTGGATCATAAATCCATTTGATGAACCGGAAGTGGCGAATGTGGTATTACAAGAGGAGCTACTCGAGCTTAGTACCAATGAGGAGCTGAAGGTGAAATTTAAAAAAACATTTTGGCTGCAGGCGGAAATACCCGAAAAATATCCTGGGTTGTGGAAAATTGCGAGAAAACTTTTGATAGCGTTTCCCTCGTCATACCTTGTCGAAAAAAAGCTTTAGTGTCATTACAAACCTATGAACAAAAAAAAGGAGCAGATTGAACATCACAGAACGGGGAGATTTGCGGTTATTCCTTGCAAAACTGAAGCCAAATATTGATAATTCGCTGTCAATCCATCAAGTACGTCGCTCCCATTAAAATTATGACTATTTTTTTTTTAATTGTTGATTTGCATTGTTGAAGTTACGGTACGTTATTAATGTTTAATTTTAATTCTATTGAGTCTGTAATCATATTATTTTAATAAATAGAACACAAGAAAATATATTATTTTTCTTTTTATTTTTACCACTCCGAATTTAGAGTTGGAACTCAGAAACGACGCAAATTTCCATCGTTAGATCTAATCTTCACATTTTTTGACGAGTTTTGGGAATATGGTAGAAATGTAGTAGCAAGGGGTCCACCGAAACCAGTAAAATTTTGAAAGTGGTCTACGAGAAAAAAAAGTTTGGGAACCTCTGATATAGACGGATGTTTACACTATATTCAGACATTGATGATGTGCATGCAAAGAATCATTGATCGGACTTTATGTTGATGAATAAAGTCGAATTTTGTAAAAAAAATGTGTTTTAAGTAGCTAGATCAAAAACTTTTCAGCCTACGTGTTAAGAACGTGTTGCGCATTGTTTATTAAAAAATGTATTTATTTGCTGCTGATTCAGTAGTTCGTTGATGTACAACCACACGTTCTCGATTGGGTATGCATTGGGTGACTGGGATGGCACTGGTTACACATTTTACTCTCATATTTGGGGTCGTTACCCACTTGAAGCCGTTCTTCATTTTTATCCATAAACCACCGTTTGGCAGTCGGTATTAATGCCTTCTTGTAAATTTGGAACTTTTTATTCAGTGCTCAAATTGTGGGTAAAGATGAAGAGCTTCACGGTGCGCTGAATCAATCGGTTAATCGAAACTTACCAGGCTCGTGGGGTGATAACATAACACCAAAATGAAGCTTTATAGGAAAAAACTACATTGCTCCAATCTCGATCTATGTTTTCCTCTGCCCACGCGAGTCGTGTGTTTTTCGCGCAACAGTGGTTTCTTGGTTATACTCCTAATCTGCTAAATGGGAAAATCTCATGGAATATTTTCGAACTTTCCCTTGGTTGGACGTTTGTTTTCGATCCGATGACCCATCTGACTGCGCCAAGGAGGTTTCCGATGTTATTTTGGCCGATATGGAGGCTTACATCCCTTTTTCGAAGAAATGCCCTTCTAACGGCAAGCCTTGATTTGACCGAAAATGCAAAGAACCTGTTGCTTCTAAACATCTCGCACATCGATATTGGCGTGAAGATCCTAACACCATAAATCGTAACACTTTTGTTCGTGCCAGGAACAAATGCAAAGAAATTATCGACGAAACCAAGGAGGCACACAATCAACGGATTAGAAACAAACTTCTCGCTTGTCCCAACAATTCCAAGTCCTTTTGGTCAGTCGCTAAGGCAGTTAGTCAAAATTTCACCAAATCCACCATACCACCACTCACTCGGCCAGATAATTCTATTGCAAAGATACCTGTTGAGAAAGCGAACTTGTTGGCTGAACTCTTTGCTTCACATTCTATTGTCGATTTCCAAGGAAAAACACCACCTAATATTCCCACAGTGCAGTCAAGGATGCCCGATATTGTCTTCAGGCAGCGTATCATAAAACGTATTTTGATGAAGCTAGACACCAAAAAGGCTTCTGGCGCTGACGGAATACCTGCCATAGTTCTCAAAAACTGTGTGAGGGAACTAACACCAGTTTTCTGTAGACTTTTCAACCTATCTTACAGAAAGGGAATATTTCCTTCCTGCTGGAAATGTGCCACAGTTCAGCCAATACCTAAAAAAGGCAAGAAGACCTTGCCAAATAACTACCGACTAATCGCATTGCTTTCAATAATATCGAAAGTCATGGAAAAGGCTATCAATCAGCATCTTCTAAAATATCTTGAAGGATTCAACATTATTAGCGATCACCAATATCGCTTTCGTAAAAATAGATCAACAGGAGATCTCCTGACTTATGTAACACATGTTTGGAACAACGCAATTGAACACTTTGGAGAATCTCGAGCGGTTGCTCTTGACATATCCAAGGCATTCGATCGTGTTTGGCACGATGGGCTGTTGGCTAAGCTACGTTCTTATGGTATGTCTGAGAAGTTCTGTTTGTGGTTCTCATGTTTCCTCAGAGAGCGTTCTTTGCGAGTGGCAGTCGACGGATTTCTTTCTAACACCTTCACTATCAACGCCGGTGTACCCCAAGGCTCCATACTGTCTAATACTCTCTTTCTCATTTATATTAACGCTCTGCTGGAAAAGACCGAGAATCCAATCTACAGCTTTGCAGTACACTTATCTCTTCATTCACTTTGAACGCTCGGACATCGGCTACTCAGACGAATATCCGCAGACAGCAGGAAGTCATTCAGCTTAACAAAGACCTGGACGAAATTCTATCTTGGGGTGACAGTAACCAAGTGGAATTTAACGCTACAAAAATCCAGGCGGCAGTTTTTTCTAAAAAAGTTAACGTTGCTGAACCCGACATAGTTATGTCGGGGCACTCCATTCCCCTAATATCGTCACTCAAATTGTTGGGCGTAAATTTGGGAGCAGATATGTCCTAGCATGAACATGTTGCAGGCATAGCAAGGAGAGCTTCTCGGAAATTGGGAATATTATTTCGAACCAGAAAGCTTTACACTTCACAACAACTGTTAATTCTTTACAAAGCTCAAATTCGACCAACTATGGAATACTGCTCCCATGTTTGGGGCTCCGCTCCCAAACATACACTGCATTTGTTGGATTCTATTCAGAGAAGAGCTGTTCGTCTGAATGGAGACCCGGAACTGACAGGTGGCCTTGATTCGCTGGAACATCGAAGAACGGTTGGCGACTTGAGCCTATTCTACAAGTATTTTCATGGAAAGTGTTCGAAGGATGTGGCCCGCTTAATTCCTCCCAGAGCGGTGCATGTTAGAAGTACACGTCACGCTAATACTTCACATCCGTATGAGGTTCAGCTTGTTACTCCTCGTACAACGCTTTTCAAGCAGTCTATATGGAGAACATCATCCTTTTGGAATAATTTGCCCAGGATTGTGTTTCCCACCGAGTAGAATTTACAGCGATTTAAGAACAACGTGAATCGCCTTCTCCGCATACGTGTCGCTCCTGTAGCGCTTTAGGGACTTCCCTGTAGCACGTGTGCTAGACCCAAAAAAAAAAAAACTCGGCCACTTCAAATCATTAGCCCGGAGATGAGTGCAAATCTTTTCGTACGATATATTCAAACCTTTCTGCCTTAGTTCTTGCGCCCCTTGGCTCAAAGTAATTGAGGATTTTGGGAAAATGGGTTAATATTTTTTCTACATTGTACTACTCTTCTCCTCTAAAACCACGGTTTGGTAGATTATCAACGTTTTTCAGCTGAGGGTATTGTTTCATCCACTTGCTAACGAATGCCCTCGACTTGCCCATATAGTGAGAAGCCGCTTTTTTCGGACCTTTTGGATGATTATATAGGAATACACGCTCCGAGCGTGACCTCTATTGCATTGTTAAACAGAATTGACAACAGCCCTCCAGGCTTCTCTATCTTCGACACTTCTCATCAACTCCGGTAAATCCAAGTGCATTGTAGACACGGTTTGATCGATGTATCCGTTGGGAGATCTCCCTCTTTTTTTTCTACCGTTTTTCCCCTGGATCAGCAACTTTTCCATGCCATCCCTCCTTATTAGTGCCAGTGCACTTTCAAATAGGTCTAGAAGAATACGAATGTCTTTATCTTCAATAAGTTTGGGGTAAATCATCCGATTACGAAAACATTTACATTTTAAAGCTTTCACAGGATGACCTGCTTGGTTATCTCCTGTTCGCTATTGATTCTAAAGGGTGTCTCAGTATTCCGTGTACATAAAGTTTCTGTGGACTGCTGGGATGAAAATATGACCATTTAACCCAACTTATCTTAGTCCAAAAATTCGTAATTTTTGTGATACAGGGTGTCAAAGTTATACTTTTATTTTAGTTTTTCTTAAGTAGCTTTCTTAATAATTGTACTATTTGGACAAGATTCGGTACTAAGGGATTTTTTGAGATGAGAAATAGAAATCAGCTCACAGTTTTGTTGTAAATTGTAGGGGGCGCCACTTATTGCACTGTGTATACTTTTAAATTGTCATAACTTTTTTATACCACTCTGTATGATATTTTTTATTTAATTATTTGTGTTTCCTGCCATCTTCTGTCTAAAAAAGCTCTCTTGGTAAATGTTGCTCCGAGCAACAGTTTCTGAAATAATGGGATGTTTGTTTCCATTTTTTAATTCCATCCACCCTTCATCCAGGCTTAGGGCAGGTCCGAAAGAATAGTTCGTGAAATTTGGAGCATGCTTAAATGCAAACAGGCTAACAACAATAATAAATTTAAAGACCAACGGGCCAACAACAGTAAGAATGTAAAAACCAACTGGCTAAATGCATAAAAGATTACCCATAAATTGATAAATTTGTAATCAATAAATAAAAACATCCCACTATCTCAGAAAACCGTTGCTCGGAGCAACATTTACCAAGAGAGCTTTTTTAGACAGGAGAAGGCGGAGCATACGAACATTTAATTAAAAATGTCATACAGAGTGGTATAAAAAAGTTATGATAATTTAAAAGTATACACAGTGCAATAAGTGGCGCCCTCCACAATTTACAACAAAATTGTGAGCTGATTTCGATTTCTCATCTCAGAAAACCCTTTAGCACCGAATCTTGTACAAATAGTACAATTATTAAGAAAGCTATTTCAGAAAAACTAAAATAAAAGTATAACTTTGACACTCTGTACCTCAAAAATTACAAATTGTTGGACTAAGGTAAGTTGAGTTAAATGGTCATATTTTCATCCCAGAAAGCCACGGTAACTCTGTGCACACGGAATACTGGGACATCTTGCATAATACATTTTTTGTCTGTTTTCTTCAAAAAGTTCCTCTATAGATTTTTTTCTAGGTTCGTAACTTTTATTTTAGATCAGTGATTATTTTACTATTCTTATTAGTTAGTATGTATCTTTTTTATATTCCTGCCTTTGCTTGTACTTTCTCGTTTGCAATAAATTTATCAGATTTTGTTTGTAATTCTTCTATTTCGTTACATTTGTCTCCATGGTGTGTCTCTTTTCTGTCACTCGACTTTACTTCAGTTTCTTTAAAAAATACTTTTTTTAATTATATAATAAAATACTGTTTTTAGTCAATTTCCACTGGTTTATTTAAATTGCGATGACGCATTTCGCTGTCGATGCAGCTTCTTCAGATCTACATTTTACACTGTCAAGGTAGGTCATTGTCATTGTCTTTATTGAATTTAAGTTAGGCTATGCCTCTTACTTACATTTATGATAGCTTATATTCCTATACTACTTAACCTAGGTTCTATACAGTAATCCTAATTAACTTAACCTAGGACATTGGGTTTTAATTACATTGGTTGACTAATCTAACTTAACTAGAGCTTAATTCTAAACTAATCTAGAACTTAATTCTAAACTTAATCTAGGTTACAATCTTCATGGGGGTGGGGGAGGGCCATCGTCTTCGTCGGATATGGGGTCAGAAGGTCTTGGATAGTGATGGCGGGCGTTGGCGGGCACGTGGAATGCGCTCCTTATGGTGGCGTTTGGGTGTTGTAGCGCCTTTGCGAAGAACTTGATGTTGGTGGACCTCATGTGTGCCTTGATTGTTTGGCACACCGAGGTCTCTATGCAATTGCCGGTTTCGGACGAACCATGGGGCTCCCGTGATCATCCTCAGGGCCTTGTTCTGTACTGCCTGAAGTTGAGCTCTGCGTGTCTTGGTGAGTTTAGACCAAGTAGGGCAGGCGTGTGTGAGTCCTGCCCTCACGATGGTTTTATAAATTAGCAGCTTGATTTTTGGTTGCAACTTACTGGACCGGCTGATGATTGGGTACAGCTTGCCCAGTAGTTGCTTGGCTTTCCTTGAGGCAGCACAGACCTGGTCTTTCCAGATGAGGTGTTTGTCATACTGGATTCCCAGGTACTTGATGGTGGTTGCCCATTGGATGCGGGATCCCTGGAGCTGGAGTTGTCCATAAGGAGTGCCGTTGCCTTTGGCGAAGACGATGGCCTGTGTCTTACATGGGTTTAGCTGGATCTTCCATCGGTCGAACCAGGGGGCGAGGACGTTCAGGTGGCGCTGCAGTCTACTGGTGATGATTCTGTAGCTGCTGGATTCTGCTATGATGGCTGTGTCGTCAGCATACAGGAGTAGGGTAGTCTGATCCGTTTTTGGAATGTCGGCTGTGAAAATGTTAAAGAGGTGGGGGGAGAGGACGGAGCCTTGAGGGACTCCGGCTCTAATGGCCTTGACTTCGGAGATGGCCTTATCGACTCTAACTTGGAATGTTCTGTCAGAGACGAAGGATTGAATGAGTTTGTTAATGAAAAGGGGGTAGCCGTGTCGGATCAGTTTCAGAATGAGGCCTTCGTGCCAGACTCGGTCGAAGGCCTTTGCTACATCGAGAAACACAGCTCCAACTTTGTGACGTTTGTTGAAGCTGTTGGAAATGGTTTGGGCGAGTTTCGTGGTGTGATGGATGGTGCCATGAAGGGGCTGGAAGCCATACTGTTCATCAGGGACAACACGGAGCGCTGTGGACTTTGCTCTGACGATTTCGAGGATGACTTTTTCAGCTATCTTGCCAAGGCCTGGAAGTAGGCTGATTGGCCGATAGCTGCTTGCCTCGTGGGATGGAGAGCCTGGTTTTTTGATCATAATGACCTCAGCTTTTTTCCAGTAGAGTGGAAAATAGCTGAGTCTCAGTATGCTGTTAATGATATTGGTGGCTTCTGAGATTTGTTTCTTGGGGAGTTTTTTGAGGGCTTTATTTGTAATTTTATCATGACCTGGGGCTTTTCGGATTGAGATAAATCGAATGATCTCATTAACAGCGGAGGGGGTTGTGAAGTACGTATTGCGAGGGGGCTGGGCAAGATTTAGGGTCTGTATGGTTGTAGCGACCCTAAGATCACGGGCTGGATCGGGATGGGCAGGAGTGTTAGGAGAAAACTGTTCCTCTAGCAGATCTGCCAGAAGGTCAGCCTTCTCCTGGGTTGTGGAGGCTGTGGTGCCGGCGTGGGTGAGGGCTGGCATGGACCTTGGCTCGTCATTGGAAAGGGCTGTTGCCATTTTCCAAAGAGAACAGTCCTGGGTAGTGAGGGATTCTACTTTGGACTCCCACCTGCTGCTGTGGAATTCAGCAAGTGAGTCTTTCACCTGCTGCGTTGCTTGATTTGCGAGCCTTTTGAGGCGGGGGTCTCCCGTCCTGAGGGCTCTTCTGAGCAGCCGGTTTTTACCCCTGATCTGCTCTTTGATAGCTGGGGGTAGTCTACCTTGAGAAGAGACTGGTTGGGCTCGTGACGTTGTGGCCTGGGCAAGGGCTGTCTGGATATCAGCAGTCAGTTTATTGACTGCCGAATCCAGATCCTGGGTTGTGGAAATTTTTGGGATGGGACCCGTGGTCGCCAGGAGGCGTTGGAAGTGGTCCCAGTCTGTGCTGGAAGTGGTGACTGTGGCATTCATTTTGTCGGCCGGATTTCCCAGTGTAAAAATGACCGGTAGATGGTCAGACGAAAGGTCATGAATGACAGTAATGTTATGCCGGAGGTTGATATTTTTTAGAAGAAAAATATCTAGAAAGTCCGGTCTTCCGTGTCCAATGTGGGTGGGCTCGTCTGGAGCTATGAGATTGAATGGGATTTGGTTCTGGATGGCGTCGAGAGCAATGCCATTAGCGTTCGTAGCTAGGTTTCCCCAGAGAACGTTTTTGGCATTGAAGTCTCCGCCCAGAACGGTCTTTTGATTGACAGGGCTAAACAGCAGATGGAAGTCTGCAGGATCGATGGGATGTTGGTCACCGTTTTGTTGGTAGACCGAGAAGAGGTGGATGGTGGTGTTGTTTGCCATGGTTATGGCAATAGGCGTGGCTTCAGTTTGGACAAGAGGAAGGGGGGGGTGGTTGGTAGTGATTTATGGAGTGCTTAACAAGAATCATGGTCCCCCCTAGGTGGGCCCTGATTCTGTCGTTGCGGTAAACAGTGTAGTTAGGAAGACTGAATCGGATGCCGGGCTTTAGAAAGGTTTCTTGGATTAGAGCTACGTCGACGTTATGGTCTTGTAGGAAATGGAGAAGTTCATGCTTTTTGTCGCGAATGCCATTGGCATTCCATGACAAGATGTTTAGCATTTTAGGAGAGATCTTATTTGGTCGCTTACTCATACTTGGGCGTTGGAATTAAGCAGGGGCATGAAAGTGGCGGAAAGCTTTTGAAAGTTTTGGATGTTTTTAAAGAAGGTTTGCATGGCAGAATTCATGCTATTGATAGATGTAAGGGCGTCGGTCATGTTTGTTGGAATTGAGGTCGCTGGGGGAGCCGCCGTTTGACGACGGTTTGCCCAGGAGAAGGTGGCTTGGGAGTTAGCTTGGTTGGTTGCGGGTCGCTGCGATGGGTGTTTGGGACAGCCTCTGTAGGAGGCTGTATGCTCACCCTCGCAGTTTGCACATTTGGCAGGTAAATCCCGCGTTTTTTGGCATGTGGACGTGAGGTGCCCCTGCCCGCATTTAACACATTTGGGCGGGGCCCTGCACAGATGGGATGAGTGGCCAAATAATTGGCAGTTGAAGCATTGGGTATTTTTAGACTTGGAGTGTTGGGGTTCTGCTTTTATTTTGTTGTGCCTGACTTCAGTAATAGCAAAAATGGCTTTATCGGATTTGGGCACTAGCACCAAAACCATGGGCATGGGGTCCCCTGATTTGTAGTGCCATCGGATAACTTTATGAGGGTTGTGGCCTTTTTCACGCAGGTCACTAGCAATCTCGTCGGTTGTGAGAGTCTCTACGACTCCCCTCAACACGACGTGATTTAACTTGTCCTCCTGGAACTGGAAGGTATGGAAGGGTTCCCTGTTCTCCTCCAGGAATCTAGTTATATTTCTAAAGTCCTGGGGGGTCTCGGGGTGTATCCTCACACCTTCCGGGAGGGTGACCGCGCGGGTAAACCTGAATTTCTTGGCATTGAAAGTTGAGACGAGTTGATTGTAGCGCGTTTTGTCACGCAGTACAATGGGCGGAACTTTGGTGTTAGATGATGATGGGTTTGAGGGGGGGGTTACTGTGTGTGCTGGCGACTTACCTGCAGCAGCTTTTTTAGCAGCACCTTCCTGACTGGTCCTCGACCCCTGCCCTGACGTGGTGGAAAGCGTTGTCTGGGGCTGGAGAAGGGCGGTGGCTGGGGCGGTGGCTGGGGCGGTGGCTGGAGGGACAGTTGATGCTGTGGCTACAGTTGAATCTTTGGTAGAGCCGTTGCCCTGGAATGCTGGTGTTTTGTTGGCATTTTTGTTTGCACGTTTCGACTGCGAGGCAGCATCATCATCAGAGGACTTGTTGCTCCTCTTTCTGCGCCTGTATTTCCTTGTTGCCGGTTCCTCAAAATCTGAGTCGCAGGATTCTTCTTCCTTAGGGAAGGGCGTAGAGGTCCTGACTGGCGTTTCTGATTTTGAAGATGATGTGCTTCCGTTGAGGCCCAATGCAACTTCGTCCATAATGGTGTTGTCAGCATCTGCTTCAGACTCAGACGACTGAGATCTTGAAAGTTTCTCGATATGGGCCCTTAGCAGTCGAATTTCTTTGACAAGTTTTTCTCCACTAGGGCATCTTTTTTAGAGGCATCTATTCTTTGCTGTTCGATGACTTTTTTTAATTCAACGATGACTGTTTCCATTTTTAGTACTTGTCTAGACTGTAGTCTGCGAACCGTAATTAGGTTTTTCCCAAAAAGGATTAAATCTTCGAAATTGGTTTTTCCAAAGAGGATTAAAACTCGGGTTATACTTTAGGTCGTTAAGCCGGAAAAAGGTAGATGTTGTCGCTTTGAAGTCACGATGAGAACTGTTAAGGTAGGTTTAATATTCACAGTTTTATATAATTTCTTAATTATATTATTACACCTAATTAAATTACATTGATAGTATTGGAAAATCCACACAGATTTGGAGATAGGAGAATAAATTTAATAATGGTGAATTGCTTAAATCTACCTGGTCGTTGAGTAAAGTATCTGTAGTCCTTAATCGATTTATTTGCATTGTCTCTAAAAGGTTTAGTTTTAAACCTTTTTGTTGGGTGTGTAAAATTTTGAAATTCTTGTTAAATGTGTGATTTTCTGTTAAAAGATGATTAGCATATGTCGAATTAGATTTTTTTTATGGATGAAACTTTTATCGTGTTCTGTAATTCTTTGTCTAAATGTACGTCCAGTTTGTCCGATGTATGTTTTAGGACATGACCCACATGTTAATTGATAAACCCCTGATTTATTGTTTTTATTGATTTGTGGTTTGTAGTTTTTAAGATATCTCCCTATAGTATTGTTAGTCTTGTAAGCTATGTTGATATTTTTTGGATTTAAAAATTTCCGCAGTTGGTTTGCCGAAATAGGTTAAGCATTTAAAAGTGGTATTTCTGTCCTTAAAACGTGGGTATACTTCTGAGATTGTCTTGTTTCTAAGTTTTTTTCTAACGATACTATTGATTAAAGTAACCGAATAACCGTTGTTAACGGCTACTTGTTTTATGTACATGAATTTGTAATATATGACAAACCTTGTCATACAGATACCACAATTCACAATAGTTTCTCACCACCCTAACCATCATAAACTTGTAGCTTATCATAGTTTTATACATAGACTAACTAATATCCCCTTATCAGAAGAAAATTTTACTAAAGAATTAAACTACATAAAACAAGTAGCCGTTAACAACGGTTATTTGGTTACTTTAATCAATAGTATCGTTAGGAAAAAACTTAGAAACAAGGCAATCTCAGAAATATACCCACGTTTTAAGGACAGAAATACTACTTTTAAATACTTAACCTATTTCGGCAAACCAACGGAAAAAACTGCGGAAATTTTTAAATCAAAAAAATATCAACATAGCTTACAAGACTAACAATACTATAGGGAAATATCTTAAAAACTTCAAACCACAAATCAATAAAGACAATAAATTAGGGGTTTATCAATTAACATGTGGGTCATGTCCTAAAACATACATCGGACAAACTGGACGTACATTTAGACAAAGAATTACAGAACACAAAAAAAGTTTCATCCATAGAAAATCTAATTCAACATATGCTAATCATCTTTTAACAGAAAATCACACATTTAACAAGAATTTCAAAATTTTACACACCCAACAAAAAGGTTTAAAACTAAACCTTTTAGAGACAATGCAAATAAATCGATTAAGGACTACAGGTACTTTACTCAACGACTAGGTAGATTTAAGGAATTCTCCATTATTGAATTTATTCTCCTAACTCCAAATCTGTGTGGATTTTCCAATACTATCAATGTAATTTAATTAGGTCTAATATTATAATTAAGAAATTATATAAAACTGTGAATATTAAACCTAACTTGACAGTGTAAAATGTGGATCTGAAGAAGCTGCAATAAACCAGTGAAAATTGACTAAAAACAGTCTTTTATTATATATTTATAATGAATTTCCATCAAGTAGAAGCTACAACCATTCAAAATTTTTTTTAATTGTTTGCGTACTTATGTAATAAGTATTTTTGGCTCAATTTTTTTAAATATTAGATTTGCAAATTAATTTTGTGTTTTCAAATAAGTATCCGAAAATTCATTTTCGAATTAGAACTATTTTCCGCCCCTTTTAGGTGTCAAAGTACTAATCCTAAAGATGCAAAATCACCAGTTTATGGGATACTGCTTTTCATATAACTTGAAAATACAGGCGCGAATGCGATATCGTTCAATGATGCTATGGAGACTTAAACAGGGAAGTAAAATAATAGTCTATGAAGGCATCACTAATAGCAGGTTGCTTGACGGATGTACTATGGAAAAATAAACACCTCGTAATGGAAAGCAAAATAAAAATATACAAGACAACAGTCAGACCGATATTTACATTATACTGTAGAAACAAGAGCTGAGATATGTAAAACAGCACAAATGATGAGGACAACAGAAACGAAGGTGATTAGGGACATATATGGAAAAAACTATCCACGACAGAATCCGCAACAAAGATCTACAAGAAATAAGTAAGATTCAAGAAATATCCAAATGGATCAGAACTAGAAGAAAGCAGTGGAATAAACATATAGATCAGAGGGACGACAACCGATTGGTAAAAAGAGAAGAAAGAAAATTAAATAAACCTTGCGGTAGAAAAACGAAGGGCAGACCTCCGAAAAGGGGGAGGGAATGCTGGACAGGGACCTAATGAGGATAAAACAGGCAGTATGCCTACTTATATGACACACCTTATAAGAAAGAATAAGAAGAGGGAGAAGAAGAAGAAAAAGATTTGTTAACGTAAAAAATATTAAATTTTCTTGTATTCCTGATTTCAAAAACCTTTTTTCTAAAACATTTTACTTCTTTTTGTTTAAATGTGCGTCACTACTGGACTGTCCCTTATAGTTTAAATGTTTCTGAACCCGAAAAACTGCAAATATGTTCGATATTCTTTATTTTAAAGTTTTTCCTTCATTCTCCTTTTATCTTTACGCATGGATTTAGCACTTTTTTCCAAACCGATAAAGATTTCAACCCTCTATAAACTGTTGCCTTTTATAGCATATCGAGAATATGGCGAGTTTCATAATATAAATAAATAAGGCCCCCTCTATCTGTCCCGTATGTCGTATAGCACCATTCTATAAGATATGCAAACTGGTCTTTTGTCACATCCATTTTCATAAATTTGGGATTTTTCAGGACATGATACACGCATTTTTATCACGCATCCAACCCCAAAGGGCGTTTTATGCTTTCCATTTTTATGATGTTTTTTAAATGACGTTACTGTTTTCCAATACCTATAAATTTAAATGGTGTTGTTTATACTTTTTATGAAATATTATGTGGTAGTAATATGCGTGTCGCAAAAATAAAGGCAGATAATTTCTTTTCAACGGGCCGAATCATTTTTACGAAACTGTACTTCCCTTGCTAAAGGAAATTGTTGAAAAAAAAACGCCCGTTGCGGTTTTTTCATTTTTTAACTTTGTAAGATCCCTAAATCACGAACAAACATAGTCTTCCATGTTCATGTCTGTTTGTCCGTCTGTCTGTTAGCACAATAACTTGCGAACGAAATCAGATATTGATTTAAAATTTGGTATAGGTATACAGTCAGCCAAGTAAGAATGTATAGTTCATTGTTAATTAAAAAATGTATTTGTTTAAAAGTTTTTTATATCATTCGACAGTAAAGGTTGCCTATTAAAATGCTCATGATTCAGTAGTTCGGTTAGTTCCCATCAGCGTCGATGATCGCCTGGCAGCTTTGAGGTATACCCTCGACGAGATTTTCCGCTTTCTATGTTACTAAGAAAATTTTTCTTAGTTTTTAGTTGCCATGTTTAACAAATTCGTAGCATAATTCCTCCATAAAACAAAACATTAATAACGTGGCAAAGGAAATCTTAGGTCAGAGACAAGTAAACATCAACAAAACAAATAAAACACCTTGGTTTACGCCAGAAAGAAAGGAGCTGGCAAAGAAGAAAAAGGAGGCATATGTACATTACATACACAACAAAACCCAAGACAACTGGAACGCATATATCGCAGAAAGAAACTTAATGAATAGAAGGAGAAAACAAATTAAAGAAGAATATTGGGAGACATTTATTAAAGGGGCGGAAAATGATCTGTATGGCGCTCAAAGGGGAGCCTAGAAAATGTTAAGACGGAACAAATTTGATATAAAAGACATGGTACAGACTAATAAAATTACAATTTAATAATGGCAAACATACTTTGAGAAATTATATGACGAAGAAGAGAATAATGAAGTCATGCTTGAAGAAGTGGAAGAAATAAATCTAGATTTATTTTAGAACAGACAGAAAGAATATTTTAAAAATTGAAAAACCTCAGGATCAGACGATATTACAAATAAGGTGCTCAAATATGGAGAAGAAAACCTACATGAACAACTAGCACAGCTCTTTACAATCACAGTAAAAAATGAACTAATAGCTACAGATTGGAAAACTAGCATAACAATCCCAATATTCAAAAAAGAGCGAATGACGTCATCCGAAAACTACCACGGAATAATGCTCCTAAATAATACCTTAAAAGTATTAACAAAAATCGCACGGGAAGAAATGAGCAAGGATATTCAAATAAGAGAGGAACAACAGGGATTCCTCAAAAATCGATCGACCATAGATGCCATTTTCTTTTTTTATCGCTCACCTCCCCGCCTCAGTAGGGATTTTACCCTTTTTCCATATCCCAAGGATATCAGCGAGGATATTGTAATACCCGTCAACATTGTCCAAGTGCTGAAACATACATTTTTATATTTCACGGTACCTTTTAAACAACGCGGTAGTGCTGCCACGAACGATATTTGCATATCTACAAACAACCTAGGTACGTGACAAGGCCAAATATACAATGGAATAAACACGTATTTCGGATGGACGACAACAGAATGGTAAAAAGGGCCAAACCTAATAAACCTTGCGTTAGAAGAACTAGGAAGAACCTCCGAAAAGGTGGAAGGAATGCTGAACGTCCACATTGAAAGAGGCCTAATGGGAATAAAACAGGCAGAATGCCTACTTATATGACATACTATATAAGAAAGAAGAAGAAGAAGTAATATAATTTATAATAGTGAAATATATAAGGGGTTGGAGGTTAGAGTGGTGGCTTTGAATCAATCGTATTATATATCCTTTTTAGGGTTTTTTAAGCCAAGGAATTTTTAAATTCTGTTATTTTTTTCAATATTTATGGTCAACATATAAGGAGTTATAGAGGTGGAGAGATGGTAAAAGAGTTACAGCGTATAGGTCGTGTTACATGTATTTTTCAAGATGTGTTACGTAATGTGTTACAAACGTCCACTGGGAAGATTACCAAAAAGATGGAGAGATAGTTAGCAATCTACTTTTCAAGAAATCTCCCAACCTCGAAATTAACGGATAATCAGATTTATGAAAAGTATAAGCATTTTTGCATTATCTTTATTTGGTTCAGAACGTAAGAGGATAATGTGGTGAGAAGGGTGTTGAAGAGGTTAGTTCGTATATATTTTATTCTGCGCCCATTTTAAACGAGAAGTTGAGGAATCTGAAAGTTGTGTTATTTTTTATTATATTCAGTTATTCAAACATGTAAGGAATTGATATGTTGGGGGGATATATCATGTTAAAATCCTGTGCAAGGTTCTTAGAGTTAAGAATCTGAAAATATACTGTCACTTTTACCTCTATAATTAAGGATTTAGTGGAACGAATATCACAAAATAGCTGACTTAACACTGTCGCTTTCCGCTATAAGAATATACAACTGCTAGCTTTATATCTCTTTATGCGTTTAAAAAATATTATTTTTCCTTAAATATATTAGTTTCTTATGGGGTTTTCCCTATTTCGAATTAATAAATTGGTTACGTCGATCATTTTATGGACTTTTTTATTAGACTCATACAGACACTGGCTTAAATTATTAAAAATGTAACATTTCGAATATTTCATCTCCATCATTCCATAAAATCTCACAAATTGTTGTTACCTCGATTAGATCGTTCATCCAATAAAATCAGATAAACGTCCTGCAGCTACCTCGATCCAGATTGCAGGAAATTAAGCAGAAATTGGCTTACTCACATTGCGACCTGCGGATATATAAATGGCATCCCCAAAGAATGTCTCCGTAGGTGATTGGTCTTATTTCCGGCTGGACGCCGATAACCATCCGGATTTTAATCGAAATTTATGCATAAAGTATGAACGGACTACACAGACTGTATTATGAATTATTAAAAAGATTAATACAAGACGCAAGAGATTGTAGTGAAGGATTTCGAAATCGTTAATGTGGCATGGATTTAAATCAGTATTTTGATGTTTTAGTGGGATCTAATCAAAAATAATGTTTTATTATTTAAGAATATGAATTTTGACTTGTATGACTAATCTACTCTATTTATTTGAAACTGATAGTAATGAAAATGCTCTCTATTCCCAGGTATTTTTGGTTTGGCTTTAATTTCGGCAAGTATTAAAGACGGCAAGCCTCAACATATAAGCCTAGGCAAAAACACAAATAAACGTCCCCAATTCAGATCAAAAGAGCCGCTATAAGGCGGTTTTTGTTTGACTTGACTTCAATCGTTTCGACGCGCGCCGCAACTCTTTTTATATTGCCGAACTTTAGTTTTTGTTAGATTTAACTTCTAGGCGGCCCTTTGATTGCAATGGGCGCGTTGTGGATAATAATTTTTGTTCTAAGAAATTTAATAAATGTAATTATTGGAATTTTCTGGAAACATTATTTTTCTATATATAGCAAGCTGCTACACGTTTGGATTATTTAGTATAGAAGTAACATCCGTTCCAGTCAATAGTCGTCGAAAAGTTTAAAAATTTAAAATTACGTTGCGTTATAGCCGCGAAGAAACAGAAGGTAGACGTTCGATCATTTCAAACTTCATGGACAACAGATTACGGTTTTGTACAGCAAAACGATCGGGCCATTTGTGTCCTATGTCGGGAAAGCGTAGTTCTCCGGACATCTAGTGTTCAACGACATTTTCAGATAAAACATGAATCGTCATTTAAAGATAACGCTGATAAAAGGGAGGCAATACAAAGAGCAAGTAAACAATACGAGAAACAGTCAACATTCTTTAGCAAAGTTTTCCAAGGAAAAAATCCGGTAACTGAATGCAGTTTCAAAATTGCACAGTCGTTGGCACAAAAGTGTAGGCCGTTCACTGACGGAGAATTTATGAAGCAAAGGTTTTTGAGTACTGGCGAGATTTTATTCGACGACTTGCCCAATAAGGATACAATATTGGCCAGGATTAGGGATATACCCGCATCAGCGCGGACCATCGAGAGACGAATTACCGAAATGACACAAAATGTCCAAAAACAGCAGAGAGACGCTATCAAACGGAGTTTTGTATTTAGTGTAGCATTGGATGAAAGTGTCGATGTTAATGACATTGCCCGTCTGGCATTCGTTGCGCGATTCTTCGATGATGGCAGTGTGTATGAAGAGCTGAGTCTGCTCCCATTGCAGGGAACTACAAGAGGAGAGGGTATATTTTCAGAATTTGTTAAACATTTTGAAAAGCGGAACATTGATTTAAATAAAATTTTTTGCATAACGACAGATGGCTCTCCTGCTATGATTAGGAGACATAAAGGATTTGTTTCCCTTCTTATTGAACGCATGGGTCGATCAGTTTTGAATTTACATTGCATAATTCACCAAGAGAGTTTGTGCGCTAAAATCTCCGCTGGAAGTTTAAAATCCGTGATGGATAGGGTGGTTAAAATAGTTAACTACATTGTCGGTCGTTCTTC
This sequence comes from Pachyrhynchus sulphureomaculatus, assembly GCA_019049505.1. Taxonomy (NCBI): domain Eukaryota; kingdom Metazoa; phylum Arthropoda; class Insecta; order Coleoptera; family Curculionidae; genus Pachyrhynchus; species Pachyrhynchus sulphureomaculatus. The sequence goes on along the minus strand of CM032449.1, from coordinate 17,361,781 downwards.
ACTGATCCATAGACAATTTAAGGCCTTTCTGCAGGAATTAGAAAGTGCATATTCAGATATACCATTGCACAATAATTTGCGCTGACTCAGCCGTGGTAAAGTGCTCTCTAGATTTGTGCAATGTCCGGGCGAAATTAAATCGTTCTTGTTGGAAGAAAATCAAGTGTATGCTTATCCTGAACTAGAAGATAAGAACTGGATCTGTATGTTAATGTTTCTTACTGATATTAAAAACCATCTCAGTGAACTCAACTGAAAGTTATAAGGTTCAGGCAAAACAGTTCTGGATTTATATGAATCCTGGAAATCATTCAAACTAAAAATAGATTTATTTATCAGCGATATTACTACAAACACATATAAATATTTTCCAAATTTAAAAACTTATATATCTAGTGTCGACGATGGTGCACTAATAGACGAAATTCTTAGAATTATGACTAATTTAAAAGAGGAGTTTATCGAGAGGGGTCAGGATTTTGATAAACATGGTAATATGTTCGCTTTTTTAATCAAACCAGATTTAATGGATTTTTCCAGCAGTTGCTTTGACATATCTCTTTTCTCATGGATGGACATTAATGATTTTGATCTTCAATACATTAAATTTAAAAGCTCCGAGTTATGGAACACGAAATTTGTAGAATTAAGAAGGGTATTAAAAGGTGACTGCCAGAACCATTCAAACGAGATACTCAGTTGTTGGATGAGTTTACCAGATAAATATATTTGTCTTAAGAAAGTAGCGTTTGCCATGCTTACAGCTTTCGGATCATCCTATATCTGTGAACAACTTTTTTCCTATATGAGAGTGATTTTAAACCCGTACCGAAGCAAGCTGACAACAGACAACTCGGAAGCATGTGTGACACTGAAAATAACCAGATATGAACCGGATATAAGAAAACTCTCTAAAGAACTTCAAGCACAGGGTTCACACTAGGTCCTAGGACTAGAATAATAAAATTATTTGTTAAATGTTAAAATTTTTTTGTAATTAAACCTTTTAAAAGCAATATTTTAAGTTAATTTAAGTTAGTTTTTGTTAATTTTAGTTGTAGTAAGTACCTATGTCGGCACGCAAAATGTTGTATGGATGAAAACTGGCACCCCTTAGTTAAAAAGTTTCCGACCCCTGCCATAATGAAAAGCGTATAGTTAAAAATATATTTGACTACGTTAAAAACGATCAAAACTGTGATTTAAGTGTGGACGATTGTGTGACAAAATGTTCCTTAATGACCGGAGTTGGTAAAGCCACAGTTTGCCGAATTTTAAGAGCAGAAAAGAAGGGGGTATATACAGATGATAGACAACACAAAACAAGCAGTAAGGCGTATTGTTCATAACTTTTGTATGGAAAAAAGAATTTCAACTTTGGATATGATCCTGCAGGCTGCGACAAGCCACCCAGAAATACCGAACATGAGTCTAGTAAAACTATGGAGTGTTTTAAAAGGTATGAATTTGTATTGGAAAAAGTGTGAAAGAAAATCTTTATTGATAGAAAGTGGAGGAATTGTATGCTGGAGAAGAGACTATTTAAGGAAAGTTAGAAAAGCTCGCTCTGAAGGAAAAAGGATATATGACTTAGATGAGACGTGGGTAAATGAAGGGTACACAGCCAAGAAATTTTGGCAAGATGAGAATATCAAAAATGCTCGCCAAGCATACAGTGAAGGTCTCTCTACTGGTCTTAAACCGCCATTTGGTAACGCCGCCGGCAAGTCTCTTGCAAGTTGCGTTGCGACTAGTTGCAACTTGAAGCTGTATTTTCTTTTATATACAACGCACAAATAGCTTGAGAGTCGAGACAAAAACAGACACGGCGCACGAGAGACGAAACTATTTTGTGTTTTTGTACTTATACCGCGTAGTTTAGTATATTCATTTTATTTAATTAGTATTTTAGAGTTAGTGTCAAATTGTCAAACACTATTGGTAAACAGATAACTTATTAGGAAATTATGAAGCCTAAAACGAGTACAATTTGAAACTATTTCGGTGAAATTGATTTGAACACGGCGAAGTGCAATGTTTGTGAAAAAAAAAAATACTCCAAGAAAGGAGGCATATCATGACTTCATTAAAAGGACATTTAAAAAGCGTTTCATGCTGATAATTACGAATTCTATTCCCATAGTGTAGTCAAGGATGCCCGATATTGTCTTCAGACAGCGTATCATAAAACGTATTTTAATGAAGCTAGACACCAAAAAGGCTTCGGGCGCTGACGGAATAACTGCCACAGTTCTCAAAAACTGTGCGAGGGAACTAACACCAGTTTTCTGTAGACTTTTCAACCTATCCTACAGAAAGGGAATATTTCCTTCTTGTTGGAAATGTGCCACAGTTCAGCCGATACCTAAAAAGGGCAAGAAGACCTTGCCAAAAAACTACCGACCAATTGCGCTGCTTCCAATAATATCGAAAGTCATGGAAAAGGCTATCAATCAGCATCTTCTAAAATATCTTGAAGGATTGAACATTATTAGCGATCACCAATATGGCTTTCGTAAAAATAATCAACAGGAGATCTTCTCACTTATGTAACACATGTTTGGAACAACGCAATTGAACACTTTGGAGAATCTCGAGCGATTGCTCTTGACATATCCGAGGCATTCGACCGTGTTTGGCACGATAGGCTGTTGGCTAAGCTACGTTCTTATGGTATGTCTGAAAAGTTCTGTTTGTGGTTCTCATGTTTCCTCAGAGAGCGTTCTTTACGAGTGGCAGTCGGCACCTTCACTATCAACGCCGGTGTACCCCAAGGCTCCATACTGTCTCCTACTCTTTTTCTCATTTACTTTAACGATCTGCTGGAAAAGACCGATAATCCAATCTACAGCTTTGCAGATGACAGTACACTTATCTCTTCATTCATTTTGAACGCTCGGACATCGGCTACTCAGACGAATATCCGCAGATAGCAGGAAGTCATTCAACTTAACAAAGAAATTCTATCTAGGGGTGACAGTAACCAAGTGGAATTTAACGCTACAAAAACCCAGGCGGCAGTTTTTTCTAAAAAAGTTAACGTTGCTGAACCCGACATAGTTATGTCGGGGCACTCCATTCCTCTAACATCGACACTCAATTTGTGGGGCGTTAATTTGGGAGCAAATATGTCCTGGCATGAACATGTTGCAGGTATAGCAAGGAGAGCTTCTCAACAGTTGGGAATATTATTTCGAACCAGAAAGCTTTACACTCCACAACAACTTTTAATTCTTTATAAAGCTCAAATTCGACCAACTATGGAATACTGCTCCCATGTTTGGAGCTCTGCTTTCAAACATACACTGCATTTGTTGGTTTCTATTCAGAGAATTCGTCTGATTGGAGACCCGGAACTGACCTGCGGTCTTGATTCGCTGGAATATCGAAGAACGGTTGGTGACTTGAGCCTATTCTACAAGTATTTTTCATGGAATGTGTCCGAAGGATGTGGCCCGCTTAATTCCTCCCAGAGCGGTGCATGTTAGAAGTACACGTCGCGCTAATACTTCACATCCGTATGAGGGTCAGCTTGTTACTTCTCGTACAACGCTTTTCAAGCAGTCTTTTATATGGAGAATATCATCCCTTTGGAATAATTTGCCTGGGGCTATGTTCCCCACCGAGTACAATTTGCAGCGATTCAAGAACAACGTGAATCGCTTTCTCTGCACACGTGTTGCTCCTGTAGCGCTTTAGGGACTTCTCTATAGCACGTTTGCTAGACCTATAAAAAAAAAGAAGAACAATTAAAAGTTGAAAAAGAAGAAAGTTAACTACTAAAAGTGACTCGAACTCGAAAACTCCGTTAGAAGAAGCTAAAAAACAGGTATCATTTATATAATCACTAAATGTTCCTGAGAAGTAAGCTAAAATATCATCGACATATCTATACCAATAAATGAATTTTTTAAAAAACGGAGATTCACTGATTTTGGATTCTATAGAATTCATGAAAATTTCTGCTAGTAGGGGACAAAGGGGATTACCCATTATGAGGCCTTTATTATTAGTGTATATAGTGATATTAAATTCAAAATAGTTTTGGGTTAAACAAGTCCTAAGTGTAATGAGTATTTCTTGTTTTTTAATATAATTAATGTGGTTTGAGTTTAAAAGCTGTTCGACTAGTGTTATAGTATTTTGAGGTGGTATATTCGGGAATAAATTGGTTACGTCAAAAGAGATGAGTTTCGTTTTGTTGGGAGATTTTGAATTCTATTAAACTAAATCATACGAGTTTTTTTTTATTTGAAACTTAGCAACAAAATTAGTATTCTGGTTAATTATTTCTATTAATTTCTTTGACAACTTATAAGATGGTGCTGAAGTAAAAGAAACTACTGGTCTTATTGGATAATCTTTTTTTATGCAATTTTATTAAAGCATATAGTTTTGTTGTTTGTGGGTTCATCGAAGTTAATTTGTTTAAATCTTTATTATCAAATAAACTTTTACAATCACTATTAATAGATTTAACAATCTTTTGAAGTTTTTCTGTTGGATTTGAATCACAATATATTCAAAAAACTTTAGATTTCCTCGACAATAATAATTATGAGAAGTTAAATAATAACCCAACAGAAAAATTTTAAAAGATTGTTAAATCTATTATTAGTGATTGGAAAAGTTTATTTGATGATAAAGATTTACGCAAATTAACTTCGATGAATCTACAAACACCAAAACTATATGCTTTAATAAAATTGCATAAAAATATTATCCAATAAGACCAGTACTTACTTCAGCACCATCTTATAAGTTGTCAAAGAAATTAATAGCTATAATTAACGAGAACTAATTTTGTTGCTAAATTTCAAAATAAAAAACTCGTATGATTTAGTTAATAGAATTCAAAATATACATCTTCCCAACAAAACGAAACTCATCTCTTTTGACGTAACCAATTTATTCCCGAATATACCACCTCAAGATATTATAACACTAGTCGAACAGCTTTTAAACTCAAACCACATTAATTATTTTAAAAAATAGCCGGTCAAGTGCAAGTTGAACTTGCGCAATTAGTGTTCCGTACGTTGATTGCTTTTAAAATAAAATTTTTTTGACTTCACAAAAACACACCCCAAATGAGTTTTCATCAAAGTTTGTTTCCAATCTTTACTGAAAATTGATGACCTTGAATTTTTTTTTTATATACCAATAAAACTATTAAAGGTAATGCACTCGTGATAATTTTCGTTCAATCTACACCTCTTGGAGAATATTCCAGAATTTTTTCAAAATTTTTTGATAAGTACTTTTCGAGATAAGGAGGGTGGATAGCGATTTTTCGCGATTTTTTAAAAATAACACAAAGAAAAGTGCGCGCAAGTATTATTATACATTATATATACATTTTTTACTCGTGTTTTCACAAGCTTTCATTTGACACCACATTCGATTACCCAGTAAAAAAAAATTTTTTTTTACTTCCGATTTCACCCCCCAAAACTAACCCTTTAAGTCAAAATTTAACTTTCAAAACTACATGGCTCTGATGAGGCCATCAATTCCTATATTTGTGCTTAATTTCAACTTTCCGTACGGAACACTAACAAGAAATACTCATTACACTTAAGACTTGTTTAACACAAAACTATTTTGAATTTAATAACACTATATACACTAATAATAAAGGCCTCATAATGGGTCCCCTACTAGCAGAAATTTTTATGAATTCTATAGAATCCAAAATCAGTGAACATCCGTTTTTTAAAAAATTCATTTATTGGTATAGATATGTCGATGATATTTTAGCCTGCTTCACAGAAACAGATAGACAACTCAAAATATTTTGTGATTATATAAATAATTTACATGCGAACATAAAATTCACTACAGAAGAAGAAATAAAAGCATAAACTTCTTGACTTAATTATAACAAAAAATAATAATAAACATACGTTGTCTATTTACCACAAACCATCGCATACTGACACAACAATACATAATAAATCATGTCACCCAATCCAACACAAAGTAGCTGCTTTTCATAGCATGATCCATAGACTACTATCTGTTCCATTAAATGAAAAAAAAAATCTTAAAGAACTAAACATAATAAAACAAATTGCAGTAAACAACGGATATAATGTAGATGTAATAAACAAAATTTTAAAAAAGAAAAAACATAAAGAAGTCTTAGAACTAATTTTTCCTAGGCAAAAAATGAATCGATAACGCTATAGTGTTATTACATACATAGGTGAAACTAGCAATAAAATTAGAAATGTCTTAACAAAAAAACTAAATATTAATGTAGCATTTAAAACAAATAATACCCTAAGCAAATATATAAAAAATAATAAATCAAAAACAGACAAAGAGCAAAAATCAGATGTTTATAAACTTAATTGTGAAAATTGCGATTGAACTTATATCGGTCAAACAGGAAGAAATTTTAAAAAAAGAATAAAAGAACATTTTACATCTTTTATAACTAATCAGACTCAAATTACGCTAACCATTTAATAGAATCGGAACATCAGTTTAATAAAAACTTTGAAATTTTACATGTTGAAAATAAAAGGTATAAATTAAATTTGCTTGAATCTCTGGAAATCAATAAACTTAAAAATACTAATTATTTGTTAAACGACCAATTAGAATTAAATAATTCACCTCTTTTAAATATATTTCAATAATACCGTACTTAATTAATTTGTTACTTATAATATAAAGTCTTTATAATAGTATAATTAGGGATTTCCAACATTATTGTATTTTTCCTGTAGGGATCTTATATATATAACAAATTTTCCATCTTGTTCTTTTAATCTTGATAAAGCTACAGTGATAGCGAAACATGTTGAGATATTAAAATAAATGTGGAGTTTACCAGTAAACGAAAAAAAAAAATTGTTTTACTGTTCACTTAACTTAAGCTTAATGGATCTCCACCAAGTATCGGCCAAAACAATCCAGTTATAAAACGTGTTACCTGAAAATTTCACATTTTGTTTGCGATGTTCAACTCCGATTCACCTCTGACTCCGCGGAGGTCACTATGAGAACTCCGGCTCCGTATCCGAGAAAAGTACCTCCGTAACATCTCTGTATTAAACTATTCCGATAACGCTCTTTATATAACAGAGAATTGCGACAATTGGCATATTGAAACATTCGTTTTTCCAGATTATTTCTAAAAAGTCTTTTTTATTCGTTAATTTTTCCGGATATTATCTTAACGAAGTCGCACGAATTTTTATCCTCTCATTTTTATTATCTATTTGTACAAGCTTTACCCTTCTTTTTTAATTAAATTTTTAATACCATCTGACACTTCCGAAAGTCGTAAAAGCAACATCAAATATAATTTGTCACCAGTCAGTGGACATTTTCGTAAGATCTCTCTTATCTCGTTTTCGGCATTTACCTTTAATTTATAATCCTTAAGTTTCGTCCCTCATTTTAATTCAGGTAAGTGCTCAAGTCGAATTTAATAAAAAAGAAAAGAAATCCTCGTTTTATGGCGCTTAAATGGTCCTTTTTTGGCTAAATGTTTTTTTAATTGATGTTAATTATATAAGGTGTCCCATAGAGAGTTTAATTTAAAGCATTTGTAGTAAAGAAATAAATTAATAAACGGTTGGTTGTCCCTTCGAGAAGGTTTGTTGGCTTCCTTTCAAGTTCTTCATGTGGTAATATACAATCAATAAATTTTGGAAGCGACACCTATGGAACACCACTTGAACCAAATACTGAACACCATTTTGGAGCATCATCTGTCATATGAACTCACCCTAAATTTCAAGTCGATCTGCCAAGTCATTCATTTTTTATCAGCTGATTAAAGTAGACGTGTTTGAGTATTTTTTAAAAATGGAAAAGTCAAATCTCATTCAGAGATAAAATTCTTTGTTTTGGAACGTTTATCGACAACCTAAATCCATGCAAAGTTCATGAAAATGTTAAAAGAGTCTGCTCCTTCATTTCTAACTGTTCATAGATGGACTCTAGAGCTTAAACGTGGTCGTACAAGCGTCAATGATGACCCACGTTCAAGACGCTGAAAAACTGCAACAACTGAAGAAACTGTCGTGCAAGTATAAGATATGGCAATGGAAGACCATTGATTAACCGTGGATGATTTAGCTGAAGCTATAGGCATCTTACATGGATCAGTACACCTGTAGCTGAACATCAACTCTCTACAAGTTGTATCATCAATATGTGATCATTTTTAGACGCCCGGCCCCGATTTATGGAAAATTGTTATATATTTATTTTTTTTTAAATATAGAATGGTATAGAGCATGTCAAGGAGTATACTGACGTATTTGATATTTGATAGTGAAAACGACGTTGGGCTGCCGCGACGCCAAACCACTCTTTTTTATCCATCGATATACGTTTCGTAAAACGGCTTTGGAAAGTCCAAATTCTTTTCAACATTTTTTCCTTAACCTCTTTATTTTAGTTTGTGTTGCAAAACAGTTATGCAGCAAAAACCCTCTAAAATATAATTTTTTTGTCATCGCGGTTGTCATGGATCATATGCCACGTTTGGCGGTTTTCAAACAATTTATCTAGTAGGCGGTTGTCATACTTTAATCTGACAGCTCTTGTTTGCACACCTACTCAATTCAATGGAGTTAAACTGAGTAAACAGTGTGTGGTTGTAGTTGAAGTGGTTTTCCATGTTGATAAAGAGCTATGATTCTTATTTATGGAGAGGCGAGAAGGAATTCTCTGGAAACCGTTAGACTGTAGCGAGAACGTTACCTCGACAGGTATATCCTGAATCACACTATGTTTTGTCGATTAGAACGAAATTTGAGGAGCTGTATGGATGCATTTTCTAGGCAGAAAGGTATTTCTAAACGAAAAACTGTTTTAAACAGACGAAAAAGTAGTCGAAGTTATGCAATATTTTCAAAACAATCTATATAATTCAATCAGACAAGCAAGCAGGCAATTGACTGTATGTTATGGCGCTATTCAGAAATCTGTTAAAGCTAACAATTACCACGACTATAAAATGCCTAATCTTCAGTTATTAACACAAATTGATTTGCAACGACGACTAAGTTGTAATGTGACGAGGAACGTTATTTTCTGAATCATATATTATGGAAGATGAAAGATATTTTGTCAGCAACAGCAAACCTTACAGAAAAAATTATCATTACTGAGCTGACGAATATCCATACAACGTTAATCAAATTCAGAATCAAGGATATTATGGTGTTAACGTATGATGTGGGATAATTGGAAGATATTTATTTATTTATTTATTCCTTTATTGCCATCAAGATTACATAACGTAAAAAAGCAACGTCACAAAAAAGTAGAATATATGCATATAGCCAACAAAATATAAGACACCATACAGAGGATAAAATCTTACAACTATTGATAACTAAAATTATTGATCAAAATTAAAAGAATAGAAACATTTTGAGAGAGCAAACCTTTTTGCTTCCCTTTTGAATCTCTCAATCCCCTCAATGTTCCTGATCTCCAATGGGAGAAGCCGATATGCCTTTATGCATTTAAAATATGGCCCTTTTTCAAAGAAAGAAGTAGCATGGTAGGGCGCTCGTAATTCGTTTCTACCTCTAGTCGTGATTGCCATATCTAAAGCATATTCATCCCTATTTGTCAAGAAAAATGATGGATTCTTCTTAACAAAGGTAACCAAAGCCATGAGGTAGAGACCTGGGACCGTAAGTAACCCCATTTCAATAAAGTATGGTCGACACGACGTTAGAGGATGTAAATGACGCATGTATCTCACAATTCTCTTTTGAGCCCTAGAGATATCCCTAGCAAATCTTGAAGATCCCCAGAAAGGAATCCCATAGTTTAATTGGGATTGAACATAAGCAAAATAGAAAAGTTGTATGCTATTTGATGATACAATATATCTAAGTCTTCTAATAAGAGCACACGCACTATTGAGCTTAGACCGAAGTTTCACTGCATGTATTTCCCAACAAATACTTGAGTCCATATTAACCCCCAAAAATTTTATCGTCTCTATATTGGGTATTGACTTCAGTTCATGTCGCACATATACGAGGCTGGTTTGAAAAGTCCGTGCAAAAAAATAAAAACTACTTATGTGTTTGGGGTAAACCTTTTTTATTTTTCGACATAGTCTCCTTTTAGGCTTATACACTTCGTCCAACGATGTTCTAGTTTGTTGATCCCTTCCGAAAAATAGGATTTGTCCAAGTCTGCAAAATATCCATTAGTGTCTGCAATCACCTCCTCGTTTGAATAAAATCTTTGTCCCGCCAGCGATTTCTTCAAATTGAGGAACAAATAGTAGTCTGAGGGAGCCAAGTCTAGAGAATAGGGGGGATGTGAAACGAGTTGGAATCCTATTTCCATTAATTTTGCGACCACAACTGCTGAGGTGTGTGCTGGTGCGTTGTCGTGATGGAAAAGGACTTTCTTGTGGGCCAATCGCGGGCGTTTTTCTTGCAGCTCGGTTTTCAAACGGTCCAATAACGATGAATAATATTCACCTGTAATAGTTTTACCCTTTTCCAGATAGTCGATGAGGATTATCCCTTGCGAATCTCAAAAGACAGTCGCCATAACCTTTCCGGCCGAAGGAACGGTCTTCGCCTTTTTTGGTGCAGATTCCCCCTTGGTAACCCATTGTTTAGATTGTTGTTTGGTCTCAGGAGTATAGTAATGTATCCATGTTTCATCCACAGTGACGAAACGACGCTTAAAGTCCTCCGGATTCTTCTGGAACAGCTGCAAACCATCCTTGCAACACTTCACACGATTCCGTTTTTGGTCAAGCGTGAGCAATCGCGGCACCCATCTTGCGGATAGCTTTCTCATGTCCAAATGTTTATGCAAAATATTATGTACCCGTTCAGTCGAGATGCCCACAGCACTAGCAATCTCACGCACCTTAACTCTTCTGTCATCCATCACCATATCATGGATTTGATCAATGATTTCTGGAGTCGTAACCTCCACAGGCCGTCCAGAACGTTCAGCGTCACTTGTGCCCATATGGCCAGTCCGAAAATTTTGAAACCACTTATAAACTGTTCTAATCAAAGGTGCAGAGTCACCATAATGTTTATCAAGCTTCTCTTTAGTCTCCTGAGGCGTTTTGCCTTTCATAAAGTAATGTTTAATCACCACACGAAATTCTTTTTCGTCCATTTCTTGAAAATCACTCGACTTCCTTGATTCACAGGAATGCCAAACACAAAGAAATAAACCAATATGGCTGAAACTTGGTGTGCGTTCATTCAAGAGATGCTACTAACTAAACATGACCTCGATACTCGCCGGTGGTGCCATCTCTCGGATTTTGCACGGACTTTTCAAACCAGCCTCGTAATGATTGTGTGGGTATTTTATTTTTATTAAATAATATAAGGCCCGTTTTATTTCCATTAAGACAAAGGTAATTCTTTTCACACCACTTAGCCATTCCTGCCACTATACGAGAACAGATCACCGACAGGCTAGCGATAGAAGAGCTTGACAAAATTATCGATGTATCGTCAACAACTTTACAAGCCATTCCCTCCCCATCATCATCATCCACATCCTGCTGCCGCAGCAGATAGTCCGGTAAATCATTCACATACAACAAGAAAAGCAATGGACCTAGTATCGATCCTTGTGGTACACCCCTACACATGCTATTAGGGTCCGAGAAATAGTCCCGGAGGTTAATCCTAACATTCACTGTCTGGGATCGGTTGTGTAAATATGACTCCAGAAGCCCCAGGGCTACTCCCCTCACCCCATATCTCTCAAGCTTAATGAATAGCAGTGTGAAGTTTATAGTATCAAAAGCGTTTGAGAGATCAAAGTACAGGCCAGCCACTTTCTCATTTCTGTCAAGTTTAATAATGATTTCCGTGAGGGCTTGATAAATAGCCATCTCCGTGGATTTTCCTGGTAAATAAACAAATTGGTTTGGTGAGAGAATATTGCACTGTAAAAGAAATTGATCTCTCAAACACCTTTGACACCGCCGATAAAAGAGACACTGGCCTATAGTTTGCCGGATCATGAATATCACCCTTTTTAAAAATGGGCACTACTTTCGTGGTTTGGTTGGACCATACTTTTTTGAGAGAACACTAACTGGAAATAGATACCTTAATTTTTTGGTTAATACTGTACTAGTTTTATTGAACAATGTTCCCCTTATTTTAAGAAGGCATATGTGGTATCAACACGACGGAGCACCACCTCGTACAACTGCTGCTGTTAGAGAGTATTTGATTGAAGGATTTCAACGAAGATGGATAGGGGTTCGCAGCCTAGTTATTTAATGGGCACCTAACTTACCAGACCAAATTTCTTGTTGTGGGAGACTCTTAAAGATATTGTATACAAAACTACGACAAATGGTATAGAGCACTTAAAGGCAAAAATATCAAATGCATGCAATAGTATATATGGAGATATTATTTACAAAACCACTCATCAAGTGTTAATGAAAATAATGGAAAAATACATGTTAGAAGAAGGAATATATAGAAAATTTCTTTTGATGTTTTTTTTTTTTTAATTTTTTAAGTATCAAACATTTAATTTTATAAATATGTAATAAGTTATGCAATTTTAAAAGTTATATAGTTTTTTTGTGGTTTTAACAAAAATAATGTATTCTTGTTTTTTATTGTTCAAAGATATTTTATTAAAGGGAAAACCTCAACAGCATAGTAACTAATGTTATTATAATTACTGTCAGATTAAGTGTGACTAGAAAAATTGTTCGAAAACCGCCAAACGGCATACAATCCATGGCAACTGCGATGACCAAAAAATAATATTTGAAAGGGCTTTTGCTGCATTATTTTTTTGTAAAACAAATTAGAAAAAAAAACAGTTTAAGGAAAAATGCTCAAAAAAATTAGAGCTTTTGAATGTCGTTTTATAAAACAGAAATGTCGACGGAAAAAAACAGTTGTTTGACGTCGCGGCGTACAGAGTCATTTACACTACCAAATATCAAATACATCAGTACACTCCTTGACATGCACTATATTATTCTACATTTTAAAAAAATGTATATCCAACAATTTTCCGTAAATCGGGGCCGGGCGTCTAAAAATGATCACCCTGTACTATAACAGAAATTAGTTTCTAGTAAAATTCCACTGTCTTCATACACTCCCTGTGTGCAGTTTTAAAATAGGGATGTTTTAAATCAAAATGCCTGTTAGAGAATCAGTAATGTTATTAGAGAGTTATGAATATAAGGATCTCACTAATTGGCGTAGAAATATGAGAGTTCGACTAAAATCACGGAGTTTAACGGTGGACCCTTAATAATTAAGGTCACTAATAATTGACGTCCACTGCTTTGATTTCTGCCCCAAGCTAGGAAATTGGTTTATAGTTCCGTAATATACGTCTCAGCTCAACGTAATATTTAAAAAAAATATTTTAAAGTTTACGAATATATATGTTGTGTGACATTCAAACGAATTTTAAAAATTGAAAAACTTTTTACCTATATCGGGATTTGAACCCTGGCCTTTCGCTTAATGGGCTAATGCTCCACTAAATAATCTATCAGGGAACTCTGGCATATCGTTTAAAATTAGAAATGTTTGGATATATCTATCTATTTTTAAACAAATTTAATGATTTTCTAATTTTACGGTCTATATTTTCCAATTTGGTCATTTTGTATAGAAGTACATTGTAAATTCACAAAATATTATTAGGTTTAAAGAAAATGTTATTGATTACACAGGGGAACAGCTGTTTTGGTGTCGAGGTTTTTTGAGCTGATTCTATATCAATTTGATGTCCTGAATTCAAATAACGTATTCATTTGTACCTAGGAGCTCAAATTTTTAAGATATACAATTTTAGAGAAATATAAGTTACATTATTGTAACTCAAATCCGTAAGTGTAGTAAACAAAAGTAGATACGAAATTTTTATTTTAGTTATACAAAAATACAATATTATGTCGTACTTACAAACAAAAAAAAGCATTGAAGAAATGAAATAGTCACTCAACACTTGGAAAGCTTCTTTTCCGCGACATTCTTGAATGTTTTTTTAAACAGTCCCTTTTTAAACTCCAGCAGTAATCTGCCATCATGTGCATGTCCCATCTTCCTTGGTGGCGGTCCTCCATAACTTTAATATCTTGGTAAAATCTTTCACCTTGTTCCTCACTCATGTCTCCTAAATTTTCTGGAAAACGGTCTAAGTGGCTGTATAAATAGTGTATTTTAATCCTCATATTGCACCCCAAGGATTTGAAACTATTAAGCATCTTGTTAACCATTTCAACATAGTTTTGAGCTTTATGTTTGCCTAGAAAATTTTCTACAACTGCAACAAATGATGTCCAAGGTTCTCGTTCAACTTGATTCATTGAATTTATGAAGGCAGGATTGCCGAGTCTAAATTGGGATAAGTCCACTTACTGCGGTTATTTCGATTGATTCCATTATTATTTACTAAACAGAAATAACAATCATTGAAGTGGTTTTTTGGTTCTCTCCAAACCATTGGTACGCCGAATTTTAGACATTTTCTTTTCCCGGTAGTCCACTGCCGTAAATGCTCTGTACAAGTTTTACATACGAGATGCGGGGCCCACGTTTTGTCCTGATCACCAAGCTTAACTCCGAAGTATCCAAGATACGCTCGCTTTACAAAGTCAGTAATAGTTTGTCTGTTTTGTTAAAACATGTATTCTCCGCATATATAGCAAAACACGTCAGGTTGATTTACACAACTTCTTCTTGAACTGGAACCTGAACTCATTTTAATTCTGTTCAATAACACAAAAACACTCTTTTCTTAACATAAAAAAAAACACGCCGAATTCGATCTATTCTCATTAGTAAGAACGCACAAACTGACGAGACTTACCCGAGTTAGGTGATTAAAAGGGTCAGTTCAGGTACCTGATAGGCAATGGTTCCACTATTTATAGATTTACCTGGAATTTACTCAATTACAGACTGACAATAAAACCATTGTACCTACATTAATGAATATATAATAATTTTAGAACTCTCATAAATGAATATACTGAATAAAAACCACATTGGTAGATAAGTTGATGTATCTAAAAAAGTAGAGCTGATAGAGAAAAACGGATTGCATGTATAGATTTAGCGTTCCAAATATAGTTAAAATCAGCTCTAAAATCCCAGGCAGCAAAACAAAAATATTTTTTTGTTGCCCTGTGTTATGATTGTCATAAAAAAAAAACACAGTTAACAAATAAAAGGGGTCGGTGCTCAATTTGACACACCACTGGTTCTGTTTGGATCATCTTGAAGATAACCAACAGCCATCTTAAACCGCTAAAACAATTGTTTAAAAAGATGTTTCTAACTATTAGAAACTTTAATATGGCTAAAAAAAGATAAATATTTCTCTCTCTTTTGTCTACAAAAGATCATAGCCACTGTTTAAAACTACAAAACAACAACCTTAAACAAAGTAAGAACGGGACAAGTGCAAGTCGGACTTGCACAATTAGTGTTTAATTGCTTTTAAAATAAAACATTTTGTTACCTTAAATGAATTTTCAACAAAGTTTATTTTCGATCTTTGTTGAAAACTTATGACCTTGAAATTTTGTTTTTTATATACCGTGTAAATTATCAAAGGTGATGCACTCATGATAATTTTTGTTCAATCTACCCCCTGTGGAGATTATTTTAGAATTTTTTCAAAATTTTTTGATCCGTACTTTCCGAGATAAAGGGAGGAGACAGCGATTTTTGGCAATTTTTTAAAAATAATCCAAAGTGCAAGTATTACATTATATATATTTTTGAACTCATGTCTTTACAAGCTTCCATTTGATACCCCACTCGATGACCTGGTCAATTTTTTTTTTGCTTTCGATTTCACCCCCCAAAACTAACCCCTTAAGTTAAAATTTAACTTTCAAAACTACATGGCTCTGATGGGGCCATCAATTCCTATATTTGTACTAAATTTCAACTTTCTATGTGAAATAGTTTCGTAGAAAATCGGGTGTGACCGACGGACAGACACCGAAGTGATCTTATAAGTGTTCTGTACGGAACACTAAAAAAGGAAGCCTTAACCTCTCGGCTGCATGAAAATCTATAATAAAACAAGTTACCAACGCATCAGCTGCCAACAGTTTATGAAATAATGTCGATACTATACATGTTAACTCAGAGAGGGCGGAGCCAGCGTCAACCAATGACCGCTATAATGTACGGTTACGAACCTCTCAGGTTACCGTTAACTATCACTAAGTAAGCATAGATAATGTTAAATCAGTCTTCGGCGAAACGTCTGCGACTACCAAGTCAATGCAACACTGTAACAGACGTACTCTCGGATTTAAAAGGAAATACACTTCTTTTCTACATTTAGGCCTCTTCCATGTTCTTCTATTTTTGTCTATCCTTAGCTTGTTGTTTCTAGCTGCCGTCTTTGGAATATCGTCCACCTATCTTTGTTGTGGTCTTTCTCGATTTCTTTTAGTTTCCTGAGGTCTCCATTGTCGCATGTTTAATGGCCATCTGTCACTACCTTGTCTAGACGGCCTGATTTGCCCATTTTCACTTTAGACCAGATATTTCCTCTATAACATCTCTCATCTCAGTCTGTTTCTTTATCCCTTCACTCTCGATTCGATCTCTCAAAGATATGTTCAGCATGGCGCGTTTTATTGCTCTTTGAGTGATCTTTAACATGTTTACACTCTGTCTTTTCAGGGCCGTGGTCTCCATTTTGTATGTGGCAACAGGCAAAACACATGAGTTATGAGCTCTCATGTTAGCTTTATGGGATCTCTGGATTTTTTGGAATATGACTCCAAATGCGGCTCAGGTTAGTACCGCTCTTCTGGTTACTTCCGGTTTCTGGTTCTTTTTCTTTAGGGTGATGTGTCAAAATATACATAATGAGAGACATTTTCTATTTGCTGATTTTCTATTATAACCTTGGTATTCTCAGTGCTCATAATTTTAGTTTTCTGAATGTTTATTTTCGGGCCTACTTGTGTTGATGCATGATTCAGTTCCTTTATCTTTTCGGCTAATTCATAGGTATCACTTGAAATGGGGACGATGTCGTTTGCGAAACGTAGGTGACTCAAGAATGAACCATCTATCATCCTACCCTTTGTTTGTCATTGCAGCTTTTTGAATATATGTTCTAGGGCAAGTGTGAATAGATTAGATGAGATGATATTGCAATACCTCCCTCCTCTTTTGATGTTAATCAGATTTGTTGTTAAATTGTCGTTGATTTTGATGTATATTGTTGCGTGTTCATATTTGTTGTTGACGTTTTCGGTGTATCTTTGTTCCATTCTGGTATGGACGTGGTCTTTAGTGCGGTAACCCTTTCGAAAGCCCGCCTGTTTTAGTGGTTGGAAGTGGTATTAGTTAATCGTTTAGTGATGAACTTGGTTAAAAGTTTGTATGAGATCATACTAATAATAGTTTTCGATATTTGTTATTAAATTTCCGCTGTGATGCGCTCTTGACCTGGGCATTTTTCATTTCTCATCTGTGTTAGAGCAGCTCTGACCTCTATCTTGGAGATTTTTGGAATCTCTTTTCTTCTAACCTAATTCAATTCATAGCTTTGCAGTGTGGCGGAACGATCAAAAATCGCTCTGAGAGTCAATTTTTGAACTATTAATTTTTTTTTTAAATACTTGCAAATGAGTCTGGAATAGTGAGTCATTGCCGCTTTGACGAATTTTTTTGTTTGCGTGTAGTATATCTCCTATAAATTGATATAGGCTGAAACCCTAAAACCAATAAATACCGTTCTTTTTAAACCCTTGAGTAACACATTTTTTAACCATATTTTAATAACAGTAATATTCGTATATATGCTTTTTTGGTCGCTGAATTTAAATCTGATATCAAATTGACGATTTTGTTAGTTGACAGCTATCAAGTAGCTGTCAAATCACTATCAACTATTGAAAAATTTGAAATAATTTTATAATGTTATGTTTTTGAGGTTACTGAATTCCAATCTGATGTCAGATTGACAATTTTAACAGTTGGCAGCTGTCAAATCACTATTAATTATTGAAAAACTAGAAATAATCGTATACTACATGTTTTTGAGGTTGCAGAATAAGAATTTGATGTCAGATTGACAATTTTGACAGCTGGCAGCTGAAAAACTAGAAATAATGTTATAAATTTATATCTTTGAGGTCGTTGAATTCGAATCTGATGTCAGATTGACGATTTTAAAATTTGGCTGCTGTCGAATAGCTGTAAAATCCCCGCTCACTATTGAAAAACTTGAAATAATCTCATAACTTTATGTTTTCCGGGTCGAATCTTATTTTAGATTGACCATTTTGACTTTTGGCAGTTGTTACTAGCCGTCATATGACCACTGAGTACGGCGCATATTTTGGGGATATTACTGTTAATAAAATATACTTAAAAAAATGTGTGACTCAAGGGTTTCAGCCTACACCAGTTTATAGGAGATATACTACACGCAAATAAAAAAAAATCGCTTTTTTTAAAGCGGCAATGACTCCTTTGCAAGTATTTAAAAAAAATTGTTAGCTCAGAAATTGACTCTCAGAGCGATTATTGATCATTTCGCCACAGTGTGCGTTGTATGTCTTCTCGTTCCTATTATTTATTTATGTCTATCTCCCAGTCACCTATGTCCGGGTTTCAGGTTCCATTCGGGCATAATTTTTTGTATGGATTTGGCCAAATAATTTTTGGTATGACGTTTTTTGCTCGTTTCCATCGGGATTCGGCTAGTTATTGGCTTAATGTGTTCGATCGTCTTCCATTTTTCGTAATTTCGCCATACAGGCAATTTTACAGTCGTTATTTGTGTTCTTTCTATACTAATATCTTCTAACTTAGATATTTATATCTTATGTTAATTCTCGGTAAGTACGGTTTCTACATGTTGCTATTTTTTCTTGAATTTAGTCCCTATTCTTCTCCTTCTTCCCTTTGATTATTATAGATATAAGTCGAGATTAAAGCCTAAAATTCAACACTATTAATTTTTTTTTCCATTTAGCAATGACCTGTAATTTTATATGGCGTGTTAGGTTTGTGAACTATGAGTCCAGCCTACACTAAAACCGATATTGCGGTCGGACGGGTTAGATAGAGGAAATATTTTATACATTATACCCTAATCAAATTTTATAAGATGACACCTCATTAAATGATCCCTAACAAAATGTACGGTTCGCCGAACACTAATGTGATGGCATTAGAAATAATATCCGTGTTTAAAGGGCATAAACTAAAATAATTCCGGAAAAAAATATTTTTAGATCTCACGAAGGTAATTTATAAAGCATTTTAACTATACCAAAACTCATATTAAACGTATTTTGGAATGTTTGTATAGTTTTATTGCCCTTTCGCACGCGTAATGAAATATCTGCTTCTTTCGATTTATTTGACGAAATAATTTAGAAAAGCACGGAACTTTGTGGTCAGTTAGAGTTAGGTAACGATTTTTATTTTGTGAACAATAAAATAATCAGGGGTGTACACAGACATTTCACCAATATGTTGTTACTGCCGTTATACTGTTTGCACCCTGTTATCGACGAAACCAAGGAGTCAGAAATTATCGACGAAACCAAGGAATCACACAATCTTCTTCTTCTTCCGACTTATAGCTAGGCACTATTGTTTGTTTTCTTTTTTCCCTGCTCTCTAGATCGCTGCTGCATCTCTTTCTTGGACGTCCATTGATCTTCTTCCGTTCGGTGACTTGTCTCTTGCTATCCGAAATATCCAGTTCGGATAACTATCCTGTTGTACACCATTCTTCCTATGTGTTGATCCAGTTCCACTTTTCTTCCTGTTATCCACTGGTTGATATTTTCTATATTACATGTGCGTCTTATGTCTTCACCCCTTTCTCTAGTCTTTAGTGTCTTGTTTGTACAGGATGAGTCAACGATAAAGTTCATTATCTCATTTGTTTCGGGAATGACGAAAAAATATTAAATACAATAGTTTTAGGGAATGTTAAGGTGCACAGTTTAAAATTATTTTTGAGTATACAGGGTACTTCAAAACAGTGTGGCCGATATAACATATGTTTTTTAAATGGAACATCCTATTTTCTAATTTATTTTTAAATTCTGCGTAAAATTTTATAACTTTTTTATTAATAATGTTATATACCTAAACTAGTAGTTTTTCCAATATTTCATTTTTTTTTAAATACTAGTTTTCAGTTTTGTAAAAAATTGCCAGTAGCGCCATTGTTTGTAAAGGTGGAATACTCATAATTGGTGCAAGCGTTCTATAGAAATAGAATATAGAAATGAAAAAAAAAGATATATGTAAAGAAATTTGAGTTAGATGCTACAGGGTGTTCAAAATAAATTTATGCATTTCGACTATTTTAAATTGAAAAATCTCAAATTTTTTAAATGGCACACTCTATATATTATTATTTTTTCTGATAGATTTTACAAAACTCTCCAACTTTTATTAAGTATGCCATATACCTATTTCTAATAGTTTTCTATTTATTTTGAATTTTTTAGTTTTTTTACCCTTGCTTTTAATACACATAGTTGATAATAATTTTAATATAGTTGATATGATGAATTATTATGACGTAATAAATGTTTGAAAATATGCCCGTCTATTTCAATACACATGTTTAGTCGTTTTACTACATTTTCTTTCCCTTTCCATAGCATAAAGGACGTTATTGTCCCCATAAAAAGAAGTCTGAAGGTGTTAAGTTACATGTTCGAGGGGGCTACTGAATGAATCCATCCCTACCGGTCCATTTTTGTGGGTAACGATTGTTTAAAAGTTCCCGAACTTCCCGGTGGTATTGAGCAGGAGCACCGTCTTGTTGAATTCATATTTGTTTCCTTTCAAAGTTATCAACTTCTTCAAAAAGCTGGGGTAATTCGTTTTGCAAAAATTTAGTTATCTAGGCCCGTTAAGCGGTTCGCGGATAAAATATGGATCAATAATTCGAAAATTTAATATTCCACACTATACATTAAGCGACCAATGGTTTTGGTTTTGAACTTCCGGGTCCAAATTGGATTAACTGTTGAATAATAATGCATGTTATGGCTATTAATTGCTCCATTACTGCGAAAAGTAGCTTCATCAGAAAACATTATTTTGGATAAAAAATTTGGATCGGCCTTTATTGCTCTATTCATAGTGGACAAAAGTTTACTCGTCGTTCAAAAGTGAAGTTCTTGGTGTAGTTCCCTATGAGAGGGATGATACTTATATTTTCTTGTGGTGCGATTAGCCGTAGATTGGAATATGTCAGATAAGTCAGCTAGTTGGCGGCTGCTAATCTGTGGATTATCTTCAACATGAAGTAAAATCTCCATTTCTTTTTCCTCATTGGCAGCATTCTGGTTTACTACTTTCCGTTTCGTATACTCGCTACCATTACAATCAAACCGTTCCATTAAGCACTGAAAAGATTTTCTAGATGGTATACGTCTATTAGCGTACCTCGCTCAAATAAAGCCTTACTCCCAAAAAACAATTTTTTCCCGCCTCGCCCAGTTTATAAACCATATCAATTAATTCATTTTTAGGAAAATCCATAATTATTACCTTTATAAATCACTTACTAAAACAAATTAAAACTATTTTTACTTGCTTAATAGACATAGACATAGACAGTTAGATTGGACATTCTAAATACAATAAAAGCCAGAGTATTCGATCAATATGTACTGCCGGTATTAACATATGGCACTGAAACGTGGGCTTTAAATAAAAGTATAATAAATAAACTCCAGGTAACCCAAAGAGTAATGGAGAGGAGAATGCTAAGGAGATGAAAATTGGCAGATGTAATACAACGAATATGTATATTAAGGTGAAATTTGTCGGGGCATATCGCAAGGATGAATCATTGCAGATGGACACGCCGTATGGTTGAATGGAGGCCTAGAGAACACAAAAGATGTAGGGATAGACCACAGATAAGATGGACGGACGACATAAAAAGATCAGCGTGTCACGATGATATATATATATATATATATATATATATATATATATATATATATATATATATATATATAATTATATATATATATATATATATAAAGAAAGCA
Source organism: Pachyrhynchus sulphureomaculatus (assembly GCA_019049505.1). Classification (NCBI taxonomy): domain Eukaryota; kingdom Metazoa; phylum Arthropoda; class Insecta; order Coleoptera; family Curculionidae; genus Pachyrhynchus; species Pachyrhynchus sulphureomaculatus. Next base: position 17,339,730 of record CM032449.1, on the reverse strand, counting down.
AAGGTTGCCGTATCTAACAAAATTCTTAAATATAAAATTTGTTGGGAAACTCGGCAAAAGGCGTTCACACAATGTTCATTCAGCCAATATTTCGGTCCTAGGTTGGGACCTTAAAAAATTCCTTCTCGTGGTCATTCTAGCTAACGGACTTAGTCCAATTCCGGAAAAGGGTAGTAGTTTCCGCTCCATATCTATTATATAATTCTTGAAAATATGAAGCGGAACTACTACCCTTTTTCCGGAATTGGGCTAAGTATAACCATAAGTTAGCTAAAATGATCATGAGAAGAATTTTTTAAGGTCCCAACCTAGGACCGAAATATTGGCTGAATGAACATTGTGTGAACTTTTTTCACGCCCTTTGCCGAGTTCCCAAACAAATTTTATATTTAAGAATTTTGTTAGATACGGCAACCTTTGCTTTCTTTCTTTATTTATTTATAGAAATGGGTTTTTTTTCAAGAATTATATAATAGATATGGAGTGGAAACTACTACCCTTTTCCGGAATTGGGCTAAGTATAACCATAAGTTAGCTAGAATGACCATGAGGAGGAATTTTTTAAGGTCCCAACCTAGGACCGAAATATTAGCTGAATGAACATTGTGTGAACTTTTTTCACGCCCTTTGCCGAGTTCCCAAACAAATTTTATATTTAAGAATTTTGTTAGATACGGCAACCTTTGCTTTCTTTCTTTATTTATTTATAGAAATGGGTTTTTTTTCAAGAATTATATAATAGATATGGAGCGGAAACTACTACCTTTTCCGGAATTGGGCTAAGTATAACCATAAGTTAGCTAGAATGACCATGAGGAGGAATTTTTTTTAAGGTCCCAACCTAGGACCGAAATATTGGCTGAATGAACATTGTGTGAACTTTTTTCACGCCCTTTGCCGAGTTCCCAAACAAATTTTATATTTAAGAATTTTGTTAGATACGGCAACCTTTGCTTTCTTTCTTTATTTATTTTATAGAAATGGGTTTTTTTCAAGAATTATATAATAGATATGGAGCGGAAACTACTACCCTTTTCCGGAATTGGGCTAAGTATAACCATAAGTTAGCTAGAATGACCATGAGGAGGAATTTTTTAAGGTCCCAACCTAGGACCGAAATATTTGGCTGAATGAACATTGTGTGAACTTTTTTCATCACGCCCTTTGCCGAGTTCCCCAACAAATTTTATATTTAAGAATTTTGTTAGATACGGCAACCTTTGCTTTCTTTCTTTATTTATTTGAAGAAATGGTTTTTTTTTTCAAGAATTATATAATAGATATGGAGCGGAAACTACTACCCTTTTCCGGAATTGGGCTAAGTATAACCATAAGTTAGCTAGAATGACCATGAGGAGGAATTTTTTAAGGTCCCAACCTAGGACCGAAATATTAGCTGAATGAACATTGTGTGAACTTTTTTCACGCCCTTTGCCGAGTTCCCCAACAAATTTTATATTTAAGAATTTTGTTAGATACGGCAACCTTTGCTTTCTTTCTTTATTTATTTGAAGAAATGGTTTTTTTTTTTTTTTTCAAGAATTATTATAATAGATATGGAGCGGAAACTACTACCCTTTTCCGGAATTGGACTAAGTATAACCATAAGTTAGCTAGAATGACCATGAGGAGGAATTTTTTAAGGTCCCAACCTAGGACCGAAATATTGGCTGAATGAACATTGTGTGAACTTTTTTCACGCCCTTTGCCGAGTTCCCAAACAAATTTTATATTTAAGAATTTTGTTAGATACGGCAACCTTTGCTTTCTTTCTTTATTTATTTGAAGAAATGGTTTTTTTTTTTTTTTTTTATTTTTTTTTTTTTCAAGAATTATATAATAGATATGGAGCGGAAACTACTACCCTTTTCCGGAATTGGGCTAAGTATAACCATAAGTTAGCTAGAATGACCATGAGGAGGAATTTTTTAAGGTCCCAACCTAGGACCGAAATATTAGCTGAATGAACATTGTGTGAACTTTTTTCACGCCCTTTGCCGAGTTCCCCAACAAATTTTATATTTAAGAATTTTGTTAGATACGGCAACCTTTGCTTTCTTTCTTTATTTATTTGAAGAAATGTTTTTTTTTTCAAGAATTATATAATATATATGGAGCGGAAACTACTACCCTTTTCCGGAACTGGACTAAGTATAACCATAAGTTAGCTAGAATGACCATGAGGAGGAATTTTTAAGGTCCCAACCTAGGACCGAAATATTAGCTGAATGAACATTGTGTGAACTTTTTTCACGCCCTTTGCCGAGTTCCCAAACAAATTTTATATTTAAGAATTTTGTTAGATACGGCAACCTTTGCTTTCTTTCTTTATTTATTTGAAGAAATGGTTTTTTTTTTTCAAGAATTATATAATAGATATGGAGCGGAAACTACTACCCTTTTCCGGAATTGGGCTAAGTATAACCATAAGTTAGCTAGAATGACCATAAGGAGGAATTTTTTAAGGTCCCAACCTAGGACCGAAATATTGGCTGAATGAACATTGTGTGAACTTTTTTCACGCCCTTTGCCGAGTTCCCAAACAAATTTTATATTTAAGAATTTTGTTAGATACGGCAACCTTTGCTTTCTTTCTTTATTTATTTGAAGAAATGGTTTTTTTTTTCAAGAATTATATAATAGATATGGAGCGGAAACTACTACCCTTTTCCGGAATTGGACTAAGTATAACCATAAGTTAGCTAGAATGACCATGAGGAGGAATTTTTTTAAGGTCCCAACCTAGGACCGAAATATTGGCTGAATGAACATTGTGTGAACTTTTTTCACGCCCTTTGCCGAGTTCCCAAACAAATTTTATATTTAAGAATTTTGTTAGATACGGCAACCTTTGCTTTCTTTCTTTATTTATTTATAGAAATGGGTTTTTTTTCAAGAATTATATAATAGATATGGAGCGGAAACTACTACCCTTTTCCGGAATTGGGCTAAGTATAACCATAAGTTAGCTAGAATGACCCATGAGGAGGAATTTTTTAAGGTCCCAACCTAGGACCGAAATATTGGCTGAATGAACATTGTGTGAACTTTTTTCACGCCCTTTGCCGAGTTCCCAAACAAATTTTATATTTAAGAATTTTGTTAGATACGGCAACCTTTGCTTTCTTTCTTTATTTATTTGAAGAAATGGTTTTTTTTTTTTCAAGAATTATATAATAGATATGGAGCGGAAACTACTACCCTTTTCCGGAATTGGACTAAGTATAACCATAAGTTAGCTAGAATGACCATGAGGAGGAATTTTTTAGGGTCCCAACCTAGGACCGAAATATTGGCTGAATTAACATTGTGTGAACTTTTTTCACGCCCTTTGCCGAGTTCCCAAACAAATTTTATATTTAAGAATTTTGTTAGATACGGCAACCTTTGCTTTCTTTCTTTATTTATTTGAAGAAATGGTTTTTTTTTTCAAGAATTATATAATAGATATGGAGCGGAAACTACTACCCTTTTCCGGAATTGGACTAAGTATAGCCATAAGTTAGCTAGAATGACCATGAGGAGGAATTTTTTAAGGTCCCAACCTAGGACCGAAATATTGGCTGAATGAACATTGTGTGAACTTTTTTCACGCCCTTTGCCGAGTTCCCAAACAAATTTTATATTTAAGAATTTTGTTAGATACGGCAACCTTTGCTTTCTTTCTTTATTTATTTGAAGAAATGGTTTTTTTTTTTTTTCAAGAATTATATAATAGATATGGAGCGGAAACTACTACCCTTTTCCGGAATTGGACTAAGTATAACCATAAGTTAGCTAGAATGACCATGAGGAGGAATTTTTTAAGGTCCCAACCTAGGACCGAAATATTGGCTGAATTAACATTGTGTGAACTTTTTTCACGCCCTTTGCCGAGTTCCCAAACAAATTTTATATTTAAGAATTTTGTTGGATACGGCAACCTTTGCTTTCTTTCTTTAATTATTTATAGAAATGGGTTTTTTCAAGAATTATATAATAGATATGAAGCGGGAACTACTACCCTTTTCCGGAATTGGGCTAAGTATAACCATAAGTTAGCTAGAATGACCATGAGGAGGAATTTTTTTAAGGTCCCAACCTAGGACCGAAATATTGGCTGAATGAACATTGTGTGAATTTTTTTCACGCCCTTTGCCGAGTTCCCAAACAAATTTTATATTTAAGAATTTTGTTAGATACGGCAACCTTTGCTTTCTTTCTTTATTTATTTATAGAAATGGGGTTTTTTCAAGAATTATATAATAGATATGGAGCGGAAACTACTACCCTTTTCCGGAATTGGGCTAAGTATAACCATAAGTTAGCTAGAATGACCATGAGGAGGAATTTTTAAGGTCCCAACCTAGGACCGAAATATTGGCTGAATGAACATTGTGTGAACTTTTTTCACGCCTTTTGCCGAGTTCCCCAACAAATTTTGTATTTAAGAATTTTGTTAGATACGGCAACCTTTGCTTTCTTTCCTTATTTATTTATAGAAATGGGGTTTTTTCAAGAATTATATAATAAATATGGAGCGGAAAACTATTACTCTTTTCCGGAATTGGTATATATATATATATATATATATATATATATATATATATATATATATATATATATATATATATATATGTTATACTACTTAATTTTTAATTCTTACAACTCTGCTCAATACGTCACTGACCAATATATTTATTACATCTTAAAGTTTTATTATGCCTTGCGTGACTTTTGTCAATTGCCACCTTTTTTATAAAATATTGTTATATTCCGACACTTGTAATTGTTATAGTATTTACAAATGGCAATAAATTAAGTTTTTTAAGTATAAGTAAAGTTAAATTCTGTACAGTTAGAAACTGCTTTTAAATTTGTTAACGATTGTTTTTACGTTTTGTCCTTTACTATTTGGTTGATTTAAAAAAAAATCTTCTCCATGTTGTTATAGTTATTTCAACAAAGTATTGGTATTTAGAATATCAGGTCTGTAAGTTTTCACTGACAGAAAACTTTGGTTTTCTTATACAGTTGAATTTTTTTAATAAAATGTAGGTATTTTTTTTTAAATTACAGTCTGTTAAGCAAGAACGTGTCTGCGAGAATTCATTTTTTGTTAGATGCGATTCTAGCAATTCAACGAAAAAATCGACAGAGGGAACCTTTGTCTACGACGCATTTTAGTAAAAGTATCTGTCGATTCCGAGCTTTCGTCGAAATCACGTAAAATCCAAAATGAGTCACTTACTTGCGCGTCGTTCGAGGCAGTCTTTCTTTGTTCCCATCCAAAGAGGCCCAAAATGACATATTTCGCTGTTGCTAAATATATTAAAAAGTCGGTATCGTTTGTAAAGAAGTGGGCAAATCATTTTGAGGAGACAAAAAATATCGACTACTTGTCAAAATGTGGTTCGGTAGGCAATGTCACTGCGCAAATCGAAAAACGAATCCTGTCTTTGTTTTCATGGGACCTGAAATTGATGCTCTATCAAGGAGCGGCAAAATTAAGAAAGTCGGGTTTGAATCTATCCCATGAGACTATTTGACAACATCTTCGTGCTCATGATGTTAAATTCCGAGGCACATTGCAGAAATGTTTGTTGAGTTTATTCAATAACTTAAGCGAAAATCACGGCGAAATAAAAGCTGTAAACTTGTTCGCTTTATTTTGGCATTCTAAAAGTTGTCAAAAATTCATGTTTTTTTTTTTTTTTGGGACCTCACGTAAGATATTAAGCGAGTTTCATTCTTGAATCGCTTAAGTCGGTGGGAAAAAAAGAGTGCAAATTATTCCAAAGGGATGAACTCCATATAAAAGATTGCTTGAAAATGAGAGATAATGCGAAGCACCAGCGCGACGTTTATTTCTAACATGCACCGCTTTGGGAGGAAATAAGCGGGCTACATCCTTCGAAACTTGTATCAAAACCCTTATGTTTTCAAGGCCGCAATTCTCCCCAATCAAAGCTCTTCTCTTGAATCCAACAAATGCAGCGTATGTTTCAAAAATCTCCATAAAATCTTGTGTCCTCAAAGGTCAAAAATTGTTTTTTTCGCAAATATCTCACTTCCTATGGTTTCAAGATATTTCAAATGGTTATAGAGCTACAAAACCATCGGTTTTTCGCAAATATAAGCGAAAATAGCACCACTAGTACTTCGAAACGCGCGTCGAGTGCTATGGTGTTTCTGAGTGTACCATTGTATTTTGCACTAAAATTATAGAGCATAAAATTCTCTACAAATTTTGTTCTAAACATTTTTTTATACCTTTAACCGTTTTTGAGATAGAGCGCGGAGAGCGCGCAGCGCTCAGCCATACATAGCATAATGCAAGGTTAACCGTGATACCCGGTAAATAATACGTTGTATAAAGTTAATTAATCACTAAAAAATCATCATTATGAATAATTTGCATTATTTATTAATTAATACATTATATTTAATAATATTTTTCATTTATCAAATATATTCGTTTAATAATACTTACCTACTTCGTGTAATTAAAAAATTATTAAGTGAATTATTATATTAATTATATTCTAATATATCTTAATTATATTTGAAGTAGAAAAAGTGTAAACTCTTAAATACTTATATTACTATTAAGATTATACCTACAGTATTACCATACGAAGCTGCAAATCCCATGCTAGATAAAACATTTAATAGTCTTTTAGATCCATATCTTCTATGAAGAAATACAGAAAGGCTTAATAGTAGCTGTGTTGAAAATGACCGTTCTCGTATCGAAGCCATGACTTATTGATGTGAATTTGCGTTTTTAAATGATTTGTTTTTCCTTTTCTATTTTTTTTTATTCTTCTTGTAAAAAATGCAATAGTTTTTGGTATTTCTTCATCAATATCATCTAACATTTTACTCGGAGGTGGATAAGACTTGGTTTCGACTACAGATGATCGAATATCTTCCCTAACAATAGCTGCTGCAGCTTCTACAATCCGTAACCGTTCTTCTTCGGGATCCTTTTTTTATTGTCGTACCAAGCTTTTGATAATATATATAGCTTGTGTCTCACGAAAAGATATGATAGTGAATGATCCTACCTGTCTCGTAATTATTATGTTAGTTAAATATTTTTTTTGAAGTCTTGTAATGATAGTCTTATCATCTGGTACATACTTCGTACGGACATCTTTAAGCTCTTTCAAAGTAAATTGTGAATCTTCATGATTTTCTATATAACAAAAAATTTCCTTCATTGCTTGTGTGACCTGATTATCTTCGCGAGGCTTCGTATCAATAGATGGTACTCGACTTAAGAAGTTAGTATAGCAAATGGTATGGTACTTTGCTTCAGCAGCGATCAAGTCATACTCCTCCTAAGGAATCGCTTCGTTTTTCTGCTTTTTTGATGACATTGTCTTTGAATTCAAGAGTACTTACTTTACTAATCGTGCATCTGTACTTCTCTTTTTTTTTCGTCTCTGCTGCTTCATCAGCTGCTTGGCCACAAAATAAGCATAGTTTTTTGAAATCAAACACTTCATTTCTTTTTTTACGAGGTGCACTTAATGATGGTGAAGGTTCACCTTTTTCTAGGCGTCATCTCGATGCTGCAATAGAATTTTTACTGATGTACACTTTTCGACATTCGACTTGCACATTCACAGAGGTTAAGGTATTTAAATAGTTTATGTGACCGTAATTTTTTTCAATACTTGCAGTTTTTAAAGTTTGTAAGCCGCGCACTACATTAACAGAATCACCTTCTGAAAGTTACTTATCACGCTGACGCTTAAAATTGTACGTCCGTCGTTGCCAAGATACAATTTAAAACTAACGAATAAACTTGGTTAGTAGAAAGTGGTCCCTTGAAAAAGAAATCGGTCTTAACTATACAATAGAACATCTGCCCCAACTGACTATAAATAGAAAAGGTCGTATTATAGGGGTCCGTATTCCCAGGTATAATCTTAATAGTAATGTAAGTATTTAAGAGTTTACACATTTTAAAGAAAAAGTACTTAATTCTTTTTCTACTTAAAATATAATTAAGATATATTAGAATATATTTAAAATATACTTAAAATATTTCACTTAACAATTTTTTAATTACACGAAGTAGGTAAGTATTATTAAACGAATATATTTGATAAATGAAAAATATTATTAAATATAATGTATTAATTAATAAATAATGCAAATTATTCATAATTATGGATTTTTTAGTGATTAATTAACTTTATACGACGTATTATTATTTACCGGAACTCACGGTTAAGCGTATAAAAAATGTTTTGAATAAAATTTGTAGAGAATTGTATGCTCTACAATTTTCATAATAGATGTAAATATCATTGAAACCATAGGAAGCGGGATATTTGCGAAAAACCGATTTTTGTGACTTTTGACCTTGAATATCTTAAGACGCGGACACGAGATTTTATGAGACTTTTGAGACAACTTTTAGAATGCGAAAATAAAGGTTTATACAAGTTTACAGCTTACTATCTCTCATTCCGAGATGAAACCTCTAATGTGACTGGACAAAGTGCCCTTCACAATCGCTGGACGCCAATCCTATTGACAACGTTTGGTTCTCTGTAAAGAAAACGCTCAGAGAAAAGACTCTGAGGACTTTGACCCAGTTGTTTCGCCAAATTGGGAAAATTGGGCATGCTTAAAATAAGGATAATGACAAAGGTGTGCCAAAATAAGCATTGCAAAATTTCTGTAACGTTACATGTATTATGTAGTGATATCAAATGAAGAATGTTTCTAAACTTTTTAAAAATTAAACAGGAGGTCTCTAATAAGGAAATGTAAGATAAAGATAGAATAGTCTTTAACAAAAAGAGTGGTTTACGTAAGTCTGTAACTTTGCCCTACACATATATTTTTCTGTTTCGATAAAACAAAAATTATGTACATATGCCATATTAACTGATCATTTTTTCGTTGATTAATATAGTAAAATGAGAAAAACCATAGTTCAGTTAGAATACGACCAAAACAGGCCAAAAACAGAAATTGGATAGCGCTACTTTTTTTTTTAATTACTCAGCTCGACGAGTACATTAAGAAAAAAATATTGCGACCGCTGAAAAATTGGAGTAACTCCCTCAAAAATGGGAGAATTGGAACGTTTTTGGTTTTTTTAGCGTATTTTTGCAATTTTATTATACATTTATGGAAGACAAATTAAAAATTTTGACGTATTTTTAATCTAGATAAAAAAAAAGAAAAATTTGAAGGGCCATGGATGCCATTTGAAAGTTTTGGTCGAGAGAAATTGTCCATTTCTGTCATTTTTTTTTTGATTTGTCTTTTTTATGATCAAATAGGTGTACTTTTTTTTTTTTATGGGTCTAGCACACATGCTACAGGGAAGTCCCTAAGGCGCTACAGGAGCGACACGTGTGCGGAGAAAGCGATTCACGTTGTTCTTAAATCGCTGTAAATTGTACTCGTTGGGAAACACAGTCCTGGGCAAATTATTCCAAAGGGATGATGTTCTCCATATAAATGACTGCTTGAAAAGCGTTGTACGAGGAGTAACAAGCTGAACCTCATACGGATGTGAAGTATTACATGACGTGTACTTCTAACATGCACCGCTCTGGGAGGAATTAAACGGGCCACATCCTTCGAACACTTTCCATGAAAATACTTGTAGAATAGGCTCAAGTCGCCAACCGTTCTTCGATGTTCCAGCGAATCAAGGCCACCTGTTAGTTCCGGGTCTCCAATCAGACGAACAGCTCTTCTCTGAATAGAATCCAACAAATGCAGTGTATGTTTGGGAGCGGAGCCCCAAACATGGGAGCAGTATTCCATAGTTGGTCGAATTTGAGCTTTGTAAAGAATTAACAGTTGTTGTGAAGTGTAAAGCTTTCTGGTTCAAAATAATATTCCCAACTACTGAGAAGCTCTCCTTGCTATGCCTGCAACATGTTCATGCCAGGACATATTTACTCCCAAATTAACGCCCAACAAATTGAGTGACGATGTTAGAGGAATGGAGTGCCCCGACATAACTATGTCGGGTTCAGCAACGTTAATTTTTTTCGAAAAAACTGCCGCCTGGGTTTTTGTAGCGTTAAATTCCACTTGGTTACTGTCACCCCAAGATAGAATTTCTTCCAGGTCTTTGTTAAGTTGAATGACTTCCTGCTGTCTGCGGATATTCGCCTGAGTAGCCGTTGTCCGAGCGTTCAAAGTGAATGAAGAGATAAGTGTACTGTCATCTGCAAAGCTGTAGACTGGATTCTGGGTCTTTTCCAGCAGATCGTTAATATAAATGAGGAAGAGAGTAGGAGACAGTAAGGAGCCTTGGGGTACACCGGCGTTGATAGTGAAGGTGTTAGAAAGAAATCCGTCGACTGCCACTTGCAAAGAACGCTCTCTGAGGAAACATGAGAGCCACAAACAGAACTTTTCAGACATACCATAAGAACGGAGCTTAGCCAACAGCCCATCGTGCCAAACACGGTCGAATGCCTTGGATATGTCAAGAGCAACCGCTCGAGATTCTCCAAAGTGTTCAATTGCGTTGTTCCAAACTTGCAAACTGTAAGTTCTTTTTTTAGTTAACTCTGGAAATATGTTCCATGGACATTACTTTAATTGATCTCAACATAACTTTCGCCATTTTTTACATATTAGATATATTTTTCACTCCTCATAATACGATAAATTTTACCGATTTTTTAAACAACTTTTCTTCAGTATACTACTACCCTACCTAAAATATCAGAAAATGTTCCTTAGTCCCTAAACTTTCATTTGAGGTACTTAAGAACTCATTTAAACAATTTAGGTCAGAGAAATTGACCATTTTTTTCAAATTTAATTTTTTTTTAATGCAAATTTACGATTTTTTTTTAAAAATTGATAATATATGTTGAGTGGCTGAGGACGTCATTTGGTCCATTTAGGCTGAAAAAACTGACCAGTATGAATCTTATATCCTTACGGCATATTTTTCATGTAATATTATTTAATACGATTTTTATACAAATAAAAAAAAATAAATTAACCAGTAATAATGTTGAAAAGATTACTTTTTTATTGATAATTTTTTATGAAGATATAATAATTAAATTAATAAAAATTATAAAGTTACTGCACAAAATAATAATTTTAACGATACAAGTTTAACTAGTTAAATAAAATAATAAATTATATTTAAATTTTTATAGTAATGTATTTTTTATTTAATAGAAATATTACTACTTTTACTGCTTTTCAAGCAGTCTTTTATATGGAGAACATCATCCCTTTGGAATAATTTGCCCAGGACTGTGTTTCCCACCGAGTACAATTTACAGCGATTCAAGAGCAACGTGAATCGCTTTTTCCGTACACATGCCGCTCCTGTAGCGCTTTAGGGACCTCCCTGCAGCACGTGTGCTAGACCCATAAAAAAAACCATTATGAAGCCAAATAAAATTAATTTTCTTTAAAAATAACCTATGAAATAAACCTGACTCTCCACCAAGTATCATTTAAATCGGTGACTCAAATACTTTGATCTCTCCTTGTAAGACATATGGTAGTTATTTTATAACTCACAGAAATAATCTTCGTTACGGCAAATATGATAAAATTTAAGAAAAATTAATTGTTTAAAAATAACTGTAAATTTGAAATAAAAAAAATTGAAAATAAAATGGCCTGTTTTTTCAGCCTAAACGGACCAAATGACTCTCTCAGCCAGTTAACATTTACAGTAACCTGCGTATAATATTTTAAAAAAACTTTGATAACTGAAAAATATTATAAAATTTAAGAAAAAATAATTTAAAAAAAAAAAACCGTAAAGGACCACGCACATTTTATATGGAAATTGGATTTCGGTGAAATGACTACAAATTTTGCTCAGAGGTGGATCTTGCACTCCTGAACAAAAGTTTCAATGGGCACAACTCGCGAAAATACTTCCTACTCCCACTAATCACCGAATCAACCCCAATCGAGCCCAAGCGAATCCAATCGATCACTTACTGACAGTCGAGAAAAAAACTATGTTCCGATGCTCAAAATAGGATAATAACACTGGTCAACACAAGTCTTGTTTCCTTTATTTTTTTTTTCTGTTATTGGGTATTTCTATGGCCCTGACTATGAAAAAAATACTGGGAGATTGCTAACAGCTTTACCTTTTGAAATATACAGTTTTATTATTTTGCCAAAAAAATAATACATTATGTTAACAAAATTTCTATTGAACACTAGCAAATGATCTTTTATAAGATTTCCTTAAATAAACGACTTTAGGTAGATCTCGTTGCAAACTCCAGCAGTAGTCTGCCATCATATGTGAGTCCCACCGCCCCTGATAACGCTCTTCCATTGTCCGAAGATCTTGATGAAATCTTTTACCCTGCTCCTTACTAAAATCACCCAGATTTTGTGGAAATCGGTCTAAATGCGAGTGCAGGAAGTGGATTTTTATGCTCATGTTGCACCCTAGCTCTTGCAAGTTCGATAGCATGCACTCAACAAGCTCGACATGGTCGTCAGATTTCTTTTTGCCTAGGAAGCTACTCATAACCAAAACAAATGAATTCCAAGCTTTGGATTCGACTTCAGTCATTGATTTAACAAAATTAGGATCTTTCATGAGTTGCCTAATCTGTGGCCCATCAAAAATACCAGCTTTCAATTTTTCTGAACTTAATCCTGGAAACTTGCGTGAAAGAAAATTAAAACATTCGCCATTTTTGTCAAGCGCCTTCACAAACTGTTTCATTATGCCGAGTTTAATATGAAGTGGTGGAAGTATGATGCGGTCTCGGCTAACTAAAGGCACGTTTATAACATTTTTTGTACCAACTTTTAGCTCTTCCCGCACTGGCCAAACTTTTTGTGACCAATGGTGTTGTTTGTCACGACTATCCCAGAGACACATGGGAACACACAAGGGAACTTTGTGTACCCCCCTTGTTGACCTAAAAGAAAGTTAACCATTTTCAGATCAACACAAATGACCCATTTGTGGTCTTGATACTTAATTTTTTCCATAACCTTAGAAACATTTACGTATTCTTCTTTTAAAATCGTCTAATGTGCAATAGGTATAGATCCGTACTTGTTACCGTTATGAAGCAAAACACTTTAAACTTCTTTTGCTGCTGTCTATGAAAAGACGCCAATCACTAGGTTGGTACTGTTTTAATCCCATCTGCTGCAAAATACCACCAACATCGTTACAAAAAACTAAATCCTTCTTTTGAGAAAAATACGGTAACAGATTTTTTTCTCGGGTATGATAAAATGTAATGTTGGTTTCCGGAATAAGCAAATTTTTTTCTTTTAAACGAGATGCTAAAATTTCAGAAGCTTCTTTTGGTAAGTTCAGATCTCTTACTAAGTCATTTAGTTCTTTCTGATTAAATGGTTGAGGTTCTGAAAGGCTACATTTGTAGTCTGAATCAGAGTCTTCACTTGATGTATTTCGTTCGGGTTCACAGAGATTTGGAACATCAGAAGATTTAGATGAGCTGGGTTGTACATCTTGTGATTTTAATTGAGGTCGTTGAGCAGAAGATAAGTTAGGATATGACCACTTACTTCGATTTGCAGGGTTCCGTTTATTTTCACAACGCAGAAGTAGCAATCGTCATGATGGTTTCGAGGTTCTCGCCAAATCATGGGTGTTACGAACATTATTGCATCTCTTTTTCCACTGGACCATAACCGTAGACATACCACACATTTCTGGCATACAGTATGAGAAACCCATGGCTTGTCCTGATTACACAATTTTATTTTAAAGTATTGGTGATACGCAGTTTTCACAAAGTCCGATATAGGTTTTCGATATTTTGCAAATATATATTCACCACAAATATAGCAAAAACAATCGGGATTAAGCACACAACATCTTCTTGACGAAGCCATATCTAAAACAACAACAAAATATATTTTAGTGTCCAATAAAAAACGAAAATCTAAGTAAAAATAGTAAATGAGGGTAGTTAGCTATAACTCAAAAACAAAAGCTGTTAGAGAAAAATTGTTGCCATATTTAAAAAATACGCGTCAATTTGAGATAGAAACAAAAAAAAATCACAGGAAACAAGCAATTTTCTTTTTTTTGTTGACCAGTGTAATCTTACCTAATAAGTCAAATTGGATGCTCTTTCAGATTACGCTTTCAGTTTTTTGCTACAATCCCTACAAACCTCAAAAAACGGGATCGTAAAGGCACGAAATATTAAAATTCACATATAAGCTACTGCAGAATTAGCCTATCAGCTGTTAGAAAAATCAGCTGAACCAAATGTTGTTGAATAGGAAGGTTTGAACTTAAACCACGGAAGATGAAAATATGTTACCTGATTTTCCCAGGTTAGATTTAAATGAATTACGTGATCTAACTATAGGAACTTATCAGTTAAAATTTGCGCCTTCGTAAGCGTAAGATAATTTAGGGGACTACGGTGATTCCGTATTTCAATTAGACCAACTAATTATAGAACAAGAATTTATAAGAACTCGCATATACTCTAGATCCCGAAATAATACCATTATATCATCAATGGATATCATATATAACACAAGTCTGCAAAAAAAAAATTGAGAGTTGTTTTGGTTTTTTTGCGTAATTCTTATGTTTTTAGGTGTACTGAATCCGAAAATGACTTTCATTTTGTCATAGAACGTCACGTTTTCTGACAATGTAGGTATCTATGTTAAACAAGTTATCATCTTAAAATAAAAAATAAAAGACTAAAAAATTTTTTTTTTAATTTATAATTGCGTAACAAAACTTATTTTTTTTTTATCTAAAATACATTCATTAGTAAGCACTAAACACATTTCTTTTTCCCAGTGAGACTCCTTTTGGTACATTTTCGCTTGTAGGAAGCATCTGGAAGTTCTCTCTGAAGCGTCCAACAGTAGTCTGCCATCATTGAGACGCTCCATCTTCCCTGGTATCTTTTTTCCATCTCCTTAATATCTTGGTGAAATCGTTCACCTTGCTCTTCACTCAGATCTCCTAAATTTTCTGGAAAGTAGTCGAGGTGGGAATGAAGAAAATGTACTTTTAAACTCATTAGGCAACCTAAAGCTTGAAATGCTTTTAACATTCTTTTGACGATTTGTTTGTAGTTACGGTCTTTGTTATTGCCTAAAAATTTCTCTATGACCTCTTTAAAGGCAATCCACCCTTCTCTTTGAGGATCCGTCATGGTTGTGATGAATTGTGGATCAGCCATAAGCCGTCTAATATCTGGTCCAACGAAAACACCTTCCTTCAACTTTGCCTCCGAGAGGCCTGGAAACTTTGATATTAAGTATTTGAAGCAATTTCCATCTCTTGGAAGTGACTTTACAAATTGGTTCATCAATCCCAGCTTTATGTGAAGTGGTGGTAGAAGAACTTTATGAGGAGGCACCAAAGTTTCATGCAGGACGTTCTTTTCGTCAACTTTAAGCTCCCTCGGAGGCCAACACTTTTTGGTCCAGTGATTTGCTCGGTCTCTGCTATCCCATAGACACAAAAAGCAAGGGAATTTGGTAAACTCAGTTTGTTGTCCGAGCAACATGCCCAAGATTTTTAAATCACCGCACACTTGCCAACCATGGTCTTTATATTTTAATTTGCAAAGAACCAATTCCAAGTTCTTGTAGGTTTCCTTGAGGTGTACGGAATGACCGACAGGAATGGAAGCATAGAAACCGCCATTGTGAAGCAGAACTGCTTTAAGGCTTCTTTTTGAAGAATCTATGAAAATACGCCACTATGCTGGGTCGTATGAGATCTTAAATGTATCCATCAAACCTTCAATATTGGTACAATAAACCAACTCGTCCTCTTGGGCAAAGTAGGAAGTGAACTGCTTCTCACGATATCTAAACCAGGAGGAAGACACTCCCGGCAAAAGTAAGTTCTGCTGCTTGATCTAAGCAACTCAGCAGCGTTTTTGGGAAGATTCAAGTCTCTTACCAAATCATTTAGCTCGCCCTGGGAAAACAATTTCGGACTGCTGTCATCTTCAAATTGAAAACTTGACTTGTCATCGGGTTCAGGTACAGCACCATCTTCGTCAGAACTTGGAATCTTTTCCAAGGTAGCAGGGGCCTTGGGCACTGGTATTTCGGTCCCATGAGGGATGGGACGAATAGCTGATTGCAGATTGGGGTATGAAATGGACTGCTTCCATTTTGAATTATACCCTTTCACATTACACGAACAAAAGTAACAATCATCACTATGGTTCTTTTGCTCGCGCCATACCATAGGAATCGCATATCGGAAAGCTTTTTTCTTGCCCTTAAACCAATTTTGAAGGTCTTCAACTCTCGTCGTTTGCAGACTTTATGAGGTGCCCAAACTTTATCCTGATCTCCAAGTTTTAAGCCAAAATACGTGAAGTATACTTTTTTTACAAAGTCCGTAATATTAAGTTGTTGCTTTAATACCATATATTCGCCACAAATATAACAGAAACTGTTAGACGAATTCACACACTTCCGCACAAATGATATTGCACTATATTGAACCAAGATCTATAAAACAATGACGAGTTAACACGTAATTGTACCGCGCCACTTTCTACACTATCGGAGCGCGCACGTTCTGGTTACAACGTTTATGTTTGTTAATTTAGCTCACACAGGGCTGTAATGATAGTTATGGCCTGTATACATTTAAAAACAGTAATCAAAATAAAATTGTACTTATTTATTTATGACTTCAAGTTAGCCCAAAAAAATTTTCCCTTTTTTATAATAAAATTTTGCGTTTTGCAAAATAACCTGACGTTCTGGAATTTTTTGAGTATTTTTTTAGTTTTCAGAACACCTAAATACATGGAAATCAGTTGAAAACATCCAGACAGCATTTTTGTTGCAGACCTGTGTAACGAAGGAGATAATGAAAATCCTAGGACCCCAATATTAAGTTACTAGTAGTAAATCTGGTTCAAGGACTTTAGGATCATGTAGCCGCATTGCAATGCTTTGTTGGTTCTTTGGATATCCCGTTATGAATGGAACATTAAATATCCATTTGTGGAACTTCTAAATAATGTTTCAGATGCTGGTCATAGATATCACCCAAGAAACGAAATAATCAATTGATGCTATTTTGAAAAAAATAAAAAATTTAAAAAAAAAACAAAAAGCTAAAAGGTTTTTAAAAAATAAAAAATTATAAAACGTAAAAAAAGCTAAAAATGAGAAAACCCAAAAAACATTGTAAAAAGATGAAAAATCCAAAAAAAAGGGATAAGTATCCGCAACGTCTTCGTCGTTTATCCTGGTGAATGCTAATAGTGGATAATATAATATACTATAATGTAATATTGATAACTTTTAATATCTTATCCCTTTCTGACCCCCTTTTTCACCCTCTTCGAAGGGATGAAAAGGCTTTATTATCTGAAAAATAACATTCGGCATACCCGAAAACTCCATGGATACAAGACTGATTAAAAAATGCTTATATTTGAATTTTATAATTTAACCTCTTCACAACCTTTATTACAACCTTTTGGAGGGGTGGTAAGGCCTAAATAATACCTTTAATGTCTAAAAAATTGAACTCTGCTCACCCGAAAACTTCATGGCTCCCTGTTTTGGCAAAAAGAGCCTTACACATGAATGTATAAGATCATGAATTTTAATATTTCCGTTCAGATCCACCAGGGAACACCTAGCTTCGCTTGACACAGACATAAAATATGCATTTCACCACCACCAACATCTAGGTTTAATATCATTAGATCTATCGAACGCTTTTGATATCACCAACAGATATGTGATTCTTTCACAACTTAAGAAAATGGGCTAGGAGGGAGCCTTTCCTAAATTTCTCAATCTCCGCACAATCAGGGCAAGGGCAAATAGTCATTTACCTGATTCCCACTTACTCTCCCTTGGAGTTCCCTCAACTTAACCAATCTACACCTTTGTCGCTCCATGATTCTTCTATCAAAATACATTCCCAACAGAATCAATCATTAACACTTCACAACTTCAAATCCCCTCGTTTTGAATACCCCCTCTTCACCACCTTTCCCCCTTGGCAATCTACTGATCTTTGGTTTGATTTCTCGATCAACACTCTAAATAGGGAAGTTACTCCAAGCAAATTACTTCGCTCCATTTTCCACGACAAACTGAAAAATCAATATGCTGACTATGAAGTGATTTACACCGACGGTTTCAAATCCCCAACAGGTGTTGGTGCTGCCTTTGTGATTCATAACTATCAAAAAACTTTTAAATTACCTTCACACCCGTCCATCTTTTCTGCTGAAAGCCATAAAGGAACGCATGAGATACGCGATTACCTCTCTTCCTTATTCCAAATTTTTAATCGCTTCAGACTCTTACAGCTCTCTACTAGCCATCAAGCAAGTTAAACCAGAGGATGCATACATCAGATAAATCATGGACCTCTTATATGTTGCTAGGAATAAAAGCAAATCTTTCATCCTATTTTGGATACCGGGGCAC
The DNA here is from genome assembly GCA_019049505.1 of Pachyrhynchus sulphureomaculatus. Classification (NCBI taxonomy): domain Eukaryota; kingdom Metazoa; phylum Arthropoda; class Insecta; order Coleoptera; family Curculionidae; genus Pachyrhynchus; species Pachyrhynchus sulphureomaculatus. The sequence continues at coordinate 17,321,310 of CM032449.1, read as the reverse complement.
TCTGGCATAGTAGGCAATGACAAAGTTGACGCTCTAGCCTAAAATGCCAGGCTATCAGGCACTATAGTACAGGGCGAGAATCACCCTAGGGACTATATCAATTTCTTAGTACATGAATTTAGAAAACTCTTTCAATTACAGTGGGATCTTGAGGACACTAGTAAGAAGCTCTGGGAGCTAAAATCAGATGTTCATCCCCCTCTAAACCATCTCTCACTGAACAGAAAGGAAAATACTACAGTTAGAAGATTGGCTATTGGACACACTTTTCAGACCCACTCTCATCTGCTTAATAAGGAAAATCCTCCCATCGTTTGTCTCTCCTCTCTCACAGTAAAGCACATCTTTGAAGCACATCACTTCTCTGATTTACGGAACAAACATAGTATACCTTCTAATTTGAAATCGGTCATACTTACCTATAAATCCTTACGACCCCATTTTTCGAGGTTCATTAATCTAAAAGAGCATTCAATTTTACCTAATAGGTTAGATTATTATCCTATTTTGAACATCGGAACATAATTTTTTTTTCGATTCTCGGTAAGTGATCAAATGGATTCACTTAGGCTCAATTGGGGCTGATTCGGTAAATAGCGGACGTAGGAAGCATTTTCGCGAGTTGTGCAAAAATTGTAGTTCACTGAAACCCAATTTCCATTTAAGATGTGCGTGGTCCTTTGCATTAAACAAATTAAAGATACTAAAATGACTAATTACTCGGGCCTAAATTGTTTAAATGAGTTCTGAAGTACTTCAAATGAAAGCTTAGGGATATTTTCTGTTAGGTAAGGTAGTTGGATACTGAAAAAAAATTGTTTAAAAAATTCGCCAGAAGAAATAAAACGCGAAGACGTAAAATTTATCAATATTATAAGAAGTGACAAATACGAGGCTGGTTTGAAAAGTCCGTGCGCGTTATCGGTCCTGTAGTTTTTTTGTTGGTGAAGTACCATATGGTTGAATTATTGTTTTTGGTTTGACTTGGTATTAGGATAGAATGTTTGCAAGAGTTTGGTAAATGTTGGCCTGATTATTTAAGTTGTTGGGCCTCTTTTCTATTTCTATATCTTCTTTGATTACCCTAATGGATAGGTTATCACTTTTTTGTTACTGGTTTTGTCAAAATCGATTTTGTGGCCGGTATTGTGTGCATGTTGTGCTAGAGAAGAGATGGTAGATTTTTGTTTTACGGCGTTTTTGTGCTCGTCTCTTCTGGCGCTGATGTTCCGGTTTGTTTGGCCTATGTATGAAAGGCCGCAGTCCTGACAACAAATTTCATATACACTTCTAAGGCTTAATGTCTTTTGGTGTTGGTAGAATATCTTTAATTTTTTGATTAGTTGTGTAAATGGTCTCAATTTGGTGTTTTTCTAGAAGTCTTCTTATTTTGTCTGTGATCTCTTTTATATATGGGAGAAATGCTTTTGCAGTATACGTCTTTCTTTCCGGTTTGTGTTGTTTATTTCGGGCCTGCCGGATCGTGTTTTGTTTGTATCCATTTGCAAGTAAAACGTTCCGAAGGAGTTTGGTTTCTTAACAAGGCAAGAGACAAGGTATACAGTCCCTGGCCAAATTATTAGACGCACTGCAAGATTTCATGTAAAATATTAATTACCGAGTGATATTGTACCGTTTTATTATTTTAAATTGATTTGTTTTTTATTTTTATATTATCCAATCAATTACCTATTTATTTGACATAAATAAAACAGCATTAATTTAGAAAAACATAAGTTTATTAAGTTTTAAAGAAAAGTGAAATTAATGTTAGTAAAAGTCAATATTATATTGTACTGTCTCCTGCATTTGAGGATGATGATTCCACACATGAATAATGTTTTCTAGGAGCTGGGTTTTGTTGGTAATCACATCTTTAGCCACTTCTCTTTTCATCAGCTCCCACACATTTTCAATGGGGTTCATACCCGGCCAATCCAACAGAGGGATATTTTTTCTGCCAAAAAAGCTTTAACAGACCGAGCAATGTGGCAGGGAGCTCCATCTTGCATGAAAGTGAATGGTTCCCCATTTGGAAACCATTCTCTGAGCTGCGGAATCAACCGATTTTGTAATACTTCTTTGTACTGATCTTGCCTCATTATTCCTTTGACGACGTACAGACGTCCAGTGCCCTTGCCGCTGATGACTGACCAAATCATCACTTTGGTGGGATGTTTAACCGTCGGGACGACACAATCAGGATGGAACTTTTCTCCATGACGACGACGCACATACTGAGCTTTATTCTGCAAAATTTCGAATGTGCTTTCGTCACTGAAGCAGACCTGTCAAAAATAGGAAAAATATATAAACTTCCATGTTTATTTGCTTTATTTAACTGAAAATGATAATAATGTATCAATTATTGATTAAATTGCTGTATCTTACCGATCTCCGGAAGTCCACATCTTTGTCTTGCCATTGTTTGGCCCACTTCAGGCGCTTTGCTTTCATTGTAGCTGTTAACTTGGGCTTCCTGGCGGGGCGACAGGCCTTAAAATCTAATTCTTTCAATTTTCTTCGAACAGTGCGCTCAGAAGCATTTACGCTAGCATCCTGGAGTTGTCATTTTATTACCTTTGTGGTAGCAAATCTGTTTTCTACACAAATTTTCTTCAAACATCTCTCTGACCGTGGAGTGAAAATTGGTTTTCTACCGCATCTTTTCTTTCTTTTCGGGCTTAATTCCTTCCCTGACTTAATTTTCTTTTTTATGCGTCGTACACTAGCTTCAGAAACCTCCAATCTTCGTGATATTTCTCGGTTTGTAAATGTTTTCGCAATCACAAGGGCCTTCACTTCAGCTTTTTTTACGTGGTGAAATATTGCCTTTTCTACCCATAATGAAAATAGTCCAATTACTTTTTTAAAACACTGCATACAAAATAAACTAATAACTGAGTAGTATAAAACTGTTAAACAAACAATCACAGTCCATAAAGCCACAGAAACACGTCCGTACCTGACTCGATTTCGATCGCGCCTGATACAGGTTTGTACTTATTTACGTTCATGTATCACTTTGTCAACACAGTGTTGCCATATGTTAAAAATAAATACAAATATGTAGTCTACAACAATTCTTTTAAATAAAAATCAATAATATTGTAGTTTAAATATACCATTATTGCATAAAAACTCTTAAGAAACATAAAATTACTAAAAAAAATACAGTGCGTCTAATAATTTGGCCAGGGACTGTATATATATATATATATATATATATATATATATATATATATATATATATATATATATATATATATATATATATATACGAGGCTGGTTTGAAAAGTCCGTGCAAAATCCGAGAGATGGCACCACCGGCGCGTATTGAGGTCATGTTTAGTTAGTAGCATCTCTTGAATGAACGCACACCAAGTTTCAGCCATATTGGTCTATTTCTTTGTGTTTGGCATTCGTGTGAATCAAGGAAGTCGAGTGATTTTCAAGAAATGGACGAAAAAGAATTTCGTGTGGTGATTAAACATTACTTTATAAAAGGCAAAACGCCTCAGGAGACTTAAGAGAAGCTTGATAAACATTATGGTGACTCTGCACCTTCGATTAGAACAGTTTATAAGTAGTTTCAAAATTTTCGGACTGGCCATATGGGCACAAGTGACGCTGAACGTTCTGGACGGCCTGTGGAGGTTACGACTCCAGAAATCATTGATCAAATCCATGATATGGTGATGGATGACAGAAGAGTTAAGGTGCGTGAGATTGCTAGTGCTGTGGGCATCTCGACTGAACGGGTACATAATATTTTGCATAAACACTTGGACATGAGAAAGCTATCCGCAAGATGGGTGCCGCGATTGCTCACGCTTGACCAAAAACGGAATCGTGTGAAGTGTTGCAAGGATGGTTTGCAGCTGTTCCAGAAGAATCCGGAGGACTTTAAGCGTCGTTTCGTCACTGTGAATGAAACATGGATACATTACTATACTCCTGAGACCAAACAACAATCTAAACAATGGGTTACCAAGGGGGAATCTGCACCAAAAAAGGCGAAGACCGTTCCTTCGGCCGGAAAGGTTATGGCGACTGTCTTTTGGGATTCGCAAGGGATAATCCTCATCGACTATCTGGAAAAGGGTAAAACTATTACAGGTGAATATTATTCATCGTTATTGGGCCGTTTGAAAATCGAGCTGCAAGAAAAACGCCCGCGATTGGCCCACAAGAAAGTCCTTTTCCATCACGACAACGCATCAGCACACACCTCAGCAGTTGTGGTCGCAAAATTAATGGAAATAGGATTCCAACTCGTTTCACATCCCCCCTATTCTCCAGACTTGGCTCCCTCGGACTACTATTTGTTCCCCAATTTGAAGAAATGGCTGGCGGGACAAAGATTTTATTCAAACGAGGAGGTGATTGCAGACACTAATGGATATTTTGCAGACTCGGACAAATCCTATTATTTGGAAGGGATCAACAAACTAGAACATCGTTGGACGAAGTGTATAAGCCTAAAAGGAAAAATAAAAAAGGTTTACCCCAAACACATAAGTAGTTTTTATTTTTGCACGGACTTTTCAAACCAGCCTCGTATATTTAATATGTAAAAAATGGCTAAAATTATGTTTGGTTCAATTAAAGTAATGTCCATGGAACATATATAGTTAACTAAAAAAAATTAGCTTACAGTTTGCAAGTACACAAAAAAAACTACTCAGTATATATCACCACTACACCAAACGCTTTATTTTTGCACTAAACGCGCGTGTCGCTAACCATGTTAGCTTCATCAGGAGCGATGATTGACTAAAGCTAAACTACAAATCTACCCTATTTATACTTAGCCTAACCCTTGAATTACTCAAGCGGAACTAATGACATAGGCAAGGCCGTCAGTTCCGGTCAAGTAACCAGTAGAAGGGACTATAAGGAATAGGCCCTCTATCTTTATGTAAACTACTTTTACATTTTATGATTTCCATACTTTCGTATGCGTTCAACAATCTCCTGTCAGATACATTTTTTGTTAATCTTAGATTATCTAATGTTACAGTATGATCAGCTTCAAGAGCATGTTCGGCAATGCTAGACTTTTCTGTTCTACTGTAATTTAAGTGTGCTAAATGTTCTTTAAATCGTGTTTTAATTGACCTTCTAGTTTGCCCAACATACTTTTTGTCACAATCATTACAACTAATTTCATAAATTCCACTTTTCTCACAATTAGGAATCTTATCTTTGGGATTTCCAAAAAAAAAACGACAAAAACGGCCAATTTTTCCCGACCAGAAGATTCAAATGGCATCTACAGTACCTTAAATTTTTCGTTTTTCTATCTAGAATTAAAATCTATCAGAGTTTTTAGTTTATCTTTCATAAATTTATGATAAAATTGCAAAAATACGCTAAAAACCCAAAAAACGGGCCAATTCTCCTATTTCTTGCACCAATTTTTTACCGGTCGCAATATTTTTTCGTTAATGTACTCGTCGAGACGAGTATTTAAAAAAAAGTAGCAGTATCCGACAATTTCGCCTCAAAATCGTATTCTGACTGGACTAAAGCCAACAGCAGGATTTTGAAATATCTTTAAGACTATATTTTTTCATTAGACACCCTGTATATTTTTTTGCCCATTTTTACCATAAAAATATACCATTTTTGAGATATTTGCATATTGGAGACTGTATACTTATTAATTATTCTTTTTTGTTACAGGAATCATCCAGAACAACCAGTCCACCACGCTCGATCTACGTAAATCGAAATTCAAATGGATCTAATAAATCAAAATATTATAAAATTATATTTAAATTATACCAAAGATATAAAATATACTCAATGTTGTCTGTTAAATCCATAATTTATATTAAATAAATAATTAATAATTAAAGAAAGTAATTAAAAAATATGAAAATTAATTAATTAGCTTTCCACTGAGAGAAAATATTTTTTAAAAAAGTCACGTTACATTGACGGACGTATTACCAATGCGCAAATGATTAGCTGAATGAAATGGCTTAATCAATGAATGAAATGAAAGCAAAATAAACGTGCTTTTACTACATACACACTTCTATTATAAGGTCAATGGCCATGTTATAGCCAAAGAGATGTCTGCAGTATAAGTTCCTAATAAATTACGTTTACTGCATTCAACTTAAGATTCTAAAGATATCTTTTCAACTCGCGTTCGTTCGTATTCTTCTTCCTGTCGCCAGACTTCTCCTTTTTTTTTTATTATTTTCGAGTCATTAAAATTAAAGTTTAAAGTATTAATAACCGCGTTTGTGATACTATATCGTAATGCCATCCATTTTTAAAAATACTAGCCGAATATGTTCTAAATATTATGTTGAAAAGTATGTTTTAAAGTTGACGTGAAAATTCGAAGTTTCTAACGGTTGCCGGTTGTTGTTTTAGTGATGTAGGTCAGGATTGTTTGTTTTGAAGGAAGTATGGCTGAAGAAAATCTGAATAAAAGACATAGTGGTGGTTTTGATCCGTTGAGCCGATTGGGAGAGATTAGCAGGTAAGATTTTTAGTAGTTTTAATGTTTTTACAGTATTTTTCGTTTCGCAGTTTTATGGAGGTAGGTTTTCTTTATTTAATAATTTGCAATGAAAACTCTCCAGCTTAACAAACCCTTAATTAGGAGATTTCATATTAGCTTTGGCAGGAGTTTGACACTAAAGTATATTGTTAATGCTCCGTATCAAAATTGAAAAATCGAACATTTATGGAATTACTTGGGTGTCTGTCATAGGCGATTTCTCTGAAACTATTTGACATAGAAAGTTGAAATTTATCACAAATATAGGAATTGATGGCCTAATCGTCGCTGTGTAGTTTTAAAGGTTAAATTTTGACTTAAGGGGTTAGCTTTGAGGGATGAAATTGGAAGTGAAAAATATATTTTTTTTCAAGATCATCGAGTGGCTTGTGAAAATACGAATTTAAAAATATACATGATGTAATAAACGCGCAAATTTTTCTTTATGTTATTTTCAGTTTCCGGCTCGTACAAATATATCCAAGTTTTGTCTCCTGTCACGATGTTGTATACGGATTTTCCATGTCCTTGGTCGAATTTTTCGTGCATTTTCTTATACCAATTAACACGAGCCTGTTTTTGAGTTTCGGTCAAATTTTGCGGAATCTATCGGGAACAGGTCTTTTTCACAGCTAAATATTCATGTAAAATCAAATATACAACAGTCTTTGATATGCCTAAGGATGCCTCTATCTCGCGGTAAGTCACATGCCGATCCTCTAATCATGTTTCGTACAGCATCGATGTTTTTTGAAACAGTAACCGATTTTGGCGACCTTTATAAAAGTCATCACCGATGGAAGTACGACCATGACGAAATTCTGCAAACCAATGGTAAACAGTCTTGTCTGATAGTGATTCATTAGCAACAGTTGAACGCAGCGCTTCGAGGCATTATGGTTGAGTTAGACTTTTACTAAAATCGTAAAAAATTATCCAACTGTTTTTTTTTAAACGCTCACTGTAACAAACTTCTTGGCCAATTTCTGAGCTGCCACTGCTTTAACAATAACAAATGTCAAACAATGGTAATATTGCTTATTAGCGCCATCTGGTGGTCATTTGTAAAAACTTGAAAGGCGGCCCTTGAATATATCTTTTTATGTGGCCTCAGAAGAAGAAATCAAAAGGCTTAAGATGTGGTGACTTTGGTGGCCATCTTATTGGGCCATTAGTACCGATCTAACGATTTCCAAAAGTTGAATAAATTAATAGTTAACCACTATTCTAGTATTTTGTGCAGGGACGTCGCAGTTGGTCGGTTGATTGCTAAATAACTAGTAAATTTTCAAGAAACTTGCGATTTGGTTTTTTTAAAAATTAAATATTTACTTTGCTATAACAAATAAACATCCCCGTATTAGTAAAACGAGATTCGTTCGAAAATAAAATAAATATTTTAAATTTGGTCGTGGGTGCTTTTCTTGACTATACCAGTTTGGAAAGTCGAATCTTTGTAGGGAGTCCCCGTAACTGTTTTATCGGCTTCGACGCAAGCTAATGAGTTTATTTCTGCCTCATTGCTCACTAAAGAATCATTTATTATTTTCTTGTTTTAAATTATTTTCTAACCTAGAAAAATAATTTTCACATAGGGGATCCCGCTCTGTATGTCGTTGAACAGACAATGCTCTCGCTTTTCTTCGATTTTTTTGGCTTCCTTATATACTAGTAACACATCAATTTTGATGCTCTCGAGTAAAAACAGTCATTTTAAATAAGAATGAAGCCATAAAACTAATATCCTGTAATAGAATAACTCTACTTACATTTGACCATAAACCCAAAAAAAAAAATACCAAAGCGGAATACTGATAGGAAACTGATGTAATCATAAAACGCCAATATTGGTAGTTCACTTAAAATTTGCATTAATCTGCAGTCCGAAAAATTTGCATACACAGTAATATTAATCTCGATGATTTCCGCAATTATTGTGTTATAGCCCAGTCGCCAGAGGCAAATTTTGGCGAAAAGCTGTCATTAAATGTTAACAAGCTGCATTTTGGCATACGATAAAAAAAAGTTTGCTGCTCTGAAGCGTACGTTAAGTCTACAAAATCGAAAATAAAATAAACAATTTGGTTTTTCGCAAATTTCTCTAAAAATAAAAAAGATATCGAAAAACTAATAGCACCACGTGCACGTGAAAGAACGACAAATTTTACAAAAAAATAGTATATAGATTTTTTTTTTTTACTTTTACCGTAATTAAAAAAAATTATCTATAATCTATAATATATATAAAATGCAATGTCTCTCTGTCTGTCTGTCTGTCTGTCCGTTAGTGCGCTTATCACTGGAGAACCACTTATCCGATTTAGGTTTTTTTTTTTAAACTTACATATATTCTCTGGCCAGGTTATAGGCTATATTTTATTACGATAGGTAGCATAGCGAAAGAGCAGTGACGATAATAGTGAATGGAGTCGGAAAAAAGTTTGCCGCTAGCGCGTTCCTTTGCAAAACACGGCCTAAACCATTAAATATGGAACAATATTATGTAGCAGAGAATATCTATAATCTATAATATATATAAAATGCAATGTCTCTCTGTCTATCTGTCTGTCCATTAGTGCGTTTATCACACGAGAACCACTTATCCGATTTACGTGTCTTTTTTTAAATTCATACATATATTCTTCGGCCAGGTTATATAATAATAATAATAATCTATATCTATAATATATATAAAATGCAACGTCTGTCTGTCTGTCTATCCGACCGTTAGTGCGCTTATCCCTCGAGAACCACTTATCCGATATACCTGATTTTTTAAATTCATACATATGTTCTTTGACCAGGTTATAGATATATATTTTATTACATCTATATATATATATATATATATATATATATATATATATATATATATATATATATATATACACATATACATAAAATGCCTCGTATCTCTGTCTGTCTGTCTCTCCGTTAGTGTGCTTATCAATGGAGAACCACTTATCCGATTTACGTACTTTTTGTTTAAAACATACATATGTTCTCTGGCCAGGTTATCTATAATCTTATATCTATGATATATATAAAATGCAACGTCTCTTTGTCTGTCTGTCTGCCTGTCTCTCTGACTGCCTGTCTGTCTGTCCGTTAGTGCGCTTATCACTGGAGAACCACTTATCCGATTTACGTGCTGTTTTTTAAACATACATATGTTCTCTGGCCAGGTTATCTATCTATAATATATATAAAATGCAACGTCTGTCTGTCTGTCTGTCTCTCTGTCGGTTAGTGCGTTACGTGCTTTTTTTTAAAACACCCGTATGTTCTCTGGCCAAGTTATAGGATATATTTTATTGCGTTAGGTAACATAAAGGATAAGCAGTGACGATAATAGTCAATCAAGTCGGAAAAAAGGTTACCGTTAACGCGTTCTCTTGCATTACACTGCCTAAACCATTAAATATGGAACAATAGCATGTTGCAAAGAATATAATGTATATAAAATGTAACGTCTCTCTATCTGTCTGTCCGTTAGTGCGCTTATCACTTGAGAACCACTTATTCGATTTACGTGTTTTTTATAAATTTATAAATATGTTCTATATAATTCGATATAAGCCTAGATAACAGAAGATAAGGTGAGATAATGGGAGATAAGGAGAAATAATGGGAGATAAGCGGAGATAAGTCTAGATAATGGGAGTTATTTTGAGATAATGGGAGATAAGGAGAAATAATGGAAGATAAGAAGAAATATTGCGAGATAAGTCGAGATAAGCCTAGATAATGGGAGATAAGGTGAGATAATGGGAGATAAGGAGAAATAATGGGATATAAGGGGAAATAATGGCAGATATTTTATTACGTTAGGTAACATAAGGAATAAGCAGTAACGATAGTAGTGAATCAAGTCCACGCGAGCGGAGCCGCGGACACGGCTAGTTTAAAATAAAATGGCTGGTTTAATCCCTTCAGTTGTAATGGAAATCATGCTTCCAACCTCACTGATTAAATTAACGTTTCTGTATACCTATAAATATTTTGAAATTGGCTATTAAGAGATTTCTCAGGGTGTTGATTAAGTATCCGGTGATAGATTTGAAAAATTCAAAATGACGGATCTAACATGACGGCCAGAGAGTGCGTAATTCATTTTAGACAAGGCGAAATCGGCGCCATCGTTGGAAAAAATTTTCTAATTGAATTTTTTTTCATAATTTTCTCCAGGAGATGCCCCTGAAAGAGGATCAACATGTTGCCGGGCGGTAACCTGGTCCGAATTTGTTTAAACAAATTTTTTTTAAACAAAGTCCAAAAATTGAAATTTTCGCCCCGGAACAAGTTTTTTTAGGTAAGTTGGACCATTTTGAACAAAAAATGTCTCTTGTGAATTTTCTCTAAAATGCGCCGTTTTCGAGATATCGGCGATTTTAGGTGCGAGAAAACGCGAAAAATGGCCACTTTCACCTCCCAATATCGGGGTCAAAAATTAAAATTTTCAATGTTGCCAAGTGTCCAAATTAAAGTTTGAGATCTCCTCTACAAATTACCGTAGGAAATATTGCAATATCTTCATTTTTAAATATTGTTTTTTAACAGTTAACAAATTGCGTTCGAGCGCCCGCGGCTGCATCGAAACTGTATACATAGATATATACGCAACGCCCGTACGTAGGCGCACGGAACTGTATACGCACTGCGATGCTCTATAAAGCTTTGTTTCTTGATTTCTTATTAAAATTAATATATTTGAAAAGTATGTAAAAAATATTTATTTATTAAAGAGTAATTGTTATATCAAATTTAATTATTATAACAAATGAATATAAATAAAAATTCAATATTCGATTAGGATGGTAGAAGAATTAAAACAATTTTATGAAATATAACTTATATATATTTAATAGAATTTTCGCAAATATTTAAATTACACCCACACATGAGTATACAACTTACGTTGTTGCTTTTGCAATTACATGCATTAGTTTTCCAATTTTTTGTACATTTACATTGCCTAATTAACGAATCTGGTATCGAATTTTTTAACATGAATTTGGGTAACAATTCACCTGTTTCTATAGTGTAACCAAATTCTGTTGCATCTAAATGTCGATACCGAGAATACAATGACATTTTCCATATGTACGTTTGTAGTGAAGCTCGTGCTACCTACTGGTTTATTTAACGGACTAGCAATATAGTTGTAATCTTGTAAACATTTGGAATGATACTTTAGCTTTTGAACTAGTAATGACGTAGTTGAACTATATATGCAAATTTTCGTATAGACTTTGTCCATTTTAAGACGAGCTGTTGCCATTAGCTTTTCCGCTGCATTATAATCAGAAAGTGTATAAGTTGTACTGTCTTTATTTTTATAAATTTTTTCACAGATCATGCACTCTGCTTTTGACACACTTTTTGATCGCAATGTTGGTTTTTCTTTCTCTTCGGGTTCAATTGATAATAACTGTTTTTCATTATTAACAGCTTCATTATTTTCTGCTTCCATTTTTTTGAGAGCATTTTCCCGACGTACAATTTTTTCTTTACTTACATAGGAAGCATAACACTTTCTGTGCCAAGAAAAAGTTTGTTCACTGCTACTTGGATTATATAAATCGTTAAATTTTGTACTTATGTCATCTTTCCGACGATTAGCTGCTTGTTGAATTTTTTGAAATGATTCAAAATTTGGTTGTTGTACAACATCATCACACTTACCACAGAAAATGCACTTATGATCACATTTAATTCGTTTAATAGAAAAAGACATAATTACACATGTACATACTTGTAAGGGCGGAAAAGAAATGAATAAACTATTAAAGTGTCCGACTCTTATTTAAGCAATAGCATGTTTGAACTTTTGCATGATACTTCACGTTACAGCGAGTTGCAGCGCGTATACAGTTCCGCGCGCCTACGTACGGGCGTTGCGTATATATCTATGTATACAGTTTCGATGCGGCCGCGGGCGCTCGAACGCAATTTGTTAACTGTTAAAAAACAATGTTTAAAAATAAAGATATTGCAATATTTCCTACGGTAATTTGTAGAAGAGATCTCAAACTTTAATTTGGACACTTGGCAACATTGAAAATTTTAATTTTTGACCCGAATATTGGGAGGTGAAAGTGGCCATTTTCGCGTTTTCTCGCACCTAAAATCGCCGATATCTCGAAAACGGCGCATTTTAGAGAAAATTCACAAGAGACATTTTTGTTCAAAATGGTCCAATTTACCTAAAAAAAAACTTGTTCCGGGGCGAAAATTTCAATTTTTGGACTTTGTTTAAAAAAAAATTTGTTTAAACAAATTCGGACCAGGTTACCGCCCGGCAACATGTTGATCCTCTTTCAGGGGCATCTCCTGGAGAAGGTTATGAAAAAAAATTCAATTAGAAAATTTTTTCCAACGATGGCGCCGATTTCGCCTTGTCTATTTAATTTCTTAGAGTAATTTAGAATTTTTGTGTTCTCAATGACTGATTTTTTTGCGCCTGGATGTTTAAATGAAATAAAAATACTTCATACTTAAAACTTAGACTTTTATCTTTCATTTCCCACCAAAATGTATTTTTTGGTAATTGTATGATTAATAATAAGCAAAAAATATGTTTATCAAGAACACCTTTTTAAGAGCACAATTACGAAAAAAAAAGAAAGTGTTTTTAAGTATTTAATGATTTTCTAACATTAAGTACATTTTGGAAAACGGAAAAGCACCATGAGGAGATGGGATACCAAACGAACTAATTAAATTTGCCGGAGAAAGCTACATATCGGAAATGACAACATTCTTTAATAAGATATTACAGGAAGTAGAAATACCGAAGAAATGGACAAAAAGCATCACGATGCCGATATTTAAAAAAGGCAGCAAAAAAGACCCGAGCAACTATAGAGGAATAACACTGCTAGCAAGTATTATGAAAGTGTTCACAAGTACTCTGAAAAGTGAAATAGAAAACAATATACACATAAGCGACGAGCAACAAGGGTTCCGCCAAAACAGATCAACCACAGACGCTATCTTTGCAATAAGGCAAATAAGAGGAAAAGCTATAGAATACCAGAAACCAGCATTTTTTTGTTTCATCGACTTAAGCAAAGCATTCGACAGAGCCAGGTTGAAAGATATATTATATTTAATAAAGGACCTAATTCCGTACCCAATACCACAAATAATCCAAAAACTTAATGACGGTAACACAACAAGAATAAGAAGTAATAACGAATTAACAAAGGAAATAAAAATAAAAGTAGAAATAAGACAGGGAGATAGCTTAAGCCCGTTACTATTTTGAATAATAATGGACAAAATCGTTGAGGAAGTAAAACTAGTCAAAGATGGATACGAACTGGGAGATAAACAAATAAAGATACTGAGATATGCAGAAATTCCCATATCTTGGAGTACTAATAGCTACAGAAATATAACAGAAGAAGTGAGATAACAAAGAAATAAAGTAGCAGCAATATCAGGGACGCTCAGAGATGTAGTTTGGAAAAACAAAGTGTAAAAGCAAAAATAAGAATATATAGAACTTGCGTTAGACCCATACTGGCTTATAGCATAGCATAGAAACACGGGCAGACACAAACAAAACCAAACAGCTACTAAGAACAAATGAAATGAAAATACTGAGAACAATAGTAGGAAAAAGTTTATTAGACAGAGTGAGTAACAACACCATAAGAGAACAATGCAAGGTAGAGGATATAGTCAGATGGGGAAGAAAGAGAAGAAGAGAGTGGCGTGTACATGTGCAAAGGATGGAAGATACGAGAATGATAAAAATATGTATGAACAAAAAAAACACACGAAACAAGACCAAAAGGACGACCACCAAAGAGATGAAGAGACAGCTGGGCATCCGAATCACAAGAGGCTAAATCACGAAGTAGAACAGGTCTGTGACCTACTCAGAAGAGAAAGTAAGTAAGTAAGTAAGTAAGTAAGTAAGTATATTTTTAACTGTAACTAAAAAAAAAAATTGTTCAACTTTTTTTGATCATCTCGTACTGCATTGAACGCGAAAATGCCGGCGGCACACCATAGCACCTAAATTTTCATATTTTAAAACTCAATTTTTAAATAACGTGGGCAATGTGGGTATTTTTAATTATTCTTATATTGAAATTTAAGGTATAATATTGATATATGCACAAGGATTTTTTTTCAATATTATATTTTATTAAATATTTGTAATTTACTGTATGCCCGTCAAAATCATGCAAACAAAAATTTTGTTTTAACTTTTACAAATTATAAAGCAACAAAAATAAAAACTATTAGTATCATCGGAAAGCTGAAAGTCCCCTCTTCAAAAAGTCTCTCTCTGTCTTTTAATTTTTTTTTTTACACTATGAAAACAAGTAATATCGATTAACCTTCAAGCGGTGCGCGTAGACTTTCAAATTATTCTCTTTGGCACGCTACACTATTTGAATCACCTATCTAAATTTTTAATAAATTCTCAGGCTAAAATGTGGAAAAATCCATATGCCGCTCTTTCACGTGCGTGGTTTTTTCATATCTTTTTTATTTTTCGAGATATTACCGAAAAACCGAATTTTTGATTTTATTTTGAATTTTGTAAGCTTTAGCATGCTTTTTTTTTATCGTATTCTACGTCTCAAAAACTACCTGTGTGCCAAAATGCAGCCTGTTAACATTTAATGAGAACTCAAAACACCTGGCGACTGGGCTATTAGGAATCACCTTTTTTACCTTGGCGTTTTTAAATACAATGAACGGAATTCCGTATTGCGAATGAGCTTATTTTCGTGAAACCATTTTCTTAATTTTAAATTGTTTCGTAGGAGTTATTTAATAATGAGTTAAAAATTCTGTATTAAATTAAAACGTTTATATTATCGGCATAATTTACAAGGGTGGGTAATGTTATAATAAATAAATATAAATAGAGCTCACTAAAACATTTAGATGAATACTACCGGAGTGAAAAATCCAGAGACTCTTGAAGAAAAAGCAATGTTTCTGCCAAAAACCTTTAATGTAAGTCTCCTTCAAGAGGGATACACTTATTCCAGTGATATTCCAACATTTGGATACTTTTCCTATATCGGTGATTGCAAATGTTCGTGCCCGATTTTCATAGATGGCAGAAGCATGCACTTTTGACTGTGTTGATGTTTCTTTTATAATCATATTATTAACGGACAGTTATCTAAATGCTTCGTGAGTTAACATAACCTTAAAAAAGGCTTATTTAAATTAATTTGTGTGGTTAATAGATACATACATATCTAAGACATTCGACCGTTTTTGGCACGATGGACTGTTGGCTAAGCTACGCTCTTATAATATGTCTGAAAAGTTCTGTTTGTGGCTCTCATGTTTCCTCAGAGAGCGTTCTTTACGAGTGGCGGTTAACGGATTTCTTTCTAACACCTGCACTATCAACGCCGGTGTGCCCCAAGGCTCCATACTGTCTCCTACTCTCTTTCTCATTTACATTAGCGATCTCCTGGAAAAGACAGGGAATCCAATCTACAACTTTGCAGATGACAGTACGTTTACCTCTTCATTGACTTTGAACGCTCGGACATCGGCTATTCAGGTGAATATCCGCAGGCAGCAGCAGGTCGTACAACTTACTAAAGACCTGGAAGAAATTCTATCTTGGAGTGGAATTGAACGCAACAAAAACCTAGGCTGCAGTTTTTTCTAAAAAAGTTAACGTTGCTGAACCAGACATAGTCATGTCGGGGCACTCCACTCCCCTAGCGTCGTCACTCAATTTGTTGGGCGTTAGTTTGGGAGCAAATATGTCCTGGAATGAACATGTTATTTCGAACCAGAAAGCTTTACACTCCACAACAACTGTTAATTCTTTACAAAGCTCAAATTCGACCAACCATGGAATACTGCTCCCATGGTTGGGGGGCTCCGCTCCCAAACGTACACTGCATTTGTTGGATTCTGTTCAGAGAAAAGCTGTTCGTCTGATTGGAGACCCGGAACTGACCGCGGCCTTGATTCGCTGGAACATCGAAGAACGGTTGGCGACTTGAGTATTTTTATGGAAAGTGTTCAAAGGATGTAGCCCGCTTAATTCCTCCCAGAACGGTGCATGTTAGGAGTACACGTCGCACTCATACTTCACATCCGTATGAGGTTCAGCTTGTTACTCCTCGTACAACGCTTTTCAAGGAGCCTTTTATATGGAGAACATCATCCCTTTGGAATAATTTTCCCAGGGCTGTGTTTTCCACCGAGTACAATTTACAGCGATTCAAGAACAACGTGAATCGCTTTCTCCGCACACATGTCGCTCCTGTAGCGCTTTAAGGACTTTCTTGCAGCACGTGTGACCCATAAAAAAAAAAATTGAAAAATGGTTTTTGTACTGGTAACTTCCGTTCTATTCGATATTACGGTTTCAAATTATAGGAAAATATAGCCTTCGTATTAATAAAAACGTGTGCCAAATTTTATTAAAAAATATTAAGATTACTCTAAATTCGCATTTTAATTCAAATCCTATTATGGATTTTTCTTGTGGGCAAAAGGTCGTAAGAAGCTTTTATTTAAAAAAAAATATATACGAAATTTTATGCTGTTCAAGATGGTTAAAAGGAAAACTAAACAATATACAAAAAAATATCTTATTTTTCAATTTTCTCGTGCAATGGTTTGAATTGTGCGAATTGCGAAGATACTGCAGAAATATCCCAGTAAGATCTAGATGGAAATTATGAGAATAAGCTGATTGAAGATTATGATCAGTCAGAATCGTTGACAGATGAATTTATAGATAATTTTTTCGATGACTCATCTTTATTAATTTTAGATCGTTCTATCGATGAAAGTGAGTTAGACAGCGCCAACCTTTGGTACTCGTGCCAGTATGAGTCCGATTCAGATAATCAATCGGATGACTTTGAATATAGCATTGTTTTCTGCTCGAGCACATACGCTATACAACAAGAATGATTTTTTAAATCGTAAATATTTTATCTGTGATAATTTTAGTAAATATATTAATATAATTAATAAGTAAACCTGAATTCACCTTAAAGTATTCTGGTAACGAAACACAAGGACAAGGTGGTACTACCTTCATAGTAAGAGGGAAGTTGAAGGATAGGATTCGTGGAGTTCAAACCAATAAATGAAAGGATGGCATACGTAAGATTGGATACAAAGCCATTCAAAACGTCCATACTTAATATATATGCACTGAGAAAATGCACCTGATGAGGAAAAGGAGAAATTCTATGAAGAACTACAAAACGAAATAGAACAAATCCCCAAAGAGGATACCATATTGATGGTAGGGGACTTCAATGCGCAAATAGGTAAAGAGGATTTCGTACAAACAGTGGGAGGTGACATAAACTACTTTCGACATCGAGTATTCTACCAATCAGTGACAGAGAGGCGCCTAAACCGCGCAAGATTTGGCACTACAAGTCTGCTAAATGGGAAGATCTCATGGAATATTTTTTCCCTTGGTTAGACGTTTGTTTTCGATCCGACGACCCATCTGACTGCGCCAGGGAGGTTTCCGATCCCGAAGAAATCTCCTTTTTCGAAGAAATGCCCTTCCAACGGCAAGCCTTGGTTTGACCGAAAATACCAAGAAGCTATTGCTTCTAAACATCTTGCATACCGACAATGGCGCGAAAATCCGAAAAAAAACACCATAAATCGTAACATATTTGTTCGTGCCAGGAACAGATGCAAAGAAATTATCGACGAAACCAAGGAGGTACACAATCAACGGATTAGAAACAAACTTCTCGCCTGTCCCGGCAATTCAAGGTCCTTTTGGTCGGTCGCTAAGGCAGTTAGTTAACATTTCACCAAATCCACTATACCACCACTCACACGGCGAGATAATTCTATTGCAACGACACCTGTTGAGAAAGCGAACTTGTTGGCTGAACTCTTTGCTTCACATTCTACTGTCGATTTCCAAGGAAAAACACCACCTACTATTCCCATAGTGCAGTCAAGGATGCCCGATGTTGTTTTCAGACAGCGTATCATAAAGCGTATTCTGATGAAGCTAGACACCAAAAAGGCTTCTGGCGCTGACGGAATACCTGCCATAGTTCTTAAAATCTGTGCGAAGGAACTAACACCAGTTTTCTGTAGACTTTTCAACCTATCCTACAGAAAGGGAATATTTCCTTCCTGCTGGAAATGTGCTACAGTTCAGCCGATACCTAAAAAAGGCAAGAAGACCTTGCCAAATAACTACGGACCAATCGCACTGCTTTCAATAATATCGAAAGTCATGGAAAAGGCTATCAATCAGCATCTTCTAAAATATCTTGAAGGATTCAACATTATTAGCGATCACCAATATGGCTTTCGTAAAAATAGATCAACAGGAGATCTTCTGACTTATGTAACACATGTTTGGAACAATGCAATTGAACACTTTGGAGAATCTCGAGCGGTTGCTCTTGACATATCCAAGGCATTTGACCGTGTTTGGCACGATGGGCTGTTGGCTAAATTACGTTCTTATGGTATGTCGGAAAAGTTCTGTTTGTGATTCTCATGTTTCCTCAAAGAGTGTTCTTTACGAGTGGCGGTAGATGGATTTCTTTCTAACACCTTCACTATC
Source organism: Pachyrhynchus sulphureomaculatus (assembly GCA_019049505.1). Classification (NCBI taxonomy): domain Eukaryota; kingdom Metazoa; phylum Arthropoda; class Insecta; order Coleoptera; family Curculionidae; genus Pachyrhynchus; species Pachyrhynchus sulphureomaculatus. Next base: position 17,302,216 of record CM032449.1, on the reverse strand, counting down.
AACGCCGGTATGCCCCAAGGCTCCATACTGTCTCCTACTCTCTTTCTCATTTACATTAACGATCAGCTGGAAAAACCGAGAATCTAAACCGAGAATCTAATCTACAGCTTTGCAGATGACAGTACGCTTATCTCTTCATTCACTTTGAACGCTCGGACATCGGCTGCTCAGATGAATATACGCAAACAGCAGGAAGTCATTCACCTTAACAAAGACCTGGAAGAAATTCTATCTTGGGGTGACAGTAACCAACGCTATACAACAAGAATGATTTTTTAAATCGTAAATATTTTATCTGTGATAATTTTAGTAAATATATTAATATAATTAATAAGTAAACCTGAATTCACCTTAAAATATTCTGGTAACGAAACGCAAGGACAAGGTGGTACTGCCTTCATAGTAAGAGGAAAGTTGAAGGATAGGATAGTGGAGTTCAAACCAATAAATGAAAGGATGGCATGCATAAGATTCAATACAAAGCCAGTTAAAACGTCCATACTTAATATATATGCACTGACAGAAAGTGCACCTGATGAGGTAAAGGAGAAATTCTATGAAGAACTAGAAAACGAAATAGAACAAATCCCCAAAGAGGATACCATATTGCTGGTAGGAGACTTCAATGCGCAAATAGGTAAAGAGGATTTCGTACAAACAGTGGGAGGTGAACATACTATACATCAGGACCCAAAGAAAAATGACAGAAATTATTCAGTATGGAAGCAAGCACAGACTTAATTATAAGCAGTACAAAATTTAAATACAAGAAAGTACACAAAGTGACATAGACGGCACCAAACGAATTAGTACAAACACAAAAAGACCACGTGCTAATAAACTGAAGGAGACAATCCTCAGTGCAGGACGTAAGAACGTACAGAGGAGCCAGTGCAGACTCCGACCACTTAGTTGTGGCGGAGATAAAACAAAAATTGAAAAAGAAAATACCATTTAGGAACAAAGAAAACAAATGGGATGTACAAAAATTAAGAGAAGAACAAAAAAGAACCGAATATGAAGAATCCCTAAGAAGAAAGCTATTGATGCAAAAAACAGAAGAAAGCATTGAAAATAAATGGAGCGAACTGAAAAGATGCGTGAGAGAAGCAACGCAAGAAAGCAATGGGATAGAAAGAAACCACGAATTGAAAGAGTGGTTTAATGAAACATATAAAAGAATGGCAAACAAAAACATAAATGCCAGGAAGAAATGGTGGAAAATCGAGGATTGACGGAAATATAAAAGTATTAGGAAGGAATGTAATAAAGTAATTAGAAGAACAAAAAGACAACATGATGAACAAATCAGAGAAATAGAAACATAAGGTCAAAATATTAACACAAAACAGTTTTATAATAAGATCAAAATACAGAACAGAACTTATAAAGAAAAACTCAGAGGACTGAAAGACAGAGAGGGAAGTATAATAGAAGAAGGAAAATAGTATAATATTTTATGGGAGAAACATTTCAAGCACCTCTTAAACGAACAAATGCAGGAAGAACACACAATCGAAGAAAACGAGCAAGAAAAAAATGAAATGGAAATAATTCTAGAACCAACAAGAGATGAAACAAAAAAAAAATACTAAGAAGTAAGAACGGGAAAATGCCTGGCAAAGACGGGATAAACATGGAATTGTTCAAATACGGCAGAGAAGAGCTGTGTGAAAGCATGTACGTACTAATTAAACAGATATGGAAAGAAGAACGCATGCCACATGATTAGAAAGGAGATGAAATTGTAATAATACACAAGAAAGGCGACCAACGAATATGCGAAAATTATCGAGGAATTACCCTGCTCAACACCGCCTACAAGATTTTGACAACGCTGATACACGAAAAAGTAAAATATGTAATAAAAAATGTACAGGACAATACCAAAGCGGGTTTACACAAGGAAAATCTACGGTAAATGCAATACATGTGGTCAAACAAGCATTGGAAAGAGCACAACAACATGCACTAAACTTGGAATTGCTATTTATTGACTTCAAGCAAACGTTTGATTCGGTTAAGAGAACTGAATTAAATACAGTGCTAAAAGAACTGGGAGAACAGAGCAAGATAACACGACTGTGCATGATGACATTGAAAGGAGACATTCGCCAATGTCAAAACACAGAAAGGAAGAGCACAAAATTTCGAAATTAACAAAGGAGTTAGACAGGGAGATGCATTATCGTCCACGTTATTCAAGCTAACACTACAATATGTACTAAGGAATATAAATTAAGGTACAATACGAACAAGGGGCAGCCAGATAGTGGCGAATGCGGATGATGTAGTAATTATTGCAAAAAACCAGAAAATAATGAAGGAACTGATGAGAGCAATAAGCGTAGAAGGAGCAAAACTGGGGTTGAAAATAAACGAGGAGAAACCAAAATAATGAAAAATGGAAAATAAAATGATCAGGAAATGGAAAGGATTAGAATAAACGAATATACCTTTGTAAGAATAGAGATTAAATATTTGGGAGTGACGCTGTATTGGAACGGGAACAAGGAAATGGAAGTAAAGGAAAGATCAATAATAGAAAACAAATTATTCCATAGCAATAAGAAATTGTTAAGTAGTAAGATAATAGGAAGACACAGTAAGATGAGGATATACAAGATAATAATACACCCAAAACTAATGTATGCTACCGAAGTGATAAACATGACAAAGAAACAAGAGGAAGACATGAGAACAATTGAACGAAAGATATTGAGAGCGATCCTAGGACCAATAAGAATATGTGAAGGAGTTTACAGAAAGAGGACTAATCAAGAAATCTTGCAAGAAGTAGAGGAAGACGCAGTTAAAAAACTGAAACAGAAGAGATTTAATTGACTAGGGTATACATGGAGAGCAGGCCCAGGAGCACCAATATATGAAATGCTTCAATGGGAACCGGGACATAAAAGGAGAGGTAGACCAAGAATTGGATGGCTGCAGCAGGTCAAGGAAGACATGGAGGCAGCAGGGATTATAAACTGGAAGGAAAAGACGACAGAAAACTTTGGAAACATCTAAGCAGAGAAATATAATAACAAGGAAGTCGGGACTGATCAATCCATAAACTAGATCTAGAGAATCCAAAGGGTGGCCCTACCCCGAAAGGGGTGTTGCCAGACCAATTATTATTATTATTATTATTATTAATGTTTTAATGGTTTGTCAATAAAAGTTTCTGCTATCTCAATCATAATTTTATTGTAAAATAGTTAGTATTTTTCATGTTATATTTAAGATAAAATATTGAATAGAAATACTACACCTGATGTAGTATGAAATGCGGATTTTTTTTTCTAAAAAAACATGTTATATTCGGAAAAATGATAAAAAGTGTTTTATTCAAAGTATGCTCCATCGCTTGTTATACATTTTTCCCATCTTTCGGGCAATTTGTGAATACCACGCCAGTAAAAATCTTCCCCTTTTGCTGCGAACCATTCATCGAACCATTTTTTTACATCTTCGTACGAACCAAAGCGCTGCTCAGCAAGTGCGTGACCCGTCGATGCAAACAAGTAGTAATCGGAAGGGGCCAAGTCTGGTGAGTAAGCCGCATGGGATAGAATTTCCCAGCTGAGTGCTTTCAACGTGTCGCGAACTGGTTTTGCCATATGTGACGGAGCATTGTCATGAAGAAAAATGACTTTGTGTTGCCTCTTTCGGTATTCTGGCCTTTTTTCAAACAGCGAACGGTTCAAATCGGTCAATTGTTGTTGGTAACGCCCCTCTGGTCCCACCAAACACCGAACATCGTCTTTCTGCCAAAGCAATTCGGTCTTGCGGTCGATGTGGATGGTGCGCCTGGGTCTACCCATGATTTTTTGCCCTTCGGATTCTCAAAATAAATCCACTTTTTCATCTCCTGTAACTATACAATGCAAAAACGACTTCCTTTTGTACCGAGCGAGCAAAATGTCACATGTGTTTTTGCGCTTTTCCATTTGCCTGTCATTCAACTCATGTGGTACCCATCTACCGGCTTCTGAATCTTTCCCATCTCTCGTAGCCGATTGGAAACAGCTTGTTGACTAACGCCCAATTGCTCGGTTAGTTGTTTTGCGAATCATCTTCGTCCAACAATGCTTGCAATTCCACATCTTCGTATTTTTTGGCGGTTTTCCACGTTCCTTGTTTGCAACATCGAAGTCACCACTTTTGAAATGCCGAAATCATCGTTCACACGTATCTTGCGATGGAGCATGTTCACCATAAGTTTCTCGAAGTAATCGGTTTCAGCAGCAGTTTGCTTCACATGAAAACAAAAAATTTATGCTATCCGCGAATGCTCTTTGTTCGGTATAAATTTCGACATATTGAACACAACAACACAACACTATGCACACACTTTTCCAATTTACCACTCGTGCGCGTCTGACACTTGATGACACAACAAAATGGCGCAGTGTTAAATCTTTATAGCACAAACTGTATTGGTGCACCATCTGTTGTCTGAAATCCGCATTTCATACTTGTACACCTGGTAAAGAGAATGAACCAGACCTTTTTTAAAGAAAAAGTGAAAAAAACTGAATTTTTCGTAACGAAAAAATTGAAATATATGTATATTCTTTATTTTTCCTTCTAATCATCTTGAAGAGCAGAAAATTTCGCATATTTTTTAAAAACCAAGCTTCATACGACCTTTTGCCCACAAGAAAAGTCCATAATAAGATTTGACCAATCCTCTTAATATTTTTTAATAGCTATATTTTCCTATAATTTGAAGCTCTAATATCGCATTGCATAATTTTTTTTAGGTTATGTACACCCACAAAATTTTTTAATGCAATCTACGCAGTTTTTTTTTAGGCAATTTTATGACGAGTAAAATAATTTTTTTTTTGTCGCATAACAAGAAACAGAAGCTGATATATTTAAGAAATAGTGAGCCGAAAGGTTTGAAATGTGAAAAAATGCACTAAAATAGAAGTAAAGTGGCCTTGCGGTCAAAATTAGGCTGAGAAAACTCGTTTGCATTATGTTGGCACTGTTTCAAAGTAGTTAAATTGATTTCCAAGCTGTACCCAAAAATTTTCAAAAGTCATGAACATTTTACGGTATTTGCCTCCATTTAATAAATTATTACATACTTGCCGTAAATAATACAATGCAATTCTACTTTAGCTTTTCATAAAGTTGGCTATGGATGAAACAGAAGAATTAACTTTGTATTGTCGCTTCAGTAGGATGTCATTTAATTTTAGTATCTGTCAAGTTGTATGTGTGTACAGTGGCTGCTGTAATTATCTCTTTAAGATAGAATTGATATCATTTTACTATGTGGCGGTATTATTAAAGTTCGCGAAATGCTACTAGAATATTTAACGGAAGGCATCCTTGTAAAAGTGTTCATTAAAATGAAATATCTTTAAAGAACTTGGTTCTGTAGTTAGTCGATACAAAGTTCGTCGGTACAGGTCTGTTACAAAAAAAGAAGCATCTTTTAAGACAATGTTATGTGTCAAAAATCTTCAAACGGAAGAAATTGGAATGTTAGAGTGGTCGATCGGGTAAGTTTTAATACAAAATAAATTGAGTACTTATAAACCAAAATTTATTCACGTTTTACAAGAAAGGAATTATGATGCTGGACTAGATTTTCTTGGGTAAAACAAAGAAGAAACAAGACAGACGTTTTTACAGAAACATCCTTTTTACTGACAAGGCTCGTTTTCTTCTAACGGAGTGGTTAGCTCACAAAATTGCAGATGGTGGGCAGACAAAAATGTAAATTATGTTAGAAACTAAAGATAGTTACTATTTTAAAGTGAACGTGTGGTGTGGAATATGGAACACCCAAATTCTTGGCTCTTTCTTTTTCTGACAAAATTTAACTTTGGCAGCACAGGGGACTATTTTTTCAACAAGATGGTGCGTCCATTCACAGGACGCCGCTAGTGCGTAGGCCTGCCGTAAGCGGGCATGTAGAGCGTGCACCGCACACGGGCGCGCCACATGCAGGGGACGGCAAATACAGAATCTTTTGTACAAATTACAGTTAGGGAAAATAGGATGGGGGCGGCCACGAGAATGCCTGTATGAACGATTTGAAGACCAGTGGATTGGACGTAATTTTGCTAATTCTTGGCCAGTGATATCATATTTTTATTGGTCAAAAACTGACAAAATATCACTTTGATCTAAAATTTTGCACACAGTTTTTGAAGACAAGAAATCCAAAACTTTGGTTGTTTTTTCATTGCTTTTAAGTTTAGTCGCGTTTTCAAGGTCAAATTAAGGTCAACTCAATTTTTTAAATAGAAACTAATATATTTTTTTGCAGATTTGTATTTTACATGAAACAAACAAGAAAATTTTGTTGGAAATATTTTTTTTGAAAACGTCAATTTTTTATGGCAAAAAAGAAAACGAGACTTTTTAAACATATTTAACTAACAAACAACAAATTAATATTTTTAGAGCAACTGGAATGTATTTTCTTTTTTCACTAAATATAAAAATTGCAAATAATAATAAAAGATTCTTGTAAAATTTTTCTATATTTTTTGATGCATTTTTTCCCATAATAATAAAAAAGTAGCATAAAAAATTGCATCAATTTTTTTTAAAATTTTAAATGATTTTCTGCTTAAATATAAGCGTATTTTGCCTCTTGCGTTTTTTTCTTAAAAGTTGATGGTTTTTGTATTAAAAATTCTTGAAATTTAGAAATTGTTTTCTTTTTTGTTAAATACCATAAAAAATTGAAATTTTCAAAAAAAGGTCTACTACCATTGTATGTCCCCCATTTGAAATATTTTTTCGGCAAAGCTTATTTTTCGATTTATTGTTATTTTTTAAGGTAAATGGGAGACCTGGTAAATATATATATATATATATATATATATATATATATATATATATATATATATATATATATATATATATATATATATATATATATATATATATATATATATGTATATATATATATATATATATATATATATATATATATATATATATATATATATATATATAACATATATGTATACAGTAATACCCCGCTTAGCGCGACCCCGTTACGCGCGGTTTCACTATAACGCGAATTTCAAATTTCGCGCTCATGTAGTCATTAACTTCTCTATGGTCGCGGGGGGATCCCCGCTTTCTCTGAATATTCTCTTTGAAGAATTGGGAATTCCCTGTCCTTCGACTTTGTTCTATGGGGATTTCCTCGTTCGTTTCGTGTGTTCATTTGTTCCGTAATGTTAGTTCGGTCGGCTGGCAGTTTTGTTTTAATATTTATTGGAGATACATACATACATAATTTAACCCTACGTTAAAAATGCCGCCTGTAAAGAAAAAAGAGCGTAAAAGCGTCACTTTGGAATTGAAGATGAAAGTGTTAAGAAGAATGGAAAATGGAGGCAAAGCAACAATTGTTGGGAGAGATTTTGGACTCTCAGAATCGACTGTGAGAACGATTTATAAAAATCGGGAAAAAATTAAAATCTCCAGCGAAGGTTCAACACCTATAAGTGCAACAAAACTTTCTCGTTCGAGATCATCTATCTTAGAAAGAATGGAGAAATTACTGTCAGTCTGGATCGAAGATTTGAATAAGAAGAACACACCACTAAGTCAAGATCTCATATGCACAAAAGCAAAATCTTTGTATGAGATGCTGAAAACAAAAGAAGGAGAAGGGAGTGCCACTCCGACTTTTGCTGCCAGCAGAGGCTGGTTCCATCGGTTCAAGCAGCGTTCTAATCTTCACAATATCCACATAACAGGCGAGGCGGCCAGCGCGGACATTCAAGCTGCAGCTGAGTTTCCAGACAAGTTTCAAGACTTCGTTAGACGAGAGAAAATTCCTGCTTGTCTCATCTTCAATGTTGATGAGACCGCACTTTACTGGAAAAAAATGCCATCTCGAACATTCATTTCTAAGGAAGAACGTCAAGCCAGTGGTTTCAAAGCTGCGAAAGATCGACTAACACTTCTGCTGGGTGGTAATGCCACTGGTGATTTCAAACTGAAACCTTTACTAGTGTACCATTCAGAAACACCCCGTGCAATGCGAGGCACAGACAAGACAAGTCTACCAGTTGTGTGGCGATCAAACAGAAAGGCGTGGGTTACACGGGAAATTTTTCAAGAATGGTATTCTAATAGTTTTTGCCCATCAGTCAAATCATACTGTGACAGAAATGGGCTTGAACCTAAAGTTATATTACTCTTAGACAATGCCCCAGGACATCCAACCTCACTTGATACGCCCAGAGACTAAAAAGTGTACGTAAAGTTCCTTCCACCAAACACTACGTCAATATTACAACCTATGGACCAGGGAGCAATAGCAAACTTCAAAGCTTATTACCATCGCCGCACTTTTAGCCAACTAATTCATGAAACTGACGGGGAAGGAAGACAGTCTATGCGAGAGTGGTGGAAGTCATACAACATTATGAAGTCTATTCACAACATAGAAGAGGCTTGGAAGGAAGTTAAAATGAGTTGTATGAATGGGGTGTGGCGTAATCTTTGGCCAGATGTAGTGGAAGCACCTAGAAGAATTGTCCAGATGCAGAGACAAGTGCTTGAAGACATTGCTGCAATGATTGAGGGGTCTGAACTTGAAGATGTCACGGTAGAAGATCTCGTAGAACTTGTAGCAACGCACGACGATCCTATTAGCAATGAAGATCTGATCGAGTTACAGAATAATCCTATCTACGATGAGGAAGAACAAGTAGAAGAGAAAGTTTTATCTTCAGGGGAAATACAAAATGCACTTTCAAAAATTTATTCAGGTTTGGACATATTGCAGAGTATAGACAATAATGATGACCGTGTCTTGACCGTGTGTCAAACAATTAAAAACAGTGTTGGGTGTTATGAACGTATTTTACAAGAACGTAAACAAAACGTTACCCAAAAGACAATAGATGTATTTTTCCGTAAAAATAAGAGTATGTATTGCATAAAGTGTTCTTAGAATTAAAGTGATTGATTAAAATGATTTGTATTTTTTTGTATTAAATTTTGACTATGTTTAATCATAAACCTCGATATACGCGAATTTCAGTTAACGCGATTTTTTTCGGAACGTATCCCTCGCGTAAAGCGGGGTATTACTGTATATGTATAGTGAAACTCTATATAGTGAAAAACTCTTTATAGTGCAATTTTTTTCAAGACCTAGAATATTTTAATGAAATTTCATGTAAAAAGCCCTGCATATAGCGAATCTGTAAAATAGTAACACTCTATATAATAAAATTTTTACCGGAATTTTATGTATAATTTTTATGCATTTATTGAGATCTTGGCCATTTCGGGTTTCCCATTTTTATCTAACATTAGCACGAATTCCATTTTTATGACGCATTCTTTTGAAAAGGTTCTTAATGCGTTTATAAGGCCTAATGGTTGGCAATAAATCAGGTAGATTTCTGTGAGAAACCCGGGGAATAACCCATTTTATAGAAACCCGGGGAAAAACCCATTTTATAGTCCAGGCCTAGTAATTCGCAAATTCAGGTTCAGTTTCTTTTTGTTTAAGAATCAAGTAAGATGTCCAAGCGAATGTGTTTAGGTGTAGCTGAGAAAATTAAAGTTTTGGAGGAAGTTGATAAAGGCTGCAAAAAAATTGATGTTGCTGCAAAATTTGGTGTTTCTCCAAGTTGCGTCTCTCTGATAATAAAAAGTCGCGACAGTATCATCGAGAAACCTAGTGTTCCAAGCAGTCGAAAACGAGTACGGGTGAGTACTTACGAGGATGTAAATGAAGCAGTTTTACGATGGTTTCAAGTGGCCCGTACGCATCAAAACGTACCAATATCGGGAAATTTAATAAAGCAAAAGGCTCTACAATTTGCTAAAGAATTTAACTGCGTTAATTTTCAAGCTAGTGAAGGGTGGTTGAGTGCCTGGAAGACTCGCAATTCAATTGTTTTCAAGACGGTGTCTGGCGAGAGTGCAAGCGCTAGTCAGGAGGACTGTGACATTTGGACTGAAACTGTTTTAAAAAGTGTATTGAAAAATAATATACTAGTCGTCTGTTATATGGCCTGAAAACTATGACGCATGGGTAAAGATATAACGTACGGATTTTATGTATGTATTTAGCCCTGTACATGCTATGTACTGTTTAAACTTTCAAATGTTTAATAAAATCTTTTCTAATAATTCAATTTTGCAATTTTTTTTGTTGCTTGTACCTTATAAAATACAAGTAAATGATTACCAATATAAAATACAAACATAGCAATATATACGGATTTTTTTTTTATATAGTGAAAAACTTTCTATAGTGAAATTTCGGTCAACATTTTGGTCTTTCACTATATAGAGTGTCGAGTATATATATATATATATATATATATATATATATATATATATATATATATATATATATATATATATATATATATATATATATATATATATATATATACATTATGTAATACATTAATATACAGGATGTCCCAGTGTTTCGTGTACATAGTGGATTTCTGGTATGAAAATATGACCATTTAACCCAGAGGTGTCAAACTCAATTTTGCAGAGGGCCATATATTAAATTTAGAATGTGTAGGCGGGCCAGATTCAAATAAAAAAAATGTACTAAATTATTATAACATTTTATTTATTTAATTATATAGTATATAATATACGGTTGTTAAAAATTATATCAAAGTTATAAAAGAGGGTAATTATTTTGAGCCGAGGATCCAGATACCTGACTTCTCTTGTTTTTGACAAGCTCATTGATGTCAGGTATCATATTCGTTGTAGTTGTTTTAAGAATTGATTGGAGATGTTCATTCGAAGGTCTTGTGCGATGTTTGTTCTTATTTATTTTCATGACGGAAAACATCTGCTACATAAATAGGTGCTACCAAACATGCAGAGAATGCGTGCTGCATGCTTTTTTAATTCCGGGTAGTTATCCAAACTCTTGAAATATTGTGTATAAAATGTAAGAGCGTTAATCTCTTTAAATTTTTCTTTCAAAATACTGTCCGATTGAAGATCTATCAACTCCATTTGCAAATGAACTGGTGCCTGTGAAGCTTCAAAATTGAATGGATTGTTGAAAATTGGGAATTCCATCTCATTCATTTTGTGAAAGCCTTCAAAACGATTGTTGAATTCCGTGATCAAATTTTGCAGAAGTTGAGAATACTGATCCAATTTTTTTTGGTTCACTGTGCCAAATGATTTTAAATGAGGGAAATGATCCAAAGTTTGATTTTTTACCTGATTTTCCCACAGCCTCAACTTTATTTCAAAGGCTTGAATACATGAATACATTTGAGTGACAATCAGATTTTTACCCTGTAACTTTACATTCAGATCAGTCAAGTGTTTATTCATATCTACCAAAAAGGCACAATCAACCCACCAGTCATTGTCATAATCAATTGGGTTGCCTTTTTCTAACATGAAAGCTTGAATAGGGTCACGTAATGCAAAAAAAATTTTCTAAAACTACTCCTCGACTGAGCCAACGAACTTCGGTGAAGTAACGAACATCAGAAAACTTTTCGTCCAAATCTTGTAAAAAACTGCCTGAACTGTCGGTGACTTAGTCCTCTGCTCCTTACAAAATTTACTATTTTAATTATAGGTTGCATGACATGGTCCATTTTTAAATGTTTGGATGCCAATGATTCCTGATGAATTATACAGTGAAATCCCACAAAATTCCCTGATGTTTTCTGTTTTAATTTAGTTACAACGCCCGAATGTTTGCCAGCCATGGCAGGAGCGCCATCCGTAGTTGTGCTGCTAAGTACATTCCAATCGAGTTCATATTCTGCTATCAAATGCTCAATTGCAGAATAAATATCATTTGCTGTTGTAGTACCTGTCAATGGAACGCACTTTAATAGTTCTTCAGTTATTCAAAGTTACTGTTAATACCTCGTATAAAAACAGCAAGTTGAGCTGTACCAACAGTATCAGTGCTCTCGTCAACAGCCAGTGAAAAGTTTGTAAATTCCTTATTTTTCTCCTTCAGTTGAAGAACCAAATTTTGAGATAAATCATTTATTCTTGAAGCAACAGTGTTTCTTGACAGCGAAATATTTTGAATTATTGACTTTTGAAATGGAAATGAAACATCGGCAACTTTCAACATACAGTCTTTAATAAAATCACCATTAGTGAAAGGTTCTGATCTCTTCGCGATTTCTAATGCAATAATAAAACTTGATTTCAGGGCATCTTCGCTCTCAGTATTAGCTTTAGTAAACATCGATTGTTGACCTTGAAGTTTAGATTTTAAAGGTGACAATGTGTCCATTCTTATTTTTTCAGTGTAACAATCGAATTTTGATTTATGATTCGTATCATAGTGTCTCTTCAAGTTAAACTCCTTACAAACAGCAACTGTTTGATTGCAAATCAAACACAGTGGTTTACCTTTCCATTCTTTGAAAAAATATGCAATTTTCCATTTAGATTGAAAAACTCTGCACTCACTATCAACTTTACGTTTTTGTGACATTATGCCAAAATCGTAACAATTATAGAACTCGACACAACAATTATGGATATCGCACACGCACGACACAAACAAATGCACAATACCTTCACAATCACTACTTCGCAGTACAACTAAAATCCTTCTCCGACCGTATCGCTTCGATTACTCGACTCACACTCAACTGACTCACGTCGCGCCGACGTACTCCTTTATAATATCGATAAGGAAGGTTCTAGTCTAGACTCGAAGCGCGTGGAAGATTCTATTGTTCTCAACAAAAATAATAGGGTATTTCCGCTTGTTGCTAAGAGATGCGTTACTGTCTATCTCTCTCGCTTGTCAAGGCACGCGCTGCCCTTGAAATTACTTATAAATGTAGTGTGCGCATTTTAAAACTTCCGTAGAGGAATCGAGTGAAGTCTAAAAGCTCTAAAAAACATGATTCTTCTTTCTGTGACACATTGCGATCGCGGGCCTTATTGATACGTCCCGGGGGCCGGATGCATCCCGCGGGCCGTTTCTTTGACATCCCTGATTTAACCCAACTTATCTTAGTCGAAAAATTAGTAATTTTTGAGATACAGGGTGTCAAAGTTATACTTTTATTTTAATTTTTCTTAAGTAGCTTTCTTAATAATTGTACTATTTGTACAAGAATCGGTATTAAGGAGTTTTCTGAGATGAGAAATCGAAATCAGCTCACAGTTTTGTGGTAAATTGTAGAGGGCGCCAGTTATTGCACTGTGTATACATGTAAATTGTCATAACTTTTTTTACCACTCTGTATGATATTTTTAATTAAATATTCGTATTTTCCGCCTTCTCCTGTATAAAAATGCTCTCTTGGTAAATGTTGCTCTGAGCAATAGTTTCTGAGATAATGGGATGTTTGTTTCCATTTTTTAATTCCATTGTCAAATTCGCACACGCACTTCATCCAGGCTTAGGACAGGTCCAAAAGAATAGTCTTTGAAATTTGAAGCATGCTTACAGGCAAACAGTAAAACAATAATAAATTTAAAGATCAACGGGCCAACAACATTAAGAATGTAAAACCCAACTGGCTAGGGGCATAAAAGATTACCCACAAATTAATAAATCGAAAAAAAACATCCCATTATCTCAAAAACTGTTGCTCGGAGCAATATTTACCAAGAGAGCTTTTTTTAGATAGGAGAAGGCGTAGAATACGAACATTTAATTAAAAATATCATACAGATTGGTATAAAAAAGTTATAAAATTTAAAAGTATACTCCTAAAATTAAAGTATAACTTTGATACTTTGTATCTCAAAAAATTATGACTTTTTGGACTAAGGTATGTTGGGTTAAGTGGTCATATTTTCATCCCAGAAATCCATAGTAAATCTGTGTTCACGGAATACTGGGACACCCTATATATATATATATATATATATATATATATATATATATATATATATATATATATATATATGTATATATATATATAATAATATATATATAAAATATATATATATATATATATATATATGAAAAAAGAAAAAGTAATTTAGTGAGAATACAGTCAAAATCAGTTGGCCATTGAAACTGTTTGTTTAATCGTTAAGGTTTTGGATTTATTCATCCTCTTCAGAACATCTAAAAAATTATTTACAATTGGTTTTCAAAAACACAACGACGGCACTTCCTGTTACGTTGGTTTCGATATAAAATAATTTTTTTTCGCTCAAAATTTTCGTTGGAATGTCTATTTTTAAAGGCCGTGTATCCCCTTAAATAATTCAAAATGGCGGCTAAAACGAAAAATGGCGCCAAAAATTTTTTCAATATAAAGATAAATTACTTAAATAATGAGATATTCGAGCAAAATTCATTAATAGGGAGTTTTTTGAGGTGCTGAAAACGAATTTGAAGTCGGAAAATCAATATTTTTTATTAAAGATGCCGGATCCAAGATAGTGATCGTAAATTCGAAAAATCAGATATCCATGCAAGGCACGGTAATCGGGGTTTTTTTGAGGTGCTGAATACGAATTTCAAGTAAAAAAACGATTATTTTTTATTCCAAGCTGGCGGATCCAAGATTGCGAACGAGAAATGCTTAAATGTAAAATATTGGCACAAAACATGTTTCCCACTTTTTTAACTAGACACTGATGAATTTGAAGTCAAAAATTGTTTCACTAGGTCTCATATTCTAAAAATTATGGAGCACTTCTTAAATGTTTTAAAAAGTTTGTGAAAAATTTCAGACAAATTTTGAATGTTCGAACTCAATGAAAATCAGTTTTCCATACTTTCGAGCTTCGAAAAATGGTCTAGATGTGCTCGAAAATTTTTATTCTATTTTTTTATCTAAAAGTTCAGAAAATTTGCTAAAAAACTGATTTGACAGATTTTTTTTTTAATTTTTGATCCAAAAGTACCAGAAGATTTCTATTCTGTTCGAATAAAATTTTCATTTGATCACGAGGCCGTGTTTTTCACTCGAACCGAGTAAAAATTACTCAAAGGGTTTGAGAGTATATATATACTCGATAAAAATTCGCATTCACTATTTATATGAAAACGATTATTATTTTTTAGATTCATTTTTTTTATATAAAAAGCATCAAAAGTATCTCAGAAATTGAAATACAACTAAAAATTAATTATGCACATCATTTTTGGCACAATACTAAAGTTTTTTGAAATCAATATCTGTATCGAGCTTTGCATGAATATCTGATTTTTCGAATTTACCATCGCCATCTTGGATCTGCGATCTTGAAATAAAAAATAATCATTTTCTGAGTTCAAATTCGTGTTTAGTCTCTCAAAAAGCCCGCTAGTAACGAGTTTTGCTCGAATATCTCATTATTTAAGTAATTTATCTTTATATTAAACAAATTTTTGGCGCCATTTTCTCGTTTTAGCCGCCATTTTGAATTATCTAAGGGAACACACGGCATTTAAAAGTAGACATTCTAACTAAAATTTTGAGCCGAAAAGAATCATTTTATATCTAAACCAAAAATGGACAGAGGGGAGTCCAGCCGATAGAGAATGACCCATATATATATATATATATATATATATATATATATATATATATATATATATATATATATATATATATATACGTATAAATATGGTATATATAAAGGTGTATTCACTTTTATTATGATATTGACGGTGATTTGAATGTTTTATGGTTTTGTTTTCCTTTTTTTTTGTGTTTTTTTTTTAGTTTGTTGATACCCAGAATACTGTTATTTTCGAGCTATTGAAATAGTAGAATAAGAACACAAATGTGGGCGGGATGTTGGTTAGTGTGTGATCGTTCGTTGATCAATTAATACAATTTTTTTTAAATGTAATTAGTTTCTCATATTATGTGTGCTATCGAATAGTTTTATTGACTCAACTTGTAAGTGTTTTTTTTTTTGTAAATTTTATCCCTTATTGTTTATTAACATTGTATTATCATCACGTCCGTCCGGTCGACAATTCGTAGCACGCGGACGCATTTACCCGGTTGGGGCTTCTGAAGGCGAAATTCGGGCGTTTTTTTGGGGCTTTGGATTGTGGATCGGTGGTCAATAACGCTTGTTAGAGGTTCGAATCACATAGGGTTACTAAGCGCTGTGAGGAGTGATTCCTAAAACGTCGGTTTAGGTTATGTGATTAGAGCAGTTGGTGAACACGTGAGGCCGTGTTTTTTGTGTCAATTACGTAATCGGACGGGCGGGCTGACAGAAAAGGTTATATCCAAAACCAGTAGTAGTTTCCCGAGGAGTTCCTTTATCAATGCCCTTAAAATAGATGAAGTTTTTAGTAAATATAGTCATAGCGACAAAGATATATTCATTCAGGAGGGCAACTATCGCCTAGAGCGAGACTACGTTGCTCTCCACTCTCCACGGACAAAGGATCCAAACTCGAGATTGTGTAACGCATCACCGAAGGGTTGCCGGTGCTCTGCCTAAGCACGAGAAGGATCGGAGCTGGCATATTACCTCGTTAAGAGTGTAGCGCCATAAACAAATAGACAACAACAACATTGTATTATCACCCCATTTTTGCGAGCCTAAGTGAAAATAATATTAAATCTAATCCAAATAATAATTTTCAGTAGTAATGTGTAACTAGTTTAAATAAAAAATGTGTGTTCCTATCTTAATTTCGGTGATATTCATCATTATTTAAAGAGAAAATTCTGTAACTGAATATAAAGCATAAAATTTTGTAGGAGCCACTTAGATTCGCGAAAATGGCAGGATAAATGAATAGTCTTAAATTCTTTCCAAAGTGAGATAAAACGAACAAAAACAACTCCCTAGTATATCGGCCATGGCCAGCTAAGTCTAAGAGTTTTAATCAGTTTTTACCGGTCACCTGTCAAACAAGTGTCAACTTGTGATACATCGTTGGAAAGAGAATTTCAAAGTGAATTGAAATTGATAAAAAATATACAGGGTTCCATTAAAAATAAGAAAGTTGCAGTCACTTTCGGTCAATCTGGAAGTAGTTAAACATATTTCTAATAAAAAATAAAAAAAACCTAATAATGTCTCATTCTGGTATCTAAAAATGCAAATATGTAACTTTCAAAATAAAAAAATTACAGGGTGTTACATGTTGGCTGTGTGACCCGGTATATACATATATATATATATATATATATATATATATATATATATATATATATATATATATATATATATCGAAACCACTGTGTTTTCCACCCAGTACAGTCTGTAGTAATTCAAGATGAACGTGCACGTGCCGGTTTTGCATTGATTTAAGAATTTTACAGCAGTGAATGTGTTGAACTCAACACAAATTAATATGAAATCTTAGGCACAATGTCGGAAAGCCAGTTGGACAAGGTCTAATTCGATTCATGATTTCTCGCTAATTACTCACTAGTTAATAAAAAATTAATTTTTAAGCAATTGAAATTTTTTGTCTTTCTTCACAGGTTGTCCCAATCAACACCGTCTTCCCCCCGACTATTGCCGCGACGTGCCCGTGATGTTGGCGGTTCGAGTGCTAGTGCCGTTAGTATTAGTGCAATGGGAATCGTTCCGCGTCCCGATTCTCTTGAAGCGTTCGCGGCCGGTCCCAGTGGCGTCTCGTTTGGTGAGATTAATTGGAAAGAACGTTGTATGGAACTGCAACTTGAATTGCACAGGAATAGGACGCAGGCTACGAGGACGAGGGATATGCTGCGAGAAAAGGTAAGCCAGCTTTTAACAGTGTAACATAGAGTTGATCGTTGGTAACTTGCTTTTGTCATAAATCCTAGTAGCTAGTATACGAGGCTGGTTTGAAAAGTCCGTGCAAAAATAAAAACTACTTATATGTTTGGGGTAAACCTTTTTTATTTTTCGACATAGTCTCCTTTTAGGCTTATACACTTCGTCCAACGATGTTCTAGTTTGTTGATCCCTTCCGAATAATAGGATTTGTCCAAGTCTGCAAAATATCCATTAGTGTCTGCAATCACCTCCTCATTTGAATAAAATCTTTGTCCCGCCAGCCATTTCTTCAAATTGGGGAACAAATAGTAGTCCGAGGGAGCCAAGTCTGGAGAATAGGGGGGATGTGAAACGAGTTGGAATCCTATTTCCATTAATTTTGCGACCACAACTGCTGAGGTGTGTGCTGGTGCGTTGTCGTGATGGAAAAGGACTTTCTTGTGGGCCAATCGCGGGCGTTTTTCTTGCAGCTCGGTTTTCAAACGGTCCAGTAACGATGAATAATATTCACCTGTAATAGTTTTACCCTTTTCCAGATAGTCGATGAGGATTATCCCTTGCTAATCCCAAAAGACAGTCGCCATAACCTTTCCGGCCGAAGGAACGGTCTTCGCCTTTTTTGGTGCAGATTCCCCCTTGGTAACCCATTGTTTAGATTGTTGTTTGGTCTCAGGAGTATAGTAATGTATCCATGTTTCATCCACAGTGACGAAACGACGCTTAAAGTCCTCCGGATTCTTCTGGAACAGCTGCAAACCATCCTTGCAACACTTCACACGATTCCGTTTTTGGTCAAGCGTGAGCAATCGCGGCACCCATCTTGCGGATAGCTTTCTCATGTCCAAATGTTTATGCAAAATATTATGTACGCGTTCAGTCGAGATGCCCACAGCACTAGCAATCTCACGCACCTTAACTCTTCTGTCATCCATCACCATATCATGGATTTGATCAATGATTTCTGGAGTCGTAACCTCCACAGGCCGTCCAGAACGTTCAGCGTCACTTGTGCCTATATGGCCAGTCCGAAAATTTTGAAACCACTTATAAACTGTTCTAATCGAAGGTGCAGAGTCACCATAATGTTTATCAAGCTTCTCTTTAGTCTCCTGAGGCATTTTGCCTTTCATAAAGTAATGTTTAATCACCACACGAAATTCTTTTTCGTCCATTTCTTGAAAATCACTCGACTTCCTTGATTCACACGAATGCCAAACACAAAGAAATAGACCAATATGGTTGAAACTTGGTGTGCGTTCATTCAAGAAATGCTACTAACTAAACATGACCTCGATACGCGCCGGTGGTGCCATCTCTCGGACTTTGCACGGACTTTTCAAGCCAGCCTCGTAGTCCAGTCGCCAAGGATTTTGAGTTCTCATTAAATGTTAACAGGCTGCGTTTTGGCACACAGGTAGTTTTTTGGATGTAGAATACCATAAAAAAAAGTGCGATGTACGCTAAGCCCACAAAATCCAAAATAAAATCAAAAATTCTATTTTTCGGTAATATCTCGAAAAATAAAAAAGATATCAAAAGCACCACGTAAAAGAGCAGGAAATTTTACAAAAAAATATATAGATTTTTTTCCAGATTTTTTTTATTAGCGTGCCAAACATGTTAGTAGATATTATTGGTTTTCAGAGTGCGAAAAAAAAAAGTAAAAGATTGCTCTTTGAAGAGGAGACTTCTTTCCGATCATACTGATAGTTTTTATTTTTGTTGCTTTATAATTTGTAAAAATTT
The DNA here is from genome assembly GCA_019049505.1 of Pachyrhynchus sulphureomaculatus. NCBI lineage: Eukaryota > Metazoa > Arthropoda > Insecta > Coleoptera > Curculionidae > Pachyrhynchus > Pachyrhynchus sulphureomaculatus. The sequence continues at coordinate 17,282,797 of CM032449.1, read as the reverse complement.
TTATTTTCATGATCTTAACGGGCATACAGTAAATTACAAATTATTAATAAAATATGGTATTGAAAAAAAATTCTTGTGCATATATCGTTTTTCATATTCATTTCAATATAAGAATAATTAAAAATATCCGCATTGTCTGTGTTAAAAATTGTGTTTTAAAATATGAAAATTTGCCTGCTGTAGTGCGTCTCCGGCAATTTTACGTTGAAAGCTGTACGAAACGCTAAAAAAAAATCGGACAATTTTTTTTAAGTTACAGTTAAAAGTGTACTTGATATTAGAAAATTAGAAAACTTAAAAAAAACTTTCTCTTTTTTTGAAATTTCGCTCTTAAAAATGTATTAATCATAAACGCATTTTTGGTTATTATTAGTCATATAACTTAAATTTAAAATAAAAAAATAAATTTAAAGATGGGAAATGAAAGATAAAAGTCTAAGCTTTAAGTACAAAGTATTTATATTTCATTTAAATATCGAGGTACAAAGAAAATAGTTATTGAAAACACAAAAATTCTAAATTACTCGAAGAAATTAAATGAATTATGTACTCTTTGGTCGTCATATTGGATTCGCCATTTTAAATTTTTCAAATCAGCACCCCGAGATACTCCTCAATAGCCAATTTCATAATATTTAACGGTATACAGAGACGTTAAGTTAATCATAAATGAGGTTGGAAGCATGAATTTTTTTAAATTACGATAAAATTAAAAAAAAATCTATATATTATTTTTTTGTAAAACTTCTCATTCTTTCACGTGGTGCTATTAATTTTAAGATATCTTTTTTATTTTTAGAGATATTTGCGAAAAACCGAATTTTTTTATTTTATTTTCGATTTTATAGGCTTAGCATACACTTTAGAGTAGCAAACTTTTTTTTATCGTATTTTACGTCCAAAAAACTACCTGAATGGCAAAATGCAGCCGGTTAACATTTAATGAGAGCTTTTCGCCAAAATTTGGCTCTGACGACTGGGCTAGTAAGTGCTTTTCCTGCTTTTTTAATAGTTCATGGAAAGATAGTTACGCAGACACACTGGCAGATTTTCAGTTCTGCTCGATTTTCAACATGCATTTTAGTTTTGACAAATAGTGATTACATAGGGCAACAAAAAAATATTTTTGTTTTGGTGCCTGGGATTTTAGAGCTGATTTTAACTATATTTGGGACGCTAAATCTATACATGCAATCCGTTTTTCTCTATCAGCTCTACTTTTTTAGATACATCAACTTATCTACCAATGTGGTTTTTATTCAGTATATTCATTTATGAGAGTTCTAAAATTATTATATATTCATTAATGTAGGTACAATGGTTTTATTGTCAGTCTGTAATTGAGTAAATTCCAGGTAAATCTATAAATAGTGGAACCATTGCATCAGGTACCTGAACTGACCCTTTTAATCACCTAATTCGGGTCTCGTCAGTTTGTGCGTTCTTACTAATGAGAGTAGATCGAATTCGGCGTGTTATTTTATGTTAAGAAAAGAGTGTTTTTGTGTTATTGGACAGAATTAAAATTTCAGGTTCCAGTTCAAGAAGAAGTTGTGTAAATCAACCTGATGTGTTTTGCTATATATGCGGAGAATACATGTTTCAACAAAACAGACAAACTATTACTGACTTTGTAAAGCGAGCGTATCTTGGATACTTTGGAGTTAAACTTAGTGATCAGGACAAAACGTGGGCCCCGTATCTCGTATGTAAAACTTGTACAGAGCATTTACGGCAGTGGACTACCGGGAAAAGAAAATGTCTAAAATTCGGCGTACCAATGGTTTGGAGAGAACCAAAAAACCACTTCAATGATTGTTATTTCTGTTTAATAAATACTAATGGAATCAATCGAAATAACCGCAGTAAGTGGACTTATCCCAATTTAGACTCGGCAATACGCCCTATCCCGCACTCAGATGAAATACCGATTCCAGCATTTCATCAGCTACCACATATCTCTGAAGACGAATATTTTCCCTCTGATCGCTCTTCTGATGCTAATGAAACTAACAGTGACTATGAGGGGACGTCATCAGTTCCTCAACGCTTCAATCAAAATGAATTAAATGATCTCACCAGGGATCTCAATTTATCGAAAAAAGCTTCTGAAGTACTGGCTTCTAGGTAAAACGACAAAAATTTACTGAAACAAGGAACCAAAATTACCTTTTACCGTACAAGAGAAAAAGATCTGCTACCATTCTTTTCTTAAGAAGACAATCTTGTATTTTGTCACGAAATTAGGGGACTCATGAAAGAAATGGGACTTTCTGAATATATTCCAGATGATTGGCGCCTATTTATTGACAGTTCAAAGCGAAGTTTAAAATGTGTCCTTCTACATAATGGGAATAAATATGGTTCAATACCACTAGCTCACTCAACGAAACTGAAAGAAGAATATAATACCATAGCTTTGGTCTTGCAGAAGATAAAGTATTACGAACATCAATGGATGATTTGTGTAGACTTAAAAATGGTAAACTTTCTTCTTGGGCAGCAAAGTGGTTACACGAAATATCCGTGTTTCTTGTGCCTCTGGGATAGTAGGGACAAAACACACCACTGGGTTAGAAAAGATTGGCCTCAGAGAGAAAACATGGACGTTGGGGAAAAGAATGTCATTAACGACGCTTTGGTTGAAAGAGAAAAAATCATACTTCCTCCGTTACATATAAAGTTGGGCTTAAAGAAGCAATTTGTAAAGGCTTTTGATAAGAATGGGTCTTGTTTTGCATATATAGGGGTAAAAATGCATCAGTTGAGCACAGAAAAACTCAAAGCAGGGATATTTGACGGCCCACAAATAAGACAATTAATTAAGGATCCTGCCTTCGTAAATTCAATGAATCAAGTTGAACGAGAAGCTTGGACATCATTTGTTGCAGTTGTAGAAAATTTTCTAGGCAAACATAAAGCTCAAAACTATGTTGAAATGGTTAACAAGATGCTTAATAGTTTTCAAATCCTTAGGGTGCAATATGAGTATTAAAATACACTATTTACACAGCCACTTAGACCGTTTTCCAGAAAATTTAGGAGACATGAGTGAGGAACAAGGTGAAAGATTTCACCAAGATATTAAAGTTATGGAGGACCGCTACCAAGGAAGATGGAACATGCACATGATGGCAGATTACTGCTGGAGTTTTAAAAAGGGACTGTTTTAAAAAAACATTCAAGAATATCGCGGAAAAGAAGCTTTCCAAGTGTTGAGTGACTATTTCATTTCTTCAATGTTTTTTTTTTGTTTGTAAGTACGACATAATATTGTATTTTGTATAACTAAAATAAAAATTTCGTATCTACTTTTGTTTACTACACTTACGGATTTGAGTTACAATAATGTAACTTATATTTCTCTAAAATTGTATATCTTAAAAATTTGAGCTCCTAGGTACAAATGAATACGTTATTTGAATTCAGGACATCAAATTGATATAGAATCAGCTCAAAAAACCTCGACACCAAAACAGCTCTTCCCCTGTGTTATCTTAGAAGTCAGTGGTGTGAACATGTCAACTGCCTCTTTATGTGTTGTTATATGTTGTGGGATGTTTTGACCTAGGTTCCCTCTTAATACTGTCACTTGAAATTAAATATGCAAATAAAATTATATAAACATTAAGTTTTTGAATAAAAAATAATTATCGATTTTTTACTTTATTTTAAAACTTTATCATAAATAATATTGATAATCTATATGAAAAACTTTTTAAAATTTTTTTACAATGAATTGTAAATAAATTAAAATTTATAAAATTAAAAAAAATCTCGTGACTACGAAAGCGCCACGATTGGCTGCCATGTTTGTGACATCGTTATAGTGTTTTCACGTAAGTATTGTCAACAGTTTCTACCTGTGTATATTCTGTCAAAATTATTGAAGTTTAGTTTAAAAAAAATTATTGTTGTTACTAATTTAATTCAGTAATGTGTGTTTAAAAGGTTTCATAAAGGCTTGAATTCTGATAATATACCTTCTGTGGATATTTTTTGGGGTACAGATTTTCTCAAAAATGACATTCAGTTCAATAATAATAATAATAATAATAATAATAATCTCGATTGGAAAAGTATCTGGTCAGAACCCAAACTACACAATAAATAACACCCCCTGGATCAAAGCCGAAGAAGACAAACATAAACATGTGACAGAACAAGAAAATACCACATTAAATACACAAGAAATTACAGAAACTATCAAACACACACACAACTGGAAATGTCCTGGAATAGACAATATACAAAACTTCTGGTACAAACAGTTTACCACCACACACGAAGCACTCACACACCAAATCAACAAAGCCATTCTACAACCACACACATTTCCCACTTTCCTCACACAAGGAATAACATACGTTAAACCCAAAAGCTCAGACACCACAAATCCGTCAAACTACCGACCTATCACCTGTCTTCCAACCCTATACAAGATCATCACAGCCACAATTTCGAAGAAAATAGAACAACACCTAACAGCCAACAATATTCTCACAGAAGAGCAGAAGGGATGCAGGAAAAATAGTCGAGGATGCAAAGAGCAGCTGATTATAGATAGCGTGATTATGGACAAACCAGAAAAGAACACAGAAACCTTCACATCGGTTACATAGACTATAAAAAAGCCTTCGACTCCATACCCCACAGCTGGTTAATCAGGGCCCTAGAAATCTATAAAATCAACCAACACCTCAGGCAGTTTCTCGCGCAAATTATGAAAACATGGAAAACCAAAATACGCCTAGAAACACAAACCGAAAGGATCCAAACAGAAGAGCTGTACATCAGACGGGGTATATTTCAGGGAGACTCGCTCAGTGCTCTATGGTTTTGCCTCTGTCTCAATCCACTCTCAAATATACTGAACAGAACAGAGCATGGCTTCAATATCAGACACCAAAAAGTGAATCAACATAAAATAAACCACCTCCTATATATGGACGACATAAAACTCTACGCTGCCACACAAACACAGCTGAAAGAACTCCTCAAAATCACAGAAATATTCACCTTAGATGTCAATATGGAATTTGGTATAAGTAAATGCAAAGTGCTCCACATTAACAAAGGCCAATGGAAGTGCCACCATGAGACAGAAACCATCAACAATGAAACACTCGATAATATGTTCGACAAAGAAACATATAAATATCTAGGCTTCCAACAAAGCACCAAACTCAACCACACTCACATCAAAACAGAGCTCAGAACCGAATTCAAAAACAGACTTACGAAACTTTTGCTGACAAAACTAAACTCTAAGAATCTCACTAAAGCCATCAACACGTTCGCTATACCTATACTCACATATTCATTTGGTATTATCAAATGGTCACAAACAGACATAGAAAATATTCACATCCTTATACGATCTCAATTCACCAAATACAGGAAATTACACCCCAACGCATGCAAAGAAAGACTTACCATCGAGAGGAAGGCAGGAGGAAGAGGAATTATAGACATCAGATCATTACACACAAAACAAATACAAACACTTAGGAAATTCTTTCACAGCAAGCAAACCAGCCTCCACACAGCGACAGTGAAAGCAGACAAAAACTACACACCTCTTGACTTAGCCCGGGAAGACCACTCAGCAGACACACACAGTCACACCCAATTACAACAGGAAAAGATGAAAACGTGGTCAGAGAAAACACTCCACGGAAAACACAGATACCACATAGAACAAGACCACGTAAATAAAAAAAAATCATACACCTGGTTACAGGATGGGCAGCTATTCCCTGAGACTGAGGGCTTCTTACTTGCCATCCAGGATAAAGTCATATTAACCAGAAACTACCAAAAGCATATCATCAAAGACCCGACTATTACAGAGGACAGATGTAGGAAATGCCACCAGCAGAAAGAAACGATCGGATGTAAAATATTGGCCGGAACAGAGTACACAGCCAGACATGACTCAGCTGCCAAAGTAGTTCACCAAGCACTGGCCACAACATACAAACTCATAGAAAACACAGATCCCTACTACAAATACACGCCAACATCCATACTTGAAAATGAAGATTACAAGCTCTACTGGGACATCGGTATCCATACAGATAAAACAGTCTCCGCCAATAGACCCGATATTACTTTTCAGTGCAAAAAAGGAAAAGTCACCTATCTAATTGACATAGCTGTCCCCAACGACACAAACATCCAAACGAAATACACAGAAAAAATTTCCAAATACACAGATCTTGCAACGGAAATAAAAAGGCTATGGAGACAAGAAAAAGTCATCATTGTCCCCCTCATTATATCAGCCACGGGCCTTACACCAATAACATTCACACCACATTTAGTGCAATTAGGACTCAACACAGACATACACAGAAACATTCAGAAGTCAGTGATTTTGAAAACATGTAACATTGTCAGGTCATTCCTTAATACGGAATGGTAACAGCGTTTGTGCTGACTTGGTTTTGGCCCGTCAGCCAAACATGGAACCACATTGATCAAATGTGAGAAAGAGGAACTTTTTGTAATAATAATCTTTATTGTCTAACAGATAAATACATCCATTAACAAGACAATGTGACTAAAGCTAAGTTAAATCTAAACGAGTCTGTTCGGATAAACACATTACAATATTAAGTTTCAGCTCTAATAATATACGCTACAATATTAGTTAATAATATTCCCAAGACAACGATCTCGTGCAACCTTCAAAAAACTGAGAATATGTTAGATTGGTAATATCAATGCCGTTGCAATTCACATTAAAAATCTTCATAGCTTGAAAAAGGGGGTCTTTTAACTGAAAATTTGAAGCATGGAACGGTAAGTTGAACACGGGATAATGTCTTATTTTTTTTTTTTTTTTTTTTTTTTTTTTTTTATTGGTCTAGCACACGTGCTGCAGGGAAGTCCCTAAAGCGCTCCAGGAGCGGCACGAGTGCGGAAAAAAGCGATTCACGTTGTTCTTGAATCGCTGTAAATTGTACTCGGTGGGAAACACAGCGCTGGGCAAATTATTCCAAAGGGATGACGTTCTCCATATAAAAGATTGCTTGAAAAGCGTCGTACGCGGAGTAACAAGCTGAACCTCATACGGATGCGAAGCACCAGCGCGACGTGTATTTCTAACATGCACCGCTTTGGGAGGAATTAAGCGGGCTACATCCTTCGAACACTTTCCATGAAAATACTTGTAGAACAGACTCAAGTCGCCAACCGTTCTTCGATGTTCCAGCGAATCAAGGCCGCCGGTCAATTCCGGGTCCCCAATCAGACGGACCGCTCTTCTCTGAATAGAATCCAACAAATGCAGTGTATGTTTGGGAGCGGAGCCCCAAACGTGGGAGCAGTATTCCATAGTTGGTCGAATTTGGGCTTTGTAAAGAATTAACAGTTGCTGTGGGGTGTAAAGCTTCCTGGTTCTAAATAATATTCCCAATTTTTGAGAAGCTCTCCTTGCTATGCCTGCAACATGTTCATGCCAAGACATATTTGCTCCCAAACTAACGCCCAACAAATTGAGCGACGATGCTAGGGGAATGGAGTGCCCCGACATAACTATGTCGGGTTCAGCAACGTTAACTTTTTTAGAAAAAAAACTGCCGCTTGGGTTTTTAACGCACGAGATGGTACGTTAAAGTTTAGTTTTGACAATAAGTAGGGACAGTCGATAGCCGAGTTGCAAATTTTAAACAAAAACAAAACCAGCATAAAATTGCGACGATCGGCCAATGACGATATCTGAAATCTGCGAAGCAGAGTTTCCTGTGGCGAGCCTCGTGGTGGGAAAACACCCTCCATTTTATATACGAGAAATTTTAAAAATGTTCGTTGTACCCCTTCTATTTGGGAAGTGTACTTTGAGTGTATAGGATCCCACACTATTGCTGCGTATTCTAATTTTGATCGAACATATACAAAGTACAGAGATTTAATTGTATCAATGTTTGAGAAATCACGAGAGTTTCTAAATATGAATCCCAGCGTTTGCATTGCGCTCTTGTAAACCTGATTTATGTGTTCCGAAAATGATAGGCGCTCGTCAGAAACTACGCCAAGGTCCCTGATGGATTTTAAATTCTTCAATATCTCAAGATTTATATAATAGTCAGAATGAGTTAGGGTCTTTTTATTAGCGTACGTCATTTTGTAGCACTTTTCGGCATTTAGAGGTAAGTTGTTAGCTGTGCACCAGTTGCTAACTAGTCGTATATCATCTTGCAGTGCAATGCAATCAGAAACGCAATGTATTTGTCTGAAAATCTTTAAATCATCCGCAAACAATAGAACATTGCTAGAAACATTTATGCCTATATCGTTAATAAACAGAGAGAATATCAGTGGAGCCAATATACTGCCCTGACGAGCTCCACTTGTAGCTTTGAATCTGAAGGAGTGATTACCACGAATATCGACATATTGATACCTGTCACTCAAATAGGAGGCAAACAGTCGAATAAGATTGTCATCGAAACCAAGCCACCTCAATTTAAGAAGGAAGACAGAATGATCTACTCGATCGAACGCCTTTGAAAAATCCATATAAATAGCATCAACCTGTCCACGAGCATCTAAGATCTGACTTACAAAATGAGTGAAACTGGCCAGATTCGTGATCGTACTGCGACTTTCATAGAAGCCATGCTGAGATTCAGATACAGAATGTTTTACTTGATTAAACACATCTTCGTGAATCAGCCCCTCTAATGCTTTCGCAAATGGCGATAGCATCGATATGAGCCTATAATTAGAGATGTTATTTCTATTGCCTTTTTTGAAGTTGAACTATATAATTATATAAATTACATTTATATTCTGATATGAATGATTATTAAATACATTATTATACTAAAATACTTACATCGAAGTGAGATTCACAATAGAAAAAATTTGATGTCGTGTTAGGATTAATACATCGTGCTGCTTGGAACCATTGATTTCGACGTTTAATATTTTGTGGCACATTTAAAAAACGTTTTTTCGAGAGTTGTTTTTATAGTATTCGTACAAAATGGTACGAAATAGGCCCAATAACTCTTTAGATTAGACACTTTCAATAAATTTATCAATACACTGTTTATAATAACAAGAATAAATTGATTGAAAACTAAAACACTCGTATAAACTGTCTGCGATGTTGAAGGGAAATAAACATTGTGACGCCACACGCGCTCGGGTTTTTTTGGGAATTGTCGGTGCGTCATCGGTACTAAATTTAAAAATTTATTTTCAATTTGATATAACTTTTTAATTATAACTTAAAGAAAAGTTTTGTTATAAAACTTACGTATGATCATTCAATTTGGGACAACAATTTTTTTTTTGAAAACCCCAATTATTAAATTATTACGGCTTACTAGTTATACTTGTTTTTGTTCAATTCGGTCTAGCGTCAAAGTGTAAATTTCATGAGTCATTAGGTTAATTATTCAGTGATGCATTCAGATTTGTACCTAATTTGATACTTTAGCTCTCCAGTCAAAATGTTGCAAATTAATTGAATTTGTGGCCCGCTTAATTCCTCCTAGTATATCGGCCATGGCCAGCTAAGTCTAAGAGTTTTAATCAGTTTTTACCGGTCACCTGTCAAACAAGTGTCAACTTGTGATACATCGTTGGAAAGAGAATTTCAAACCGAATTGAAATTGATAAAAAAATATACAGGGTTCCATTAAAAATAAGAAAGTTGCAGTCACTTTCGGTCAATCTGGAAGTAGGTAAAAATATTTCTAAGTGATAAAAAAACCTAATAATGTCTCATTCTGGTATCTAAAAATGCAAATATGTAACTTTCAAAATAAAAAAATTACAGGGTGTTACATGTTGGCTGTGTGACCCGGTATATACATATATATATATATATATATATATATATATATATATATATATATATATTATATATATATATATATATATCGAAATCACTGTGTTTTCCACCCAGTACAGTCTGTAGTAATTCAAGATGAACGTGCACGTGCCGGTTTTGCATTGATTTAAGAATTTTACAGCAGTGAATGTGTTGAACTCAACACAAATTAATATGAAATCTTAGGCACAATGTCGGAAAGCCAGTTGGACAAGGTCTAATTCGATTCATGATTTCTCGCTAATTACTCACTAGTTAATAAAAAATTAATTTTTAAGCAATTGAAATTTTTTGTCTTTCTTCACAGGTTGTCTCAATCAACACCGTCTTCCCCCGACTATTGCCGCGACGTGCCCGTGATGTTGGCGGTTCGAGTTCTAGTGCCGTTAGTATTAGTGCAATGGGAATCGTTCCGCGTCCCGATTCTCTTGAAGCGTTCGCGGCCCAATTATTAAATTATTACGGCTTACTAGTTATATTTGTTTTTGTTCAATTCGGTCTAGCTTCAAAGTGTAAATTTCATGAGTCATTAGGTTAATTATTCAGTGATGCATTCAGATTTGTACCTAATTTCTTTCTCTCCAGTCAAAATGTTGCAAATTAATTGAATTTCGACAAAACAAACATTTTCTTTCATTGATGATTTACGATCTCCAGACATCTGCCGTTTGAAAATTGGTTGTATTTGTTTCCATTTTTTGCAATTCCGCGAGAATTGTTTTTTATGTTATTTTACTCGATTTTTAAAATATAACAATATAATTTCTTTGAATAACGTGTAATCGTCAGATTAAGAACAAGAAGAAAACCTATATTTTTACCGATATAGACATTTCTTAAATACATTTAATATTTACCGATAAGAAATATCAGTTTTATTATCAGTCAGCCAGTTAGAGTTAGCGGTAAAGTTTATTCTGAAATACACAGGTGCAGCAGAATTTGTAACTAAATATTTCAACAGTCATTTTTTTAAGGCGAATGAACCCCAGCACGGTGTCCTGGAGCCGAATCAAATAAAAATATGGGGTGGTTTCAAAATAGGAAGACCTGGAAGTTGTAACATTAGCCTTTGCTATATTCAACGCTTCCAGGTTCTTCGAATACGTTGTATTTCAGTCAAGCGGAAGTAACACTTTATTTTAAGGGGTTGGCTTTACGACGCTTATAAAATGTTTCAGTCGACGGATTTGTTTCTAACAGCTTCACTATCAACGCCGGTGTACCTCAAGGCTCCATACTGTCTCCTACTCTTTTTCTCATTTACATTAACGATCTGCTGGAAAAGACCGAGAATCCAATCTACAGCTTTGCAGATGACAATACGCTTATCTGTTCATTCACTTTGAACGCTCGGACATCGGCTTCTCAGACGTCATTCAACTTAACAAGGACCTGGAAGAAATTTTATCTTGGGGTGACAGTAACCAAGTGAAATTTAACGCTACAAAAACCCAGGCGGCAGTCTTTTCTGAAAAAGTTAACGTTGCTGAACCCAACATAGTTATGTCGGGACACTCCATTCCTCTAACATTGTCACTTAATTTGTTGGGTGTTAATTTGGGAGCAAATGTGTCCTGGCATGAACATGTTGCAGGCATAGCAAGGAGAGCTTCTCAAAAGTTGGGAAGATTATTTCGAACCAGAAAGCTTTACACTCCACAACAACTGTTAATTCTTTACAAAGCTCAAATTCGACCAACTATGGAATAATGCTCCCATGTTTGGGGCTCCGCTCCCAAACATACACCGCATTTGTTGGATTCTATTCAGAGAAGAACTGTTCGTCTGATTGGAGACCCGGAACTGATCGACGGCCTTGATTCGCTGGAACATCGAAGAACGGTTGGCGACTTGAGCCTATTCTACAAGTATTTTCATGGAAATTGTTCGAAGGATGTGGCTCGCTTAATTCCTCCCAGAGCGGTGCATGTTAAAAGTACACGTCGCGCTAATACTTCACATCCGTATGAGGTTCAGCTTGTTACTCCTCGTACAACGCTTTTCAAGCAGTCTTTTATATGGAGAACCTCGTTCCTTTGGAATGATTTGCCCAGGACTGGGTTTCCCACCGAGTACAATTTACAACGATTTAAGAACAACGTGAATCGCTTTTTCCGCACACGTGTCGTTCCTGTAGCGCTTTAGGGACTTCTTCCCTGCAGCACGTGTGCTAGACCCATAAAAAAAATCTATTTTATAAATAAGTGTGGAATTAATATAGGCAGTGATGACAACAGTCTCAGAAGGTGTGCCATTCCCCAGTTTAGGATTTTGTCTCATTCTCTTGATTATAAGCATTGGTGGCACAAACTGTCCAGGCACTCTGGCACAATACAAAGTCCTTTCTCCGCTCTAAAACTTTTTGCGTTTTTTTCTGAACGGTGGCAAATCCACTTTCGTCAACGTTAAATATTTTTGTTGACCAAAATGTATTTTTATCGATTTTTCAGAAGGTCGGTTTTCCCTTCTCTCCTCTACTTGAAAATCGGCTGTTAACGGGCAATGATTGAATTGTCGACGTTCCAAGGAATTATTTCTTTTCAGTGTTAGCCTTTCATGGGCGGGTTGATTTTATAACTGATTTGGTAAGAGCTAGCTGGCCTTTTTTTTTTAAGTTTTCAAAAATTTTCGAATTTTTAAAAAAAAAGTATTGAATATGCTTTACATGGCCCCACGAGTCACCCATTTCAATTTATGCAGTAAATTTCTTAACATCCTATATATATATATATATATATATATATATATATATATATATATATATAGGATGTGTATATATATATATATATATATATATATATATATATATATATATATATATATATATATATATATATATATATATAGGATGTGTATATATATATATATATATATACTTAAAAAATTTTCTTGAACCATCAATTAATATTTATTTTCAATTCTTGGGCTTTGGGTTTGTTTTATGAATATTTGGTATTTAAAATTAAACTTAAATTGACGTTTCGCTCTTTGGTTTAGGGCATTTTCATTTTTTTCTTTATTTCTGCAAACAACAAAATAATCACTAAATGGTATACTAAACCAACGTGGTCTGGCAGGTATTTGAATTTCTACTCTAATCACACAAAGGCACAAAAGGTAAGTGTTATTGTCGGTTTAACAGACCGTGCAATAGCGCTGACCTCACCAAATTTAAGACCGAAAGCACTGAATCAAATGAAATCAGTGTTAATACAAAATGGATTTAGAGAACAAGACATCAACCAAACAATAAAAACAAGAACATACGAATTCTATAATAAAAAAATCAAAAAAGATGAAACTAAAGAACAAAATCAGAATAAAATTCTCCCACTACCTTATATACGCAATTTATCAGAAAAACTAAAGAACACTCTAAAAAAATATAACATAACTGTTTGTCACAAAACACAAAACAAACTAAACTCTTTATTTACAAACTTAAAAAGCCAGATACCAACCATGAACCAATCCAACATAGTTTATTCAGTACCTTGTGCAGATTGCCCAATTCATTATATTGGTATGACGACCCAATTATTAAAAAACAGACTCAATGGACACAAGTATACAAAAAATGCAACAACGGCGTTTCATAAACACACAACGGAACTTGGATATGATTTCAACTTTAACGAAACAAAGATTTTAAACAGGGACATTAATATTGGAAAACTTGCAATAAAAGAAATCATCGAAATTTAAAAAAATGAGAAATTTACAGTCAATGATAAAAGTGATATAAAAGGTATTAGCCATATTTATACAAATTTAATAAGGTAATATTTTAAAGTGTATACTCATCCTTAATATATTAACAAAAAGACCACCTGCTTAATATTCAAAAAAAAAAAAAAAATCACGGATCAATAATACAAAATAAAATCTACATCGATAAGAATGCCACTATGACTCGTCACTAATAAATAAAATATGTGAGATTCAAGGTAGGTTCCATGTGATTTTAATTTTTAAATATAGAACTAAGAATTAATGTAAATAGTTTATGGTTGTGTGTGTTAAATAATTTGTGTTGTACTAGTGTACCTAAATGTAATTTTATATTTCATATTTTGTATATTTTGTAGAAATAAGAAAAAAAATGAAAATGCCCTAAACCAAAGGGCGAAACGTCAATTTTAGTTTAATTTTAAATACCAAATATTCATAAAACGAACCCAAAGCCCAAGAATTGAAATATATATATATATATATATATATATATATATATATATATATATATATATCGTTTGAAAAGTCCGTGCAAAGTCCGAGAGGTGGCACCATATCGAGTCATGTTTAGTTAGTGCATCTCTTAAACATATTGGTTATTTCTTTGTGTGCATACGTCTGAATCAAGGAAGTCCTTCGATGGACGAAAAAGAATTTCGTGTGGTGAACATTACTTTATGAAAGCAAAACGCCTTAGGAGACTAAAGAGAAGCTTGATAAACATTATGGTGACTCTGCACCTTCGATTAGAACAGTTTATAAGTGGTTTCAAAGTTTTCGGACTGGCCATATGGGCACAAGTGACGCTGAACGTTCTGGACGGCCTGTGGAGGTTACGACTCCAGAAATCATTGATCAAATCCATGATATGGTGATGGATGACAGAAGAGTTAAGGTGGGTGAGATTGCTAGTGCTGTGGGCATCTCGACTGAACGGGTACATAATATTTTGCATAAACATTTGGACATGAGAAAGCTATCCGCAAGATGGGTGCCGCGATTGCTCACGCTTGACCAAAAACGGAATCGTGTGAAGTGTTGCAAGGATGGTTTGCAGCTGTTCCAGAAGAATCCGGAGGACTTTAAGCGTCGTTTGGTCACTGTGGATGAAACATGGATACATTACTATACTCCTGAGACCAAACAACAATCTAAACAATGGGTTACCAAGGGGGAATCTGCACCAAAAAAGGCGAAGACCGTTCCTTCGGCCGGAAAGGTTATGGCGACTGTCTTTTGGGATTCGCAAGGGATAATCCTCATCGACTATCTGGAAAAGGGTAAAACTATGACAGGTGAATATTATTCATCATTATTGGACCGTTTGAAAACCGAGCTGCAAGAAAAACGCCCGCGATTGGATCACAAGAAAGTCATTTTCCATCACGACAACGCACCAGCACACACCTCAGCAGTTGTGGTCGCAAAATTAATGGAAATAGGATTCCAACTCGTTTCACATCCCCCCTATTCTCCAGACTTGGCTCCCTCGGACTACTATTTGTTCCCCAATTTGAAGAAATGGCTGGCGGGACAAAGATTTTATTCAAACGAGGAGGTGATTGCAGACACTAATGGATATTTTGCAGACTTGGACAAATCCTATTATTCGGAAGGGATCAACAAACTAGAACATCGTTGGACGAAGTGTATAAGCCTAAAAGGAGACTATGTCGAAAAATAAAAAAGGTTTACCCCAAACACATAAGTAGTTTTTATTTTTGCACGGACTTTTCAAACCAGCCTCGTATATATATATATATATATATATATATATATATATATATATATATATATATATATATATATATATATATACATATATAAATTTCAAAACTAGTTGGTTGGAGTCAGGTTTCGGACTAAATTAAAACTCTTTTGCTTATTACCAAGCTTTCGAAATACTTTTATTTCTTTGTTAAGGCATCTAAAAATTGATCATACGAATTAATTGTAGATCTCATAAAAAATTCAAAAGTGAACTTACAAAGTGGAGTAGACATTCCTTATTTAAATTACACATCACTGTACAAATATTAAGTTACGAAACATATCATTATTTCTTTTGTAATAGAAAATGAAAAACTATCTGTACCACATGTTAGTTGGTGTTAGACAGGTGAAGTAAGAATTTTGCGGGAAAATTATAGTCATCCACGCATGTCTCGTGGAAAGTCGATAGACAATCGAAAAAGTAAATCGAAAAAGAGGAATAATATGCATTATGTGTTGCCTAAAGTGGCATCAGGTGTATACAGCGCGTTTGAGTAATGAAGAAGAGTTTTTTTTTTATTTTTCAGGAACATTATTTATTTGTTAGAAAATTATGATAGAGTGTGTCTCAAACGTGACCAAAGAGAAAGAAAAAAAAGTTACTAGAAAAAATAATATATAAAATTGTAAAATAGGGTGTGAAGGTTATAAAACATGTCAAAAATAACACGAGTCTGCAAAAAAAAAAAAAATTGAGAGCTGTTTTGGTTTTTTTTTGCGTAATTCTTATGTTTTTGGGTGTACTGAATCCGAAAATGACTTTCTTTTTGTCATAGAACGTCACGTTTTCTGACAATGTAGGTATCTATGTTAACAAGTTATCATCTTAAAATAAAAGATAAAAGACTAAAAAAAATTTTTTTAATTTATAATTGCGTAACAAAACTTATTTTTTTTATCTAATATACATTCACTAGTAAGCACTAAACACATTTCTTTTTCCCAGTGAGACTTCTTTTGGTACATTTTCGCTTGTAGGAAGCATCTGGAAGGTCTCTCTGAAGCGTCCAACAGTAGTCTGCCATCATTGAGACGCTCCATCTTCCCTGGTATCTTTTTTCCATCTCCTTAATATCTTGGTGAAATCGTTCACCTTGCTCTTCACTCAGATCTCCTAAATTTTCTGGAAAGTAGTCGAGGTGGGAATGAAGAAAATGTACTTTTAAACTCATTAGGCAACCTAAAGCTTGAAATGCTTTTAACATTCTTTTGACGATTTGTTTGTAGTTAGGGTCTTTGTTATTGCCTAAAAATTTCTCTATGACCTCTTTAAAGGCAATCCACCCTTCTCTTTGAGGATCCGTCATGGTTGTGATGAATTGTGGATCAGCCATAAGCCGTCTAATATCTGGTCCAACGAAAACACCTTCCTTCAACTTTGCCTCCGACAGGCCTGGAAACTTTGATATTAAGTATTTGAAGCAATTTCCATCTCTTGGAAGTGACTTTACAAATTGCTTCATCAATCCCAGCTTTAGGTGAAGCGGTGGTAGAAGAACTTTATGAGGAGGCACCAAAGTTTCATGCAGGACGTTCTTTTCGTCAACTTTAAGCTCCCTCGGAGGTCAACACTTTTTGGTCCAGTGATTTGCTCGATCTCTACTATCCCATAGACACAAAAAGCAAGGGAATTTGGTAAACCCAGATTGTTGTCCGAGCAACATGCCCAAGATTTTTAAATCACCGCACACTTGCCAACCGTGGTCTTTATATTTTAATTTGCAAAGAACCAATTCCAAGTTCTTGTAGGTTTCCTTGAGGTGTACGGAATGACCGACAGGAATGGAAGCATAGAAACCGCCATTGAGAAGCAGAACTGCTTCAAGGCTTCTTTTTGAAGAATCTATGAAAATACGCCACTGTGCTGGGTCGTATGAGATCTTAAATGTATCCATCAAACCTTCAATATTGGTACAATAAACCAACTCGTCCTCTTGGGCAAAGTAGGAAGTGAACCGCTTCTCACGATTTCTAAACCAGGAGGAAGACACTCCCGGCAAAAGTAAGTTCTTGCTTTTGAGCCTTGATCCAAGCAACTCAGCAGCGTTTTTGGGAAGATTCAAGTCTCTTACCAAATCATTTAGCTCGCCCTGGGAAAACAATTTCGGACTGCTGTCATCTTCAAACTGAAAACTTGACTTGTCATCGAGTTCAGGTACAGCACCATCTTCGTCAGAACTTGGAATCTCTTCCAAGGTAGCAGGGGCCTTGGGCACTGGTATTTCGGTCCCATGAGGGATGGGACGAATAGCTGATTGCAGATTGGGGTATGAAATGGACTGCTTTCATTTTGAAATATACCCATTCACATTACACGAACAAAAGTAACAATCATCATTATGGTTCTTTTGCTCGCGCCATACCATAGGAATCGCATATCGGAAAGCTTTTTTCTTGCCCTTAAACCAATTTCGAAGGTCTTCAACACATCGTTTGCAGACTTTATGAGTTGCCCAAACTTTATCCTGATCTCCAAGTTTTAAGCCAAAATACGTGAAGTATACTTTTTTTACAAAGTCCGTAATATTAAGTTGTTGCTTTAATACCATATATTCGCCACAAATATAACAGAAACTGTCAGACGAATTCACACACTTCCGCACAGATGACATTGCACTATATTGAACCAAGATCTATAAAACAATGACGAGTTAACACGTAATTGTACCGCGCCACTTTCTACACTATCGGAGCGCGCACGTTCTGGTTACAACGTTTATGTTTGTTAATTTAGCTCACACAGGGCTGTAATGATAGTTATGGCCTGTATACATTTAAAAACAGTAATCAAAATAAAATTGTACCTATTTATTTATGACTTCAAGTTAGCCCAAAAAACCACTTTTTTATAATAAAATTTTGCGTTTTGCAAAATAACCTGACATTCTGGAATTTTTTGAGTATTTTTTTTGGTTTTCAGAACACCTAAATACATAGAAATCAGTTGAAAACATCCAGACAGCATTTTTGTTGCAGACCTGTATAATAAATATAATGTAGAAATGTAGACAAGTGGTTCCAATGTCTAAAATAAAACAGAGAATTTAATTGTTAATGTGAATTCTAATTGGTAGACAGGGAGGATTCTTGTACTAGATTATTTTTTGGTGTAATATTTTTATTGAATTTCAGTAAATACAAATATACTGAACTAAGATCCTCTATGTCTGATCTTTTGTTCATTGTATGTGTATGGTCATTGATTGCCACCATTTCTAAAAATTTTCTTTTATAATATTGTGGTTCTTTATATAAAATGGTAGCGTTATTGTAATCTATTTGATGATCAAATTCTTTGACATGTTGAACCAATGCACACGAGCCTTTCTGCAATCTGGCATCACTTTTATGTAGAGTAATGCGGTTTTTCAAAAGACGCTAAGTTTGTCCTATATAGCTCAGATTACATTCTCTACAAGCTATGTTATAAACAATTTTATAATTATGTTGTAATGCAATTGGATATTTTAATGGTGTGTCAAGGAATCTGAGATTGTTGTCGCATTTTAAAGCAAATTTAATGTTGCAATCTTGGAAAATAGAGTATAAGTCTGGGTATAAGTTCATTTATATATGTAAGTACTTTATATTGAGTTTGTGTATTATTTATTCGTTGTTGATTCACTCCATTCGATATTTGTATAGTTTGAGGCGTTAAATTGTTATAAAATCTGTTAATAATTTTTAGGGGATATGAATTGTCCAATAAAAGTGTTTTGAGTTTATTAATGCTTTCTGGTAAAATAGAATGATGTGTTACTTTAGTCACCCTGTTTATCAATGTAGTTAGCAAGCCAAGTTTCATTTTCATGGGGTGGTTGGACTGGAAATTTAAATATCTGCCACTACTTATTTCTTTCCTGTACCACTTAGTGACGATTTTGTTTTCAGGAGTTCTCACCAAGATCATGCCTAAAAAGGAGATCTTGTTGTCATGCTCCTTCCCTATTGTAAATTGTAACTGAGGACAAGCCTGGTTGAAAACCTTTAAAACCTCGTCGGTGTTATTGGTTGGTGCAGCTAAGATCAGATCGTCAACATATCGTTTAAGGAAGGGAATTCTGAAAGATAGCTTGCCAACACATTGACGAACAAGTGTGTCCAAAACATAACTAGAAGCAATAGGGGATATGTTCGATTCCATCGGCAATCCTTGTATTTGTTTGTAAAATTGATTATTGAAATTAAAATAAGTTGAATCAAAAACAAAATTTAGAATACTAAGAAAAGAGCTCAAATCTAAAGAGGTGTGTTCAGAAATATCACTCCATTTTTTGGTTATACTTTGTCTAGCTAAGTCTAGTGGGAGGTTGGTAAACAATGATACTACATCCAGACTGATCAATATATGGTTTGGAGGGAGTTGAAAATCATTTATAAAATTACTAAAATTAAAAGAATCACTAACATAAAATTCATTGTTGATGTAAGCATTGGTGAGTATATTTGTCAGATATTTGTTTAATTTGCTGTTTGGTGCGTTGATTGAGGATATGATAGGACGTTCCGCCAATTGTGTCTTATGTACTTTCGATAAGGCGTAAAACCTCAGTGCAGTTGTATTGTAGGATGTCAAAGCTTTCAATGTAGCATTATCTAGTTTTTGTTTCTTATTAAGAGATTTTGGTCTGACACATAGATGTTGCCCTTTTTAAAAAATCCATATGATTTTTAGGAAGTACCAACCATCACACAATGCGTGTCAAAACTTCATGACATTTCGACGATTAGTTTCCAAGTTACAGTGGTTTTAGTGATGCTACTTTTGATATTATCTAAACAATGGAAAAAATCGAATTTCGTGTGTTGATTAAACACTGTTTTTTGATGGGAAAAAATACCATTCAAGCAAAGCAATGGCTTGATAAGTGTTATGGGGACTCTGCGCCTGGAAAATCACTCATTATTTACTGGTATGCTGACTTTAAACGCAGCCGTACAAATACAAATGATGCTGAATGCTTTGGACGCCCAAATGAGGTGGTTACACCGGAAAAAATCAAAAAAAATCCACAAAATTGTTTTGGATGACCTTAAAGTGAAATTGCGTGAGATAGCTGATACCCTAAAGATATTGTTGGTCATATTTTGTATAAACATTTGGGCATGAGAAAGCTGTGTTCGAAATGGTACCTCATTTGCTCACAGTGGACTAAAAACAACAACCTGTTGATGATTCTAAGCGATGTTTAAGCGAAATAAAAGGATTTTTTCATGTGATGTGTGTGACAATGGATGAACCATGGCTCCACCACTACACGTCGGAATCAAATTGGCAGTCAGCTGAATGGACAGCAGCCAGTCAAAGCCATCCGAAGCGAAGACACAACCGTCGGCTGGGAAGGTTTTGGCCTCTGTATTTTGGGATGTGCATGGAATAATTTTCATCGACTGTGCTAAAAAGGAAAAAACCATCAATAGCGAATATTATATGAAGTTATATTATAAAAGTGGTTTTTCATCAAGACAATGCACCGAGTCACAAGTCAATGGTTACGATGGCAAAATTACATGAACTGAAGTTCGAATTGCTTCCTCATCCACCGTATTCTCCAGATTTGCCCCCAGCGATTATTATCTATTTGCAGACCTCAAAAAAATGCTCTCGGGAAAGAGATTTGGCTCCAATAAAGAAATTATTGCCGAAATTGAGGCTTATTTTGAAGGCAAAGACAAATCCTTCTACAAGAAAGGTATAGAAATGTTAGAAAAGCGTTGGACTGATTGTATCCCTCTTGAAGGAGACTATGTTGATAAATAAAGTAGAATTTTGCAAAAAAATGTGTTTTAAATAGCTAGACCAAAAACTTTTTAGCCTACGTGTTATATATATGATGGTGATTTGATAAATCTAGTAAACTTATACGAATTGGAGATCAAGTTTGCTCATTTACTTCCTCTAAAACTAATCTTCAATTACTTCATGGCATTATCTGGTTTTTGAATTATTTCATTCACGCCTGAAACTAAATTGGATGATTGGACCTGTCAGCGTAAAAAATCTCTTCAGCTGTCGCT
This sequence comes from Pachyrhynchus sulphureomaculatus, assembly GCA_019049505.1. Lineage (NCBI taxonomy): Eukaryota > Metazoa > Arthropoda > Insecta > Coleoptera > Curculionidae > Pachyrhynchus > Pachyrhynchus sulphureomaculatus. The sequence continues at coordinate 17,261,421 of CM032449.1, read as the reverse complement.
TAAAATTCGTTATTTTATTCCTTGTCACCAATACTAGCAAAAAATTGCCAGTATTTGTAATATTGTCCTTACGTTTTTATTTTCGATTTTGGAAAATTGTCTTTAAGTATACAGGTTAACTAACAGATTTTGTCCTACAAAAAATAGGAATAAAAATAACCAACCATACAAAGTATGGTTGGTTATAACTTACGTTATCGCTTTGAAACACATGTGTAACAAAGTCTTAAGTTTCTACTTACAGAGAATGTTTATTAGAATCAATGATAAACCATAGTTTTGAATAATTTGTCACTTTAGAAACTACTGTCTATGCTATAGGTTGCTCTTAGATTTACAGTAAAGTCCCATTTTTGCAATATGTTCTATATATTTTAAATTTAAACTGTTTTAAAGTTTTTTTTCTCGTTAAAATCTTATTTTTGCCCCAATGATATTTACTGACAATATCTAATTTTAACATACAATTTTGAGGGATTTTTGTCACACTTGTCAGGGTGGAAATACGTCCCTCTGAGAATTTGACCTTCGGTTGGTACATCCCCGTGGGGCAGCGGGATAGAATATCAGCATCGCCCGGTGTGATACCATCGTATCGGCTTAGGCTGCGTGAAGTTGCTTAACGTTTTGTGGCTGTGCCGATGTCCCGGACTGTGGGACCAAATAGCATGATGAGGCACTTGGATACAAAAAATTCCGGAGGTAAAATAGCCCCCCGTTCGGATCTCCGGGTGGGGGCTGGTTCAGGTGCGTCGACATGCAGAGATCAGAATTTTAAAATGGATTTTTGCAACATACGAGGTTTAAACTCAAACATAAATTCAGTGCACCAACACCTGCAATCAAATAAACCTCATGTACTCGCTCTCTGTGAAGCCAAGGTCAGTTCATCGACCAGCACAGTTAACTATCTTTATCCTGGGTACGACTACTATTCCCGATTTAGGCGTAACTTTGGAATCTGTCTTTTTGTCAGAAGCGACCTCTCTTGCCAACGAGAAGAGGCTCTGGAGCCCCCAAACTTTGATGTTATGTGGTTAAAAATAACAACTCAATCAACCACAAGGTTCATCTGTATCCTGTATCGACCCCCAAGCGATACTAACTTTAGAGCACTTTTCGCTCCTCTTGCAGACACCATCTATCATTTACAAATTAACTATCCAAATGCCGAAATTGCCATCCTGGGCGACTTTAATGTCCACAACATCAACTGGCTTAAATATTCAAATACTACCGATGAACAAGGTCGTGAAGCCGAATCATTTTCAATCAGTTGTGGCTTAACACAGCTTATTGACGAACCAACACGGATCCTTGATCGAGACGGGGAGTTCGCCAGCCTTCTTGATCTGTTTTTAACCACCAATCCGGAGATTTATACGGTCAGCGTAAATCCGCCATTAGGTTCTTCCGACCATAAGCTATTATCGACATCGAGTATCCTACCAATCAGTGACAGAGAGGCGCCTAAACCGCGCAAGATTTGGCACTATAAATCTGCTAAATGGGAAGATCATGGAATATTTTCGAACTTTCCCTTGGTTGGACGTTTGTTTTTGATCCGATGACCCATCTGACTGCGCCAAGGAGGTTTCCGATGTTATTTTGGCCGGTATGGAGGCTTACATCTCTTTTTCGAAGAAATGTTCTTCCAACGGCAAGCTTTGGTTTGACCGAAAATGCAAAGAAGCTGTTGCTTCTAAACATCTTGCACACCGACATTGGCGTGAAAATCCTAACACCATAAATCGTAACACCTTTGTTCGTGCCAGGAACAGGTGCAAAGAAATTATCGACGAAGCCAAGGAGGCACACAATCAACGGATTAGAAACAAACTTCTCGCTTGTCCCAACAATTCCAGGTCCTTTTAGTCTGCCGCTAAGGCAGTTAGTCAAAATTTCACCAAATCCACCATACCACCACTCACACGGCCAGATAATTCTATTGCAACGACACCTGTTGAGAAAGCGAACTTGTTGGCTGAACTCTTTGCTTCACATTCTACTGTCAATTTCCAAGGAAAAAACACCACCTAATATTCCCATAGTGCAGTCAAGGATGCCCGATATTGTCTTCAGGCAGCGTATCATAAAACGTATTTTGATGAAGCTAGACACCAAAAAGGCTTCTGGCGCTGACGGAATACCTGCCATAGTTCTCAAGAACTGTGCGAGGGAACTAACACCAGTTTTCTGTAGACTTTTCAACCTATCCTACAGAAAGGGAATATTTCCTTCCTGCTGGAAATGTGCCACAGTTCAGCCAATACCTAAAAAAGGCACGAAGACCTTGCCAAATAACTACCGACCAATCGCACTGCTTTCAATAATATCGAAAGTCATGGAAAAGGCTGTCAATCAGCATCTTCTAAAATATCTTGAAGGATTCAACATTATTAGCGATCGCCAATATGGCTTTCGTAAAAATAGATCAACAGGAGATCTCCTGGCTTATGTAACACATGTTTGAAACAACGCAATTGAACACTTTGGAGAATCTCGAGCGGTTGCTCTTGACATATCCAAGGCATTCGACCGTGTTTGGCACGATGGGCTGTTGGCTAAGCTACGTTCTTATGGTATGTCTGAAAAGTTCTGTTTGTGGCTCTCATGTTTCCTCAGAAAGCGTTCTTTGCGAGTGGCAGTCGACGGATTTCTTTCTAACACCTTCACTATCAACGCCGGTGTACCCCAAGACTCCATACTGTCTCCTACTCTCTTTCTCATTTATATTAACGATCTGCTGGAAAAGACCGAGAATCCAGTCTACAGCTTTGCAGATGACACTACACTTAACTCTTCATTCACTTTGAACGCTCGGACATCGGCTACTCAGACGAATATCCGCAGACAGTAGGAAGTCATTCAACTTAACAAAGACCTGGAAGAAATTCTATCTTGGGGTGACAGTTACCAAGTGGAATTTAACGCTACAAAAACCCAGGCGGCAGTTTTTTCTAAAAAAGTTAACGTTGCTGAACCCGACATAGTTATGTCGGGGCACTCCATTCCTCTAACATCGTCACTCAATATGTTGGGCGTTAATTTGGGAGTAAATATGTCCTGGCATGAACATGTTGCAGGCATAGCAAGGAGAGCTTCTCAGAAGTTGGGAATATTATTTCGAATCAGAAAGCTTTACACTTCACAACAACTCTTAATTTTTTACAAACCTTAAATTCGACCAACTATGGAATACTGCTCCCATGTTTGAGGCTCCGCTCCCAAACATACACTGCATTTGTTGGATTCTATTCAGAGAAGAGCTGTTCGTCTGATTGGAGACCCGGAACTAATAGGTGGCCTTGATTCGCTGGAACATCGAAGAACGGTTGGCGACTTGAGCCTATTCTACAAGTATTTTCATGGAAAGTGTTCGAAGGATGTGGCCCGTTTAATTCCTCCCAGAGCGGTGCATGTTAGAAGTACACGTCACGCTAATACTTCACATCCGTATGAGGTTCAGCTTGTTACTCCTCGTACAACGCTTTTCAAGCAGTCATTTATATGGAGAATATCATCCCTTTGGAATAATTTGCGCAGGACTGTGTTTCCCAACGAGTACAATTTACAGCGATTTAAGAACAACGTGAATCGCTTTCTCCGCACACGTGTCGCTCCTGTAGCGCTTTAGGGACTTCCCTGTAGCATGTATGCTAGACCCATAAAAAAAGGCATTAAATTGGCATTATGACGAAATTCTAAACCACTCTTAGAAAGACCATGTAATACTTTTAACATATACATTTATCCGTACATTTCAAGTGAAATTTGCAATAGTTTGAAGATTAAAATAAAACTAGTGTTTACTAAATTATTTTTTTATTATCAATATCTATATAAAATATAATTAAATAGGTACAAATGTCATCGGTACTCCAACCTTGCTCTGCAGTAAAACACTTTTGGGTTCAAATTCAATAGGTATCGGTGTTTTGGGACTTTTCTCAACTCGGAAGTTTAACAATACTTGTACAAGTCCAAGTTTGACTCCCAACAAACCAAATCTTTCACCTAAAAAAATAGTTTAAAATAATCATGAATATTTTTGTAATTTGAAGATTTGAGGTTGATAGCAGCAACGACTTGGAAGTTATTATCAAAATATTGAATTTTTGCCATCTTTTTCTAACATACTGGGTCTATGAGGACTTTTACTAATTTATCAAGTTTATATTCTGTTTGTTATTTACTCAGAAAAATTAAATTACAGGTGGTCAAGTAAGAATTTGTCGTGCACTGTTCAACAAAAAATTTATTTCTTTAGAACTTTTTTACATCCTTCGACAGTAAACGATTTCCGTTAAAATACTAATGATTCAGTATTTCGTCTAGTCCCCATCAGCGTTGACGATCGCCTGGCATCTTCAGGTCCCCTGATGTTGGCTATCACTCTGGCATATTCATCCTGTTCCCTGCGACTCGGAATAACTCTTCGACGCTATGGATTCCCCTCCAGTCTCGTATGTTTCTCAGCCAAGAGGCCTGCTTCCTACCAATGCTGCACCTGCCCTCAAGCTTTCCCCTCATTATGAGCTGCAATAACTCATAATGTTTGCTACGAAGAACATGTCCCAAATACTCCAGTTTTCATCATTTTACCGTTGACAACAATTCTCTGTATTAGTTGCAGCACTTCCTGATTGATGACAATAAGCTGTCCTCTCCGATGTTTGAGCCCTTATCCTCTTGCTCAAACGGTCGATCACGATCGACAAGTCGATCGCGAGTGCTTTTTGAGTCGATCTCGAGAAAAAATTCCGATATAGAACTATTTACAGATTTTGTTTTAGGTAACTATAACAAAATGTAATGAATAAACTACTAAAATTTATTCGATCCACAATTAGGCCAGAATAACCCCCTCATCACTTTCTTTTATCGTAATAACCTCCTGCTAGCGGCAAAAGGCGGCTTTATCAAAGGAACGCGCGGTACTTGTCAAAGAAAAGCCGCGTTTTTGATTCCCGCCGATTTTTCTAGAAACTTCGGGCGGCGTATTTGACGGGAACATTCGAGACTTCGTTCGCGCCGATATAAATGTTGCGCCTGCAAGAATAGGAGTCAGTCTGAGTTGTAACTTGAAGGCGATACATCGATACAAAGTTTATTAATAAATAGTCCAAAATGTGTGCAGCGAAGAAAAGTAAAACTTATCATTTTAATAACGATTGGGAGGAAGAATTTTTCTTTTGTATGGTAAAGGATAAGTGCATTTGTCTCATTTGCCGTGCGTCAGTTTGCAATACCTAAGCGTGGGAACTTAGAGAGGCATCATAAAACGGTTCATAAAAACTATGAAAAGGATTTTCCGTCACAGAGTGAATTAAGAAAACGAAAAGTACGTGATTTGTAACTTGAAAAAAAAGAACAAACCATGTTCACAAGACCAGCCAAACAATCAAAAGCTGCAACGATCGCGTCATTTAAAATATATCATATATTGGCGAAACACAAGAAACCATTTAATGATGGATTGGTTGTGAAGGAAGCATTTATTGAAGCGGGTGAGACTTTATTTGGAGATTTTAAAAATAAAACAGAGATTATGTCTGCTATTAGAGAACATGGCAGATAAACTAACATGATATCATGGAATGTACATACTTTTCTTTACAGTTCGACGAATCCACCGATATGACAGACACTGTCCAGCTGTGTATTTTTATTCGAATGGTATTCAATGACATGTCGGCTAAGGAAGAGTTTTTGATAATGATTCCTCTGAAAGGAAAGACCCATGGCGAAGATATATATGACGTTTTCTTCAATTTTTTTAACAAACTACAAGCTACCAATATATAAACTAGTGTGCATTACAACCGATGGAGCACCAGCAATGACTGGAAACGAAAACGGTTTTGTGGCATTGTGTCGAGCTAATGATGATTTCCCTTCATTTTTCTCCTTCCATTGCATCATACATCAACAAGTTTTGTGTTCAAAAGTTCTAAACATGGAGGAGATTATGGGCATTGCAATAAAAATTGTGCACGTAGCTTGCAACGACGGCTCTTTAAATTGCAATTGGAAGATAGTGAGTCAGCTGAACACACTGATTTAGTTCTTCACACGGACGTCAGGTGGTTGAGTCGCGGAAAATTCCTAGAAAGGTTTCAAGAATTATTGCCCGAAATAACAGCTTTTCTGGACGAAAGAGGTGATGACACTCAGATGCTGAAAAACGGAAAATGGCTGACTGATTTGGCATTTTTGACAGACATCACAATGCATTTAAACACCATTAATTTGGAGCTTCAAGGTAAAGGAAAATCTATTATTGAGATGATTAGCGCAATAAACGCATTCAAACGTAAATTGCAACTTATGATAGATCAACTGAAAATAAAGGATCTGAAAAATTTTCCGTCTTTGAAAGCAAGGATTCCTCAGTTGAATTATGATATTTATGAGGCACAATCATCAAATATTTTGGGCCAATTCGAAATACGTTTTTATGATTTCAGTAAATTGGCAAATATCGCATCATTTATGAGTTATCCTTTTTCGTGTAAAAACATTGAGGAATTAGCTATTGAAATAGCAAGTCAGTTTAACATGGACTCATGTTCTGTTGAAAATGAGTTAGTGCAGATTATATCAGATATACATCTCAAAGCCACAGCATTTGATACAAAATTCTGGTGTTTTATATCTGAAGATAAATATCCGAATCTAAGGCAAATCGCCCTTCAACTGACGGCAATGTTTGGGTCTACTTACTTGTGCGAGTCTGCATTTTCGGAAATGAAGATAATTAAGTCAAAATACCGCAATCGACTAACTGATGAACATATGTCATCATGCTTGCGATTAGCACTCACACTAGCACTTATGAAAAGTATGCTGAGGACATGCAGTGCCACGCTTCAACATCCAAAGTCACTCTTTAGTTAAGGATAGACACTAGAACTCGTTTGTTTTGTAAGAACCAATAAACTCGCAATTTTGAATAATTATGAGTTTTTTCATTGACATTTTAGAGCAGAGCTACACTTACCTTGACTAAAAAAAAGGATATTGTGCGGAAAACTAATATCTATGCCACGATACACCCTACCTAGACGACAATCCTGCATCACACTTACTTGCAGCCTCTCAGAGTCGATCGATCGTAGTCTAACAATATTGAGGTAGATCGCCTGCAGTTCAAGTTTGAGCACCCCTGCTCTTGAAGAATCTAGTCCTCATTATTATCGACAAACCACCATTTGGCAGTCGTTTTTTCAGCGTTTAAATTTTAGGTAAAGATGTTGATCGATGACTTCAATGCCAAAATTGGAAGCAGAGAGGCCGAAGCGGAAACTGCAATAGATCATCATGGGCTATGAGATCGAAACGAAAGAGGAGAGGACACTAATAGATTTTCTACATCAAAATAAATTATATGTAATGAACACCTTCTTCAAAATGAACAAAAACAGAAAATGGACATGGTCTAGCCCAGATGGTAAAACAAATAATGCAGTAGATTTCATCAGTAACAGAAAGGACATTATCCAAGACATAAGTGTCCTAAATAGATGTTCAGTTGTGAGTGACCATCGCGTTATGAGAGCTAAAGTGTTTATTAACATTAAACAGGAAAGAAACAACATGATTCTTAAAAGAAACTATAAGAAATGGACAACCCCGGAGGATGTGGATTCCTATAGAAGAGAGGTCACAAGCTTCTTGGAACATAATGAAGATACAACAGTTGATGACATATTTGAAAACATCAAAAATAGTATAGAAAATGTCATTGACAAAACTTGTCCAAAACAACAAAAAGAACAGAAATTAAATCAAAGAGTAAAACAGCTAATGAAGCAAAGGAGAGAAATGGTAGATAAGACTACAGATGAATACAGAACTATAAATAAAGAGATATCCAGGGAAACTAGGAAAGACAAAAGACAAAAAAATGCAAAAAACGTTGTAGAATAGAATAAAAGCTTAAAAGTCTTGAGAAGGAAGAACATAATGGGAAGAAAAAACATATGCAAGATTAAGGACATGCATGGTAATGTAATAACAAACAAAAGAGATATTTTACAGATTATCGAATTATTTTATCAACAATTATATACCTTACAAGATAAAAGAACAGAAATCAACGACCAAAAGTACTAAATTAGGGATCGGAGGATATCCTAGACTTACTTCAGAGCTTACAAACTATCGACCCATTAGCTTCCTGAGCCATGTATACAAGTTATTTACCAAAATATTTACCAAATGTCTAGTCAATAAATTCGAGTTTTTCTTTTCAAAAGAACAGGAATGTTGGAGAACAAAGAGAAGAACAATGATTAAAAGAAGGAAGAAATATTACCATGTAAGGGATATAGTTAATGGGGATCACAAACCACAAAATACGTTTGAACAGAGAGAGAAATACAAGGAAAATCCAGAAGGGTAGGAGATCAATCGATGCTCTAAAAAAGCGTTGGTCGAGAACTATTTCGAAAGGAAAGAAAAAGCGTCTACAACTATATGTTTAAAAGCAGCATGCAAATAACCAGCCAAACTCCGAAGACAAAAAGCAAGTACAGCTAACTAAAAGGGACATGATCCAGAGGAATCTAAAAAAATATGATCGAACGGAAACTGATATCTTTTCGAAAATTTCGGGTCAATGTTTTGAAAGTATAGTCAAAACTCCCCTTTAGCCTTTTTCACAATTGTAATTAAAAAAAATCTATTGCGTTTAAGTTCTAAGATATTCAGGTGAAAATAATTTAATAAGATTTAGTGCCTACTCGTTCAGATGTTAGAATAAGGAAATTACATGTTAAAGAGTCTCCTATTGTATATACTTACCAATGCAAATCCTTGGGCCTTCTCCAAATGGAATAAATTGCATTCCATCGTTATTATTATATTTAGATTTGTCGACAAACCTTTCAGGATCAAATTTATTGGGATCTGGGAAATATTTGGTATTATAATGTAGTCCAAACATTGGAATATACACGGGTGTTCCTTTCTCTATAACCAAGTCGGTATCTTGAACTTTGTAGTCAGCTTTGCACACTCTGTCTAAGAATGGAAGGACTGGATACTTACGTAGAGTTTCTGAAATACAAACACAAATACGGTATATTTTTAGATCCACTTAATCTTCATATTTTTAACTCAGCTTATTGACGAACCAACACGGATCCCTGATCGCGAAGGGGAGTTCGCCAGTCTTCTGGATCTTTTTTACCACCAATCCGGAGATGTACACGGTCAGCGTAAATCCGCCGTTAGGTTCTTATGACCATAAACTACTTTCGACATCGAGTATCCTACCAATCAGAGGCAGAGAGACGCCTAAACCGCCCAAGATTTGCCATTACAAATCTGCTAAATGGGAAGATCTCATGGAATATTTTCCCTTGGTTAGACGTTTGTTTTCGATCCGAAGACCCATCTGACTGCGCCAGGGAGGTTTCCGATGGTATTTTGGCCGGTATGGAGGCTTACATCCCTTTTTCGAAGAAATGCCCTTCCAACGACAAGCCTTGGTTTGACCGAAAATGCAAAGAAGCTGTTGCTTCTAAACATCTTGCCTACTGACAATGGCGTGAAAATCCTAACACCATAAACCGTAACACCTTTGTTCGTGCCAGGAACAGATGCAAAGAAATTATCGACGAAACCAAGGAGGCACACAATCAACGAATTAGAAACAAACTTCTTGCTTGTCCCAACAATTCCAGGTCCTTTTAGTCAGTCGCTAAGGCAGTCAGTCAAAATTTCACCAAATCCACCATACCACCATTCACACGGCCAGATAATTCTATTGCAACGACACTTGTTGAGAAAGCAAACTTGTTGGCTGAACTCTTTGCTTCAGATTCTACTGTCGATTTCCAAGGAAAAACACCACCTACTATTCCCATAGTGCAGTCAAGGATGCCTGATATTGTCTTCAGACAGCGTATCATAAAACGTATTTTAATGAAGCTAGACACCAAAAAAGCTTCTGGAGCTGACGGAATACCTGCCATAGTTCTCAAAAACTGTGCGAGGAAACTAACACCAGTTTTCTGTAGACGTTTCAACCTATCCTACAGAAAGGGAATATTTCCTTCCTGCTGGAAATGTGCCACAGTTCAGGTTTAGGGCTATCAATCAGCATCTTCTAAAATATCTTGAAGGATTCAACATTATTAGCGATCATCAATGTGGCTTTGGCAAAAAAAGATCAACAGGAGATCTTCTGACTTATGTAACACACGTTTGGAACAACGCAATTGAACACTTAGGAGAATCTCGAGCGGTTGCTCTTGACATATCCAAGGCATTCGACCGTGTTTGGAACGATGGGCTGTTGGCTAAGCTACGCTCTTATGGTATGTCTGAAAAGTTCTGTTTGTGGCTCTCATGTTTCCTCAGAGAGCGTTCTTTACGAGTGGCAGTGGATTTCTTTCTAACACCTTCACTATCAACGTCGGTGTACCTCAACGGTCCATACTGTCTCCTACTCTTTTTCTCATTTACATTAACGATCTGCTGGAAAAGACAGAGAATCAGATGACAGTACGCTTATCTCTTCATTCACTTTGAACGCTCGGACAACGGCTACTCAGACGAATATCCGCAGACAGCAGGAAGTCATTCAACTTAACGAAGACCTGGAAGAAATTTTATCTTGGGGTGACAGTAACCAAGTGGAATTTAACGCTACAAAAACCCAGGCGGCAGTTTTTTCTAAAAAAGTTAACGTTGTTGAACCCGACATAGTTATGCCGGGGCACTCCATTCCTCTAACATCGTCACTCAATTTTTCGGGCGTTAATTTGGGAGCAAATATGTCCTGGCATGAACATGTTGCAGGCATAGCAAAGAGAGCTTTTCAAAAGTTGGGAATATTATTTCGAACCAGAAAGCTTTACACTCCACAACAACTGTTACTTCTTTACAAAGCTCAAATTCGACCAACTGTGGAATACTGCTCCCATGTTTGGGGCTCCGCTCCCAAACATACACTGCATTTGTTGGATTCTGTTCAGAGAAGAGCTGTTAGTCTGATTGGAGACCCGGAACTGATCGGCCGTCTTGATTCGCTGGAACATCGAAGAACGGTTGGTGACTTGAGCCTATACTATAAGTATTTTCATGTTCGAAGGATGTGGCCAGTTACGCTAATACTTTACATCCGTATGAAGTTCAGCTTGTTACTCCGCGTACAACGCTTTTCAAGTAGTCTTTTATATGGAGAACATCATCACTTTGGAATAATTTGCCCAGGACTGTGTTTCCCACCGAGTACAATTGACAGCGATTCAAGAACAACGTGAATCGCTTTTTCCGCACACGTGTCGCTCCTGTAGCGTTTTAGGGACTTCTTCCCTGCAGCACGTGTGCTAGACCCATAAAAAAAAATTTTCGATACCCTTCTACATGATTCAGAAACTTTGAATCATGTGAATTTTATATTGTTGATAATAAAAATGATATTAGCTCGGGAAAACTTCTAGTCCCATCAATGGAACAAACAAGAGATACAAATTCCTAGTTAATAATGAATTTTTGAGAAATAGAGATTGTATCCCCTCGGCTTACTTCTCCTGAGCTGAATTTTAGGTCCATCCCTGAATCTTTCGACATTGTAATATAGATCATAGGGTAAAAAAATGAGAGCCGTTGAAAAATGATAAAAAAGGGCATAGTATATAGTGCGCAACCTGTCTATGTTATTTGCGAATTTTTATTTTCAACTATGGCAGCATTGGAAGTGCGTAAGTCCTAGTTAATTATTTGTGACATGTCTGTTTATGCACCCCTTGGCGCATATGCTGAAAAAGCGTAAATCTCCATGGTCCGTTTATTTATTAGTTATTGTGGGGAGCAATTTATAAATATTTTTCTATGGTTTCTCTTAAAACAACGATTTACTGGTTTAAATAGAGTAAACGATTTCCATAACACCCTGCCTAGAGTTCCTGTAGGACAAAAATATATTTATAATTTATTCGATTCGAGTCGATTTAAACAAAATTTAAATAACATTTAGCTAATTTTAAGTACAGTAGATCAGAAAAATCAATTACTGCTGAGCATCCACGCATTATAATGTATCATAAGATAAGATAATTTAAGAATAATTAAAAATATATCTGATAAAAAATTGTTAGATGTATACGAAAGTACTGAAATTATAAAAATGTATATTCTTAATAAGGACAGAGAATCAATTCCGTACAATCTTCTGTACTGCTTACTTGGCCGAAACTAAGCCGGAGTCTAAAATCCTAACGTAATATGCATAATATTAACTTACCACATACAACCAAATCCAAGTACTTCATTTCATTTATGGCTGTATATGTGAGTCCATTATCTCGTTCAACGGCCTCCTTGATTTCAGTTCTCAGTCTTTCTTGTATTTCCGGATGAATAGCTAACTCATATAGGCCGAAACTGAGTGAACTACTGACAGTTTCAAAACCAGCTGCGAAGAACTGGATTGCATGACCAACCATAGCATCGTCAGCTAAAATAAAGGTGAAAAGTTTTTGAAAATTAGTTTGAAATCTTAAAGCCAAGTAATTTAGTCATTACGCGCGGGATATTTCTTGTCAAGAAAAAAGTCAGTTTAAAATTTTCGGAAAAAATTGGATTTTAGGTCAGCCCAAATTCTGTGAAATGTTTATGGTTACAGTGAGAGTCTTATATGTAAAGTCGTAGTTGCGATATCCCTCTCGTAGAATGTTAATGGCTAGCTCCAGCTGTTTGTACAATATATGTCATTCTGATAAGTCTTTAATGCCCCTTAATTCTGGTAGATATTATTCTTCCAGTTTCTTCCATACTTCGTGCGACAAGAACAAAGAATTTTATCAACACTTGTAGTTTATAAAAGAATTGTAGCTCTGGGAGATCTCAAGCATTATCGAATTTTCTTACCGGAGTTAAAATTTGTGCGAATCTTGGACCTCTTAAATAATTTGGCCATTTCGTGTACGAGGGTGGATCAAATATAAATGAGACTTTCTGTACTGAGCGTTTAGTATCGTTCGGAGCGGGCCGCCGCGTTTAGCAATGTTGGTTGTGTCTGTTAGGAGTGATGAGAATGATCGGTTAGCCTCGCCAGGTGCATTCAGTAGTACAGCTCATGATGTCGGAGCGAGACGTGCACCCTTCGTTTGCGCAACGCGTCATCATTAAATTTCTCACTCGTGAAGGCGTGAAACCGACCGAAATTCTGCAGAGTTTGACGGCACAGTTTGGCGATCAAACACTGTCAAAGCCTCGTGTGTTCGTTTGGCATAAGGAGTTCATGGTAAGCCGTGAAGAGGTCGAAAATGAGAGCCAAGATCGTCATCCACGGACGAGCATTACCGCGACGACGTTTGACGGTTTCCGAAATGTCTTCTGAAGTCGGAACAAGTTATGGGAGCACTCAAACCATAAGAAACGTGATTCTTCTTCACGACAATGCTCGATCCCAGTCTCACTATTGAAAAATTGGAGAAAATGAGTTGGACAATACTTGATCACCCTCCTTATAGCCCGGGTTTATTGCTCTGCGATTTTCATCTCTTTGGGCCACTCAAGGAAGCGCTGGGAGGCCAACGATTTGATGACGGCAACGCGGTGAAGGGCTTCGTGCGCAATTGGTTTCTGACACAGCCCCTTTTTTTTTACGACGACGGTATCAAAAAGCTTATGTTACGCTGGGAAAAGTGCATTTTCAAAGTAGTTGATGTTGAAGAATGTTGAAAAATGATATGTACTTGGTTTATTTGTTATAGTAAATAAAAAAAAAATTAGAAAAATAAATCTTATTTTTATTTGATCCACCTAATGTAATCCCGTTTATGAAGAGTAAAACCACGCTATCAACTTGTGGATTCTTATAATTTTATTTGAGATATGAATTTTTAAACTGGTTAAAACAATCGTAGATACCGAGTTGCGGTCCGCCTAATGGCCTTTAGAAGGTTGTAAATATTTTGACTTTCATCCGATTTGCGGTAATCGACACATCGCCAGGTAGGGCTAAATTATCAAATATTAATTCTTAAATATCATTACATTAAATTACGGTTAAGTTAAATTAGATAAAAGTATAAAATGTAAGGGCATTTTTGAAATTTACTAGTTTACGTTTAAACTTTTTCAAGTCAACATGGTCTTATTACAGTGGATGTTGAGCGAGAAAGGCAAAACTTTGCCTTCTCGCCTACAGTGATTTTCGGTGTAGATAGGGGAGCCCTGTACGATCGCTCGTTTTGCATAATTGTCGGCGAGATCATTTCCAGCGTTATTAACATCACTCTGTATCCAACAGAAGTGGATGGTTTTATTCTTGATTTTTGCAACATATAATAGATCGTAAATCTGACGAATGTAATTTTGGGAAAGGTTCTTTGATTTGATGGCGGAAAGGGCACTGCGGGAATCTGAGTGTAACATATAAGGAAGCTGGAGTGGGATGGGAGAGAGAGGGCCAATCGAACTCCTTCTTTGATGGCATATAATTCCGCAGTGAAAATGGAAAAATGGGGGGGGGGGGGGGAGTTTGAACAATTTAGAGATGTGGCTGGTGTGAAAAGCCGCTTCCACACTAGTGTTGTTTTTTGATCCATCGGTGTAGATTGGGAGGGATTGGGGGTATCTGGTGGCTTTCAAACTTGAGAAGTATTTATTTAGGGTGATTGTGGAGAAGGATGATTTGTTGTATTTTCCCATGGATAGGTTTATGTGGGGACGGGGGCGAGAGCCATGGGGGAAATGTTGAGTAGAGGGGGTAATCCAATATGGGCGGCCTGATGGAGTGTAGTAAAATGAGTGATTTCAATCTTTCGGGGATGGAGTTTGGAGGATAGGGATGGTTTTGGTAATGAATATTGGATAGATTTAATGAAACTTTGGTGTGGGGGCGATATAGTGTAGTGGTGTAATATTTTAGAAGGGATAATTGTCTAGTAATTACTCGAAGGTCCCGGTTTTGTATGGGTTCAATACATGATTTGTGGTTGGACGGGACAGCATCATAAATGAAATCGCCAAAGGAAAGTTTAGGGAAGGGGTTCGAAAAAGGTCTGTACCGTAACTCGGAACTTTTTATTGCCTTTCACCGACCCGTTCCCGCAACTCGGTATCAACCAGAACAATGTCTAAAATTGCCAATGCAACATCTAATAGTTAGTTTATCGGTTTATGATAGGAATAAAACATTCCTAATGTATTCATAGAGTTCTAAATACTAATTCAACACAGATAGTTCTGGAGAAGGAAAATAATATGAGTTAATATTCAGAGATCTATATGTATAAGTTTGTTTTCTGAAGATTAATTGCCCTACAATTCCGTTATTTTTTTTTTTTTTCAGTCCATCTAGAAAGAAATATCAAACATATTTTAAGAACTACGATTTCTGAAAATTAAGTTAGAGAGGCAAACGAGAGCTTCCTCAACTCCCCGTTTTGGGCTTCTATGGACTGCGTCACCCACTGTATTATAACATAGCATTTAACCTTTATTCACTCCATTCCAGTAAACATATGCATGCAGAACAAGTCTTCTGCCCTTGATTTTTCTATTGACTACTAATAGACAGGCCCGCCGCCATCTACCTGAGCGCCCGCGTGCAAACAATACTTTACCCCCCCTAGAAATTTTCTGTGGTCGCTCCTATTCCCATCCTATTTTCTCTGACTGTAAATTTGTACAAAACATGAAGAGATCTCTGTATTTGCCCGCCCCCCGGGGATGTACCACCCGCGTCTGATGCATGCCCGCTTGCGGCGGGCCTGCTAATAGAGGGCGCTGAAGATCATAAATTAGCATAGAGGAAACTTTATTATATATTTATTTATTGTTTATGATTGTGACTGTTTTAACATGATTTTTGGCAAATTCGACTTCAAATACCCTGAAATAGATGCATAACATGATATATTTGAAGGTACCTTGCTTAACACCCACTACGTTCGTTTAACCTCTTATATGTTTGACTAAAGGTAACTGTGCTGAAAATTTCATTGTCATAACTAAAAACCAGGAAATAATCTCATCATCCTAGTGAAAGTAAGTATACAATATTAAACGATCACTTTTTTTCTGAAGCGATATATCCCAATAACTATAGTTTTTTTCTCTTTCATTTGGCCTCACAAACTTAGCGGTTTAGCCACGAGCTTTTATACTTTTAAAATCTGGGACGTCACAGCAGCATCCAGCAGCCAGGGCGGGCTCGAACCAGCGATCATCGGGCCACTTGGCAGGCTCTATATCCACCACGTTACCGAGGCCGGCGATAACTAGAGGTTGAATGATTTTTTTAGGAATATAATACTTCCTTTACACAAGGAATGTGATGGTACGGGTCTCAATTTAATAGTTTTTGAGATATTGATGTTTGAAAACTGACAGGACATTTGGAGTTGCCGAAAGGATCTAAAACATGCGTATTATTTTCAGTGCGGAAAAACAGAGGCACATGTGTGCGAAACTAAGGTTTATAATATCACTTCGGTGTTTGACCGTCTGTCACTCCCAATTTTCTCTGAAACTACTTGACATAGAAAACTGAAATTTGACATTTATATAGGAATTGATGGTCCCATCAGAGCCGTGTAGTTTTGAAAATTAAATTTTGACTTATGAGGTTAGTTTTGGGGGCTGAAATCGGAAGTGAAAAAAAAAAATTACCAAGCCGAGTGGGGTGTCAAATGAAAGCTTGTAAAAACACGAGTTCAAAAATATATATGATGTAATATTTGCGCACACTTTTCTTTGTATCATTTTAAAAAAAATTTCTGTCTCTCCCCCTCTTATCTCGAAAAGTACTGATCAGAATATTTTGGAAAAAATTCTGGAATGTTCTTCACGAGGTGTAGGGTTAAACGAAAATTATCACGAGTGCATTACCTTTGATAATTTATCTGATATATATATATATATATATATATATATATATATATATATATATATATATATAGATATAAAATTTCAAGGTTATTAGTTTCCAGCAAGTATCGGAAACAAGCTTTGTCGAAAACTCATTTGGGGTGTATTTTGTGAAGTCTAAAAAAAAAAGTTATTTTCAGGGTAATCACGGTAGGGAACACTAACCACGCAAGTCCAACTTGCACTTAACCGGTTTTTCAGTTTTAGGAATAGGTCCGAGAGAGCTAAATCACGAAAATATGGAAGAGAATTATAAATCAGTTCAAAGCCTAAGTCGTTTATTTTTTGTAAAACTAACAGTGATTTGTGAGCAGGCGCATTGTTTTGCAACAACAGCCCCTCAGACATTTTTTTTGGCGTATTTTCACAGTTTTTTGACAAGGTTTAGTTAATAATGCATAATAATATTTTCAAGTCTCGTCTTTCAAGTAATTTGTAAGAAGTGTCTCATCCTTAGTCCAAAAAACGCTGACTTTTATCAGTGAAACTCCTAGGCGCAAGGTGAGCCAGCATGTTTCTACTTCTTTGACTATTCCTTTGCCTCTGGATCATAATACTCACGTTTCATCCATAGTTCCATTCAAAAAAAGGATGAATTCTTTTAAAACGGCTACAAATCAACTTAGATTTTTGGTCGGCGTTTGGATATTTAGGGATCCAATTAATTCATAACTTTCTCGCATTCTAATCAAAATGAACAATGTGAAAAACACATTTTGGTGTAAAATATTCAGGGTCTCTACTATAGGTTCCAAAGCAATTCGCCGATTTTTTAAAATCATATCATGTACAGACTGAACATTCTCTCAGGTAGAGACAGCAGGAGGTTCTTTAGTGATGTCGGTTCTTCCTCTCTTAAAATTCACTGTCAAATTTTTGATAGTCCCGTATGAAGGACATTTGTAAAACATGTCGTCGTAAATTTCTTTGGCTGACAATCCTTTTAAAAAGAAGTACTTTATCACCGATCGATATTTGATTTTACTAAAATCACAATTTTTGTTGGTCTTCACTATAAATAGCATAATAAAACCTGAACCTTCAAACTGTGTACATATATAATACTTGGGCTGAAAAGTTTTTGGCCTAGCTACTTAAAACACTTTTTTTGCAAAATTCGACTTTATTCATCAACGTAGTCTCCTTCAAGAGCGATGCAATCAGTCCAAAGCTTTTTTAACATTTCTATACCTTTCTTGTAGAAGGATTTGTCTTTGCCTTCAAAATAGGCCTCAGTTTCGGCGATAGCTTCTTGATTGGAGCAAAATCTCTTTCCCGCGAACATTTTTTTGAGTTCTGCGAATAGATAATAGTCCCTGGGGTCCAAATCTCGAGAATACGGTGGATGAGAAAGCAATTCGAACTTCAATTCATGCAATTTTGCCATCGTAACCATTGACTTGTGACACGGTGCATTGTTTTAATGAAAGAGCATTTTTTCTTGTTCAATTGGGGGCCATTTCTTTGTCATTTCTGCCTTCAAGCGCACCAATAACTTTATGTAATATTCGCTATTGATGGTTTTTCCCTTCTCAGCATAGTTGATAAAAATTATTCCACGCGCATCCCAAAATACAGCGGTCAAAACCTTCCCAGCCGACTTTTGTCTCTTTGGTAGCTTCAGGCTGTTGTCCACTCATTCATCCTACGATTTGATTCCGGTGTGTAATGGTGGATCCATGTTTCATCCATTGTTACATATCACATGAAAAAATCATTTTTATTGCGCTTAAACAAGTCCAAATAGCGCTGAGAATCATCAACACGTTGTTGTTTTGGTTTATTGTGGGCAAACGCGGTACCCGTTTCAAACAGAGCTTTCTCATGCCCGTAACCACCTTATTTGGGCGTCCAGAGCGTTTAGCATTATTTGTGTCTGTACATACGCGTTTAAATTCAGCATATCAGTAAATGATGATTGATTTTCCAGGAGCTTTGCTTCAACGGTATTTTTCCCATCAAAAAACAGTGTTTAATCAACACATTTTTCGATTTTTTCCATTATTTTGAACATATCAAAAGTAGCGTCACTAAAACCACTGTAAGTTGTAAACTAATCGTCGAAATGCCATGCAATTTTGACATGTATCGTTTGAAGGTTGGTACTTCCTAAAAATCATGTGGATTTTTTGAAAAGGGCGTGTCATACAAAAACATTTCAGTCTACGTGTTTTATATACATATATATATATATATATATATATATATATATATATATATATATATATATATATATATATATATATATATATATATATATATAGATTAGATGTCAAATAAGCATTCATAGCAGCAGCATATGGTTTCGACACTGTGAGGTGATCTAGGCTAACTACTTATCAGTACTCGTGATGTACTTTATTGAGTCGCTCTGTATGTATGTTTTATAGTATTTTTTTTATATATAGTACATTCCTGTACATGAATTGTAATATGTATAATTAATTGTACAACTATTAAATAACATAAATAATAATTAGCTAACTAATGGTAGGTAATTAATTCATTTTCTAATTTCTGTAAATATACAATAAGTTATAATTATAATAACAGAGGTTACAAAGCAATTTTCATGGGAGGACGAAACTTACAAGGTATAACATATAATTTAGTAACTTTTGTTATCTAATTGGGTAATAAATATGTTGCTAAGGAAATAAAACGCGATATTACATATTACGACTTATCAATAAAATTATTTTTTGCAACTTTTGTGCACTTCTGTTTTCAGTAGCGTAGGTACGAGGATGGATTGAAAAGTTCACGGCCTAGTCAAGAAAACAAAATAAAATACGTAAAAAAATATTTTTATTTTGCGACGTAATCGCCACCTAGCTCTATGCACTTTTTCCACCTGCTTTCCAATGCTTCCACACCTGTTTCAAAAAAAGATTTCTCAAGGTCTTCAAAATACTAGTTAACTGCAGCGTCGACTTCTTCATTTGATGAAAATGTCTGGCCACCGAGGTATTTTTTTAGGTTTGGAAACAGATGAAAGTCCGAGGTGCCAAATCAGGAGCAATTCGAAACCACAATCACGAATTTGAGCTATAGACTCAACAGACGTATGAACGCGAGCGTTGTCCTAATGGAACAAAAAGAGCATTTAAAGATGGACGTGAGCTCTTAAATAAACTGCACCGTACAATCCAAACCAAAAGATGTGGCATGCTCAGTAGAGGGAGCGTTTAGCATCACGACAACGCTTGTCACCACATGTGGCTTATCGAACACAAGATCGTATCCCGTTATATAGCTGGAAAACAACTTGGTCACCTCTCGTATAGCCTTGACCTAGCGCCCACTGACCACCAATTGTTCCTGCAGATAAAGAAGCACCTTGGCGGTCAGCGCTACGACGCGCATTGGAACAAAGTCCCACTATGCAACTCAAAATTCCGACTGCCTTTCAATTTTCAAAATATTGCATTAACTTTATTTCTGAAATACTCACCGGATATAGCGTTTCAACTTGTACCGCAACTTTTTTTTAAAAAAATTTTTTTTGTTATATTGGCTGAAAGATCAAGTTGTTTTTTAAATAATACTCTTTTGGGCGATGAACTTTTTACTGTATACATTGAAATCTCGATGATTTGCTCCTAGTAATATATGTTTCTGAGATCGCTAATTACTGTAAAAAAATAGTCATTTTAGCGAAAATTTTGAGGATTTTAAGCTATTGGCCAATTTCAATTATTTTTAACTTTTTTTTATATATTTTTTTTCAGCTGATGACGAAAGAACAGGGAATTTCTGGTTCAACAATATTATAGTATTCATTATTATGTACCTTAAAATAATATTGTTGAACAAGAAATTCCCTGTTCTTCCTTTATCGGCTGAAAAAACTATAAAAAACAGCGGAAAGAAAAAAAAACTCCATGTACAAGTTGAAGCGCTATGTTTGACGAGTATTCTAAAAAATGTAATGCAATATCTTAAAAACTGAAAGCTGGCTAGAATTTTGAGTTACACAGTGGAACTTTGTCCCATCGTGCGACGCTATGAAGATGGAATACAGAAGCTGCTCTTACATGACGACAGGTGCCTTAATGTACGTAGAAAAAATTATATTAAAAAGTAGATTAAAGTCCGGGCGTTCATGTAAAAATAAAATTATTAAAACAAAAATGGCCTTGTGTTTTTTTTCTAAATCAAAACTTTAAAAACAAGCCTCGTATATAAGCATCAGTGCATGTAATAAAAAACAAAAACTTACTGAAGTATTTTCCATCGTACTTTCTATTGGTTTCGATTAACATATCAATCAGATCTCGACCTTTAAGATTTTGGGAGTCTTTTCTTGCATTTAGAACTTCGGTAAATATTCTTTTACATTTTGATGTGTATAATAATTTTTGAATGGAAAAACTGTACCCTGAATAGCTTGACAAGTCCTGGAGTAAACCAGCTGCCAAACTGGCGTTAAAGCTGTGTCCGTCCTAAAAAAAAAGTGTTATTTTATCATTGTTTCATTTCTTGTTTGGCCTCTAATTCATCGATATTTATGATATGCGAATATGCTATTTTGTTTCATTATTTGTTTATATCTTTTTGG
The DNA here is from genome assembly GCA_019049505.1 of Pachyrhynchus sulphureomaculatus. Classification (NCBI taxonomy): domain Eukaryota; kingdom Metazoa; phylum Arthropoda; class Insecta; order Coleoptera; family Curculionidae; genus Pachyrhynchus; species Pachyrhynchus sulphureomaculatus. The sequence goes on along the minus strand of CM032449.1, from coordinate 17,239,964 downwards.
GTAACGTATGTTACCACTAAACTTGGAATTGTAATTCATTGACTTCAAACAAGCATTTGATTCGGTTAAGAGAACTAAATACAGTGCTAAAAGAACTGGGGAGAGTACCGAGCAAGATAAGACGACTATGCATGATGACACTGAAAGAGACATTCGCCAGTGTCAAAACACAGAAAGGAAGAATACACGATTTGTAAATTAACAAAGGAGTTAGACAGGGAGATGCATTATCGGCAACGTTATTCAACCTAACACTACAATATGTACTAAGGAATATAAATCAGGGTTCAATACGAACAAAAGCCAGCCAGATAGTGGCGTATGCTGATGATGTAGTAATTATTACAAAGAACCAGAAAATAATGAAGGAACTGGCGAGGGAAATAAGCGTAGAAGGAGCAAAAATGGGGTTGAAGATAAATGAAGAGAAAACCAAGTAGTAGAGAAGATTAAATATTTGGGAGTGACGTTGTATTGGGATGGGAACAAGGACATGGAAGTAAAGGAAAGATTAATAATAGAAAATAAGTTGTTCCATAGCAATAAGAAATTGTTAAGTAGTAAGATAATAGGAAGATACAGTAAGATGAGGATATACCAGACAATAATACTCCCAAAACTAATGTATGCTACCGAAGTTCTAAGCATGACAAAGAAACAAGAGGAAGACATGAGAAGAATTGAACGAAAGATATTAAGAGCTATCCTAGGGTCAATAAGAATATGTGAAGGAGTCTACAGAAGGAGGATTAATAAAGAAATTTTGGAAGAAGTGGAGGAGGACATAGTCAAAAAAAAATAAAACAGAAGAGATTTAATTGGCGAGTGCACACATGGAGAGCAGGCCCAGCAACACCAATATATGAAATACTTCAATGGGAACCGGGACGTAGAACGAGAGGCAGAACGAGAATAGGATGGCTGCAGCAAGTCAAGGAAGACATGGATGCGGCAGGGATTACGAACTGGAAGAAGAAGACGTCTAACAGAAAACTTTGGAAACATCTAAGCAGAGAAATATAACAACAAGGAAAACGGGTCTGATCAACCCATAAACTAGACCTGGAGAACCCAAGGGTGGTCCTACTCCAAGAGGGGTGTTTTAAATTTAATTAAATGTCGAGACAAAATATCCTTATTACGTCCGAAACTTATGCTAAAAAAAAAGTAACAACAGTCATACATGTTAATAAATAATCTCGTATAATTTTTGTTTAAAAAAGACGAGCAGAGAAAAATTCTAAATTTTCGTCACATAACAAGTTTGCACAGTTAAACTTTCTAGAAAATGGAGGCTGTAAGGAGTTAACATGGTAACATAAATATATTTTTATGTCTAAACTTCTGTTTACCTGTTACCAGGCTTAAAGAAAATAAATTTTTGAATTATTAATTGTATAAAGCATCCTTCTATGTTTTAAAAATATAATTTTGAGAGGAAACCTTAAAACAGAGTAATAATAATCACATTGAATGTACCCTCTGTAAGCCAAGTGTTTTAAGAACCTACTTGAAATAGTTGTATGATAAGTACCTGGCCCTGACAAGAAAAAAAAACATTTTTATGTGTAAAATTGATTTCATTTTTCAACACACACTTAGTCCAACGTTTTTCTATCTTATGTATCCCATCTAAAAAATACGATTTCTCCAACCCTTCAAAATAGGTATTCGTTTCAGCAATCGCCTCATCGTTTTTTTCGTCGAGCCATTTTTTTTCATATTCGGAAATAGGAAATAATTGCTGGGGGTTAAATCTGGCGAATAGGGTATATGCACAAGCAATTCGTATCCTAACTCATGAAATTTTGCCTTGGCGATGACACAAGTGTGCACGCATGCATTGTTTTGATTGTCTTTTTCTTCGCCAAATGCGGACGTTTTTCGTTCACAGCATGGTTGAAACGATCCAATAAGTTGACAAAATTCTCTCCATTAATCGTTTTTTCAAGGTAATCGACGTGGATTATGCCGCGTGCATTCAAAAACATTGTGGAAATGACTTTGTTGGCGAATAAAGTCACCTTGGCCTTCTTTCGCGCCGGTTTACTACGCAAAATCCACTGTTTGAACTGTTCTTTGATCTCTGGTGAGCTGTGATGAATTCATGTTTCGTCAACAGTTATGAAGCGACCCAAAAAATCATCCCGATTGCGCTTTAATATCGCGAAATATTCTTTTGCAAAGTTGATGTTCCGTACCCGCACTTTCATTCTTCGATCATTTATCACACGTGCGTGTTTCAAAAATGCAAACTGAATTCAACTGTCCAATATTTTATTGTTAGCAATCGTGGCACCTATATTGCGGAAAGCTTTCAGGATTCATATGCAAATGAGTTGATAAAATGTCCAGACAGTGGTTGCAAAATTATCGCGGCTAAATACATAACAAAAAGGGTCATTTATGTACGATCATATCTTACTTACAGAACTTGTAAAAGATATTTTTTTACCTAATTACCGCCTACATTAATAGACTTAGTCCAGAGTTTTGGATCATTCTTTCGTAAAATGTTTCATTGATTGTTGACTCTTTTTTTTCGTATAAACGCAACGAGCTCGTACAAAATCTTGTCAAAATACATAGAATTGCGACAGTAATTTGACAACTAAGCAATTTATTCTATGACATCATTTTCATGACTAAGTAGATAACTTAAAAAAACAAAACACTTACACTTAAATGCATAAAGATTTGCACTGACGAATAATTAATCTCACAAGCATTATTCGCATATCTACGTGAACATCGAACCATAATTTCACATCAAAATGAACTTCAACGTCTCTCTACTGTTAAAGAACATCCACCAATACTATATTTATTTTTATTATATTATTATTATTATTTATTATTCACGTATGAATTGATTGAAAATCGTTTATTGTGATTAATAAATAAGCTATTTTCTTGATAGTAGATATGAAATCTGTTGAAATTGGTTTGCAGGTGATCACAGTACCTGACTCTTGAGTAAAAAAGGATTTAGAAAATGTTCGAATTATGTTTTAATAATATTTATATAACTCATACATATTAGTCTTAGACGACTTCTGCAACCAATTTGGAAAAATCTATCTATCGTTTATTTTTCAGAGATTAATCAAAATAAAGACTTACCTATATCCAAACATTTCTCTTGTAAGACTTCTGTAAATAAGGAAAAAATGTTTAATATAATATAGGTATATTTAAAAATTGTGTAAAAAATATGTGTTCAATCTTATAAGATAAATAAATACCAGTAGATAGAAATGAATGGACGGTTATGAAAATACGAGGTGTGGCTAGAAAATAACAGGGTTGAATTACTACAACTTTTTATTTTTAAACTTTGACATTGAATCTCTAATCTTCTTCAATTTACGCTCCTTCTCTATCCTCACACCGCTCCCTACGAAATTTCCATTGTTGGAGGTAATGGTACAGCCCGTCTTCTGACAGGTTTATCGTTCACTGCGTCAATGGACTCAAAACGGGTTCCTTTCAATGCACTCTTCACTTTGGGAAACAAAAAAGTCACATGGAGCAAACTCAGGTGAGCAGGGTGGATACTCGGGGCTTTCATATTTCGCCAAAAACTCCTTGATTAAAAGAACATTGCGCACTGGTGCGTTGTCTTAGTGGAGGATCCCAGACCAATTCTTCCATAATTTAGGTCTTTTCCTTCTCACACGTTCACGAAGAGTGGTCAAAACCTGTTTGTAGTAAACTTGTTTAACAGTTTGACCTTCAGGTGCTCAGTCAATATGAACAATCCCACGATTATCAAAAATACGTTTACCATTGCTTTGAATTTTGATTTGCTCATCCGTTTTTTCTTTTGCCTCGATGCGTTTGGCTTTTCTAGTGCATGGATTGGCGATTGGTTTCAGGGCCGTACGTGAAAAATCATGATTCATCACATGTTTTTAAAAAGCTCAGAGTCAATATTTTTCAGGGTGAGAGAGAGAGAGTTTATCAATATTTATTAAATCATTAACAGTTCTAATACTGAATTTTCTCTCATGATCTGACCGACTTTCTCAATCTTGTCGACTGTTTTTGCTGTTCGTGGATGCTCCACGCGGAGACGCTTTCTCTGCCATCTTTGAATGGTTTTACCCACTTAAAAACTTAAGTTCGTAATAAGCAATCATTGCAATACACTTCTTGCCGCAAACTTAATATTTTTTTGGGAGACTTTCCAAATTTAATGAGAAGTTTTACGTTGCTCAACATTGACACTATGCATTTTTCACTCTCAGAGCAGATACACAAAGCTATGTAAACTAGCACGGCCATCGAACTGGAAACTGTACGGTCATCAAAATGGCGAAATAGGTAGAGCGGATATTCGAGCTTAACGCCCCACCAGTGCCAATCGCGCGGCACCAATATTATCGGCGTAACAAAATCAGTCCTGTAATTTTCTATCACACCTCGTAGTTCATAACATTGAAGTGTCCATAGCGGTTCAAGGAAAGGCGAAATATGGCATTCACCAAATAGTTCTATTTAAAATTTCAATGAGTAAATAGAACAGTAAACTAAATTGCAACCTTGCCTAAACATGTTTTGATGACACGCAAAATGTTACTTCATTCCACGTTTAAGCAATGCCGTAAAGCAAACCAAATAACCACCTGCTGTTTTGTAGTACAACCCGTTTGCATACTTTAATGTTGTTGCCACTTATATTTACTTATTTTAATAGGTAATTATATATAGTTATATATAACTTATTAAAATTCATAACCATAATATTATTTACTGATTTCCCTCTATATATACTATGTACTTCATTAAGTTAGGCTTACTCTTTTAATGATACTACGAATGCTGGTGAACCAAGAATTCTTTTAAATTTTGGCAGTCTGCGACACTTGAAACTAGACCGATTCGTTACTAGTCGATCTACTCAATCAATTTTGAGTGCACGTTAGAAAATTGTTCTTCTTTTAATGTAAATATGCAGACGCCTAGGTGTCTCCATCGACAATACAGGGAAAAGAGGTTGGCGCTAATAATAAGAACCATTATGTTTAGGAAAAACCAGCAATTCTAGTTACTAAGTTTTGAAACATTAGCAGTTTTATTCAATTAATATCTTTAAATACATATATTTATTTGTTAAAAAATATCAAAAAATGATAAAATTTATTAATAAGAATCTCAATTATAGAACTGCCAACTTACGCGAGACACTACAGTGTCTGTCCAAAACCAAATTATTTAAAAACAACAGACGGCCGTAACCTTGATTCGTGTTGTGTCAGCTGATTTATAGCATTTGTTCCATTGGATACCTAGTTATAGCGGTAAGAGTAATAGTGTGTTTTGGTAATGTTTCAAAGAAAGAGCTGTAACTAACTTTTGTACTAAACTTCGCAACACATTGGACACTTCAAAAACATGCGGCGATGAATGCGTATCTCATGTTCTAGTGTAGGAGGTTAAGGCAATTTCTAAATGGTCGTGATGCTCTTAAGGCCTCTCCAATAATTGAAATGAGTAAAGTGTGATTTCATGATTTATTAGTAAGAACTGGTTAAAAAAGGACCGACGCTTTTAAATTTTAAGCCTCTCGTAAATTGATTTGGCGATATGCTTTTCACAAGATGACCGACCATCTCATCGTTTAATCATTGTGAGATCTGACCATGGATCACTTACCATATTCACTTAATTTAGTACCTTGTGGCTTCTTTTTTTTTCTCCTGACCTTATTTGCCTATGACAGGGAAGTGATACGATACCATTGACAATTGGCAAGCGCCATTCTCACGAGACTCAATAGTATCTCAAAATCCGATATAAAAGCCCTATTCGCCGAAATTATTGATGGTGTCAAACGTTGTATTAAAGCTATCGATTGGAATTATTGTAATTGTTTTGTGTTAAATTTTTTAACAGGAGCTATTTCTTTTTGGACACGGGGTGTAATACGTAGGCTGAAAAGTTTTTAGTCTAGCTACTTAAAACACATTTTTTTTTGCAAAATTCGACTTTATTCATCAACATAGTCTCCTTCAAAAGCGATACAATCAGTCCAGCGCTTTTCTAACATTTCTATACCTTTCTTGTAGAAGGAATTTGTCTTTGCCTTCAAAATAGGCCTCAGTTTCAGCGATAACTTCATTGAAGCCAAATCTCTTTCCCGCGAGCATTTTTTTTGAGGTCTGCGAATAGATAATAGTCGCTGGGGGCCAAATCTTGACAATACGGTGGATGAAGAAGTAATTCGAACCTTAATTCATGCAATTTTGCCATCGTAACCATTGACTTGTGACACGGTGCATTCTCTTGATGAAAAAGCACTTTTCTCTTGTTCATTTGGGGCCGTTTGAAATGCACCAATAACTTTATATAATTTTTACACCAATATCATCAATAATAGCATGCTGCAAGGAAAAGTACCTAACGAATGCAAAATTTCCAAAATTGTGCCAATTGAAAAAATAAAATATACTATAAAACCTGAAGAGATTCGGCCAATAAATACGCTTCCAAGTGACGAAAAAATCCTTGAAACAGTGATAAAAAATCAGTTACTGCAATATTTGAATGATAACAATATTATTATTCCAGAGTAATCGGGTTTTAGAAGCAAACACTCATGTGAAACTGCAATTAATTATGTTATAAGTGAATGGCGTGAAGATTTGATGAATAAAAAATACATTGTATCAACTTTCATAGATTTAAAAAGAACATTTGAAACTATAGACAGAAAATTATTGCTTATGAAACTACACAAAATTGGAGTGCGTGATATAGAATTAAAATGGTTTGAAGATTATCTATCGAATAGAAAGCAACAAACAAAAATTGGAAACACGACATCATCAGCGACACCAGTGAATATTGGTCTACCGCAAGGCTCTGTCCTTGCGCCGGTACTGTTTCTCATATACATAAACGACATTAAAGACGGTTTAAAGTACGGGGATGTTAGACTATTTGCAGACGATGCACTGATTGCAATTAGTGATGTTAGTTTGGATGTGGCTATAATAAAATGCAGTCTGATATGAATATTCTTTACAAGTGGATGGGTATAAATATGTTAAAACTAAATACAGATAAAACTAAATATATGATAATAACACACAATAACTATAATAATAATCATAAATTATACATAAATCATCGTGAAATAGAAAAAGTAAACGAAATTAAATACTTGGGTATAATAATAGATTGTAAACTTAAATTTGATGCACACTTTCAATATTTAGTGAATAAACTAAACCAAAAACTTTATCTCATGTACAGAACTTGCCACATCATAAGTGAATACCATAAAATATTAATATATAGAAGCATAATTGAGCCACATTTTATTTACTGTCCTTCGGTATTATTTCTTGCTAAGGATACACAAATAGAACTACTGCAAAAACTTGAAAACTTCAAAACAAGGCAATGAGATTTATATTGCGGAAGCCTAGAGATACGCACATAAAAGATGTTAGATCGATTAAATTGGCTGAGTGTAAAG